>CM021729.1:63032860-63037860 GCA_011074415.1 Stictonetta naevosa | reverse complement strand
TTTGTTCTTTCCTGCCTTAAAAGCTATTCAGTACTAAAAGTCATCTCATGATAACATTTCCAGAAGGTACATGGTGTTGTTGATGCACTGGCAGGAGCCACTATTTTGGACAGTTTTGTCTGCATAACAATTGCCTTGTCATTACTTGCCATGCCAATGCCAAGGTCATGGTTTGTTGCAGAAAAAAGACAGAGCTTCTGTTCCCCTGTTTGACACATAAGGACTGTGGAAAAGCCACTGGGCAAACTCACAAGCAATGAAAGAAAACATTTTATCAAACCAGATTATTTTAGTTCACAGAATCACAGAATTTATAGGTTGGAAGAGACCTCAAGATCATCGAGTCCAACCTCTAACCTAACCCTAACAGTCCCCACTAAACCATATCCCTAAGCTCTACATCTAGACGTCTTTTAAAGACTTCCAGGGATGGTGACTCCACCACCTCCCTGGGCAGCCTGTTCCAGTGCCTGACAACCCTTTCAGTAAAGAAGTTCTTCCTAACATCTAACCTAAAAATCCCCTGGCGCAACTTAAGCCCATTCCCCCTCGTCCTGTCACCAGGCACGTGGGAGAACAGACCAACCCCCACCTCACTACAGCCTCCTTTGAGGTATTTGCAGAGAGCTATAAGGTCGCCCCTGAGCCTCCTCTTCTCCAGGCTGAACAAGCCCAGCTCCTTCAGCCGCTCCTCGTAGGACGTGTTCTCCAGGCCCCTCACCAGCTTCGTCGCCCTTCTCTGGACCCGCTCAAGCACCTCCATGTCCTTCTTGTAGCGAGGGGCCCAAAACTGAACACAATACTCGAGGTGAGGCCTCACCAGAGCCGAGTACAGGGGGACAATCACTTCCCTAGCCCTGCTGGTCACACTGTTTCTGATACAAGCCAGGATGCCGTTGGCCTTCTTGGCCACCTGGGCACACTGCTGGCTCATATTCAGCCGTCTGTCCACCATCACTCCCAGGTCCTTCTCCGCCTGGCAGCTCTCCAACCACTCATCTCCCAGCCTGTAGCTCTGCTTGGGGTTATTGCGCCCCAGGTGCAGGACCCGGCACTTGGTCTTGTTGAACTTCATGTAGTTGACCTCAGCCCATCGGTGCAGCCTATCCAGATCCTCCTGCAGAGCCTTCCTACCCTCGAGCAGATCGACACACGCACCTAACTTGGTGTCATCTGCAAACTTACTGAGGGTGCACTCAATGCCCTCGTCCAGATCATCGATGAAGATATTAAAGAGGACCGGCCCCAGCACCGAACCCTGGGGGACGCCACTAGTGACTGGCCTCCAACTGGACTTGACTCCATTTACCACGACTCTTTGGGCCCGGCTATCCAGCCAGTTTCTAACCCAACGAAGCGTGCGACAGTCCAAGCCAAGCGCAGCCAGTTTCTTGAGGAGAATGCTGTGGGAGACGGTGTCAAAAGCCTTGCTGAAGTCAAGGTAGACCACATCCACAGCCTTTCCCTCATCCACCCAGCGCGTCACTTTGTCATAGAAGGAGATCAGGTTCGTCAAGCAGGATCTGCCTTCCATAAACCCATGCTGACTAGGCCTGATCGCCTGCTTGCCCTTCAAGTGCCGCCTGATGACTCTCAAGAGGATCTGCTCCATGAGCTTCCCTGGCACTGAGGTCAAACTGACAGGCCTATAGTTCCCCGGGTCTGCCCTCCGGCCCTTCTTGTAGATGGGCGTCACATTTGCTATCCGCCAGTCAGCTGGGACCTCCCCCGATAGCCAGGACTGCTGATAAATGATGGATAGGGGCTTGGCCAGCCCCTCTGCCAGTTCTCTCAGTACCCTTGGGTGGAACCCATCCGGCCCCATTGACTTGCGCACATCCAAGTGCCGTAGCAGGTCACCAACCAGTTCTTCATGGATGGTGAGGGCCACATCCTGCTCCCCATCCCCTTCTACCAGCTCAGGGTACTGGGTATCCAGAGAACAACCGGTATTGCCGCTAAAGACTGAGGCAAAAAAGGCATTGAGCACCTCCGCCTTTTCCTCATCTCTTGTGACTAAGTTTCCCCCTGCATCCAGTAAAGGATGGAGATTCTGCTTAGTCCTCCTTTTTGTGTTGATATATTTGTAAAAACGTTTTTTGTTATCTTTAACGGCAGTAGCCAGATTGAGCTCCAGATGAGCTTTGGCCTTCCTAATTTTGTCCCTGCACAGCCTCGCTACATCCTTATAGTCCTCCCTAGTGGCCTGCCCACTTTTCCAAAGATTATAAACCCTCTTTTTTCTCCTGAGCTCAAGCCACAATTCTCTGTTGAGCCAGGCTGGTCTTCTTCCCCGCTGGCTCATCTTTGGGCACATGGGGACAGTTGAGGGAACACATTGCCACAACTGATAACTGAGGTCAAGTAGTTCCCAAGGTACAAAGGAAAACATTGGTTTTCATGAGCAGCAAGAATATTCAACAGCACAATAAACGAATGTTCAGAAGGAGATACAAAACCTCATGTTCCAGATCATCACTCAATCTGAGAATAAACAAGTGAAATAAAGAGGGACACTAGGCAGATTACTAAGCACCTTTTCTGAGAATTCCATGGACTTTTATTTGAGACATCTCATTCTAGCAACCACTGATACAGATTAAAGACTTGAAGAGAATAGGAGATCTAATCCTTAAACAATACACCTATGTTTGTTTTGATCTAAGAAGAAATAATGAGTTGTTTCAAATTGTGTGGTCACTTTCATCTGTTGGAAGATATCTACCATGGAGACACACTCGTGTAACTGCGTTTGTTAGTACACGTGACTAAGGTTTCTCAAAACGAGGGAACAGAAATAGCCTGCTTTACATCCACCTAAACATTTATTTATTTGTTTATTTTTACAGTGCATTCTCATTTTACAAAGCCTTTCTTTTTATGGCTAGGGAGTCCCTCCTCTCTGATTCAGGACAGCAGCACTCTCAGCTCCGCTGTGACACTTCGTGACGCCTGATTGCCGTAGGATACGAACACATGGACAAGTCACTGCAGGGTAAGTTGGGTGTGAATTTGCAGAGCCAGCTCCTGTGGTGGAAATGCCTGTGTGCATGCATAACATGAAGGTTAGGCTACCTTGAATTACCTCACTTTTATCCTCCAGTAGAAGTGCACACACAAGCTGTTACCATGGAGTAGGCAGTGTATTTTAAATCCACTTTTTTTTGTTCGCCTGTGGTCCTGGCCAGGACAAGCTTTTTCCACTGAAGTGTCTGAGATGCAGACACTTACTACGCTTTGCTTAAGGCTGCTGGTGAGAACGGGTTATGAGTGACCTGCTTTCACCCCTCCTGCTGAGGGGCAGAGCAGCTACTTGGGGACCTCAACCCACTGAACGAGGCAAAAAAAGCCTGCACCCATCCTACTGCCCACCCTCTGCAGGAGATGACCGCACAGCTCAACCTCCAGCCATCCCACATGGGCACGTTTCTGTGCCTGTGCTGACTGCTGCTTCCCTTGTCCTGTGGCTGTGTGGTGGGCTGATGGTCCAACTCCTCTTGCTTGCCTTGGGTCCTCACTCCAGTGTACGTGAGACACGTGGCAGTGCTGTTACAGAGCAGCCAAGAATATCTTCACAATGTTTACACCAAGTAAAAAACAGCAAGGAATTGAAAACTCCTGATCTTAACACATCGTTTTTCAGTACATCTCACCAGGCTGCTGATACTACCCCGATGTAGAAAACAGAAGTATGTATTTCAGCATTCTTCACAACGCAGTCTGTGAAGATCACTGTTACAGGGCACGAGGCTGTTGCTTACCAAGCCCAGCTGGTTGTTAATGAGATTTTTACTCTGGTTATGAAGGGTGAGAGGCCTACCTGCCTTCTGTCATACAGAAGGCAGGTAATCATAGACAATCATTCTAGGTAATCATTAGACATACTAATCCAATGCTGCATGTCCAATGCTGCCGTGTATTTCCAGCAAATCAAAACTTGCTCTCTTGTCCGTAGGAGATGTGTCTCCTACTGCCTTTGGTTCTGAAGCTGGATCCAGTGGTTGAAGTTCTGTCAGTGCATTTGGGCAGAAAATTGTCCTCAGCATTGCCTGGTACAGCAAAGAAGGCATAGTGGTCATATGGTGCTTTATCCTTCCATTCTGCTCAGGCTGTCCCCAGGAAAGTTGGACAAAACTGGTACTGAAGTGCCATGGCGTGCTTGTCCTGCCTGGCTGCATGGAGACAGCACCTTAGGGAACTTCAGCACTTTACGACACCACCATATGCATTTCTTCAGTGATTTAAGCATCCCTCCTTGTTCCCAGCCCTTGTTCCTGTCCCGCCCGCTGCATTGTGCTGGCACAGCTGTTTGTTCGGCTGTGGGCGGCCCAGGGGTGGGAAGAAGCAGCTGGAGGGGTGGGAGAGCTGCTTACGGCAGCTCCAGCAGCTCTGCCATTGAACGTGCAACCATGGCCCAAGACCCCCACGAGGTGCTCAGGTGGCAAGAGGGCTCGTCTGAGCCACCCCTCTCTTGTTTTGAGCACTCGACAGACAGCCGTAGCATTTCAGATGCCATTGTGTGGTAGTTGTTGGCAAATGTTGGCTTTTTCATGGCGACTGCTATGTATCAGTTTTCATTAGAAATGTAACACAAACTGGAAGCACTGAAAAACAGCAACAGCAGCAATTATGCATGTGATCATCACAGAGAGTTTGAAAATCGTGCTTCAATAAAGCCTGAGTGGAGAGAAAGCAAATTCTTCCACATGAATATGATTTGCTTTTGCTTTTTCTAAGTGTCGGCAATTATCAGTGGCATTTAAATATATTATCTTGATATTTTTCACATAATTTTGTAGCAGCGGCAGTTCTGCATTAAAAGCAGTATCTTCTGCTGATCTTAATAACACCACCGTACCCTAGCTGGTCACGTTCTGGAAAACTTCCAGAAAATAGGAACCTTTCTCCCAGATTGTTAGAAAATTTCCTGTGAAGCTTCCAAACACAGTCTCTGTCACCTAAAGAGAAAAAATAATAATAATAATAAAAATAATAATTAA
>CM021729.1:62924544-63032460 GCA_011074415.1 Stictonetta naevosa | reverse complement strand
TTTTAATGCCAAAAAATAAAAGAAAATTTCACACTTTTTATTATTTCCGTGAAAATGGGCCTTATTTTAATAAGCATTCCAAAAAACACCTCTCAAGTTAGCCTGTAGATTGCCCTACTATTTTATATATATTTTTTTCAGTAGAGTTCTCGATGACCTTTGTTAAAATAGCACTATGTTAAAGGAGTCTGAGTCTTTGTGATTATCTCCTTTTGCAAATATTACAAAAATGACAAAAAACGAAGAGGGGGATGACTTAATTGTCCAGTCCTGCTTCCTCCAGGACCGTCCCCAGCTTAGACAACTTTGGTAAGTCCACTCCCAGTAATTTGTAAGCCTGGTGCTGAAGCATACTTTTAAGCCCCAGTGCCTCATAAAGTGCAAAAGGCTTTGAAAAGCCTTCTCAAGGCTCAAGAAAGCCAGATAACCTCTGTGCAGGGGAGCTCAGGAGTAGGTGCAAAACAGCTCAAGCTTGAAATCCAACTGTGGTGAGTAACAATGCACGGCATGGGCTGCACAGCTGTCAAATGTCAGCCCAAAGCCAGGCATGAGTATGGGGAGCGGGACGGTAACCAGCCTGTGCCACCCCCAGACTCCAGGCCCAGCGCTGCAGCCCGTCCTGGGGGAAATCCCAGCTATCCTTCTTTCAGTCATGGCTGGAGGACCTGTACCTCAACCAAATGTGTGCTTGAAGTTTTCCCCTTGCCATAGCAATATGCAGCAGTTGGGCAAGAACTACTTACTTGTCAGTGGAATAAATTACCTGGGGAAGAAGGGCCTCCAAAAAGGTAATCTATGTACCTTTTCATCTTATCTGGACTTTCGTCCTTCCTGATTGTAACCCAGACATTCTTCCAGGTCTCAGTCTGGTTCCCTTGAACGAGTAAGTGCCTCCATATAAAGGCTCCTTTGTAAGGTGCCTGCCAAAGTTATTTATCTCCTCCTGTAGCCATCCCTTTCCTTTCTTGCTTCAAACCACCTGGAGAGAAGGAATGGTCTTTAAAATTAATAGTTATGATTTGTCTTTGTTAATTGTGATGGCATAGGCTTGCAACCCTGGTTCCTTGAATATTATATTAGAAATACTGAGAATTTATTACAAGAGTCCATGGGTTTGTTAGAAAAACAAAACAAAACAAAACAAAACAAAACAGAAATTCAGCTCAAAGGCCTGGGAGCAGAATAGGTAGGGATATTTATAACAGGCTTATAGGATGCACAGGAAGGAGGATGAAGCCATCTACCCAATATCTTACACTTCTATATAGCAAAAAGTGTGGGGATTAGCAGGGAGAGATGAAAGGCTCGGTACGTGATCAAAACTGCAAGTTAATTGGCATAGCAGGCACTTGTTCAAGTAACTTACATGACTGGAATGTTAATGTGGAAGGGTATAACTTGCTCAGAAAGGGTACAGAGGGCAATTAAAGGCAGTCTTTTCTTGCATTTCTAGGTCATACAACACTTGTTCTAAGGTCCAGAAGAAGAGAGAGATGGGTTAGAAATTTGTGGGTGAAAGTAACAGAAAAAACAAAAGGATAGTCACAGTATAGCAGAGAATGCAAAGGTGTGGGAGCAAGTTTCGTAAGTCTTACCCTTAAATGTCAAAGTTCCTAATTCATAAGCCAAGAAGGAAAAACAAAGCCAATGGATTTTAAGAACTTTATTCAATAAATTCACAGATTTTCTGGGAAACAAGTCTGAGATGTCTAATAGATATGACAGTTCCTTTAAAAACATGCTAAAGTCAGAAGCCCAAATGTAGAAGCACATTAGGAAACAAATATTGCTAAGTCATCAGTGTTTCAACAATTTAAAACACAAGAAGAGAGTATCAGAACTTGGAAATAAAATCTTATTTAAAAAAAAAAAAAAAAAAAAAAAGTATAAAAACATTGGGATGAACTAAAAGCACTAAGCCAAAGAAATTAAATGCAATTAATGAGAAATATAAACTGTAGCAGAAGAGTATTCAAAAGGTGTTGAAGGGGACAAGAAGAAAATCAAAGAGAATGTCCACTTCTCAAACGGAAGAAAAGAGTATTGATACCAAGAAGTCCAATGCTTCTTTATTTCCATCTTAATGATAACAGCAAAGCAAATGGTTAAACAACACAGGTAATTAATACTAAAGATAAAGAGGTAAGAACTGAGATTACAACTGGGAGAGAGAGGAGAAAATTTTGGATACCTCGACAGTATTAGATGCATTGAAGTGGTCTGCATGTTGTGAAATTCAGCCTGGATATTATTTGGACATCCAGCTGTGGCAGCCGCAGCATTATGACTCGTTACTCCTTAAGTATATGAAGGGTGGTTGAGGTTCTGGACCACTGAAAAGGGGCCAACCAGTGAGAGAGGAGAAACTCTCAAAAGATCAGTCATCTTAACTTCAGTCCTGGACCAATTAATTAAACTGTTTATGGGCCTCTAAAAGACAACAAAGAGATAAGTAGCAGCCAACATGAATTTGTCAAGAGCAAATCATGTCAAACCAATCTAATTTTCTTCTATGACAGAGTAACAGGCATTGAAGCAGTAGACATCATACATCTTTGACTTCAGTGGGTTTTTGTCACTGTGTCATATAATTCTCGTAGGCAAGGTAAAGAAACAAGGCTACGTGAAACTGCTGTTTAAGTGGTAAACTGCTTACAGAAAATGTACTTGGAGAGTATAGGTATCAGAGTTTCATTATCAAATTAGAGATACATATCCTACGGGGTTTCACAAGGGTCTTTTCTGGTCCAATGCTATGTAACAGCCTCAGTGATGACTTAGATAACAGAATAGAAAATGTTTCTTGCCTCTGAAGAGATCAGCGAGTGGAGGGCAGATGCAGTCATGTTCAAGGACAGGGTTACAATTCAAAATCTTGTTGAAAAATTAGAAAAAAAAAAAAAGTGAAAAACCAGGAAAACCAGGTTAACTGCAAAATTTCACTCACAGGCTGTAGCAGTCATTTACACACTGTAAGGACGGATGTTGTACTGCAGAAGGAAATACCAGAGTTGTAGTAAAGCAAAGTTTAACAAGACTCAAAACCACCAGAATGTTACAGAAAAAGGTAGGCATTATTAAGGGATGTGCATTTGGAAGCATCTTCTGCAAGACTTGCCGGGTACACCTTCTGCTGTACCCAGTGCCAAAAAGGCCTTTGTTGATACACCCTACACAGGACTGTGCTCCACAATATGATGACTGTCTAGAGGGAGTAAAGAGAAGAGCAGGGGGAATGATGTCTGGGAGATATCATCTGTGAGGGAGGAGTGAAGGAAATGGGGTTGTGTTTTCTACATAGAAGACAGAGAGAAGTACAGAGGAGACTTAGAAAGTAGCTGTGAAAGAACAGCAATGCATTCCCTTCCATGTTTGCCAGTGGATTAAGTTACAGTCAGGGAGGCACAGATCAGATATTAAGATAATCTTTCTAATAGTGAGGCTAGAGGAACACTGGAATAGGTAGACTATGATCAAATCTTCACAACTGGAGTTTTCTAGGACAAAGACAGACCACAAATGGTGTGCCTGGAACGGAATCTGCTCTGAGGCATTGCCTGGAAGGAAGATAGCCCAGATATTTCCTATGACTTGTTGGTCTGAACAGCTTTAAAGTGTCATGGGAGAGGTGGGGCTAGTTAATTCGGTTTGTCTTCAGCTGCTTTTTTGTTTGGTTTGTATTTTTGTTTGTTAGTTTGTTTGTTTTTGTGTTTGCTTTTTTTCTGGTCATTTTTCCTTGGGTTAAACTAATATAATCATAAAATATTAGAGTATCCAGAGCAACATACAGGAGCTACTGCAAACCCTTTCCAAATCTGTTACAGCCCATTATGGGTGATGCAAGTTAAAATTTAAGAAGTTGTATACTCATTTTTCCCCATACTGATCCTGAGGTTTTAATAAATTTACCTGAACAAATGCAGCAGTTTTATTTAATCTGGTTATATTAGTCTCATATGAGCGCTGCAGATCTCTACAGCTCCTTCTCATTGACTGAGGTATATGTATTAATGAATAAAAAATTGATGAGCTTTAGGCCTTCTTCCTTGCTTCCTTTCCCCTCTCCCATCAATGACTCAACCAATGAGCTAATAGAAACATTACTGAGAAACAGAAACCTTCAAGTAAGTAATTGCCAGTCTGTTGCAGAGGATAAAAACATATGGATAGGCTGGAGAGCAGTGTGAGGTGCTGAAAAAATATACCCAGGTGGGGGGAATTCACTGACGGACAAAGATGTTCGCTGTTAAGAAATTTAACTTTTAATATTCAGTATTTGTGACACTTCACTGAAGAACAGTGAGAGACAGTATTAAAATGCATTTAATCATTGGTGTCCACAAAACAACATATGACTTAAATTATATGTGGAGAGCCATAAGCCACAAATATTTAGGCTGTTGCCTTTCTTGAATCAGGTAATAGCTAAAGTTTGTAATCCTGCAAGATTTGTCAGTGAGGAGAGAAATGGATGCGGGAGCTGGCAACTCTGACACAATCCAGTTTATTTACCAAGAGTCGTACACAAGATGAATGGGAAAAAAAAAAAAAAAAAAAGACTATTTTTTCCTTTGCACTGCTTTGCAAGTATTCCTGACACTGTGCCTAAGGGTGATTCCCTGTATTTAGCTTCCCTACTTTTTTGCCCACTGCATTCATAAGAGGTTTCTAATTCAATTAATGCCCAACCTCTACATGCCCCTGAGCTCTGAGCACAGTTCGCAGTACAGCAGAGCCTCACCATGTACCCGTGTTCTTCCTAGTGACCTCTGTCATTTAAATTACCTGGCTGCACAATGGACATGATCAGCTTCTTTACATGTACACCTCATGGAAGATGCCCTCAAGATGACCACTAAACTGTGTTTAAATGACCCAATAAATGGTGTGTTAGCCACGTGTGGACGTGTCTAAGAACTATTCACAACAATAATAAAACAATGTTGGGAATTTTGCGGATTCAGGCAAATATACTGACACCGTTCACCTCGGGCCTGATCCAAAACTCACTGAAGTCAGGGCAAATATCACCAGTGATGTCAGTGGGCTTTGGATCAGGACCAAGGCTTCTCCAGCCTTTACTCAGATCTTACTCTGGCAATTCTCCCATTGAAGTCAATGAGATTATTTGCTGGTATAATAGAGCTCACTGTCAGGAAGATTTTAATGATATTCAACCTACATTTTCCATGTCTTCATATCACCCCATTACTCCTAGTTATATCTCATTATCTTCTTTTTTCTCAGGGACCCAACCCTAACCTCCTTAGTCAGGCAAAACTCCCACTGACTTCGATTAAGGAAGCAGGAGCTCACTGTGATCTTTACTATCTGGAGGCTGCTGTAATGCCCCCCATTATGTCATCGTATAGGCAATCCATGCGTGGCATTTTTTCTTGTAAAGACTGCAGTATTGAGGCTATGGCTTAATACTGAAGAGGAGAGAAAAATGAAAAGATTTGCCAGTACAATTTCAAGACATACAGCAATATGAATTTTTAAATATCATTTGATCTTATAAAAACATTTTATCATCTTTCCATCAGATGTACATCCTCACAGCTATATAAAAATCTCTAGTAAAATTATTATAAGTAGTTTCTTTGATTAAGAACTCAACATTTGTGGTTTAGAATAGCTTATAATTTGCAGTGGACAAGATGTATAACATGATACCTCTTTCTCAACAATCATTTATTATGTATAATTTGGCCTTTCTGGATTGTTGGACTGGACCGTGTCCTAAATTACTAGAAGTTAAATACTTCTTATATACATTTAAAATGATAATTTTCTATAAATTTGTATTAAAAGGTTGGATTTTATTCAAAATTAAGACATCAGATATCTCCAATGCTCTTATGCAAATAAATTGTTTCATATATCCAGAAAGGTTAAGCTCAGCTAGTTGAACCCCATTAGTTTCTCCTCGTGGTCTCAGATGCTCCAGAGAAAAGTATACAGAGGTCCTTCTTCCCATCTGATCACTAGTCAAAAGATGGGACACCGCCAGGGTCACGTGGCTAACATGGCACCTGTGGCTAATGGGCTACAACACTAGAGGACATCAGCCCAGGGCAGCATGGATCTCCGGACCAGCTGCCACGGGTCATTGTGCCATTGCTAGTTTGTCGAGTTCTTGGACCAAGAGCCCTCTTTCTGTCTGCCCTTGGACAGCAATGGGCACTGAACGATGGGGATTTTACAGCAGTACAACAGTAACGATAACACTGATGATAAATAAAATAATGAATACTAATGAAAGAAAGGAAGAAAGGGACTTTAAAGAGGATATCACAAACGCATTCCCATTCCTGACATGTTCCCATCCCGCTTCCTTATTGTGTTCTAGAGGAAAAGCATGAATTCCTCTGGCATGGATACGTGGGACTCCCTAGGAAGGACATGATTTTGCCACTAAGGGATATAAACTATGCCCAAACAGCCATGGCAAGTCCCTTTTTCTCTACATGCTAGATTTTGAAAATTTTCAGTCACATACTAGTAATTGATCATTGTAGATTTACATGTGTAAATTTGCTATTAGTTATATTTATTTTTTTCAGCAACTCTCCAATGATCACATATATCAAGATGAAAAATGTGAAACATTATTGCATGCTCTGTGTTCATCGCTATTGTCCTTACTTGCCCTACCCACTCCAATGTTACGCTGGTGTATGGCAAATGGAGATGCAGCTCTCAGGTGACCATTCAGAGCTATTTCTTTGATGAGACAAATGAAAACACTCCACTGCTTGTGCAGTTAAGGATTTCTTCAGGAATGTTGCAGTGAAATTTGAGAGGCATTTAGTCATCAGCAAAAGTTCACTTTTTTCCAGCCCCTATCTCCTTTTCGGATATGAGGAAGCACAGATAACAAAGGTTTAAAATGTGTGCTGAAGAATGGCTTGAAGAGTGGCATATGTGCATTATTGCTTTAAGTTCAAACCAGTTTGCTCTTGAAATGCATCTACTAATTATTCTAACTTACCATTCTTTTGTTTGCGTCCTGAAGCATGAAAATTGGACTCCTTTTGAACTAAGCTAAACCAAAGATTATAGAATGATATAGAATCACAGAACCACAGAATGGTTTGGGTTGGAAGGGACCATAAAGACCATCTATTTCCAACCCCCCTGCCATGGGCAGGGACACCTCCCACCAGACCAAGTTGCCCTAAGCCCCATCCAGCCTGGCCTTGGGCACTGCCAGGGATGGGGCACCCACAGCTTCTCTGGGAAACCTGTTGCAGTGCTTCACCACCTTGTGAGTGAAGAATTTCCTCATAATCTCTAATATAAATTTCCCCTCTTTTCATTTAAAACCATTACCCCTTGTCTTAGAATTATCAAAGGATGTACCCTAAGAGCTCACACAACTTGTTCCGATAGAACATGCAGTCTGTGGGGCCAGATTTGAGTTAGTCTTACGTGAACCCCCCCAAAATATTGAGTGGACACTGGGTCGTCGGCAACAGCCCAGTTGCTCTGTAGATCCTTCATTGCTCTGGACTAATGCAGACATACCCTTGGCTGCCTATTTCAAAGAGAACATTCCTGTTGAATGTTTTTCCCCCTCAGTTTCCTGGTATTCAACATGGTCCTTCCTTGACCACAGACTTAATGGTGCAGCTTTTTCAGTAGCACACACTAGACAAAATGTTGGCAGGTAAGAGAAAATGCTCATCACTGGAGTACAGACAGCATCTTACCTTGTATACACGACTGCCAGGCAAGAGAATGGGGATGAACTCACCCCTCCAACCTGGATATCTTCTATGGGAAGTGCAATGTGAGCTTTGATAGATACAGCATCAGCTTTGATTTGATTAGCATTTAATTATAATGAGTAAAATTAGTCGCTTTAACCCGTAGTGTGTGTATCTGTTATTCACTGTAGCTACACTCTTCAGTGTCCTATATTTTAAAATGTCCAGTTAAATTCTGACATGTTTGAAAAGTGTCTGATTTTTTTAATCAGCATCATGTGAGTACTACTTTTATATTATATGGGTTTCACAGAAATATGTAAGTCGGACTGTCAGCATCTCTTATTTCCAATAACCTTATTTTCCTCATTAATGACTGACCTAGAGCAATAAGAGCCAACCAAGAATTCCAGCAAGTGAAACAATCCACTCTTCTGGGCCCAGTGCTTTTTTGCGGCATTGAGCCTTGACAGCGTAAGCAGCACCATGTCTGCTGGAAACTAATTCTCAACTCCCCAGACAAAGCTTCTTCCTGCATTTCCTCAGTTTCACCCACTTAGCCACTCTAGCCCTAATACAATAACTTAATCCATGTACACTAAAAACCCTGTTAATATTCTTATATGGGAAACTTAGCAAACACACACACATATATAGATTGATAGATAAAGACAAACATAATAGAACACAGATGATAAGCATGTATGTTTAGCATAACAGATCCAATATCATTATCTCGTATATATACTTCCTGATCCAGACCAGTTTGTAAATCTCAGCTCTGAGATTCTATCTGATTAAACAGAAAAGCTATGTTGAAGAAGCCATGCACAAAAGATGTTTGTAATGTAATATAAAAATGGTGTTGGGGATCTTAATACAGTGTAATTGACCACACATAATTTTTCAGTGAAAAGATAATTTGGTATTAAAATTGTGCAGTGCTTAAATAATGTAATTTTGATAATGGCAGTAAAATAAAATTTCTGTAATTCAAGTGAATGATAAATTTTAACATTTTTCTCTCATTCAAATGAAATATGTAACGTCTGAATGCTGTAACTATTGTACCTTTTAAAAAGACCTCTGCCATGAACTATTATTAAATATTATTTTATTTCAAATACAGAGCAAAAACTGGTGAATTCACAATATAAACATATAGAAATGCCACATAACATTTATTTGAGAAGTAATGAATCCTGTGGGAGCAAGTCAACCTTTTTCCTCTAGACAGTTTTATTACAGATTTTTTTAAAGAGCTGAACCGTAGGAACTCTTTACCCATGTTTAGCTGAAAACTGAAACTGTGATAGGTTTTGACCTTCTGAAGATAAACATTTATTCCCATGGCTACTCAGGGTTCCTGTTGCTCCTTGCGCTGTACAGGGATGCTGAGGCTAAGGCAGCTAATCTGTTCGGCATCTGATCAGAGAGAAATTTTGCTAACATTAAAAAGTGGCTCTTTATTTGTGGCATTCACCCTATAAGACCTTTTCGCAGCAAGAAGTAGCGTTGCACCAACAGTAAGGTATGGCAAAGGATATGTGGACTGGCTGGAATGAGACAAGCCACCCAAGCCACGTCTGCCAGCCAGTTCAGTGGGTGTTGTAATATCACATTCCTGCTTTCTCTTTCTTCGGGGCTGCCTCCTGCCCTCCCGCACAGGACAGCCACGTGCTTGTTGCCGCCAGCAGACCAGGCCCCGTGGTGCTCAGCCTCTGTGTGATGTTCACAGCTCATGGTGCCTCCTCCTCACATGCACGAGTCTGCACCACGACACCAGGATCCTTGTGTAAGCCCAGGTGAGCGGTAGGGAGACAGCAATTTCATTGTGCCCCTTTTAATCCGTGTCTTCACGTGGGATCCCTGCGTGGTCGGATGGTAGGAAGCAGTTCTGCCTCCATTCTCTAAGGCTGCCAGATATGCCATCGGACACTCTCTTCTGTTTTGTCAAATGTATGTTTGAAGTTGAATATATATAATGTTCCCTCATGCTGCTACATTTCATTTGCAAAGACAGGGTTTACATACTGTAAATTCTACTCCTTACCAAAAATACATTATCCTGGAAGCAAACTGAGTCAAGTGTTCTCAATGTGCCTGTAATTTCTTTGCAATTGTGTGAGGTGTGAAATTCACTTGACTGTTCTTAGTGAAAGATCTGAAGGGTGGGAGATAAAAAATTGTTTTACTTCTGCCAAGCAAGCACAGAGAAGTATAGATTATGTATGTCATTTATGGAAAGAAGATGGAGGAGTTGTGCTTCCAAAAGACATCCTCAGGCTCAAAGAAAAAGGAAAGGACCTAGGACAAAAACTTTTTTTTATATATCATCCATATCATATATAGAAAAAGTAAAGGTTTATTACACACTAAGATAAGTATTTGAATGATCTAAATTAAAGTTTTATATTTGAATGATCTAAATTAAAGTTTTAAATAGAAAAACATATGCAGAATGCCCCTGGTGCAAACTTGGTGTAAAAAGAGATTTCTTTAACTCGTGACAGAAACCAGAAACAATATATTTTTTTTTTGGCAGATTAAATATCTTTTTGATTTTTTAAAGTGTATCCAACGTATTTTTTCTTCCTTTGAAAATGATGATCTGCTCATAAAAGTGGACATTAAATTTCATGATACGAAATTTACTCATGAACTAAATCATGGACTTGCATGCAAATGCCTGAATTGGTGGAAGTGACTGGGTGTTTTGCCTTCCTAGTCATTACCTTAGCATGGCACTAGGAGGCAATCTGCTATTAGAGGTGTCATCCTTCAGACATCAAAGTCCTTGAATATTGCCGTCTTTCAACATCAAATGGTGCTGCTCCTGAGAAGCTTTAGCAATTTATTTTATGTCAAATTCCAGCCTGCATTATTACCATCTCTTTAGCGTCTCCCAGATAGTTTTAGAAAAATGGTATGTTGGTGATTCAGAAGAGCTTCCTGGGGTTCTGACCACCCATTTGGCCAATCATGATGCCTTCCAGTGAACCAAATGTGTAAGTGAGGTTAAGTGTGGGGATATTTAAACCGCACGTCTTGACAGGGCTGTGATAGCCAAATTGTCTGTGTTGACAAGATACATGCATTTCAAGGTATGCCCAGAAGCAGATCATCTCAGATAACCTTAGCAGGGAAAATTTATGAATCTCTGTGGTAAGGACATCTTCAGGGTGGAATGCAGCTGAAAGAGAGCTGGGATTGAAAATGAACAGTTTCAATTCAGTTACCAATAGGGCAGCTAGGTAAAGCTTAAGCTCTTAATGGCAATGAACAACTAACAGAATAATTAAAATGTTAATTAATCAGAAGAAAGAACATGGACATTCTCAAGCTGGACTCTAGAACATGTTCATTTTTCATTTTCTTTTGCCTTAGTTTTCACCTTCTTTGCTTTCATAGTTGTTCTGGAAATGAATTGATTAAAGCTTTTGTGCCTCCAAATGTTACAATAACATTGTAGGAAAACCAACGGAAAGTTAATAGATCTGTTTTCACGGTACAGTTCCAAGGTGTTCCATACTACACGTAAGGGTGTAGTCACATATTGAAAATTGAGGTGGAATAAATACTTGGTAGCTTGTAAATCCATTATGTGAACTAAATTTATAGCTGTTCTTTCAAAAAGTTAATGTAAGTACATGTCTTTCAAGATAGCATCAACATGTGTGTATCCAAGGTTTCATGAGCAAGAATCACACTGGTGTTTCCTACCTGTTCAGTGCTTGACTTTGCCACCTGACATCATTTCATTTGTATAAAAGTTCCTTTGTTGTTCTTGGGATCAAATGTAAATGTACATGTTTTGTAATTTTATAAAGAACGTATCTAGATGGTTTAGAAAGATTTTATGTCTATAACAGTGGTATTCTGAGGTAGAGCTAGAAACATGCTTTTAGAAATGTTTCCCCAAGTGTTTCCCAAGACAGAAAGCTGAATTAGATTTGGCCATATTCATGACTGTATTCATTTGCTTACTTTTTGCAAATATTTTAACTAATAGTTTTGCTGTCAGGATTGTTTATAGAAATAGCACATTTTAAGCAAATATTTCAAAAAATTCATCCATAGTCTGTATTTTAGTCACAAACTGAAACATTTTCACTAGAAATCTAATTATAAGCTTTACTGTAATGTATGTTTTATTGTGTAACCGTAAAATTAAAAAATATGCCTCTGCACACATGGTTTTACACTTAGGTACTATGAACTGCTAGGTTAAATAGCAACAACCAAGAGGGCATTGGAAATCACCTATCTGAAGCTCAAGAATTCTTGGTACTAAGTAGTTTCAACAATATAATTTAAATTGTTTGACATTTTCATCCCCTTAGATACTGCCCTTGGCATAAGCCGATCTTAAAGGCTGTATTATAAGTGTTGGGATGTGGTGCGATATTGCTAGTTGGATCAAGGGATACCAGAAAATAGATACTGCGGTTTCCGGAGACAACAGAGAATCTTGACCTGGGATCATGGTATACCTAACAGAGAAAATAAAATCAAATAATTTCAATTTTCAGGTCTGTTTTTCTGTGAATCTTTGCCTGTAAATACTCTTAAGGGTTTGAAATCTTACAAATAATTTTGTCTTGCTTTTTAGAACCTCTCCCTTCACCTTTCAGAAAAGAAAGAATAATCGTGTTTGTGTGTGTCTCTAATATAAACATAATTAACATCAGTGGCATATGGAATTAATGCTGCCTGTAAGGAAAGAGCTTCACAATTAAATCATAGATTTGCTGCTGTGCAGTTTGGAGACGTGAGCTTTGCTCACAAGACAATGGGTTTATATGCCATATTCCATAGATTCTCATTACATGTCTTGTGTCAGCAAAATTATATTAGGCAATCTCACTACTTGCATCAGCTCATATTAATATTATTTGTAAGACAAAATGGCCCTTGATGTTATATTCCTACTCATTATCAGAAATCATTTTGCTCTAGAAATGTTAATAATAAAGTTTACATATGATAACATTACTATTTGTTTTAATAATTTCCAATAAAAACAACTACTGTTTTAGTGACTCATTTTATTTTCTTGTATTTCCTGGCAAGTACTGCATGTCTTTTTAAGGAATACAAAAATAAGTTGGCAACAACACAGCTCAGAGGCTGACTCCATGGGCTGTGCTTAGTGGAGGCTGCCACTGAAATCCATGACTTGGACAGGACATACAGGACCAGGGTACTGTTTGCAGCTTCCAATCTCTGCTTCCCTGTACTGAAACACACTATAAAACAGCAGTAGCTGAGACTTAAAATAGAATGGAAATCTGCTAATCATGAAGACAGAGAGAGAGAGAGAGAGAGGGAGATACAGGAAATAAAAGAGAAAGACTGGAAAAAAGAGGTGGCATACAGTCAACCCCATCAGTGACCTGCCATGTCAACATCAGCTCATGAAATGGCAGCAGCTTTGGTGCACAGCACCAACATCATCCTAGAAATGCATTACCTAGAAGATTATTAATCAGCAAGTTTAGATTGCTTATTAATCGGCAAATATTAAGATTGCTTAACATTGGCAAAATTAAAACTACTCAGAATTCTAATTCAAAAACAAATTTGCTGCATGTGCATAACCAAAGCTGTCAGTGAATATAAGGCATACATATTGCCAGGTCATCTCACGTTGTATTTGAAATATCTAAAATTTGAAATAACTGAAGCCTGTTAACAACAAGGAAATCATGGAAAAGGTAGTCGTGCTGGTATATTTTGGGAAAGGCAATAAGTTCTTTTAATAGTTTAATGAAAGAAAAATGTCAGCCTCAGTATAAAAATACATTTTTAGTTACCTTATCAAGAGTATTTTAACTAAGAATTTAAATTTCAGACCTTTGTAAATTATTTTTGACCAGTATAACATCCTTGTTATGAAGTTCAGATCTTAATACTAATGTGAAATCTTTTTCCATCAGCGTTTGTATTTCTTTCATTGCTCTGCTTTGGCTAGTCTTTGGTTTATATTTCCACCTAAACTGTACAAATTCTACAGTAATTTAAATCCATCCAACCCTATCGACCTCAACCATATTCTTATCCTGATTTACAGCCTCATTAGGATTTTAATGATGTAAATGAAAGCAGAATTTGGTCCTAAATCTTCACTCTAAATTAAAGAGTGCATTCACCTCTCAGTGCGGGACGTGGGAGTATGTGCTTCAAACAGAGCATACGCAGCTAAAACTTGGCAGGCAAGGTCTCAGCTAGAGGGTGGATTTTTTTTAATGTTGAGCTCGCTTCTCTCCTCCGATAAGCAGGCACACATTCCCATGTATCTTGTAAAATCTCTAACAGTTCTACACATGCATGTACAAGCATAGTGCTGTTTTTACAAGATATAGAACAATTCCTACTCACATATCTTTCTGATGAGAGAATCAAGTCATCAGCCTAAATATATTTGGCTTTGCTTCAGTTGCAAGACTCCAGACGGAACGGGGGCTTGCCAGCTGTTGGTGCTCTCCTGGCATACCTGTAGCAGGGCCATGGATCAGTCCTCCTGCAGCGCAGGTCCTGTCCCAAAACTCTCCAGTTAGGATGGCAGTGACCGAGAAAGGGCCATCTTAGTTTTCTGATAATGTAGAAACCCCAACCTTGAAGCATGATCACAGAATGCAAAAGAAAAATTCTCATCAACTTCAGTGGCCTGAATCAGTTCCTGAAAAATACCAGGTATCAATTTCAGTATACAAATGTAAGCCAGAAAATCTCTGCTACTTGTAACACGCCATATAATAAACAGAAACTATGGAGGACTTAGTACTTACTTTAGGCAAACTTCTTTGTGTATAAATGCATTTTACAGCACTTGCTCTACCCTCATGCTCTTTGTACCTTGGATGTATGTGTAACTCCTAGTAGGGATCCATATTACCAGAAATTGTTCTCCTCTGACCCTCAGAACTGCAGCTATTCCAGGAGATGGTATTTGTCAGCATTTGCTCCAGAAAAGCTATTCCCATATAGTCTTCCCTTAAATATTTCAGAAGAGCATGTCTGGAATTTATTCAGCCATTTCCGTCATAATGCCAATACACTCTGACCAGTGTCACATAAATTACGTGTCATTAGTGGAGAAGGATGGTGTGCCCACTCACACCAGCACCACGTTTTGGAGGTGCTTGGTGAGGGATGCAGATTCACAACCCACAACCCCCAGCAAGATCAATAGCACAAACTCAGGGTGCGTGTGGCATGGGAGTCTCTGAATACTTAGTATCACAGAATCACAGAATCATTTGGGTTGGAAAAGACCCATAAGGTCATCAAGTCCAACCATCAGCCTGACACCACCAAGTCCACCACTAAGCCACGTCCTGACATGCTATGTCCACTTGTGCACAGAAGGAAGCAGTTAGGAATTTCTTGCTTACATTTCTTCAGGGCTGCTGGGTTTCAAGTTTATTTTAAAGCACAATGAAGGTTGATTACTTCTAGTAAGAGGTGAAGTGCTGCGGAGTCAAGAAGCAGACGAATTTTAAAAGATCTTATGTAACTCTAGTGATATTTTTAAGCCTACTAATTGGCAGGTGCTTCTCACAAATAAGGAGGAGGTGACTTTCTGAAAATATATCTGCCCCTTGAGTGCAGCATGGCTCACTTCATTGCTTTTATCACCAACTGGGATTCAACACCTGTAAAAATGAAGAAGGTAGCACTCATTTTTAGAAAGCAGTAATCAAGAGGAAGCTTTCCTCCCCAGCACAAGGTGAAGGTGTGAGTGGAGAAGAAGACAAGCTGATCAAGGCCACCCAACTCTGCCCACAGCTGCCAGTGGCCAGGAGCCAGGTCTGGTGGGCAGCATCGCGGGGCGGGGAGTAGCGATACCCCACCAAGCCAGGCAGCTTGCGGAGGGGTGAGAACAAACACAGTGCTTGACGGCAGTGCTGTCGGTAGCCGGCTTGTTTGTGCTCTTTTCCGCTTGACGCAGCCACCCTCAGCACCCAGCAGAGAGAAACGCTGGGAGCGTGCCCCATGCAGGCAGCTGAGGAGGAAGGGTCTGACGCTGTATGCCTCGCCTGGAGGGTGGCAGACGGGGCATTTGGCTCCGAGCACTTATATTAATGTGCAGAAACCTGTCTACGTGCTTTTTCTTTTCTTTTCTTTTCTTTATTTTTTTTTCTTTTTTTTTCTTTTTTTTTTTTCTTCTGGATATCTTAATTCTGCTGATGCAAAGTGAGAGTGAAATTACAGGTGCCAGTTTGCAATGCAGAGCGCTGATAAACAACTTGCCATTTTGCAGTGGCTGGTCACATCTGGAGCCTTTTGGGATGCAAAAGTACTGGAGGATTATTGCAAAACTTGAAGACAGTTATGTTACCATAACTTTTGTTTTTAACCTAAATTTGTAGATTTATTTTCTTTCTTTCAGGTTATTTTACTGGTTGTGCTATACTTACTTAGCTAACCAGCTAACTCTGCAGCAAAACAGAAAGAGAGCCAGTCCTGAAGCTCTTGTCAGAAAACTTTTAGTTTGACCTTACACTGAGTCAGGCTGGTATAAAACCATGGATCAGTGGATTGTGTTTCATTAATTTCAGCATATTTTAAAACTCCACCACCTACAGCCCCTAACTCTGACATAACTATGTTGTTGTGCAATGCCCAGCACCATTGTACAGTGTTGGAAAAAACAAACAGCAACAACAAAAAAGCACGCGTGCACACACACACACACACACAAAGTGTGATGAATTTGAATTCATCTTTTTCCTCCTTTAAGTCATCATACTACTTTTGTAGCACAGCAAGATCAACAAACATAAAGAGACAGACAGATGGGTCCACAACACACACTGTGAAGGCTGTGGCAGTAAGAGTCCCTCACACTTGCATTTTTTTATTTTTGTAGCTCTTCCTGCACAGAATGCACTGGCATAACATTCAGCTTGATCCTATGTACTGCCGCAGTCTTTTACCATTGTGAAAGCCCCCAGTCATTCTCTCTTGAAAATCCACACTGAAATTTGAGAGGCTGCTAGAAGATTAATATTTGTTTATGATATTATTAGTCATTTCTATTTGCTAACACATGCGTGGAGACACAAAGGGGCTTGAGGAAGGTTTGATTCTTCACGTTTCTGGTACACAGCAGCATTTTGAAACCCTTGCACAATTTCCATCAGGTCACTGTAGTAATAATTATGCATGTATGCAGTTAATGTTCCCTGACTGCTTCTGATCCGCTACGTCTGTTCCCGCTCGGTGCTCTCCTGTTGAGATCACACGGTCTGAAGGCAACACGCGGCAGGCTGGTCGGACCTCGGCACCCCAGCAGGTTCACAAGCCCTGCTCCAACCCATGCAGAATGAGAACTGATATGCTCCTTCGGGGGGGGTGTCGCCCCTGACCGTCTCATATATTTTTGTTGTGTTAGAAATATCTGAAATGGCTTTGATGTATTTTCTGTGATTATCCACAATTTCCTGTTATGTAAGGTATCTCTTGGGAGGCTTGATAGTCAAGAATAAGTTGCACTGGGAATTATAACTAAGGTCTGGCCCAGCCTGGTTTTGTAGCTCACTGAGCATTACTGGTGTGTAGAGCACTGTATTTTTCCTATACTCTTTAGTGTGTTTATATAAAATATTCACTCTGAAACTGAGAATGCTCCAAATTTATCCTCTTGTGGCATACGTGATCATTCATGAGAATTGAGTTAAATATAGGGTGGGATTTTTATTTTTATTTTTATTTTTGCTTCAGAGAAGATATCATCAAGTCGGGTCTGGCTTTTTTCCCCCATTCCTTATGAAGGTCAGTGGTCATTTAGGACAGTTTTCTATCATGCATTTCAAATGCTAAGGCAGTGCTTGTTGCAGGATATGCGCCACAAATTGTCAGTGAGTCTCAGTTCATTCTTCAACCCATTCTGCCCATGTGGTGGAGAGAATTTTCATGGAAGAATTTCACGGAAGAAATTTCATGGCTTCATGGAAGTCCCAGCCTGGTTATGGTGAACCATGTGACGAGCCACCTTTTGTCCCCTGACAATGCAACACACACTACTTTGATCACCTCCAGAAGTATTTGGTTGCATATTAATAGCTGTGGGAAGAGAAATCTGACAGTTCTTCCCCTTTGCCCCATGTGCCAGATGCTGGTGTCACCTTCAGTGGTGTTTGTGGGATGAACAGCTTGTAAGATACACAGCCAAAGTCGGACACACGTCTTGGAGCTCCTTGGCCTTGCCACTCTCCCATCCGAGCCTATGATCACCCTTCTTTCATGCATTTATTGCAGCATGTCGTACCTCAGCTCCATTCCTAACAGTGTCCTTGACTTCCAGCGTTTTGCTCTTAGTGTCCTCTTATAGCTGCTGCATTCAGAATCTGTTCTGCTCCTAGTTTCATCCTCAGCTCCTCCAGCACAGCACAGCTTTGCACAAAGAGTATATAGGTATGTTTAAAAATGCACGTGTGCATAAAGAAGTATCAGTATACACAGGATTTTTTAATTGTTTCCTGTACCTTAGGTTGCTGTTTTTGCCCTTTTTGACATTTTCTGTGAGCAAAACGTCACGAGACATCTTCATTGTCCTGTGGCTCAACACAGAAATAACTATGGCCTTAAAATTCTGCCAGCAAAATATTTTAAGAGACATTTAAACTTTTAAATATGTCAAATGCATTCAGGTTTTGCTAACTGAGCCATCTAACAACATGCAGATTCCCTCTGCGATTTTTGCCCTACCGATCTGCAGAGAGCAGGGCCCCCATGACCCTCCTCTTTTCAGTGCTCTCCTTTTCTATGCACCTGCATTCCTGCTCCGCAAGGGGAGCAAAGAAACTTTCCACATTCGGTTGAAACATAATAAAAGCCTGGTGCTTTTGACGCAGACATGCATGCCATCCCCATGCAGATTGGGATATTGGGATATTGTAACCTAGCATAAAGCACAGCACCCAAGTACCTTGAAAAGGAAAATGACATCAAGAACTATGGATGGACTACAGGAAAAAAATAAAGTAAAAGGCTGCTGTTTGACAAAGAAGCATTACGGATCAGTCTGGTGCAGGACCAAGTGCATCCCAGTGGATGATTTCCCCGTTACTATTCACTTGGGCAGCTCCGGGACTGGGTGCCTACCTGCTCCACTTGACCCTCAAGTCTTCCTGAGCATCGGCTGCAGTACTTCCACTGCATTGGTAAATGATATAATAAATATGGTTAAAAGGAGAGGGATACAAGGGTTAATGAGCTGTTGGCATTTCTCCTCTGCCTTGTGGTCTGCTAAGTGCACAAAATAACTTCATGCCAAATTCAGTGCATTTGGGAGTTCTTATCAGAAAGAATCTAAACTTGGGCACAGAAGGCTTATGGTGAAGTGGGCATCCCTCTGAAAAGATGTTGTTTCAAAGAAATCACTGACACTGAGACGAGTTGTGCCAGGAAAAAAAATAAATAAATAACTAAAAAAGTTCCTGTGGCTTTTCAGCTCCATCCCCAGAAGGGAGTCTGGGACCTGCTCTAAACCCAGTGTTGTTGAGAGAGTGGGTCCTGGCAGACGGCCAGGTGGCTGGATGTTGGGGGGCAGAAAATTCAGGAATTTGGGGGTTTTGAGCCATCCACACGGAACTGCTCTTGCCTCTGGTTCTCTTGGCTGTCTATGAGAGCAAACTGGAGAAGGTGTCCTGGGCTACTCATCCCTAAGGTAGGTGCCCTGACCATCAGTCTGCAGGGCCATACTTCCCTTTTCTACACACTTTTCCTGGTATCTGGCATAGGTTTCTGCATGCCAATAGCTTCAGGTGCTGGGGAGGTGGGTCTGTTCTCCAGCTGGCTGGCTCCTGTCGGTCCCTGAGGAGTGTGGAGAAAAAGTGGCTGGAGTTACATTTCTGGTCCTATGCGGCACACATTCTGAGAGCATTTACTGGTGGGAACCAAAATGGAGAGACACGTGGCTTGCAGAGCACAGGGGAGCTTCAGGCAGAAAATGTCAGACCCAGCCACATTGTGCCCAACAAGGTCCTGACCATCAGGGTGTGAGCTGAAGGGTGCTTGAGACCTCCATGTTCTGCTCAGCACTTCAGCTCCAGTCACGTCCCTCGTTGGGTACCCACAAGCATCCTTTACTGAATCTGGCCCATGTCAGATGCATCAATTATTTTGAAGAATTTCAGTCCTGTGCAATTAGTACTGATACTGTGATAACTCAGGCAGCATCAGGACTTCATTGAGCTAAGCTCTTCCAGACAATTAAAGTCTCTGATCCATAAAGCAGACAAGGCTTTAGCAGAAATACAACAGATGAAGCTCGAAACAACAACAACAAAAACAACAAAAAGAAAGCTGCAACAAGAGCCCAGAAGATTTGTCCACACTGAAAGGCTGAGAGTCATTTGGCATGAACAAGGGGATGAGAAAAGGTGGCTCTGCTTGGCCTCACAGAGCACCAACTGTTATTACAATCACTATCAAAGTTAGAGGAAATTGCATCCACTTTACTGTTGAAACGTACAAAATGTACAAAGCTTTCCTAGCATCCATAAACAGTTGAATATATTAGAAAATAGAGGACACAAGGCTTGCTGTTGTTCTTCAATCTCAACTCATATTGCTTCCAGTGGCCATTTAACCTCGATAAAGACAGAAAGATCCAGGCCCAATGTTTTTAATTACAAGTGGCATTTCCAAGCCTTCTGTGGTCTGCGTCTAATCCAAAAAAGTGACTTCATTTTGGACTCTGGCACTATGGATGCTCTGTGCAAAAAGCAGACTGCAAACTAGTTTCCATCCTGCTTTAATAATAGATTCACAATCCAAAAAGGAACTTTAAACAGTTTATTTTAATATTCAGGCTTAAGGCTTTCCTTCTGTAAAGGGGTATATAACCCAGCAGTAAAACAATGTCTTTGAAAGTTGACTTAAAAGGTCTTAGGAAAGTGGTGGATTGTTAGATTCAGGCTCTCAGCAGTTAAAAAACAGTTGAACAGAGATAAACAAATTGGCAGCTTGTGTGACCAAATCTGCCCCAACTCAGTGATGGGCTCAACCTCCTCTACACAGGCAAAATGTGCAGGATGCCCTGATGCAGAAACAAACACTTGATGCAGTGTGAGGCCAGTGTGGAAAAGGTTTCTGTGGAGCAAGGCATAAAGCGAGCCCTTCTGCACCTGCAGAGTAATGAGAGAAAAGGCGTGCAGAACAAATAGGATGGGAGGGACAGTGTGAGAGAATCAGATAGAAAAAACTGCAGTGAACACTAGGATCTGTTTTCTGCATGGCCAATAGCCAGAGGAAATATTTTTCTAATGGGTGGATAAGGGCTTGTCTTCTGCTGAGGTGTGACCAAGCCCCACTGAGACTCCTATGAGCTTTCAAGGAATTGGCAGAGGCCAGGGAAATCCACATGGAAAAAAACAAACAAACAGTTTATCCCAATTAGATGTGAAAGTCCTGATGGATGAGCTATTTACCATTTCCTTTAAGAACTTTGTAGACCCAGTGTTTTCACTGTTTGGGGTTCAACTGCATTTCAACTATGTATTTCTTTTAGTGATTTCATCCCAGCCTGTATAGTGACAACACTCACCCCCCTGTCAGACGTTTGGCATTAAATCCCAAGGCTCCATCCTTGCCTTAGGAAGCTCCTACAGGAGGGAGTTAGCAGCAGTGTCCCCAAGCAAAATGGTTAAGGCACCGCCATTTATATTTGTGTCCTTATGGCCTCTGGGCACTGGTACCTCGCCAAACTTCCATGGCCACCTTTTAGCCAGCCTATTTATGTTGTGTATATATATAAGCATATGTATGTGTATATATATATATGTACACATAAATTCTATCACATCAGCACCTGGACATTGTGCTCTTGCCTAAAACCACCTCTCTTTGTCAGCGATTTTTCTCAGGGTGACGCCTTCAGAACTGAGCCTGACATCACATCAGAATGTTTTGTACAATAGCCTAAGTCTCTGTTTTCCTTGAAACTGTAGAACAAATCAGCCTTGAGACAGTCTGGGTCCTTTAAAGATCTGTCTCCTTAGCTTCAGCTGGCTCTCAGCTATGCTCTGTGGTGCTCTCACCCTTCCGCTGGGCAGCCTTTCCCAGCAGAAGGCCGCAGAAGGCCTTGTGGCCTCTGGGAGGACCAAGCAAGATGTCCTCAGAGCACTGAGGCCAGGGCCACAGGCTGCCTTGTGTTGCTGTCCCCCTTCATTACGCGTGAGATCCTCATCCCATGTGGCAGTTCTCTACTTGTGGCCAACCTGAATTAATTTTTCAAGTCGGATTTCATGAGGCGGTATCAAATGCTTTCCTGAAATTCAGATATATTACATCTACTGCTTTCCCATCATTGGCTAATTTTCTAATTCCATCAAAAATGCAATCAGGTTTGTCTGGCAAGGCTTATTCTTTATAAACCCCATGATTCAATTTACCTACCAGTGAAGGATGAAGGGCTGAGTCAACCTTTGCAAGCTTAATCAAACTCATCCAAACCTCTGTGCTCAACTGGAAGTTTTGCAGGAAGAAGCTTGCTCTCAGCATTTGCCTTACTTTTGTGGTTTCTAATAGGATGGAAATACCGGAATAAAAAGCTTTGGCACTGCATTTTAGTACTTTGCTGCTTAAAAATAGAGAAAAACACAGAAAATATGTTTCTTTTAAAGTAGACTAACTGTTTCAGATTGTAAAACAGGGTTCTGGAAGATGAAGAATATTGTTAGGCAATAGTTTAGGTCCAACTCTACTCTTACCTAGTAGTTTCCATTTCCCTAGCTGAACTTGCCAGAAACAAACAAAGAGAAATAAACAAAAACAAATAAGGATCATTGACAGTGTGGGTTGGATTTTGGCTTCTGAGGTTCCACTGGCACATCTGGGATGTTCCAGAGCCCCAGCCTGGCAGGCAGTTGACAGACATGCAACTGTATGGCAGATGGACAGCCTCTGCTATTTAAGACTCCTAAATAAGTACAGCATATGATGAACTTTGAGATTGTGTTTGCTGTGATTCTCCCCACTTCAGAAAACAAACAAACAAACAAAAAACCCTCAGATCTTCCTCTCTGAAGATTTATAATATTTATTTTCCTGGACAATTGCTTTGCACTATCAAAAACCTTACCCTTTCATTTGCTTTCTGTCTTTGTTTGCATTCTTTGTTTTGATATTTGTTTGCTTTTATCTCCTTGGGTTTGAAAGGGCTCTCCTCCTTGTGTTTAGTGTGCATACAACTCAGAGGAGGGAACCTGTGGGACATGCAGGGCACTTGGACACTAAACCCAAGGTACAAGAAAGGTTATTTCTACAGACAAAATTATTTTTATAGACTGATTCTATACTGATGAATATAATAGTGGGAAAGAAATCAAAACTGAACTAGAAAGAGGATCGAAGAGAGCTAATACGCTGTATGTTACTTGGTGACACAGGAGTTACCTTGGAAATGAATCCGGTGTACTTCTGCTACTTGCAACTGATACAAAAAAAAAAAAAAAAAAAAAAAAAAAAAAAGGAAAAAAACAGCCTAGCTGTTTTTTTGAACATCTCTTCTTCTCTTCTTTAAATATTGGCTAAGTCACAGCACTTGGCACCTCCTGGCACCTCCACTTAGCACTCAGGCTGTCCAAAGGCATAAGGCTGACACAGGCATGACGGGCACCTGCCCGTTTGCCCCCGACTCCTGCTCTGCACCCAGTTTGGGTCTACGCAGCCCATGAAGACACATCCCACCCACCAGCACAGCCCAATGGGGATGACAGAGCAGGCAGCCTGGCCACAGATCCCACAGGGAAACCTGCAGTGGGAAGAGGACCTGCCCACTGCCCACTCCTCTTGTGCTTCAGTGCTCAGCGGCTCTTTCCCCACTCAGTCCTGGATGGTGAAGAGATGGTCTCTTATATGCGATGAAGTAATTCTTCAATGCCTTGGAGAGCCATTGTGTCTGTACGCAGATATGCAGGCAGTCCTTCTTTGGAAAAACTGGGAAGTAATTGTATAATCATTTCTATGGTGACAAAGAGCGAGAACATAACTTCAAGACATTTAGAATAATAATGTGCCTAAGCAAGTGCATATTTTAAAATGTGTTGATTGTGTATGGAAAGGTCCTGAGCAACTTCTGGCAGTCAGGGGAGACAGTCTACCATAAACCTCCTCACAGCAGGCAGCTACTCAATCTGAAAATTAATTTCAAGAAACATGACTGACCACCATGCAATTTTAGCTGTAGGTTTTTGCTGAAGCTTTTGTGGTAAACAATGTTGTTAGCTGAGGACACAGTGACTGGACTTCAGAATGAACAGCCAGGCCTACAGGCAAGAACAGAAGTACCGCAGTGCCCACGGTGTGCTAGAGCATCCTTCATTATGAGGCAAACTCACCCCTGAATTCTCACACCACCTCCAGCACCTGGAAAGGCCAAACAGGTTAGATGTGATAAGCACTGAGGTTTATCTGCTTGCTAACTGCTTCTGAAAATATTACTTACTAAAATATTTCAAATAAAAGACAGTTTAAAAAAATGGGCTTAAAAGACAACTTTCAAAAGGTATGAGTAAGCACTGAACAAATGCTTTTTACTAACTTCAGCCTGAATGTAAGACTTCCTTGGGAAATACAGTTGTCCGAGTCCAGAATCAAATTGCAAGATGAGAGCAAAGAGATATATTCAGTGAAAGATGCACCAGACTATTCTTAAAAGAACAGGAAAGACTGGAATGAATCTTTCCTTTTTTGAGTGTTGTACATGACCCTCCACAAACTTAATTTTTGCACAACTCTTAACAGAGAAGTATCATCAAGAAATATTTAAATAGCTTCAGAAGACTTAGATAGTGGATTCTGTGAAATGTGCTGACTGTTCCTATGTGTTTTGCTTTAGCCTGGTCATTTTTAGCTCCTCAAGTCTTCACATATTTGGCTTCTAATGTACACTTAAACAGTGAATATAGAGCATATTTTAAATGTAATATGATTTTCATTATCTAAGCCATCTTCTATGTTTCAGATAGCTTGGACAATGTCACTAAACTTGTCAGATTCCCCTTCTGCTTCTCATAAGCTAACACAATACTGTTGAGTTAGGCTTCATACTCCTGCAGAGAAATATCCAAATTCTTCCAAAAGATTGTTTACATTGACATCAGAGACGATGGAAAACAAATTACGACATTTGTATTTGTGTTAGGAGCCAGATATACTGCCAGAACCGCGGAAATCAGTGGCAACGCTCCTATTGGATGCTAGCATTTATAAATCCATTATTTATTTTTAAGCAGACCTAATCTGGGAACCTTGAAATAGTTTATTAGTCCCCTACTGTTTTGACTTCCATCTGCCCAAGTACTTCTTGAATGAGAAGGAGATTGTTGGGTAACAGCTGTTGGAGATACATATGTGTGGTAGGTTCACTGGAAGGGTGTAAGGGAAAGATCCTCTACATAGTTTCCCTCTTGTCCTTCCAAAACTTGGTTTATCTCCTTACTTCTTAGCTGTAATGCCTTGTCCTTCACCATGGTCCTTCCTGGTTTCAGTGAGAAACTCAGTCAATGAATAGACCGCATGATCAGAGCTGCTACACTTGAATTTAAAATGCATTGTTTCCCTAGATATTAAAAGCACCCATGGAGGTGAAAGGGGATTCATGAAAAAAAAAAAAAAAAAAAAAAAAAAGTGAAAGAAAGTCTCAGTGGAAAAAAAAAATTCTTAGAATTGATTTTAAAGAATCAGTATGCAGGGAGAAAGAGAAATATAATCTAAAATGGAGTCTACAGCTGTGTATTTCTTAGCTAGATTAATTTTTCATTTCCATTAACATTAAAGTTACTGACAAAATACTGACAGGTTTTTTAAAAAGGAATATGTTTGTCAGTATTGAATATATTCAAACAGTAGTATCAAATCTAGAATGATTCTCACAAGCAGCCACCAAATGATGGTGGAAAATGGAGTATTTGGGAAGTCTGATCAAGTACCTACTCCTGCCTCCACTTCAGGCAATAAGAAATCAGGGCCAAACTCTGTAAGTATTGTAGTCTCTCTCTCCCCCAAACCAAACCAAACCAACCAAACAAAAAACATCCATGAGAAAGCTAGCACATGCAAATGAAATGCCTTCCTGATTCCTTAGTATTCTGATCAACTGGATATATTTTTCTAGTGAAACTTTTTCTTCCCACTTTCACGTATAACGTTTTTTCTGTTCTAAGGTGGGGACATTTCAGGGTTACAAGACATTTCAGTACATTGAGCAGAGAATTCCTAAAATCTGAGATATGACCTGGAGTCTTGTCAAGAATAGATAAAATAAAGTAGCATTTAAGAACAACCAATAAATGTCTCTCTAGTCTGGTATGAGCTTGTGGAACTCGGCACACTGGAAAAGACTCAATATTGGGGCTAACTGAAAATGGCATTAGGAGAACAAGCTATGCAGGGAAATTAAAATGGCCTCTTTCAAAAATGATTCAGGATAGGACTGACATACCAGCTTCAGGATTGCTACAGGGGTTTTCTACTGGGCAAAGAGCAATAAGAAACTGAAAAACTTTTGGCATTTCAACTTTATTGAAAAAGGGTACAAAGGAACCACCTCTGGATATTGTAAAACTCACAAATAAATTCTTTACAGCTGCACAAGGAAAGATAACAATGAGAGCCCAATATTTCATTCCTAGCACAGTAAAAAATCCTATTATAGCCAATGCAGTTATGGGTGCACCAGCTGTATTCTGGGAATTCTATATAACTTCTGTCTGCTTCTGAACCAAAACCCCCGAGGCCAGCTTGTGAAATTAAAAAGTCCTCCTCTTTCATATACATGCCCCTCTGCATCTCTGTTCGTTCACCAATGTCTAGAATTAAGTAAATTGTCTTAATCAGACACGATGCCCCTCCAGACCCAGGAGTAGCTTCTCAAGTGCTGTTTTCTGACCCCGCACTCTTCTATAATGCACGCAGTCATATAAAAAAAATGCACCTCATTCTTCGTTACTAAAATCTATACCATGGGATGCTCTAGGAGGGCATAGCTCATGCTGTCTGAGGTTTGGGGCAATGTAAGCTCTGGAGGGAGAAGTGTCCATCTCTGTTCAGTTGGAAGAGCGGTTTTGTGGGGTTTTTTTGTTTGTTTGTTTGTTTTTTTTAAGTGCACAAGACAATTAAAAAAGGGGGAGTGGGGGAAGGACATGAAAGAAATTAAAACATTTCTGCTTCTCAAGTGTGATTTTGAACTTTTGAATCACCAGGGGAAAAGGGCTACCACAGGGGTCAGGTAAGCATCATGAAGCTGAGCTGTAAATTTTGACATTGGGTATTAAAATATATATATAAAATAACACAGTTCACTTTAACTTTCAGGCTTCTTACCCATATAACCCAGGAAACTGAGATGCTAGCCAGACCATCAGCAGTAAATATGTGGAGAACTCAACACGAGGAGAAAGAGATGAAACAGATGGGAGGAGTCACTGCTCCTCACGCACCCCTAAGGCATCTCTGTTCCCTTGCCCAGGACTTCCTTTTGTAACCTTCCCCATTCCAGCTGCTCGGGTCAGGACTTGATTCTCCTCACAGACCCACAGTGCTGTCCTTCATTGGACAGAAAGACCACCCCGGGGGAAAGCAAGTGGATTCAAGCATGAGAACTCATCTGCCCACATGAACAAATCTCGCTGGGGCCAAAACAAGAGGTCAGGAGAGCTCACTCAGTCCAGCTCCCTAAATACTGCCACCAGACGTGCAAAGCGTAATTCAAGAGAACAGCAGAAAAGTAAACAGCAAAGGTTTTTATTCAAATGTGCTATTTATATCCAGAAAGGGAGAAACAGGAAACCTTTTGGAGCTCTCAGTTCAGCCCAGTCCCATGACTTCTGCAGGGTCCCCACAGGCTCTCACATCCCTTTGCGTGCAAAGAGACCGAGACTTGACTTTGTGTCTGCCTCAGACCTGGGAGTCCTTGGAGACGCTGCTTTGGGACTGTCCTCTCTCATCCATCACACTGGATTTCTAGCAGATGGCTTAAATGACAAAGTATATGGATAAACGTCCTTTAATCTACAAAAATGTGACGTTAAACTTTGGTGATTAGCTTCATATAGCTCAACTTGTTTGAAATTGAAGGCAGAATGGACCGAGAGGTGAATGTCAGTGGAAGGTGTATTATCCAGACATCTTCCTAGATATGTCATTAAATGATGGCAGTTAATGGCATCTTTAAAGACACCCATGCTGTACAGACAGCATAGGTGTAGATATATAGATACAGATATTTGTAGATATATACCACATTTTTGAAACTGTGCTACTATTTATTTCTATTAAAGTTAAATTATTTGTGCCTAATTGTTTTCAATAAGCACTTAGTATTTTTCCTCTTGGAGAAGCCAAAGCGATTATTTCCATACCTCCCCCTGGCATGGTGAAGGTACAACATTCTGTAAAGCCTGCAGATTCATTTAACACTAGTTTCTGAGATGAATAAATAAGTGCAGATACATCAGTGAATGGGATGTTCCTATCCTGAATATTCATGTGTTTGTCTTCACTGAAGTCACAGGATTCTGACAAAATGTCAACTCTTACTTTGTAGTTTGTCCTGGATTTCCACAAAGGCAATTTTCGGATAGGGACTTTAGAGAAGAAAATGATGTGGCAGAAGTGCAGAGAGGAAAGGGAAGAGAAAGGAGATGGAGAGTTTGTTCTTTCCATTAATATTAAACTGTCCATTTCCCAGCTGCAGGCTCATGAAAGGAGACTTCTTGGTGATTACCAAGTAATTCAAACCTTACAAACCCACCTCAGAACACACAAAGACAAGGTAAAAAAAAAGATTTTTTTATTGCAGTTCCATGAAATCTGATCCACAGCAGAGCATGAAGAATTCACTAAGCTTTTGAACACATACGCAGACTGGTATCAATTTCTTTTTTTATTTCTTCCTTGCCAGATGAACAATATATATGAACAATATTGCCTCTGTGTGTGTGTGTGTGTGTGTGTAAACATGAGTAGCTTTTATAAATGCAAATGCCAACGAATACAAGTAATAGTCTGGTTTCTATAAAAGGCTCTGTCTCGCAAAACAATCTGCTGCACAAAACCAAAACAAACCTCCAAAATGATTTTCATGTGTTAACATTACCTTTTACCAACAGCTGCCTTTTACCTGTTTACCTATTCAAGCGAGGAAGCAAGAAATATTCACTCAAAGACGAACCAAAGGAGCACATTACCTTCACAATCCCTCTGTACTTTTATCACAGAAGATATTTAGACTCCTAGGGTTCCCCTCCTGAGCCAGACCATCCTCAGTGCTGTGACACTGCCTATACCCAGTTATAACTCTGCCTTACCCTTCTGTGCCTATAGAGACCAGAATGAATTGCTTATAATTTGGTTCCTCTGGTGTAATTGTGCCTTTAACACACAGCTGTAACAGGGACTGAATTTGCTGTTGTTCTGCATATCTCCCAATTACCCATGAAAAGCCCAAAACATCAACAAAGTAAATTCTGTAGTGCATATTACCTGAAACTCAGAAATGAAAAAAAAAAAAAGTTCCACCTACTTTTGTTTCAATGAAAGACTGTGTGAAAAATAAACATCATATTTCCGGATTCCACATACTATTGAGCACTTTAACTCAATTTTCCATGTTATTTTGATGGACTTTTGAGTAGGTTTTATGGACCGTATTCCCATAATGTTCATTTATGAATCCGCGCCCTCTTGAAAGGTGAAGAGAAACAAAACATACACAGGTACAAATGAATGAATAACACTCTAGTTTTATTTCTTACTTTAAACACTGCTATTGGTGAGCTGTTAAACTATCAGTTAGATCTGGTATAGCTTTGATTTGGTATGTGCCAATGTTTTCAGTCTTCACCACCACCCTTTCCCTGGGCCCCAGGTCCAAAACAGGGTGAAATTTTAGCAGTTTTCAGCATAACTACCCCTACCTCAACATGAAAACCTTGAATAGTTCATAAAACGTAAAAGAAGCAAGTGCTCAAATGTTGGTGTGGAAAGCAAATGAATTAATAATACTCAGCTACCAGAGTCCACTTGCATGTTTTGTGCTTTTTAAAAAGACTGCGGACAATAACATTATCTCCTAAGATTTTTGGGATCCAGAGGAATCAGCTCCTTTGAATATTAAGCCCATAATACAGTCTGAAATGATTTTCATCTTCCCTGGGTCACACACATCAAAAAAAGCAGAAACATTCTTCAAAACTGCCATATGCTTGAATGTGCTGATGGGCATGGCTAATATGGGACACCACTGGGATGATATTGAATTCACCATTATGTGCCCAGTAAATACGTGGAGAGAAAACCATTTTATTCAAGTACGAGCATCTAATGTAAAGAGCTATCCGGAGAATAGAACGTCACATGTGTTTGTTTTATAAAACTGTGTAAAGGTTTGCCAAAGCTGTCACAGTGTGACAGCTTTGGCCATTTATTTCCCCAGATCTCTACTGTGAGTGCTACTGCTCGCTTTGGAATATTTTTTTTATGAACAGTGATTAATAAAAGTAAAAATCCTGAGTGTTCTGAAGAGGTTATTTGTCCTAGTCATGATTAATTACTGGCTAAGACCAAATTTTTTATTTTTTATTTTTTATTTTATTTTTTTTCCTGCTGATACACCTGTGCAACTCCAGGCTTAAAATCCATGATACGCAGCCTCATTGATTAAGGCTCACAACATTGCATTTAAATACTCCTAAAATGCAAAGAAACAAATGCGTTAAATAAAACCACTGAAGTCAACTGCAGTCTGCATATGTCAGACCAACTCAGTAATTATCAGCAACTCCACATGCGGCTCATCCTTTTCCTGTAACATACTGCTGAGTTTTGTGACCCTGAAAATAAAAGCAATTTTTATGTAATTTTACTTTTTCAGCATAGCACTAAATGCTAAAAGTAGGAGCAGAGGCACTGTAGCAGTAAAGCCCTTACCCAGAGATCCTTGCACCCGCATCATGCAGAGATAGATCTCCCCATACAGCGCTCTGTGTAGGACTGGGGTCCAAGTTAGCCTCACATCTATCTGATGAAGGACCTGTATCCCCCAGTTTTCAAGACGTTTTCTTCTAGCTTTTGGCACAGGCAGTGCATGAGCTCACATTCCTGATGTGATACATCACTGAACCACCGATGGTGACTTTCAGCAATTCTTCAAAGTTAGTAACTGAGGCTACCCACCATTTTTTTCACAGACTGGGTTGTCTGGTAACATACAGTTTCAGTTAGATAGCTTAGAATAACCAGTTTCAGCCATGCCAGCAACAGAAATTAGGGTGATCCCGCATGCTATGTGTGTTTATGCATATGTCATTTGTCATTTTAACCCATTAACCAAATATCAACCAAATTTAGCAGCCAAAAAAGTAGCAGTTCAATTACTTTAGTGAAAATATGTGGCTGGGGAGGGAGACCGTCTCTGAGCTTCTCTACAAGACAGGCAGTGCAAGTTAAGCCTTTGCCAGCACCAGAGAATGCATACATCTGAGAGTCTGTGTGCGAGAGAGTGAGCGAGAGATGCTGCAAAAAGCCCCTCCTGTGGAAAAAACATCAGGGCTAGATCTGAAACCACATCAGAGAACCCAGTCATAAGGGCTAATATGGAGGAGCACAGAACTCACAGATGTGTTTTCTTCTGCTGTGTGAACTAAGATGCAGAATGTACATCACAAGGCCCTTTACAGATAATTTCTGATACTCTGAATTGCACTTGTACACGAACTGGAAGCTAATGCACTTATCTACACCTGTGAGCAACCATATAGTCATCACTGAGAGCAATAAAACAATGACAGTTTCAGTCTCACCAAGTTTTATTTCTAAACTGAACGCATTCAGATTCTACCTGGCCCTTCCATGGGTGAACCATGTAGCAGAAAGCTGCAAGGAATTGTTGTTTCTCCTACAGAAGCATAAGCAAATTGTGGTTCTCACTGGAAAAAAAAATAAAAAAGAAACAAGAAACAGCAAGGAGGAGGCAGGGCCATAACTTAGGTTTCATGGGAGAATGAGAGTGAGCAGGCAAGGACAGACTGTGTTAGAGGAGTAATTGTAGCAGGCTGCAAATTCTTCCAGCTGTTTTCAGCGTACACCAATGCCTCTCCCTGTCCTGTAGCTCTGTGTTGCAAGATGCCCCCAGCTCCCTTCAGTGAGCTGCTCTGCGTCTCCCAGGACAAGTGTCCTTTAACATAAAAGAATTCAGGCAACCCAGCACTGCAGAGCAGGATTAACTCTCTGCGGCGGTGGAGAACACTTCCCGGGGAACTGCGGAAACACCTATAAAAGGTATCCTGGCGTAAAAGAGAGCCCTTGCCAGCAGGAGACCTGGGTGACAAACAGGCAATTAATGAGCTTTTGCGAGACTTCTCTTTATCCCGTTCTCCCTGCCACTGAGCTGTAATTACTTTTATTTCCTTTTATTCCCTCCCAATCGGAAGACAGGGACAAATAAAGCTTTTGTTTAACACTTCTGCACCATGCATTCCTGCCATCTTCATTCTGTAATAAAGGTCTGAGGCTCACCTCACTCACCTGAGCAATTCTCACTCAATTGAATGGCACAAGAATGAAAGACTACAGAACGAAGTTCATAGTCAGAAACTCCACTGACAGATAAGACATCCCACAGAAGGAGGAAGGTTTCTTGGGAATGGCTTCAGAGCTGCCTTGGTCACATATCTGTTGAAAAAGACCAAACAAAAGCTTCTCTTTCCCATGATATCTTGTCCAAAATATCTTTCAAGCTATACAACAATAACTATATATAACTAGAATTAAGAGAAGGGAATCACATTTACTGGCTTAATTTCCTGAACAGGCCTTTGTTAAGAGCTGTCTGAAAGCTGCCAGTTAGATTAATTGATGATTTTGAAAATCAACAGAATGGGCAGAACTGTACATTAATTGCATATATTAAATGCATACATTACTGCGAGTATATGAGGAAAATCGTGATTCTGTAATACAAGTTACATTGTTTAAGTAAGTCTTACACAGCCACAGGAGTAATGTTTCACTGCAGACATTCTTAATGTTAATCCATAATGTAACTAGCTGCAGTAAAAGGGAGGAAAAAAAAATACACCAACAGTTTGTAGCTATCCTATATCTCAGACAGGGTGATATAACATAGCATATGTTTTAAAATGATAAAGACTTCCAAGAATAAGATGCAGCTTCCAGAAAAATATTCATACACGCCCAAACAAAAGCAAAATCTTGTAATAATTGAATAATTGCTGCTTTCTGTACCTAAGGAGTCCAAAAAAAATCCAGACCAAACCAGCCCTTTTCAGTGGCTTAGCTGGTCAACACTCATACACAAAGCCCAGTGCTCTTCCCTAAAACCTAAGAATTAATCAGCATTATGTAAGAGATTTTTATAACACTCTAAAAATACATTGTGAATTCCTTTCCAGTGTCGGACTGAGAAGCTTTAAAGTACAGCCACCCCTTCATCCCCCTTTTAAGCAAACACTGGATCTTCATTTTTGATATTAGAAACTTAAATTCGTCTCAGTATATGTGCCTCAAATCTCGTTAATTACAATATTGGCCTCATGAGATACAACCGCTGCTGCTAAGAGCAGTGTTTGTGCTCAAAACGATTTCAGAATGGGCACAGATACAGAGATACTGCATGTGCATAAATACTTTAAAAAAGGAGTAGTGGTGCATGGAACTTCATAGGACTATTTTGGATGTTTTCATCCTAGTGTACCTGTTCGCTGGGCGAACTCTTGTCCCCATGGGATAACGTTTTGTTTGCGTGGTTCTGATAGATAATACACCACGATAGCATTCCTGCAAAGGCAGTTGTAACGTTAGCCTGGCAGATCTACAGCAGAGTCCTCTGAATACCCTATTCCTTTTTGTGCTCTGTTTCTGATATTCATAATAAATAAGTACCAGTACTATTTCTGTATCTTCCACTGAAGGATCTCTAAGCAAAATTACAAAGTCATCACCTGAATGTTAATGGTAGTCTGGGAACCATACCTGAAAAGCGAAGGGGCTTTAACACTGTTAGGGGGAACAGACTCAGCCTGCTGTTTTCTGAGCATCCACAGCTGCCCTCTCAAAGTTCACCCTGCTCTGCCTGGATTAGTCCCCCAGATCATAACTTGATCTACCCAAGGCATTTGCAGTTCTTCAGAACCAAATAAATCATAAGAATGCAAATAAATCACCTGAAAATGGGAACAAAGATTTTCAGCTGTGCAAGTCTTGTCATGGAATGCATATCCAGGGGACACTGGAGCAATCTCACCTCATCCCATTTTTAGGGAACACCCCAACACAGTTCTTTTCAAAAAAAAACAAAACAAAAAACAAAACAAAACAAAACAAAAAAAAAAACTTTTCCCCATACAAGAGCGACATGACACTGACACAGCCACCTCCTCAAAATAACCCCCTGCCCTTCAAACCATAAACAAATCAATCAAAACTATTGAGGCAAACCAGAAAATAGATTTTGCAGAAAACAAATAAAAGGAAAAAAAGAAGAAGACATGGAGAAGACTCCTTTGTCCAAGAATGACTTCACTGTTGTTACCAGTTTCAAGTGAAAGCTGTGCTGATACTACGGCTGATGGGTGGCAATATTAAGCAGGAGATAGTCAAAGTATCTGACGGGATGATAGCATTTGTTCCACAAGGGCAAGCAAATATTTAGATGAAAATTGTACTCCGGATTACGATCATCCCAAAGCAAAGTGTCACCTATCCTACGTGTGTTTGCCTGGGAGCATCCATGTTCACGATTTTCTTCCCCTTCAACTCCTCTTATTTTTTATATTTCACCCACAACCCAGGTCCTTCTTTGTTCTCTGTCCTGATTCTTTCTCTGCCTTTCTTTCTTTGTGCCATTTTCCACTACCCGTATTCACACTGAATACAATCAGTCACATGGCTAGCCTTCATGTGAACTCCATGGCACAAGATATGTAAGCGTTATTCGTTTCGAATGAGGGCAAACTGCATCCCCTTAGTTCACTCTTCATTTACATGCCCTTCCCAGATTCCCCCTCCACGCTCCTTTCCCTCTTTTATCACCCAAATTCACCACGCATTGTTCTTGTGCTTTGTTTCCTTTTTCTGGTCTCCCCCATGGTCATTTACACCTCCTTCTTTTCCTGTTAGCCTCTTACCCTCCCTTCCCGCTCCCTTCTTGCTCATTTTCTCCCGTTGTTGCCCACTTCCTACTCCCACTTTTCTGCCCGTTGTTGGCAGATCTCTCTCTTTCTTCCTCTGTTGTAGGTGTCGTGACATGGAAGTAGGCAGCAGTGTGGAGGCCTGGGGCGGCTGCTGGCAGCTGGGGGCTGAGGAAACCCAATTTACTTCTTTCATGAGACCCACTTTGGCTACTCTGTCCCACTGGCCTGTTAGTACAATATACACCGTGGGGCAAAAGGCTAGGCCGGGCAAACAAGTTAGGTATATAATGGTCTTTGTTGTGGCTCACTTTAATCTGGTGAATTACTGCAGTGAGTTGCAAAAGCGCAAATCCCACCCAACCGGAGTCGATGATAGGGAATTGTGCATGTGCAGCCACGAGCGTGTAGGACTCTTCGGCGGCTCACTCCTTCCTGTCGTCTCCTTTGCTCTGTCACTAATTTGTTACAGTCGCTCATTAATACTCTCCTAATAACCGCCCCCCTCCCCCCCCGAACAATTTCACCTCACCAACTCTTTCCTTCACTCCTGCAGCTCAAAATCCAGAGGACTCCTTTTTTTTTTTTTTTTTTTTTTTTTTCCTTGCAGCTCTAACAATGACAAACAGATGCTGGTGCTCTTTGCCGTACACAACTTCCCTCGTAAAATTTCGGGTGGCCTTTTGCCTGCAAACCCAAGGCGGAGGTGGGCACACATCCACAGCATGCCCTGACCGAGGGGCGCCGGGGGCAAAGCCCTGAAAGCCCCCATGGGCTGCACACGTGGGCAGGTTTATGAGACATGAACGAGCCCTGTATTTATCAGGGTCAGCGGGCAGCCAGATCCGCAGGGTTTGGGATTGCAGCTCAGCAGCCGCCGGAGGGGCCTGTGAGGAGAACTGCGAGCGCTGCGTGACCCCGTCGAGTGCCGGGAGCACACGCGTGTTCGCAACGCACCTTTTAAAAAATATAAATAAAGAGAGAAGACAACAACAGAAAGCTTTTCCTTGAAATTTATTTGGATGGCTGTTTTTTTTGTGTGATTTCTTTGGGGGTGTGTGTGGTTTTATTTTTGTGTGTGAGATTGTGTGCGTGCGTTTTTGAGAGTTTGTGTGGTATTTTTTTATATGTTTGGGGGAGGGGGTTGGTGGTTTTTTTTTTTTTCCTTCTTTTAGGTTTTGTCCTGTTGCCCCCCACCTCTCTGTGGCACCTCACAGACCCCATCCCCACCCCGGGGGTCGCCACCGTCCAGCCCTGTCATGAGAGGGTCTGCCCGCCCCTTCGCTCCCATTCCCCCCCGGGCTGTGTGTGGGAGTGCCGGCAGGACGCTGCGTGCCCGCCCGGGTGTCCGTGTGGGGGCCACGCGGCCCTGCTCTGCGTTTCGGCCGTGAGGGAGAAGGGCGAGCGTCCCGTCCGCCCAACGGCGGAATCCGTCCCGCATTTTGCGTCTCGCCCACCGCGCTCGGCCGGCAGCGGCGGCGGGCGGGCGGCGCGCGCCCGGAACAGCCGGTTGTTTAAAATCCTGCTCCAACCGTTTCTAATTCCCCCTTGCGCCGGGGAAGGGAGAGCGCGAGCGGGGGGGGGAAGAGGAGGGGGGGGGGGGGCCAGGGGGGGGGGGGGGGAGAAGGGAGGAGGGAGCAGCCCCGTCCGGCTCCCCGCCTGCCCATTGGGGCGTGGGGGGTGCTGGTGGGCGTGCCCCCGCGTCGCCTCGTCCAATGGGCTGTGTGTGTGGCGGCGTCGCCATGGCGACGGGGCCGTTCCCGGGGAGGCCGTGATGGGTTGACAGGTGCGTGACAGTCGGCGCTCTCCGCAGGCAGCATGTACGGCAAAGGCAAGAGCAACAGCAGCGTCCCGTCCGACGGGCAGGCCCGGGAGAAGTGAGTGCGCGGCGGGAACCGCGCGGCGGGAACGGCGCGGCGGGAAGAGGGGGGCGGCGGGAACGCCTGAGGGGAGCGGGGCAGCGGCCCCACCGCGGCGCTGCGCGGGGGGGGGGGGGGAAAGACGACAAAGAGCCCCGGGGCGATGTGTGTGTGTGTTTGTGGGGAGCGGGGGGGCGTCCCGCAACTTTTCACCGCCGGGAGGATGAGGAGGGGAGCGGCGAGCTTCCCCGATGGGGTTTAGCCGCCGGCGCCGGGCGGGTTTTCCACAAAAGTTTGCGGCGTGGGGGTGCGTTGCGGCCGAGCGGGGGCTGCCCGAGCAACTGGTGTGCGCCGTGATGGGGCACGGTACAGCCGGGGGGCGCGGGGACACGGCGTTGACCTGCCCCACAGCACCGCGCTCCGGCGGGGTCCGTCCGGCTGCATGGTGCTCCGGTGCTGAGGCAGAAACTTTGCAGCCATCCCCTGAAAACCTCCCCTGAAACCCTTCCCCTACAACCTTCCCTTACAGCCTTCCCTGAAAGCCTCCCCACCATCCCCCAGAACCCCACAATTCCCTCGAAACCTTCCCCCAAAATCTTACAGCCTCCCACCTCCCTCCCCAGCCGTCCCCGCTGCTCGCGCCCGCTCCCGGTCCGTCTCCCCCGCCGCCTTCCCGTGCATTGCGAGGCCGCCCGATAGTTTTTTTTTTCCAGGCGAAGCCTGCCCAGCCGACCCGTCGCCGAGCAGCGCCTGCCCTGCTATAAGTAAAGTTGTGGGGGGCCGGCTAGATGGTGCTGTTCGATCTCAGTTCTCCCGCTCGCGGCAGCCGGCAGCTGGAAACGCGGATCGCTGCCGTGTGGGTTATCCTCCGCAGCGCAGCGAAATGGGGTGTCTCTAAGTCGCGGGTGTACTGACAGATCGGTAACTTCCTGGGAGCATCTGCCTGCTGATAAAGGCGGCTGGGGGGTTTAGGAACACCCTTTTCCTCTCCCGTCGCGCCGCGGGCCCCCCCGCCCCCAGCCTTCCTTTCCTTTGAGGGTAAAAAAGATAAGCCTGAAGACTTGGCGTGTGGCTGAGGAATGCTGCTACATGGTATGCGCTGCAGATTGTTCTCGTGTGCCATCTTTTCAGGTCTCTTCTTAGGAGATTCGGATTCCATCATGGCAATGCTCGTACACTTTTTTTTTTTTTGATTACATTATTTTTTTCCTTCATACTGCATCGTTCTGTAGTCGCGCTGTGCTTCTTCCGAGGTGATGCGCGAGTTCTCGCTCTGCTCGGAAAAGTTGCCATCGAATTAAAGTTGCCGTCTGTAAAAATACAGCTCTGACTTCCGCGTGAGATTATTGATCTGAAAATCACAGACAAAACGTGTATGTTCGACTCCTGTATTAATCTCTTTAATACAGCTCTTTAATCAAGAACAGGATAATAATTGTTTAATTTGAATTTTGAAAGTTTTTAGAAACAAATGTATGATTTAACTTTGTCAGTTTTTGCTCGAGGTTTTAAGTACCTGAAACGTGTTGCCAGTAACAGATCTCCTAAACACACTAGAAATCATAGAGTAAATGTAATGTAAAAAAATAAATACACTGCCTTGGGTTTGGATGGCCTCATTCTCTGGGACATGTTTGTTCCTCACGAGGATGTGTGACAGTGGCAGGACTAGTGTGTGATAAGCCTACTGAGGAATATTTTTCAGGTGTGCAAGACATGCGTGTTTGTGTTCTCTTTGTAATCCAGGCTGTGATACATTTTACAGACCAATTCAATGCCACATGTGTTTGTAATGTGGCATCTCGCTGTGTGCTGCCTTTAATATTTATGTCTTTTGAGGTTATGTAATTTCTATTAAATAAAGCAAACAAGTTTTGCAAGTCATTTATAGTAGCCATTGGCAAATGATTGGTTCCAAAGATGGCATTCATCTTACAGTCTCCCTCTCTGCCCCTTCTGCCTAACCTTTGGGGTAAATTACCTGTGTTACGTAGCTTAAGAACAAATCTGTTGTGTGGACAAACAGGTTCCAGGAAAACCAACACCAGATTTTTGTACAGTGTGGCTAGGTAAAGCACTGAGGATGAGGAGACCGTACCTGCAAATACCAAGAAGATGGAGAGAGAAGAATCAGAAGTGCTGTTATGCCCTGTCCTCCCCTTCTGGAGCCGCCCAGACATAGCTTGTGTCTTGGCCCCCCAGGCCGCCCGGCGGAGAGGAAGGCTGTGTTTAGACAGCAGCTCCTTCACACGGGGCCTCCTAAGTTGTGAGAGGAAGAAGACTAATGTTTTTCTTATCAACCTCTTTGGTTATCGCTTCCTTATTTTTATTATTCCTGAGAATCGGATTAATTCAGATTAGGAGGTTGGTCCTGCTGAGATCGAATGGCTGAACCCTCTAAACTTTCAGTCTTGGGGAAAGAGGGATCAGACCACATGAATTTGCATGTCCAGTTATGTACCCTTTCAAGCAGTGCGTTTGTAGGCATTTGTAAGTAGGGCCATCTATCTATAAATAACATTTGAAGTTAGAAAATACCTGTACAAAAACAGCTTAAAAAAAGGTATCAGGCATAAGGAAAACAAAATTCTGAAGGGACTAACTCTTCTTTGTCATCTTCATCTTTCAGAGGTCCTCTAAACTTATTTTTTTTTCCCCCCAGAAAACCAACCTTATCTTGTTGGGGCTCATCAGAACATGCCAGTTCTGTTTAAAAATTACCAGGAGGCTAGGTGATTTCCTTTAAAATAAAAGGATGCACGATAACAACATGGAAGCAAGTGTTAGGGTCAGTTGCTGATTGCTTTTCAGCTTGGAATAGGAGAGGACCTTGGGGAAGAGAGAACTTGGTTGCTGCTGTCGTGGCATCCTAGCTCTGCTGTTGTGCATGACCCCGCTTGCAAATGTCGTGTGAGTCTGGTCTCAGCTGGTTGCATGAGGGAAGATCATCGTTTTCCTCTTTTCCACCTATCTTGCTGCTGCTCTGAAGGTAAAAGAAGGCATCCCTGCCACTGTTTCTCCTCCAGTCCGTTTTCGTTGGCCAGCTGTGCATCTGAACTGCTCCTTAATATGGGTGGTGTGGCTGTGTATCTCTTCCCCAGCCGGAGAGCAGGGTCAAAGTTACCTTGTGTCACTTTTTTGTTGGTGCCAACTGGGTTCTCCATAAGTAGAGGAAAACTGACCAGTGATTTCCTCATTTCATCTTGCTACTGCTTAGAAAAACTCTGAGATTTCGTAGGGTTTTGGAGGATATGTCGATTTTGGGGCATAATTTTTGGGAAAAAAAAATCCAACATGGAAAGATGGTATTGCATGAATTTACATGAGTAAGGTTATCTCTCTTCACTGTAATGTTTGTAAACTAAATAAAAGGTAAGATACAGATTACAATGAATTGGCATCCATGGTAAATTTTCCGCCTGTCTCTGGGAAATGATGAGCTAGTTTTTCAAGTTTCAGCTGGTGAGAGATGCAGTAATCTTTATCTCCTTTTTTTCCCACTGGAAAACAAAATGGGTGGTTTAATCCCTCATTTCTTACAAATTTTAGTTTTGATGTTTGTTTACTGATTTAATCCACCAGGTTTACCTGATGAAATATATCACTGCTGCATTTGACAATACAGAAGTTGCAGGCATACTGGTCTGGCAGTCTGCTTTAGAAGAATATATTTTTTTTAATCAGGAAGAGCACAGAAGAGAAGGTTCTGGAAACAGTAACTATTCCTGAGTATTTATTGTTGATCACAGTGCTTCAGGTGCTCTTTTATACTGCATCGGTATCGTGGACAGCATATGAAGGCGTTGCAAGTGATGTATGTGCTGCACTTCAGGCCCTCTCAGGATAATTGGTTTTGCACTGTAGACTTAACAGGTACTGGCAGATGTAAAGATAGCTGTGATGGACCACTGAAATGTACTGTGGTGTAGCGGTGTGCTGAAATACCTACCCAACTTTTAAGCAGGGATATTTCTTGGCATCTAGTCTGGCATGTAAAAGTACCTGATTGGATTAGAACAAAGGGGAAAAAGATTCAGTTTCTGCATTGCTGCCTCTACTCAATTGGCCTGCTCATAATTTTTTTTCCCTGTTGTTTTTTCCCAGCGTTTTGTGAGGTGCCTGATTCCACCTTCCTGAGGCTCCATAACGCAGTGCAAACTTTTGCTGCTGAAGAATGAGGGCTCCTGGAAGCCGCTCAGACCCACTGGGTGCAGCAAATGTACCCTGGGCTGCAGCGAACATGGTTCAGGCTCGGCTCAGAGATAATTAAATATTGCTGGAGGAGACAGTAATTAACAGAAACCAGTATATATTAATAATTCATTTTGCTGAAATTATAGGCATATGATAGCATCACAAGTATTAAAGTAGCCAAACAAGATTTTTATAACTTCGCCAAACTTTAACTGTTTGGGTGGAAAATTTATCATGGCATGTATAAGCCATGTTTCATTTGTTTCATTTTTGTGTGTGTGTAAAATTTCAGGTGAAATGGCTTGGCAGATTTTGAATATTAGACAAAGAAAGAATACATTTTCCTGCATTTTAAAAGGTCTTACAACTTTTACTGTGGAAAAGCAATAGGTACCCCTCTCCTCTGGAACACTTGGAATTTGGTTGAGAAAGGATGAGGGATTTCTGTTCAGGGATGTGTCTTTTGCTGTTTGCATGACAAAGCACCTGAACATAGCCAGGATGCAAGCCTTTCAAAAAGATCGACTTGCATATGCTCGGGGCTTGCTACCATTAATCGGTGAACATTTTTGTCTTCAGCCCAGCAGGGATGCTCGGGTGCCATTCTCGTGGCTTTGGAGAGCCAGCCCCGAACAAATGTGTGGTTCCTGGGTGTCGGGTAGGTTCTGTCCCATCCAGAGATGGCACCTTGCAGTCCGCGCGGCCCTGCCATGGGACCTGGCTTCTCCTGTCCTCAGGGGAGAACCCATGCGCAGCTGCCTGGCGCTGGAAGGGGAGGAGAGACGCTAGCCAGAGTGGTGGAAAATGATGGCGTTTGTATGGAGGGCTGGAGACACCATGCTGGGGAGAACTTGGTGGCAGCATGGAGTGTGCCCGGGGGAGATGGAGGTGGGCTGAGGAGGGGCGCCAGGGTAAATGGGGTCTTTTTTGGGGGAAAAATGGAAATATGGAAAATATGGTTGTATATTAACTGTAGTTCTTCCTTTGTCCTGGTTTGCACGCTTGCTGATTTACTGATTTTCCTCTGGAAGTACTCTGCTTTTTTGTTGTGCAAAATAGAGCATTGTTTTCATAATGAGTAGCTATTTGATCATTTGCTGTTTTGTTGTCATACGGTATTTGCCTTATGGCTTCGCGTGCCGCTTCATCATGCTGCTGTTCCTGGAGGAGGAATTTGTTGCTGCTTTGGTGCACAGCACCACGGCATCTTGAGTTCCACAAACCTATGAAGGTATGCGTCAAGCTGGTTTTAGCAATGGCAGTAAGACAGAGAAAGGTGAAAGGCAAAGATGCTCAGCGATTATTGGGTGTCTAATTAGAGACATGTAGCCTCATACTGTTGTTATTATTTTAGTATTTTTTTTCAGAGCATTACATGAACTGCTAATGGCAACGTATAACTTCCACAATCTCTCTTGCCACTCATTGTAAGACCAAGTTGCCATCTTGTCATGTTGGGTATCCAGAAAACGAGGAACAGAAAACAATCCACAGTCTTGTGCAAAGTCAGTTTTAAATGCTTGCCCTGTGATATCCAGCCATCCTGTGGCCCACCCATGGACAGGACATATGTCAGGAATGGAGTGTAATTTCACTTCCAGTCTCCTTAAGCAAGATCCTCCAGCAAAGGAGACTGGTCCTCCTGAAGCAGCCTCAGACTGTGTGGCATCCTGGAGCCTGCCCTCTGCTTGAGACTATAAAGATATGCAAGTCTAAAAATGCATGATCTTATGATTCAGGATGGCACTTTAGTTGGGTAGAGCACTTAATGGTGGTCCTTGCATGAACCTTGCAGGTGCAGAAAAGGGCAGAGCCCCGTGAGGAGCACAGCTGGGTGGTAGGTCTTCTCTGTGAACAACCCGTAGTTGCAGCTTGAGGGTTTCTCAGCGATGGTGCTCGTGCTTAGGGCCACTTAGCTCCTCCTCTGGTGGGCGTGCAAAAGGGCCAGAAAGGAGCGCTGCCGCAGGCTGGGTTAGAACTGAAGCTCCTGTTCTGGCCCCAGCTTGGCTGAGGCACGGACCTCTATGTTCAAGTTGTGTAGGGGTGTGTAATGGTCAGGGAGTAGCTGCTCTTTCAACTACTAAGAGAGGATCTTCATCAGTTAACAGCAGACATTTTAATTCAGAAGTCTTGATGACCTCCACACTTCTCTAGGCTTTAAGATGTTTCTCCTTTCCAGTCCCAGGAGGGTAACAGGTGATGAGAACACAAAATGTGCCTTTCTAGGAAGCTAAAAGGATGCAGTAATTAAGACCTTAACATCCTATCTTACTTCTTGCCTGCTTCTGTCAAATTCTTTGTTTTTGAGGGAAAATAAAGTGAGATTTTTTGTGGTGGGTCTTTTTTTTTTCTTCTCCAAATCTTCTGGTATTCCTGCTAGTGGAATCTTTGGCTTTTCTCCATCTTACTGCTATAGTGTCCAAATCTGATATGATTTGGACTCACCAAATATGAGTAGAATGAAATAATTACCTCTCCTTTAATACAATACATACTGCTTGCCTTTTATATATAAAACATTTTTGCTAATACTCCCTAGAATGCTTGCCTGTTTTTTTTTCTTTTATAAATAATCCATTTTGCAGTCCACATGCCCTCCAGGTTCTTTTTACAATACTGCTACCCAGCCAATTATTCCCCATTTCATATTTGTGCATTTGATTTCTTATTCCTGTGCATAGCATTTTGCGTTTGTCCGTATTAAATTCTCTCTTATTAACTTCCCTTACCCTGTTTGTGTCCCCATAAGGGCTACTGATCTTTCCCAACTTACCATCTAGACTTTTGTGTTTCTACATACAACTCGTTAATGAAAGTCTCTTAATGGAATTGGTTTAGGACAGCAAGAGTTTTCTTGAAATATCCTCCAATTTTTAGAAGCATACTGATAATGACTCATTATTATTATTATTATTTCAAGAAGCTGTACACCGTTTTTTCATTTCATGAAGGCTGTTTCCTTTGCTTATGTAAATGTCATGATTGTCTAAGAATCAAAACTCTTATACCTTAACTTTAAATGAGCTTTCCACTTGTCCATTCTTACCTGCTCTGCAGTCACTCTTTCAAATAACCCCAACTGAGCCAGCAGGTTCTTTCCATGGACGGATGATGTTTGTTCTTTTTTAGCATTGTATTTGGAAGATGTTTATAAATTAGCATCTGGAATTGACTTCTGTACATTTTTTGATAGTAAGGCTGATGTCTGCCTTAAATTTCCTCTTTTTCTTTCTATTTTTTTATAGGTTATGGCATTTGGGGATATTTTTTTTCCCCTTTTTTTTACTCCGAGTACCAGACTAATATAGAATGTTCAAACTGTCCAAAATCCTGCCTTCTGGTCGTCATGGGAGTGCTCAGACAGTGGGACAGCAAGGCTGGGCATCTCATTTCTGTGCACCTGCATCTCGCTTTCTTGTTTGTACAGTGACAGAGCTTCATTTTACACTGTGGCAGTTTAAAGTGGGGTTCTGGAATATCAGAGGTGTGAGTTTGAGTTTAATCTCAAGTATTCAGTTCAGATCCTCTTTTGTTTTTTCTTGGGAATTGGTCTAGCATTTAGGCTATCGTGTAACAGCGTGACAAGAGTCTCGTTGCCACTCCAATAGGGGCATTTGGAGATGTGTGCCTTTGGATCCCTGTTCCCACAGATGCATTTTATCAGTGCTTGGCACACACGTGCTGGGTGAGGCCTTTGGGGCAGGTTTCTCTCAAGCTCTGGGTTCCCCAGTTCAGTCAGGAAATTGGTGCAAGCTCTGGGAAACGCAGAACAACGGGTGACATCTGGGTGGAAAGGAAGAAGAGCTTGATGCAGACTGTTCAGCTAATTTAGGAGGTGCACGTAGCTCAGGTGGTGACAGCAGTCTCCTAATGTAGTGCTTGCTGCTCCTTGTCCTCGTACCCAGCAAGGATGGAGCCTCTTCAGGTACCTCCAGACCTGAGTCTGCACGTTGATTGGATATTCATGTCTCATTTGTAGGAAAACCAGCTTCGTTTGTGGTAAAAGAGACAAAATGCAAATGAATATAACTTTTCTTGCCCATTTGTTATCTGTCTCAATATAGGTATCTCTCTATCTATTTCAAAGAGCTTACAGCCTTTCTGATGGCATTTGTATTGCAGTTTGTTGTTTTTTAAGTTGGACACACCTATAAAAGAGCAGTGACTGGATGGAATTCTTTCTTTTAAGTGCACCGGGAGCATGCCTTTTTTTCCACCTTGTTTCCTGTACATATCAATTAGTAAAATACCAATTTGTAGAAATCTAGATGCTGGAAGTCAATCTTCTCATGGCAGGATAAGTAAGGGTTTTTTGGTTGTGGCTGTGGTCTGTGAGGGTTGTGCTGCACTTCGGTGCCTCCTAGCATAGACCTCAGAGGATTTTTGATCCCATCACTGTTAGGGTTTACTGCTTTTGGATGTGCACCTCAGTGTGAGGCTCAGTTGTCCAGGTGGGCATTTAACTGGGAGCTGGCTGTGCTGCAGCCAAGTACTTCTTGCTAAATTTGTATGGGTCTGGTTGAAACCAACCCTTCATGTTAAACCCAAACTCTTGGTTGGATTGATCAAGCCAAATGTACAAGTGAGAGTGGTGGTTTGCTACTTGGGCTTTGTTATTCTGTTTCTTTACAATCTCTCATTCCTAAAGAAATGACTGTCTTTGAAAGACAGAATTTCAGTCAGGAAGAGAGAGAATTTCAAGAAATTAATGTAATGGGAAGGAAGTGCTGATGACAGTGTCCCATGTTTTGTATTCACTTCCATTTTATTTGCAATGTCTCCGACTTTTGGAGGTGATTTCACCTTAAAAGAAAAAAAAAACAAACACATTCCTGTAAGTTTGCTTGAAAGAAGCCAGTGTTCTGTAAGCATAGTGGTAGTTCTTGCCAGTGTATGTAAATCTCACAGCTGTGCATGTAGCATTTTTTTCATATTGGAACTGAAAATGTCTTGTTATTAGCAGATGCACTTTTCCATTCATCTAATGAGACTGCAAAATAAATAATGTTCCATTGTTGGGGTTAAGTTTTTCTGTTGGTGGTTAGAAGAAGGTAAGTATCTTCAGTACTGTTTGTTTTCTATGATAATCAACTTAATGTTCCTAAAAGTGGCAATGTTAGTCTTGGAGCTAGCTTTTATTGGTTAAAAGAAGTTACAGTAAAATCAGTGGCAACCTGAGCTAGCCTGTGGTGTGGTGTTGGCATACCATGCCTGTCACTGGGAAGTTCTGTGCTTTCTGAAGAAAACATTCGAGTGCAGAAATGGAACTATAATTCCTTAATAAATATGTTGTTCTTGACAGTCTCAGGACAAAATGGATCATGTGGCTGACAGGCTGTGTGATTGTGTCATAAATATTGAGAGATTTATGAGGCTGAAAGTAAGGATTCCATCCGATGCTCATGCTACAAGAGTTGTGCTGCTTTATCAATTACTCGTAATTACAACAGTGAGATTTGATAAAAACAAATAGCCCTTTGCCTTCGTCACTCTAAGTGCTTTATTTACAGCCCCTCTCCCCCAGCAGCCAAAGAGCAGGGGGCTACTCCTGGATGGCACTGACTGCTCCTGCTTAGGTCGTCCTTTGAACTGAGGTGGTGGCGGGGAGTTGGCAAAAGCCATTTGTAAGGTAGGGAGTGTGGATGAGTTAATGAAATTTCATCAGGTGTATCAGTAATAACGAAGCTCCCCGCTGACTCTGAAACTATGTGAGAAGTGAAGGTTATGGCTCCCATTGACAGCCTCTTGATCTCTTCGGCTCCTTTACTTGTTTTTTATTAAAACCCTCCTGAATCAGTGTATATTGTTTAATCTGCCTTGAAATGTGAATTATAAGTCAAGGCCTCTGAGTAATATAGTGAGAAGTTGTCTGAATTTATTGCACCTTCTGTAAGCACTTCCTGCAGCTCAGTAACCTGCTGCTCAGCTCCCGGTGCCTCCTGCAGCCACGGTCTTGCAGGGGACTGCTCTGTTCTGCTCTGTTCCAACCTGCGGATCAGAAACTTCTGCGGTGATAAAATATTCATAGAGCACTGTGCGTGGAGAGGATGTTGTACAAACTTAAAGGTGTATTTCCTGTCCCGAGGAATTGTTCTTGCTGTGTTGTATGCTTGCTGTAAAATAGTGTAAAATGAAAGTTGGTTTTCTGAATTGGAGCAGGAAAAGTACCTGATCAACAAATAAACAGATAGTGCTTGTGCACAGGACAGTATGTAAGAAAATACAAAGCTTGGAGAGATAAAGGAAGGCTTCAGATCGGAAGATGAAAAACGGTTTGAGAAGTATGAAAATATGCCTCTAGTAACAGTAATGTACTTGACAAGCAGATCGGAAGGGTACAGCACATTTGTGTTTTTGACTTCTGTTGCAGCTACTCAGGTTCCCTGTCACTTTTAATTTTAATACCTGTACATCTAATTCTTTATAGAAGAGATGTTTATTCTGATGAGACTAATACCTGTACAAATGTGTAACTGCAAACCTATTTATGGTTCACTTTGAATATTCTTTAGAAATAAGGTGACAATATAGCGCAGCAAAACCAGCAGGAAACTCGGTAATGCTATGGAGATGTGTGACTTAAATAACTTGCCTAACTGTGGTTGGGGTACCTATAAAAAGTGAATGAAATAAACAGATCCTCTTTTCTTTTGACATCTTATATAGATAATTAATAAAAATTAAAAATTAGACTGGAATATTGGATGCCTATTATGTTCCTATACGAGTCATTCAGAAGGGTATGTTTTTTTTTTTTTCTTATTATTATTCTTTTCCTATATTCCCCAAGCAGTCCTCTAAGTCTATAGTTAATTATTCAAAATCAGGAGAAATAAGAGTTTTGAGCTGCCTGGTGTCAGTCTCCAATTCTGTGTGTGATTACTCATGTATAAAAATATCATAAGAGACAGGAAAAGGTTTTGTTTTCCTAAAGCCATAATTATTTTTCCCTTATAAAAATACAGATCTGAATTGAATAGTATTGCACTCATCACCATCTAGTAGAGGTCCTGTAAAATACTTCAGAAACTTGGAAAAGGACTCTACAGTTTTACTATTTAGACTTCTAGCAAAACAAATGCATTTGAAAATGTACAACCATGCACGCAGCAGATTTTCAGCATACCTGTTCCCTGTTCTAGCCTCTTACACAAGCACTTGCTGAAAACTGCAGACTGTCAGTGACAGAGAATGCACCGGGGAGGTTTAGACACGCGGAAGAATTTCTTCATGCAGAGGGTGGTGGAGTCCCCATCCCTGGAGGCATTCAAGAGATGCATGGATGCAGCACTGAGGGACATGGTTCAGTGATGGGACTTGGGAGGTCGGGCTGGTGGCTGGACTTGGTGATCTTGAAGGTCTTTTCCAGCCTAGATGATTCTGTGACTATTGCTTCATGCAATGGTTACACTTGTTTCTCCCACTATCATACCGTCTCGATCCCTACTAGCCTAGTCAGTTAAAATACACACCATCCAAAGCTAAGTCTGTTTTTCTTACCTTGTTGGAACATGGGGCTGCTGCATATGTAGTTCTGGTTCACAGTTACCCAACAGTGAAGGAAGCACACCTGTAGGAGCCTTCATTTTCACTTCCAAAGCACTTGAGATACTCAGTTCCAGCAACTGGGTGTCCTCTGGTATAGCCACAGGTCCTGAAGCAAACTGGGATTCTTTATGCACACACGGAAATTGTGCTCATATTCTCATCTCTCAGTGTGAGTTCTGTTGTGTCACTTTTTGACTGTGATGGATGCACCATTGTGGCCTGGGAACATTCCTGTAGTGAATAAAAGGTAGCATGGGCAAAGCATAAGAGAACATCAGGCAAAATGAACTTTCTGTGAGTGCAAGAGTGGGAATGAAAAAATGCAGCTGAGAGGAAGTGCTGAAAACTTATGAAAATGTTTTGGTATTAGTTTCTGTTTAATTTTCTCTACACACTGCATGTATTCAATACACAGTGTGTAATTAAAGAGGGGGCTCTCTGGTATAGCTCATTGTTATGGAGAAGAACTTTGATTCTGTTATGTGTTCAGGTGAACCCAGTCTTCTGTTCAGCAGAATTAACTAAATTCTCACTAATTCAGGTTACAAGTGGAAGAACAAGGAAAGTGAATGGAAACCTAACCTGTAACAGTGTCATATGAGTTTCATATTTTCTAACACCTTATTTTGAAGCATTCCAAAAGTGCAGGAAATGTAAGCAAGAAGCTAAATTGGAGACACCAATGATAAAACTCGGCAAATTAGTTCCCATGTATTCTATAGCATCAAAATGGAAATGTTGTCATATTCATTTTGCCTTTGTGATTCCTTAATTGGCTTCAGCTGAACTTTTAATGAGTTCTGTGACCGTTCCTTCTTAGCATGGCCATGACAGTCCTGGAATTTCCCTTTTTCCAATACAACAGTGTATTTAAAGAATTAACATAAATGGAGAATGATGACTGTTGCATTCTCACAGTTGGAAGTTGGGTGTACTAATTTTCCATGTCAGTGGGTGTGGGCGTGCATACGTGTGAGTGTGTGGATATGCTCAGACTTGGAGGACAAGGTTCGTACCTTCTTTGTCCTCAGAACAGGCAACTGCACGTAATCTGCATGCATGCAATCATAGAAACAGGTTGATGTAATTAAAAAATAAAAGCAAATGTGTTCTGATTCAAATACAGAATGGAATTACAAGAGACATTGGCAGAGCTCATAGGCTAACTGCACTCTTGATCCACATCCTAGCTCATTCATTTACACCCTTGGTCTCTTGTCATGTCTCTTGGTATGGAACCATGAAATCTACTATTCCTACCTACGGCCTGGCTATGGTCTGCTGTGTAAAACCTGCAATTACCTCACCAAGGCTGACTTTATATTCATCTCCTGTGATTTAGTTCTCTTTAGGAGCAATAACTGGAGTAGCCAACAACCAAACTTGTTAAAATGTATGTTCAGAGCTAAAGCAATTTGAAAGAAAGTGGCTGAAAACAACAAAAGATGTCTGCATGTAATTTTTTCTGCCTAGGAACGTACAGCTCCCCTGATGTTTATCAGGTAAAACAAGCTTCTTCTGATTCCTCCAAAAAGCCTCTCTCAGTGTGTTTCCCTGGATAGCTGCTGGCAATTGACATGAGCTTATCCAAACAAGGTAGAATTTTTTCTTCCCTTTTGGCAGTCCAAGTGACCTGAAGAAGCTTTTGTGCCCCAAGGATTTCTCTCCTTTTGCTTTTTTTTTTTTTTCTTCCCCCCCCAAGCTCTGTGGACTTGGTCTGGAGAGTTGTACTACTTACCTGCTTGACCTCACAGCATCCTTAAACCATCAAGCCTCAAACAGGTGTTTGTGTAAGGCTTTTATAAAGTATGATGTGCACAGTACAGTTTTTGTCAAGTAGAGAGCTCAGGCTTTGGGAGAGGGGAGGTTAATGTGGAGAATTGTGTTATGAGAATGAGATAGAGCCTGCAGTCTCAAGCAAGCAGCAGCTACTTGGGGTAATCAGGAGCATTTGAAGAGGACAGGCCAGGTGTTCCATGTTTTGCAAGTAATACAGAAACCACCTGAAGTATCTGTGCCCTGTAGTCCTGCAGCTATAAGATGTAAGTGTGATGGGGTCTGCCCTGAGGTGTGTGATCTGCTTGACTCCTTGGGTGTTCCCAGGGCCAGGCTACCCATTTCTACTTCATTCCACCTGCTTCTCAGCTTGGGGAACATTCGAGCACTTGTCTTGCTTGCTTTTCCATCCAGCACATAGGAGAGAGATCAGGATCTATAGAGTGGTAGAAAAGATAGGAACGTTTGGTGATGTGAGTCAGCCCTTAAGTTATGCTGTGGCATTCTGTTAATATAGATGTTGAGGTGTCCTTATGTAGTAGTCTGTTTTTTTTTTTATCTTTAACTTCAAAGGTTCAGGTTCCATAAATTGTAATTTTCCAACCCACAGATGATCTACCTCTTAATATTCTGTATCTGCTATTTAAAGCCCAGGAAAGTCACTGCCTGAAGTGCTTGGAATATGAGTATTTTGTAGTGGCATAACTATCTTCCTCTCTCTTTTTTATATAGCGCAGCTTGTAAAATTAAGTAAGTTTCAGGTATTTTTTGGGCATTTGTGTAAGTAATATTCAGCTGCAGTATCTGCTACAGGTGAGAAGGCTTATACTGGTGTTTGGTTTCTTTTCCGAACTGTCCAGTGCTTCAGATGTGTGAAGATGTAAGTGTACTGAAGCATCCTGCACTTCTGTGGGATGCTGCATGGAAGATATGTGAGATGCTCATGAAAAACCCAAATCCATTCAAGTGTCTCTAATGTGGCATGACCCGGTATGATACACAAGTTTCTATTATGATAGCAAGATGTTAAGAGAGTCTGTGATATGCTTTATGAAGGTAAATTCTCTTTATGCATTTTCTGCATCATTTTAAGGATTTTCCATTCAAAACGAAGTAATGCAATAACCTTGAATCTTAGGTGATGTTCTGGTTTAAGCCATCATGGCTGCTGCATTTATCTTGTAGTTGACATGAGTCCACTCTTGTGGCCTTCCTTGTTCTTCTGAGCATAGCAAGCAAAGAAACCAAAGCAAAGCTGCCTGATCTAATTGTGGATTTGTTCATTTGAGAACATCACCTTGAGTTTGGAAAACAGGTAAGAAGTAAAGGATGTAATCCAGGCCTGGAAATTGTGTTGGGTAAGGTGTTGATTTTCAATTAGGACCAGTGGAAGGAAATGTCCCCAGCTTGGCACTTGCTTGAGGAGCATCCGCCTGAGCAGAAGGGTTCTCCTGACAGCAGGCTCCAGGAATGGTGGCTTGCCCAGCTTTGTCGCTCACCTTCCACATGCCGCAGGGCAGGAGCACCACACCACTCAGGAGGTATTGTAAAGCTGTTGTGGAAACCACTGCACCACGGGCAGGAGCCGTGCATTTGGATGGCATGGGCAGCGGGCGGCTGCCCTTCTCTTCCCATCAGGACACCCTGGTTGGGTTTGCATCCCCATTCCCCCACCCCACCCCGCACACCAGTGTGTACAGTACGTTGATAGGGGTGAGTCACCTCTTTTATAGTGTTTTGAATACTTTCCTCCCAAACGTAGCTCATTTTCTGCAGGGAAGGGAAAGAATTTCTGCTGTCCTGGTTCCTTATTTTTATCAGCTAACAACTTCCAGCTGAGAGAGTTCTTGATATTTTTAGCCTGGGATATTTAGCTAGTTGAGCTTCTTTACATGTTTTCTCCCTGATATATATTAACTTGGGGGGGGGGGGGGAATGGCTCTTGTTGGTTAATATATTCATGAGCGTGATTGTCAAATTGATTGTATTTACTCTCAGGAGTCTGATCACTTCAAAATTTGGGGGAGGTTTGAGTCCTGGTCTAAACTCTTTGAATTAGCCTTGTTACTCCATTCTGAGACTGATGTTGCTGTAACTATGCTGTCACTGAATGTTACTGTTCATTTTAAGAGGTTATGTTCGGTATTAAAAATGTATATTCAGCTTAAAAAACATCCAGAAGTAAATAAACTAAAAAGAGCAGAGAATCATGAAATAGGAACTCACGTTATGAAATATAAATTTTTTTAATGTTCTCTTTTGTTCCTGTTTTTTTCTAAGGCTCTTTTGAGCAGCAGAATCCTCTGTCTTACTACTCAGCTTACAGTTTTATTGATTGCCTGGCTTACAGTCTGATCTAGTTCTTTAATATTCCAGATATTGAACCTGCTGGCACATCTTGTATACGCAGCATTTCCAAGTTTCTGAATAAACTTACCCTTCCATGAAATTTGTATGAATTTTCTTTGAAAGAAAATACTAAAAATACTTAATACTGACCTTCTGCATTTAATGAGTGCCTTAATCTCTTTACTGTAACATTACCAATGTAACCATCATCAAGACTTTTCTCTTGTCATAACAAAGTTTCAGATTAGAGATGAAAAGCTATCTTGTTGCTTTGGTGTAGGGCTGTTTTTGTGCATCACAAAGAGCAATGTATTTGAATAGTAATTTTGTTTAGATCACTGGACAAATCTCTTCAGGCAATTGAGTCCTCCAGGTTTCTTTGAGAATATATTATTCAACTTACTGGTTAAGCTTATATTTGTTGCAGTGAAATGTAGTGATTCCAGTAAGTGTTCATGAGGTGTCTCTGTAAGACTGCAGGGGGTTGGAGGGGCAGGTGGCAGAAATTATGCTCAGTTTAAAAGAGGATTAAGCAGTGTTTGCTTTTGGGTATAAATTGTCCTACCTTCTCCCATTATACTACTATATATAAATAAAACAGCTTAGGGATATTATATTGCTCCACTTGAATCCACGTTGCTGTCTGATGCAGTTCTGCAGAGTGAGGAGGTGACTTTGTCATCTATGCAAAATCTTTTGTCTTCAGTCCTCTGGTTGCCAGTCTGCCCTGTGGCATAAGTTAGAGCTGCCTGAAGGCTGCCAACAACCACCAGGATATATCCTATTAATTGGGACCAGCTGGATACAAGTATGTATTGGCAAGTCTACAGCAGCGCCACACAACCCGTTACAGCAGCTCTTCATCACCGAACTTACTCTTTTAGGGAGCTTGAACCTTCCAGTAGTCATTTGCAAATCTAAATTCCTGATTTTGAAATCTATAGTAGTAGTGTGATTTTATTGTTTTGTTTTTGACTTTGTTTAGTTCTGTGCTTTTAAAAATTTGTTTAATCCTAACTTCCCAGCTCCTTCCTGAGGTTGGGTAGTCGCTCCTCCCTATGTAGACATAAGTGTTCATTTTGCTTCTAGTATCCAATTTTAATACATGTGCACCAGTTTTCTCAAAGCACTTAGTTTGTGTGTGTACTTCTTAAGCACCGGGGAGAATTTTTGTTGATAATTGTAACCTTCTTGGAAACTTGCCATTCTACTGCTGTAAGCCATGAGGCCTTTTAAAGACAGTGTTTCCACGTTTTACTGGTAGATATCAACTGTTTTTTGTGCCTTTTTGTAGAGAGAGTCTCTATTCCGCTTTCAAAAAGTAATTTTAGGTAAGCCGTTGTTGTTTTCTATTGCCAGTCTGTGTGCACCAAGGTGACTGATACTGCTCAGAAGCTGTAGAGTAAGCACACTATAATCTTTAAGTAAGTTGTCTGTTCTGTGCTGGGACTTCTCACTTGGACTGCCAGATTAACTAAATGCCAGTATTGAGCTTCTTAACGCTTACAGTGAGAACAATCAATTGTTACTTGTCATTACTTATAATTGTTTTGTAACAGGTTAATAAGATTACACTGTTGGCATCTTGGTTGACAGTTCCTTGTTCCTTTTTTCTTTGCATATCCAATCCTAATAAATTGTTTTAATTGTGTTTTGCTGACTGAGCTTCCTGTGCGATTTGTTTTCAATTGTCTTGTGAGTTGCAGGGACCCTAAATAAACTCAGTAGCTAGCTCCTTATTTTTGCCACTTGTACAAATGTTCTTTCTATTGGGCCTTCTTCAATGTGAGAAGCAATTCAGTAAGGTATTTGGAGCAAAGGAAGATCTTAGAGGCTGCGATGAGCAACTTCAACTCAGCGTACAGAAAGTATGTAAGTTGCATATACTTGCTTCGAGCGTTTATTTGAAATCTGCTATTCCAGTAATGACCAGACCAAATCTTGCTTTGCTTATGAGATCTGACAAGATCACTGTCCATGTGATTTCATTTGTTGTATTCATGGAAGCCCTGGGGAGTGAAGTAACTAGAGCAGGAATGAAGCTGTGCTTTCCTGCACAGCAGAGCACAATAGCAACTTGGCCACTAGGAAAAACAGCAGAGACTTTTTGTGCGTGTGTGCATGCACATATGTTTGTGTGTCCATATGAAATGCACAGAAACATACAATTATCGTAACCCATTAGCCCATGTTGAATAAATGGGAGATAATCGTCCATTCAGGGATCAGACAGGTAGAACTGAATTGAGCTCTGGAGAATTAGAGTGTGGGGTGACCATTGTTACCAAGTGTCTCCTCTTAATCCCCCAGTTTCAGTTTACAGGGCTTGAAATTCAGTCCTGCTGTTGTAAAGTTAGCACCTACACACAGGAGAGTTTCTTTGCATTGTTCACCTTGAATGAAATGTAAAAAGCACTTTAGGAGGGATAATCTTCCTTTCTTATCTGCAAATGTGAGAGAATGCTTGTGAAAGAGAAAAGCAATAGCCTAAAGAGCTGCCAGTTGGCTTTGAAAAGTTGTTTTTAGAAATAACACAAATACTTGGAATAGGAGCATTAAGGGAACCTGTTACTCAGTGTAGGGTGGTGTTCTGAATGCTTGAATTCGAGATTGAAATCATGAAAACTAATTACAGAGTTCAAGGGCAGGGAGTCTTTTTGTATTAGCTTCATTTGAGGATGTTGTTGCCATTTCAGCACGGTGTCATTCATACTGTGTTCAAATCCACACAAATGTTATAGGTCATCTAGGCATTTGATGCATCATGTACTAAACAAAGCCATGAAACTTGAACAATGCTGATGTATCAAATCCTAGAGGGAGATTAGTAACTTTCTGAAACAGTAATTATGTAAATACTCTCTTTCCACGTTTTTGGGGGTGAGACTTGCATATCTTGAAATTAGAAGTGGTAACATATTCTTCTATTGCTTAAATGTTTTTTTTTTTTTTTTTTTTTTTAAAAAAAAAAAACCCACAATTTTTTCTAGTCTATTGAGTGTGAAAAAACTTACAAGTTTCAAAACAGTGGGAAAGGTCGTGCTAACCTGAGATGAATCATGAGAAATTTCAGCCTCTAGACAACCTTTACCTTTGCTTTCCTTACAGCTATTTCAATAATGTTGTCTGAGGAGTAATATGAAAGCAAATCACTGTAACCTCTTGTATTTTGATTCCAGAAAATTTGAAAACGTTCTAATATTTCAGTGGGTTATTGAAACTGTCAGTGTACAGGCATGGTCAAACTTACCAAAAGAGAAGCAAATGCTACCTGACTCTCAGGTTTGATATGAGGTTTTTATGATCAAGCAATGTCTTTTTTAAGTCAATAGGTAAGATTACTAAAACAGAAGATTGATTTCTTGGTACTTGTCTCTATTTTAGTAATTGGTGCTCCTAATGCAATAAAGAGCTGCAAGTGATTGTTTTTTGCCTGCAACTTTTAAGTGTTGCACTGAAAATCCAATGAATGAAATATACATTTTGGTTTGCTGAAGATGCATGTGGCATGTATGCTGACCACAACAGCGTTCTCAAATAAGAAAATTCCCAGCTTGTCTAAAAGCTATAATGTGGCACAAGCAAACAAGAGGCTTAAGGGTAAGCCCTGGGGCTGCCGGGCGTAGAAACACCACAGCACTAGCAGGAGAAAGCTCTATGGGCAGGTCCTGTGGCTTTTGTAGGACTCAGTATGGGACTGCGTAAATAGTGAAAAGGAGAGAGGCAATACAGCAAAGATACCAGCAAGTCTTAAGAGTGCCACCTGTGAGTGCATGCCACAGAATCCCCCTTTCTGCAAAAACAGGGACTGGCCTTAGGCAGCCCTGTTTTGTAAGCATGCCTGAGCGTGGTGCTGGTGAGAAGCTTACCCCTGGGTTTGGTGGTGGGCACGGAACTGGGATGTGATGGGAGCTGGCCTGTGAGTTCCCCTTGTTCCCTTTGAGGGGCAAATTATGCCCGTCCTTCAGCACACAGTACAAGAACTGTGTGAGCTAGAATCATCTCATGCTCCAGCAGGGTCTTCACCATCTCTACCTGGAGATGAGGGTTGTGTGGTATGGGCTTTGTGAAGGGTTTTTGTTGGCCATAACAGCTGGTTGCTTAAAACAGTGTGGTTCTAAGGAGGTGTTAGTAAAAGGCCTTGCAGAAGGTTAATGCTTAGCACTAGAAAGTGAAGGGTCTGATCAGACTTTGCTCACCATCAAGTCCCAGTAGTCCCATGGGGCTTAAATCAAGTTCTAATGGCTGATGCTGGTAACAAGCTGCTTTGGGAAAAATAACTCCTGTTAAGGTTTATCCTTCTGTTCTGTGGCTGTTGCATCTGCAGGGAAAGTTAGGGAAATTGCAGGATTCTCATCAGAAATGTTTTATAAAGATAGGCTTCATGGGGACACAGACTTCTTTCATCCTAGCAAGGCTTACACATCTCCAACAACTTTTTTTTTTCCTCCACATTTCTAGTGATGAAGAGAGATTGCATAGCCTAATAGAGAACACTGTAGAGATTAATATGTTTCCAACTGCATCTCTCCATCTGTTGCAAATTCTTGATTGATGCAATTATAGGCTTAGATACCTTTTGTTGTGCTTTGCGCTTATTTCAAGGGCATTTCATTTTTGGTCTTGGGCCTCTGGCATTTTCTTTGGGTTGGAAGACAGCTGAGTTCCTGGGATTTAGGTTACATCCCCTTTACATTTTACTGTGATTATCACAGCAAGGCTCAAGTTCTCTTTGAGACTGAGTGCAGAAAGGAACCATTGAGTAGCCATCTTTTAAAAAGCAAGGACATTCTTATTTAGGTCAGAGGTACTGCAAAGAGAATGTATTATAAAACAGTGAGCAGCCTTTATCCACACTGATCCTGCTTGGGTTGCCTGAGTTTCATGCTGGACTTGACAGATCTTTAGATAAAGTTTGCTTGTTCAGTTATTCAAATACATGCATCCTTTTCCCCATGTGTGATTGTCATTTTACAGTTTAAGGACATCTTCAGAACTACTCAGTGTTGTATATCTCCAGGGAGCGATCTTCAAAGGACTGGATAGTTGCATAAACTAGCGCTGGAAAATTGTATTCATCACCCTTGAAGGGCACTGGCAGGCCTTTCTAGCAACTCCAGATTCCACAAAGAATTGTGTTGTTGACCAAGCAACAGAAAGATAACACCACACATACAGATAAGATAGGCTGTGAGTATACCTGTGTGCTTCTGCATAGCATGTCTACTGAACTAGTTCACTATTTGCCTTGATAGGAACAGACCAGATGTCACAAGTGGATGTTGAAGATCCCGTGTTCATGTTGCATGAGGTTTGGAATTTTTACTTTGGGCAAGATTTTTGTCTGGTCCCGTGAACTAAACCTTCACTATGTGTAAGGCTTAAGCTACGTGCAGTTTAAACCCTGATGTTCCACTCTGAGTGGAAATGCATTTTACATTGCTGAGAGCAGAGCTTCCAGTTTAGTTTCCTCCAAGCAGTATCTAGTTCACATGCACCAAATCTGCTCTGCAACATGGTGAAGTGTGTGGTCAGTGGAAATAGCTGGGGAACTGCAAAGCCAAACCAAGCTCCTAAAATTCTGCAGCCTTCTACTTTTGGCTTGAGTTGTGATTTGCATCCCAGCACTCACAACATTTGTGTCGTATTCTTCTCTGCTGCTGCAGTCTGTGAACTCTCATCTGGTATCTCCATCCACATCAGTCTTAGTCCTCTTTCTTGGCCTAAAGACCTGAAATACCACGTAACGTTGTGTGGCACTCTGGTTATTTCTCGGTGTCTGTATTCCACCTTCTATATTTTGTTTTCTTTTACCTGATTGTGCATGTGTATTGCCTGTTACAGTTGCTCTTTTTGTTTTTCCTCAGACAGCTTACAAAGCAGTGCTTTTTTAAAAAGCTCAAGTCTGGTGGTCTCTCTTGTTTATGAAATTCAGAGTTCTTTTCTTTATTCAGATTATGTAGTTGTTGCTTTTGTCAACTTGTGAACTTCATATGCAGAATAACTTTTTTTTTTTTCCCCCACTGTTCCTGCTTTTGTGTTAAGTGAGATGGCATAGAAGGCATAATTTAGATCTGAAAAGGACATTTTAGTATTGAAGACAGGCATTTTTCACATGCACAGAAAGCAGACTTGGCTGTGATTTATAGTATCTAATTGACTTAAAATAGATGAGTAATTTTGAGCTCCATGAATTAATTTTATGCTGTGGGCCTTTTTTTTTTTTTCCCCTGGTGCCATGTCTTTTTCATGAGTAAATCCAGACTGATGGGAAGAAGGAGTTAAGAGGCCATGCTGTGCTCTTTCTGATAGCTGGGTGGCATTTTCTTTTCTTTTTCTGGCATTTGGTCTTGCTCACTGTTTGTTATTGACGGGTTGTTCTCTCAGAGTTAGGCAATCACGGTTCAGTGTTCTGCATTTCTTTAAGGCTGCAGAGATATGAGAGGCTGCTCCGACTTGGTTTTCCACTGGAAGCATTCTCACCAGTGATAGGTGCAGCACCAGTGACACCCCAGTTCAATGCTCGCTTATCAGTAGGTTACATCACATTGAATGTTTGAATGTGACTCTAAAAGAATTTTTTTTCAAGATTCTGAAGAAGATTCTGAGTTTAATAAATAAATAAATAAATAAACAACCCTTAAGTTTAGGCACTGTTGCAAAGCTGTGGTTGATTACTCACTCAGTGAGCTGGAGAAACATCCCAGGGAAGGAGGAGTGCAGACAACAGATTGGAAAACTTTCAGAAGTGTTGCTTCTTGTGTTTTGCCGTTAAGGAACTTTTCTTTATGTTTTTGCTACGCTGTAAGTATTTGCTTTAAATTCCATGCAGTTCCTACATGAGAAAAAAAACATTTATTGCGAAGGCAGGCCAGTGCTGTGCCAGGAGTTACCGCAGAGTGCCTTGCACGTCGTAAACAAGTAACTGATTTTGATGCTGGGAATATATATAGTGTCAACTACTCCAAAAAAGTGATTATTGGCGCTCACTTAACATACACTACCATTTCCAACACCTACATTTTTTCTCCTCCCAAATGAGGGATTAATTAAATACATGTATTTTCCTAAAATTTTCGTGCCCTCTTGATCAAGAAAGAGACTTTGGGTGGGCTTGGTCGGGACGGCTGCGTTCACCGGTGTGCTTTGAGACTGCCTGGCCCTTACATGAGGAGGAACGCGTGGGCTCCATTTCCACAGAAGATGGCGGCTGCCTGGCTACCATGGCGACCGCTTGCGCTGAGGGGTGGCGAGGGCCTCAGGAGCTGCTCACAGCTCAGGGTGGAGGTGATGAAGATGTGTGTGAGCTTCACCAATACCATGGAGGGCCACAGCCTGACACATTCGCGGTGTGCCTGGAACGGCATGTGCACCTGGGAGTTTGTGAGGGACTCGGCATGTGGACTAGCCACTGCTGGGAAGTCTGTATCAAAATCCACCCTCAGCCCATCAGTGGTGGCAGCCTGCCTCAGTGGCACCTTGTTTGCTTGCAAAATTGTGTAGTTAAATCTCCAAAGTGAAAAACTGCGCTTATCTAACAGTTGTTTGACAGAGGGGTAACATTTTATTGTACCTCAGCAGGAGTCTGGTTCAGTGAAAACAACCAACTCACATACACTCTTGGAAAATCCATTGCATATTATCTCAAAATGTGCATTCCCATTAAGTTCATTCTAAGTAGGGTTTACTTCTTACTGCAAAAGTTAAAATACTGCAGAATGTTTTGTTGTGGGTCCAAGGTAAAGGTCCCAGTAAAGCCATACCAGTCACACTTAATAGTAAGGGTACATTTATAAATTGTTTATAGAGGGCAAATAAATAATTAATCAATGTTATTAAATAGGTTACAGGCATGAATCGAGTGTACTGTATATGGCAGTAAGCACTCCAGTAGAAGGTGTTGGGAGACAGAGTTTTGTCCAACTGTTGCACTGAAGTCCATAAGAAATGACCCTTTGTTAAAATGTATATTAAACATGTGGTATGTAACCCAGATATACAAATACTTTACATTTAATTTTTAATATCATCCCATGCCTTGGATGCAGCCCTCCACTGAAAGCCTAAAGAGAAGGGAATGAAGCAGCATAGGGTTTTTGAGGTGACAGTGGAATACAGGGCTGTGAAGGCCTGGTGCTGTGCTGACAAGCTATCTTTTTGTAACGTATTAATAAAAGGAAATTTTAAAGAACTAATTGTTATGTTTTCTAAATATACATAGAAACAAGTTTTGAGCATCAATGATTTAGATAATAAAACAGTGTATTATAAATTGAGTTCATGATTTACTCAAATCCAATTTAGAGTTAAAATTAAAAAAAAGGTATTCCTAACAAAAATTATTTTTTATGTTTAAACAGGCAATTGTTTTGTTTATTCTTGGTTTTAATGCAACAGATTTGTGTATATGTGTGCTCTATTTTGTGAGATCTGTTTTTAATTTTTCCCCTTTGAGGAGAGGAACATTTGGAGATGCGTTTCACATCACACTAAATGAACATGACAGATCGTGAATCTTTTTGTCCTGGTCATGGGAGAGGTGGCTCTTTGTGGGGCCACCCCATCTTTTTTTCTTTAATGGCAACTGCTTTCATTCATTTCAGGCTGAGTCCATCTTCTCTGCTTTTGTCTGGTCTGTCTCATCTAACCCTGAGAAAGATCTGAAGGATTTTCAGCACTTAGCTTCTTGGGAAACCCATTTCTGGTGTGTTTTGAGGAAGTGCCAGCTGTTGAGTGAGGAGATTTGAGACTCTTTTCTGATGGAATCCCGCTGTTGTCTTCTCTGTTAAGTTGACCTCCCTTCTCTTGTTGGAATAGGTCTATAGAGAAACTTTACGTGCTTACTTTTTCTCTCCTGTTAGTAGTAATTTTATTGTTTGCCAGTGTCCTGGTTTCAGTTAGGATAGAGTTAATTTTCCTCCTAGTAGCTGGTAGGGTGCTATGTTTTGGATTAGGATGAGAAGAGTGCTGATAACATGCTGATGTTTTAATTGTTGCAGAGCAGTGCTTACACCAAGCCAAGGACTTTTCAGCTTCTCGCTCTGTCCTGCCAGCGGGCAGGCTGGGGGTGCAGCAGGAGCTGGGAGGGGACAGACCCAGGACAGGTGACCCAAACTGGCCAAAGGGGTATTCCATACCATCTGACATCATGCTCAACAATATATAGGGGTGGCTAGCCGGGGAGGGGGCCGGCTGCTCGGGGTTGGGCTGGGCATTGGTCAGCGGGTGGTGAGCAATTGCATTGTGCATCACTTGTTTTGTACATACTATTATTATTATTTTATTTTTCTGTCCCTAATAAACTGTCTCTATCTCAACCCACAGGCTTCAGTTTTTCTCGTTTCTCTCCCCCATCCCAGAGAGGGAGGGGGGAGGGTGAGCGAACGGCTGTGTGGTGTTTAGCTACTGGCCAGGTTAAACCACAACAGGCAGTTATGTGAAAATGAAGTTCTGGTGCCACAACCAAAAGCAGGCAACTGTCACACTGGGAGTTGTGACAGATGGACTCTTGCACAAGGAAATCTCTGATCACAAAGAGACCTTTACTTTCAGGATGTACTTCAGTACTTCATGTGCAATGGAAGGGATATGTGAAGTGCAGCGCTCAAATCTGAATGTGATTGGCCTTGGGTGTGGGAGGAGCAGGATGCTGAATAAGCTGTATGCACTGAAGCTGAAGAGGGAAGATGGTACAAATGTGTTTTTTGGAAACTGTTAATAAATGAAATATAACAAAGTTGGTTAGAGGGGGACTCTGGAGGCCATCTGGTCCAAAAGGTTTTCATGAAGTGGGTCCGTCATGAGCAGCAGATGAGGTCAGCTGTGGCTTTGTCTAGCTGATTCTTGAAAAGAAAACCTTCAGTGATGGAGGTTCTTCAGCTGCTACGGGTTCCCTTCACAGTACAGCACCTTCCTCCCCACCCCTGGCCCTGTTTTGCCTAAGTGTTTTTTGTACTACTGGAAGGAAATCGATGGCATACAATGTGCTCACTCCAGAAATAAACTTGGCATAAATTTTCAGAGTGTAAATATCTGTGTCAGTCAACTGTGTTCAAACTCCATTATTTGTGTTTTTTTTTTTTTTTTTTTTTATGACTCAGGATAACCAACTGAGAATAAGATGGACTTTTCTATGTCAGGTAGAAGTTCACTTTGTGCAGAAGCTGATTCCTTCCCTCTGATGTGACTTGTAGTAACGTCTCATCTTACCAATAAAAAAATTTATAAACGGCCTGTTTTGAAGCCATGATGTGACTGTCATTCTACCACAAAAATATTGTGATTTTCAAGTTCACTGGGATAAACTGTTTTTAGTGAGGACAAACACTTTTTGACCCCCAATTAGTTTTGAAAGAACATTTAGTTCAGAAACAGGAGAGTTTACTAGTGAATCACAAGTGTTATTTTAATGTTATTGATTACAAGTTTAATAACGTTTTTTTCACACATTTCCTGCAGTCATTTAGAAACATGAATTAACTTTAATTTGGGAAAAGCATATATGTTGTGAAGGAGTTTATAGTTTGATGCATAATCTGAATTTATCATTTAAAATTTTTATATAACAAAATACAATTTTGTAATAATTTCATCATGATGCATTGTTAAATTAAAGGGGTTGTGTCTGAAAAAATCTGTATTCAGCCTTTCTGGATAATTCCATATATGAAACAGGGAAGCACTGACTTATTTATTTAAACTAGTAAAGAGGAATACGTAGTTTCATAGAAAGAGTAAGAGAATATTCTTTTCTTTTTTCACCAGCTGGTACTTGAAGCAGCCTGCACGATATCTCTGGATGAATCTTAATACCTTTGCATGCTTGTGCACACACTCTCTCCCCTTTCTGTTTGTTTGTTTCTAGTAGGACTAACGTTTAATCAAAACTTAATAGACAAAATGAAGACTGGAGAAGACACAGTCATTAAAATGTCTCTTTTCCCCTGGCTCTGCAGATACGGGTCTTACTTAGGACAAAAGTAAGGCAGAGTTCTTATACTCTATCCATAGCTATCATATGTTGAGCAGACTACTGCTTCCTTTGGAATCTGCTCTTAAAAACTTCTAGAGTAAATCAAGATTAATTTCTTTTTTCCTGGTAACAAACAGAGAAAATGAAGAAAGGATGGTGATTATATTAAATGAAGCATGGAACAGCAGCATAACTATTGCAATGTGTATGTGTGTAGCTCTGGCTTGAGATCAGATCTATTTAACACCATATATATAACTTGAGTCTATTTCAAATAGTGTGTAAACAGCCTCTTAAACACAAATATTTGCTGATTATTAATATCCATATTCAACTGAGAAATGAAAAACGTGGAAGTTGCACAATTCTTTTAAATCAACTTTACTGTGTTCACAAGTAGTTTGATCAAAATTCTTTAAAATGTCACTGAGAAGAAATTAAATATACTCCTCAGACAGTTGTATGAACTTGAGCAATAGGCAAGGTGGGATTTATATTTAATAAAACATTTTTGAGTGCATTTTGAATGTTAAAGTTATTTTGCCCTGTTTTTACAGAGGATGTTTACATAAAATGCCATATCACTGATCATATTTTGGTAAATGGGTTCTGAAACTTGTTTTAGCAAAACTACCTGCATGCCCAAAGTTCTTGCTAAGAGCTCATCGCTGTATCTTAGTTGTAAGCCTTTGAGTCCACTAAGGCATCTTCACTCTTTCACTCTTTATTCCTTTTGGTCACAAGATAACTGTCTTAATACTCTCCTCTGTCTTGCTTCAGATTCCACTGATGGTACTCCCCAAGGGCATTCGTGACTTCAGATGTGCTCCCACACCTGGGGTCAGGTTTGGGCCAATACAGCAGTATTAATACAGCAGTGCAGCATTGGGGTGCATCAGTCAATCAAAGCATGGGTCCTGATGCTTATTTCTGGAAAGTTAAATTATTTTACTGCCAAGAACCCATCTGTTTTCATTGTTTTTCCTTCCCTTTATTTTTTCCCCTCTTATTTTTCCTTTTCTGGAACCAGTGCCAACTCTGCCCATGGCCTGTTGAAGTCTCATTGACTGTTCCCTACTCTCCTGCTTTGGGTACATGCTGCGACGTTGCATCTTGGCAATATGACATCAGCTACATTTCATCTTTCCTGACTTTCCTACTGATAAAATGTCAATGAAGGCTGGATTGGTTTATGCCATCAAAAGGCAACTGTGATTCCAGTAGTTCTAGTAATCCCTAATAATGGGTAAAATATAATTTGTGGTTTTAGGCATGCAAAGAATATAAGATACTTTTGTCTGAATTGACTATAGCACAGAAATACAATTGGTGAGAGCAAAATAGTCAGAATTTTATCCTATGCATGCAGAACTTGAGTCTTTTTGTCTGTGACCTTTACATTTTAATTTAGAAACAAGAAGTGGTCAGCCAGAGATTGTCTGAGAAGTAGTTTGCTTATTTTCTCATTTTATGAAAAAATACAGTTCTGCATCTTTTCTTACTCCCAGACATCAGCCATGAGTTTGGAATCGAATAACTTTGACCCCTGTTGTCCAGCATCTGGTTTCTTCTGAAGACCAGCAAGTAGCAGCAATTTGAAGAGTTGGCATTAAAATTGTCTAGATTGCTAGTCAGACTTTGTTATTATAACTTCACAACTGCAGGATTTTATTACCTTTTTATTTTGTTTTGTTTTAGTTGTTGATTTTTTTTGGTTTGGTTTGGTTTTCTGTGCAGCAACTGTTCGTAAGCCAGATTTTCAAATATCTTCCTTCTGTTGATGAAACTCTTTCTGTTTGAAAAGTATTTTCCCTGTAAAAATTCTGGGAGGATATTGAAACTTGTATTTTTTTAATGACTTGCATTTCAAAAGAGAATATTTCCGGTAAGTTCCACTTTGGAGTCCAAGCAGATTATCTGTACAGCTTTAAAATTCACTTGTTTGGGTAGTACTTTTCTCCCAGCAGTTTGAGAGAGGACTTGAAGCTCAGGAAACCTGTAACATGTGAGCTGCAGCCTGCAGCTGGGTGCTTGAGCTTATCTGGAGTGGTAGCCACGTGGAGATGTTGGGTGAGCTGGGGGGTCTTGGCTAATCCTTTATGGCCAGCGTCTGGTTTGGGGAGCAGCAGGAGAATTTCTCCAGCTGTCTACTCAGCATGTCTCTATCAGCCCAGAGGAGGAATTTCAGGCAAGTGGTGAAAGCCTTCTAGCAGGTTAGCCAGAAGTGTGAGAATTGAGCAGACAGGTGTGACAGGGCTGGCAGTACCAAACTGTATGTAACTGACCCATGGGTGGGGATGGCAGCGACTCAAGGAGTGGTGCTGTGCGTGAGGTTTTGCAGGATCGATGTTTGTGTGCTGAGAGTTTCTGTATGTGCACTTCTGCTTGGCTGTTGTTTTGTTTTTCTCTTAGAGAAGTTTTTCCACCTCTGTCCCCAGTGCAGGACTTCTTGCCCCATGTGAAGAGCAGACTCAAAGCCAAGGGGTGATTTTTCTTCCCAGGAATCAGCGTGGCAGCTGTTCATTTTGGAAGGGGAGCTTTATGGTTGATGTCCAATGGGCATCTTACTGGGCCCCAAAGTTTAGAGAGGTGAAACTAACACCATACATCCATCAGTGCTCAGAGATACAGGCTTGAGCTTTTGCAGAGCTCTAGCTCTGCTGTCTCCCTGCTGGTGCCAAACTGATGACACCTGGTACCAGCAGATGGGTTGCAGCCTCCCCCAGTGCCCAGCCACCGATGGAGGTGTTGCACCAAGAGGAGGCCTCACAGCTGCTGTACCTTGGGCACTGGGTTGTTGATGCAGTCAGAACAGGCATGGGATGCTGTCTTTAGGTAGGGACTTCCTTCACTTCTTTCAAGATCAGAAAATATTTTGCTTCCTTTCTTAGTACTGGTGAGGAGGGAGCATCATTCAGTCCTCTCACCTATAAGACATCTGTCTTGCTAAGGTGTTCTCTAGCCTGTTGTTGCATCTTACTGAGTGTATTTCTGTTGTTGTATTTAAGTAGTGCTGTTTTCTTTTGTTGCTTTGTAGAGGTAGAAAAAAGCAGTCACTGAGAGTACAGACTTCCCTACATTCTCTTTTCTTTGCACCTTTTCTCACATTTAATAGTAGAAATCCAGTTCTTTGGTGTGAGGTTTGTTCTTGCTGCCATAATAACATCCTTGGTAATTGAAACTTGTTTTGCATTTCTGCCTTTCTGCTTTTGTCCCTATGTGCTTGTGCTCCTTAATATTAGTATGCACCCGCCTGTACTTGAATTTTTTTTTTTTGCTGCATCTTTTTCTTGGATCACCGAGGAAATTTTGATGCAGCCATAGTAACCTTGTATTATTTCCTACCTTTCTTCTGATGATATTTGCCATTGATTTTTTTTAATATAGCCTGAATCACCTAATATTTATCTTGCACTTTTTTTTCTTCAAGTTATCTATTTTTGTAAATTCTTTCCACCAGTTCCCTGAATTTGGTTGATTTCTAAGGTCTGCTAGCTGCACTCTGATGCTTTCAGACTTCATTCTCTAGAAGCGAAATGCTATCATTTCATAATCATCCTTACAAATTACTCTCCACCATTACTTTGAGGATGAATTTCCCTGAATATCTATATACAATTTTCTCATCCCATCTGATTCCCCTGAGATTCATGAGGTGACTCCTTGCTTGCTTCTTAATTTTTTTCACCCTTTCCCTTTTGAGACTAATTCTCCATTTCATGATTGTCTGCGGCTCCTGGAAGTCTACTGTTTTATTCTCCTGTGGGCACGTCCTTTACTTCAGCTTGCCATTCAGGTACTCTGCCAGCCAGGAGTATTAGCAGTAGTCAGTCTTTGGCTCTTTAGTTCCAGAAGGAAACTCAGTGATGAAATTCAGAAAATATTCCTCAACTCTTCAGCTCTTTCTCACCATATGCGTATGCCAGAAGGTCAGGCAGGATCAACTCAGAGGCTTTCCAAGGATCTCACTCGATTTGCACCCATCGGACACATATACTGACGTGTTCCTATTCTGATATTCCGGTTTGTGAAACTTTGAAGGGGGCACGTTAGAGCCCCTTGTCAGCCACCATGCAAGGAATTTGTTTTAGACAGACTTAAAAACAAAACTGTAGTACACAGTGAATGTGAAAAAACAACACCACCTTTATTAGACTAATTATCTGTGACTTCACACACTGTTTGAGAACTGTGCTGTTGGGGGTTCAGCCAATGATCTCTTTGAGACACTCAAAAAGAGGGGAAAAAATACCATATTTATTTGCCCAAGGTTAGCTATGACCCTTAAAATGGAGATAGGCACTGAGTCCTACAGCCCTGCCTGTGATACTGACCCAAGTCTTTGTCATCCCTTGCTTGGCTCCCCCTGAGATATTAGCCTCATGCTGCCTTACTTCCAGCTTTGAGAAGGGGACATTCACTGTTGTGCACCCACCCACCATATTATTGCAGATATTAAACCCTTATTTTCAGAGAAGAGTTAGGAAAACAACGTGCAAAAACTTACGTCCTTCTAGGATCCAGATGTACAGAAATACTGTTTTCTTCATATTGAGTGAAAATCAAGTTGTGTGCTGCTTGCTTTGTGAAGGAAGTGGGGCTGGTTCACTTCTTGTTTCCATTCGGCTGCGGTTTGAGATGAAACCAATTCATTCCTGGGGAACTGGCAGCTTGTATTCGTGCTTCCTGCTTTCTCTCTGTCTTATCCCAGTTTGGGAGTTCTCTCTGCTCCTGGGTGGGCAGTTGCTTTAGGAACAGCTGTAATATTTGATTACACTATTCCTCCACTGGGCCCCAGTGACCCCTCTCTGGTGCCTGTGCAGCACAAGCCACCTTGGTTTTGCTTGCTGCAGGAGTGGACTGAGGAGCCCTACTGGACCTTGTGCTGCAGCCTGACAGGAGAACCTGCTTGGCAGCACCCTCAGCTCAGCTCCCACCTGAATGACTGCAGCAACGTGTTGAAGCAGCAGCCTTTGAAGCCTTTCAGCTTGGGAAGATGTCGTTTGTGTGTGCCTTCGGCAAGCAGTGCTCCAGCACTGGTGTTCTCAACAGCCTGTGCACACCACTGAGAGATTACTGAGGAGCCAGTCACTGCTTTTCTGCTGGTGTATAAACACAAATTAATCTTTTCTTCATACACGATGTTAAAACATGTAAGGCACGGACACACTTTGCAAATTAATTTTTCCTTTCAGTATAGTGTGTGACAAGCATCAAGAAGTGAACAGTGAAACCCAGTGTTGTTTGCACTGCCATGGATCAGTGTCAGCCTCAGCTGCTGCTGTTACAGGATTTTAAAGCGACCTTTTGTCATATGTAACAAGTGGTTTAAGTCTACAAAGAAATGTCCTGTGCTAGCTGCTTGGCTGGGTACCACCTACTGGTAATCCTGTGGTAAATGTATAGCTTTAAAGTCCAACTTTCTAAGGACTGTGTTTGTGCTTTACTCTCTGTCAGTGACTCTCCTTAGGATATTTCCATGCTTTTAGCTCTGCTTACTGCTAGGACAGGATGGATTGCATTAAACTGAACTCTTTAACTATAGTAAATTACACACCAGGGAAAAAAAATGCCGTGTAAAAACCTGTTACTATCGCATTTAAAAGCAGCAGGGAAGACCAAGGTTAGCACCTTTATTATCAGGAAGAGGTGGAACCTCATGTACTTAGGAAGGTGTTGAATTCTCTTGTTACATTTTAACATCTTTTGTCATTTAACATTTTTTCAGATGTCATCTACCAGATTTTATAGTTAGGCTGAATAGTTTGTATAGTTTAACAGGAATGTGGATATGGGAAGAATGATTGCCCAAGGAACTCTCTGTAGACATTTCTATGAAAACACATGTGTTCTCATGAAATGGCGAGTCAGAGATTCTGGCCACAAGGAGGAACTGGAGGTGTGGGCAGAGCTCTGCCAGCAGCTCTCACCCTGCCAAAATGGGCCCTCCTGCTTCTTGCTCTGCCTTTGTAGCTGCGCCGGCATTTGTTGGGCCCTTGGAGGCTGACCCTGCTCACTAGTCAAGCAGAAACCTCCTTGGTGGGGAGGGGAGGAGAAACCAGGCAGCAGTGAGAAGAGGAGGCTGCTTCCTCAGTGGCTTCCTCAGTGTCAGGAGGTGGCTGGGTGAGCTCAAGGGACCCTGTGGGAAGGAACAGTCCTTCTTCCATACAGACAGCATGCCCTTGAGGGGGAGAAGCATCAAGGCCAGAGGCTGCATGAGACTTGCTTAGAGCTGGGCAGGCATCAGAAATAGATGGTAAAGGCATTTGGTTGTATATTTTCTCTGCAATTCACTAAAGCACTGAAGAGCTTTTCTGGCTTCCTGTGCTGTTGCAGACTCATCCCTGATGACAGAAGGTCTCCAACCGTCATGGTCTGGCTAATCCAGAGCAAGCCCCAGCTGCCCAGTCCTTCAGGCCTGGGCCTCAACCTCTACTGAGAGTGAAGGACGCTTTGTGATCATAGAATCATTAGGGTTGGAAAAGACCTTCAAAAAGACCTCCAAGATCATCTGGTGCAACCATCCCCCCTCCTGCCAATCTCACCCACTAAACCATGTCCTTAAGCACCATGTCCAACCTTTCCTTAAACACCTCCGGGGATGGTGACTCCACCACCTCCCTGGGCAACCCGTTCCAATGCCTGACTGCTCTTTCTGAGAAGAAATATCTCATTTCCAACCTGAACCTCACAATGAGGTCTCCCTTGAGCCTCCTCTTCTCCAGACTAAACACCCCCAGTTCCCTAAGCTGCTTCTCACAGGACTCGTGCTCCAGGCCTTCGCACCTGATGTGGCTCAGGTGTGAGCATCTGAATGATGTAGCTTTCTAGACTGGTGACATTGGGTCAGGGAGGCAGGAAGGTGGGACAGGAGGCTGCAGAAACATATAATTAAATCCAGGAGTTGAGCTTGATGATCCTTGTGGATCTCTTCAACTCAGGATATTCTGTGATTCTGCCGTAATAGTCTGGTAGAGGCTGAGCAAACTGAAGAAACAGAGCACTGTAAAGTGTCTTAAGAAACTCTGAAAATACAAAGTCAGTTAGTTTCAGCATGTTTCACTCTTCATTTGCATTTGCCATTTGCCAATGAAAGGTCATTTTATTTCTGGTGATTGCTGCTGTTGATGCATTTGAGGTGTTTTATCAATTTTTGTGTAGCTATACTGTGGGAATAGCTGTAGCTCTAATGGACCAAGAGAACTTGGTTATAAGGAAGGCATATTACTTTGTTACACTAGCAAATATAGCTGGAAAAAAAAAAGTAAGACAAATTTTCAAGTGTGTGAGCCTTGCTTCTCTCTTAACCATAGACCAGGAAAACTGAAATTCTACAGGAAAGCTTCTTGAGGAGTATGTGTGCAAAAAACAGGTGAAAAAAGAACAAAGTTTTTTATTTGAAACCTGGAAGGTCATAAAGGAAATCTACCTTTTTATGAAGCATTTGGAATTTGAGAGTCAATGAAAATTATTTGGGATGAAGTCTGCAAGAGGACTTACACTGCTGCAATATTTTGGATCTGTAGTAATTTCTACAAGCTGAGACCTGAGACAATACGAGTTCCAAACTCAACTAGAGCCAAATGAGAGTAACACGTGGAGCAGCGTGCAATGTGATGTCTTGGCACAAACCAAGAGATCCTTAGCAGATGAGAATATGTAAACCTATGCAATTAAATGCTTGTGGGAGAGACTACAGACATCACCACAGCATATTATCTCAGTTTATTTTCAAAAGATCAATGTATCTTTCTATATTTAGTTGTATGCTGCTGTACAAGTTAATGTGTTGCTAGAAGCACATTATGCTGGCACAGTTATGCTAGCTCGTGAAATCTATGGGAGATTAGGTGAAAAAAAATGTGAAATTATCCTACAAAATTTGTGCATTTTAAGCGTATAGGTAAACTGGAAAAAAAAAACACCCCACAAGATTGTGATACTCCTTGAGTAAAAGGGCACTTAGTGTTATAACTGTTTTTAACACGTAAAGCAGTATATGCAATCAAGGAGCGTGTGCCCGGAGTTAATGAGACATATTTTCAGGGTATCTTCAAGCAGTGAGTAGAAGAGTGACTAGAAGTGAGAATACTTTCCCAGAGCAATGGTAGGAGAAGGCTTTCCCTCTTCGTTAAACTGCAATAGATGAAGAGGAGCATCAGCTTATTCTCTAGGTGCCGCCAGCCTAGTGGAAGGCATGAGGCCACTGTTTGTTGTAGCACTGGGCATAAGCCCCAAATAGACATGTGCAGGGGACATCTGCTGCTGTCTACAGAGAAAGGAAGAAATAAGTGGCTATGAATAATGTCGAGTACAAGCACTTCTACGCTGCCTGTGTTTACAGGGTTGTGGTAGGAGCTCCCTGAAAAGGGGAGTGCACGTACTCAAACATTTGATACCACCGTTGGGACATGCTGTTTCCTCAGACCAGTGTTTGTCTTCTAATACCCAGGTGTTTGTAAGAAAACTGATCACATTGTCAATAGGACAGAGAGTGCTGGCATTGATGTAGCTTGTGTTCTGAGCTGGAGAGAAACCACAGACCGGTGTGATTGGAGGCTCCTGAAAAGAGCAGTTTGTGAGCCTCAAGCTAAGCAAACAGAAATGTAAATCATGCGTAGGTGAAGCAGCACGCCTGGGAGAGGTAATGCTGTCAGGTGTGCGTACAGGTACATCGCTGTAACGCCATGGCTGTTGTTACTGTACCTGCTTAAGCAAATGGAAAAGCATGAGTATGTTCTTGGGCATGTCTCAGGTTTGATGCTGCAGGAAAGTATATTAAAAAAATATATAAATCATACAATGATATACACACACACATATATTTAAATATATATAGTAAGTGTGTATGTGTGAAATTGATTGTCAGTGTGATCAAACAGGGGAGAATGGTAGATTTGACCATGGTAGGCATGTCTTAAAAACTTCTTTGCCATTGTCAGCTGAAACTGACCAAAAAGGGCTGTCCACCAAGAGCTGCAGAGCAGTTTTAAAACTACTGAAGTGGTGGATTCAAGAACATTTGTTCAAGAAACCACAAATTTGTGATGTTTTTAGTTATTATATTTAAAAGATAGATTTATTGTTCCTGTCTCTTATTTCAGAGACTGAGTTTTATACCGTGAGTATTACATCAGTAAAATTCCTAGGAGACTGGATTTGAAACGGAGCCTATATACCTCCATGAAAAGAAAGGAAAAACAAACAAACAAAAAAAGCTGCTTCACTCTGTAGGTCTGAGTAGTGATTCTGGAGTATTGCAAGTCTCTTGAAACACCGAGGGGAGCTTGGGAGCTTTTAAGATCTCTTCTATGGAACTAGTTTTAAATGTTGCCCAGCTGCTTCATCCTTCTTCACGCAAACTAAAAATTATATATGGATATAGATTTACTGGTTTCATTGTGTTTTTAATTACTGTTTAAAAAATAAAAACGTTATGGATGGTATGTCATATGGTGGACTCTCTATATGTAATTAGTTTAAAAGAATTAAAACTGTTAGGAATCCAGAACTGCTAGATTTCTTTTTGCGATGCTCAGATCTGGAGCATTCCAACTGCAGATACTTTTTATTTTTTATTTTTTACATCCAGACCTAGATAGTGACAGCGTAATGGCTGTTGCTGGCAGACAAGGTGCTAATATCTGGACATTTCTGTGATGTGTGCTACTTTACCATCATATATTTTATGAAAAAGGGGCACCGGTTGCTTAGCACAGTGTAATAAGCCTACCATAGCTGCTGCAGAAGGCACCTTGAACCGTGCTTTGACACACTGCCAAATTTGGGGGAACTGGAGCCTTTTGCTCTACCACATTGAGTTTATAACTTTCTGGTTAATGGTTATACACAACTGTATCCTCAGTTAAAAAACATGGATTTTAGTTACGACATCTGGCTAATAAAACAGTGAAAGTAACACTTTTTCTCAACTTCATGAAGGTGTGTGCAATAGTTGCCTAATTCTGGCAGGTTTATTGGGCAGCTTACAAGAGAAAGTAGAAGTTAATTTATTGCAGTTCCTTACTCTTCTAAGCCCAGCTTTTGAACTTCATCAAAAAATGGCCCTTCGCCTTTTGTTGTCTCCTTAGAAATAACTGCAAGCCAAACTTGGAGCCTGAAGTTCAGTCCTAGACTGAGAGACAGAAACTTTCTTGGTATGCTTCTTCTTGTGGAACTAGACCAGGATATTACTGTTCTACTTTTTATAAATATATTATTCCCTGCAAAACTTCTTGATAATAACTCAAGCCCTTTGGTACAACCTCCATACTGGTGGATCTTACTAGATGCTGTCATTGCAATCTCACCAATGGTTCAGCTTTCTCTTTTTTTGTGTGTATTGTTCAGGTGTTTACCAGACAGAAATGTGGGCGTGCAGGTAGACCATGCTTGCTACTCACAGTATTTTCTGTAGGCAACTGACATGTGTTCATCTGAACAGCTAGATTAGTAGCCTACAAACCGTCAGTGAAGCTTGCTGGGGCGGTGGAAGGAGTGTGACTCAGAGCATCGAGATCTGATGCCAAAGATAGACAAGGTGAATATCTTCATGGTGCTTTCAAGCTTTTGCTGCCTTTTATGGAAAGCTAGGTGTTGTCATAATCTTTAGACTTGAAATCGGGGGGAGTTTACTGGCTGATTTTAATCAATGAACATACTGCTGTAATGCTTTTGTTGCAACTTCTCCTTAAGTTAATTGCATATTTCCACCTTGACATATAACAAGTAATTTCCAGAGCACACTTAGAGCGATTATTGTTTATTTCTTGGTAGTATTCTGATGAAAGCTGATTGACTAGGACCCCTTAAATGGTTCTTTGCTTTGGAATGCGGTTGATATTTCTCTTGTAAAATATATGAACGACTTGTCAAATCAGAGCAGAGACTTCAGAGAAAAAACACACCAGCTTACCAAAGTGCATCACTGTAGCAACAAGAACCAGAAAGAACTTTAAATTAATTTATTTTAAATATAGTGAATGTATGATCAGGCTGTAGATGAGTGTGTAATCTAGTTGCCTTGGCAGGGAGGGGGCAACTTTGGCATGTGACGTGTCTTCAACAAGAATTACTTCAGCATTGTCATGAACTAATTAGAAATATTTTTTCCTCACATTACTCATAGAATGTCAACAAGTATGCAAATGTGAAATTTTAACATATGCCTGCTTGCTGCTTTTACAGGTTTTCTCACACCAGTTTACCAAGTAAAGACTGTCTTTTAAAATGCCACTTCAAGCCCAAGTCCTTTGGTGGTGAAGACCACCTTGCTGTTACTTTCTTAAACTTCTGCTGAGATGTGAAACACTTGTTCACAAATTTTACACACTTGGACTATAGCCATTTTTATCTTATTGTATTTCTTTAGTGGTAGTTAAAGTCACTATACCCACTAATTCTCTCCTCATTATGCTGTTGCACTCTTTTGATTTCTTTGTTGTCTTTCCTGAGAGTATCAGTTGTCACTGATCCTCTTGCTGCAACTAACGCTGTAAAACACTAGTATCTTTCTTTTGATCTCTGTGGTAAAGGCACTTACTTCTGAAGGGAACTGTAATGCTGTTAACTTCTGTAGAGACTTCCCGACAGCATAGTAGCTGGGGGTGGACAAGTGGTTTAGCTCCAGCAGGCACCCCTCCAGTTGCTGTGCTGGCTGCGGTCCTGGCTCCATGCTCACCATGCCAGGCCAGGACTGCCCTCTGCTTGCTGTGGGGGGTTAGCTTATGGCCGGGAGTACACACTTGTTTCTTGAAATCTGATGTGTCCCCCTGACTGCTGGGTGATCTATCTGGTTGTGCCATTTCATGAAGAAGTGTATTTAGACCGAGATGGAGTGATGCCATGTCAAAGAGCAGGAGACGTCGTTATAGTTTTAATCATGCTTCATTATCCCATTCCGTATTTTCATCTCAGTAATGTAGGGTTGCCTTCTTCCTTGCGTTAATGCATCGTGGACTTCCTCAGCCCGCTCAGAGGCCCGTGGCAGGCGATGTGAGGCCTGGTGCCGGAGCACCACACTATCCCTTCAGCTGCCATGTGCCATGGCTGCTAATGCTTTTGGCAAATAGTGGTCTTAGGAAGGTGGCGCGACTGCAGTGAACTCCTGGGCTTTATGCCTTCTGGCCTTGCTTTGCGGGGTTGAAAGGATGTGATCACACAAATCCTTTTATCTGGTCAACAGACTTTGTGTTTTGATAAGAACAAAAAAGGGAATCTTGGAAGATGAATGAGGTGCTTTAAAGTGTTAGTAGGTTGCCTTGGATGTTGTAGAAAGAGCGCTTGCCCACAACCATTTGGTGCGTAAAACTTGAACAGTAGTTGAACTGTAAAGAATTAACTTCACAAAAAGTGCCCTATTTTGTTTATAGGTTTAAGAGAGATGCAGCTGTCCTTTTGGAGCAGGAGGCTGGAGCGTGGGTGAAGGTCTCAGTGCGGTGCCCACAAGGGGCAGGTGACCGCATCCTCCCCGGGCCGCTCCACTGGAACAACCCGGCCTGCGTAGCACTCTGAGATGCACGGCTGCTCAAACAGCAAATGACAAAGCAATAAATGGATGTTTTGTAAAATACCGGAATTAAAGAGTGTACACAGCAACTCTCAAATTTCTAAGTACCAACAATTGCACACTTGAATATTCAAAATGGTACTTTTTATTTGTTATAGGAAAAAAGTACAGTTTTGCTTTTGATGTTGGAGAGTAAGGTTGTGGGGAGTATTGCATGTACAAAATACAAACACCTAATGAAAGCAACTTTTAAGGAATGCCACCCATAGGTTTTAAAATTTCACACTTTATAGCTTAGAGCAATAAGTACTACTCTGTCAGTGCCATGATGACAGTTGTCTAATATTGCATTACATTTTGAACAGTATCAAGAAAGTAGATGTTCTCTGCCTCTCTGCTTTGTTTAGTTAAACTACCTACTTCTGGGTACAAATATTAAAATGTTCCAAATAAGAATGGCGATGTTATAATGAAGTACACACAAATATATTTTACTTCTTGAAAACAGTTTAGCTAGCAATCTTAAAAGAAATGCGGTCTGAATACTTCTTCTCTTGAACTGAAATGTTTTATAGACAATTTCTACGCATCGTTATTAAATCATATTTTCAAACGAGATTTCATTTTGAAAGATTTTAAACATACAGGCAGACAGGAGACTCTCTAGAGTCAGCTGAAGAATTAGGAAGTGTTACTTTTTTACTTTCTAGTTCAAATCTCGCCTATCTTAACAGGAAATGTTTGTTGTTACTGCTCACCCGTCCTTGGGTTTTCAAAGAGGCCTTCTCAGCCCAAGGTCTAGCAGGCATGAGCCTTCCTTCTGCAATGAGATCCTTGGGCAGATTGGTTTGACTTACCTAGAGATGCACCTGGCTGCTGAAATTCACTTTTTGTGAAGCTCCTTCAGCAACTGTGACAATAATTTGTAGCTCTGTTGTTGTCAGACTTCATCAGATACTCAAGTTGGAATAAACCAAAAAAATTGTTTACTTGGGAGATGCGGTTGTACTACAATGGAGATGCAGCTTCTGAAATGGCTTTTTCTGATGCAGCCCAAAGTTTGCATGTGCTTTGTGTAAACACGGGCTGTCTTTCAGATGTGCTTAACAGCCTGACACGTTTCACGTATAGAAGTGTTGACCTGGAAAAGTAGTCAGTGTTGCTGTATGAATATATTGTATTTACAATGAGCATGGTGTATTGTGGGCAAATACAGGCAGCAGTAGGTCAATTGTTAGCTAACTGGGCACATGTCCAAATATCATTAAAAATGTTGACATTAAGTAATTTGGGGTTTTAATAATATTTAATTAACTACTATTTAAACAACTCTGCTCAGATTGACCTACAAGTCTAGTTTAAAAGTTCTGGTATAGATAATAGATTTGTCATGTTCAGTATATAGTGGTTTCTGAAAGGAAAGAGTGTGGAAGTCAAACCTCTGAAATCATGTGTTCCAAAAACTGGGAGCAAACAAATGCATTATACTAAATACTGTCTTTTTTTGTTTGTTTTTCAGATTAGCGCTGTACGTATATGAATATCTGCTCCATGTAGGAGCACAGAAATCAGCGCAGACGTTTTTATCAGAGGTATGTTTGCCCTGTCTCTTTTTTTCCTTGCACAATGTTACAATGTGTGCAAGTGAAATAAATCTGTGTTGGTTTAGAAAAACTGTGGTGACAATCTTGCATATCTGTTTACATTGATCAGCATAGACTTCTGATTTTGCAAAAGCCAGTTTACCATGTCATTTTGCATGCCTTTGCATAATTATTTTTGCTGTGATTTGTTAGCCCTGTTGTCTGATTTGGTGCTACATTGAAGAAAGATTTGTCTATTTTCTATAATAAATATGCGTGTTAGAATGTGCATTGATCGTGTTCCTTCTTGATGATCTTCTAACTTACTGTTGATATCTCCAACATACTGTTGATATCTCCAATGCTGATATACTGATCTCACTATGTATTCCTACCATGCTTCTAATTATTTCACTTCTTTTCATCTGGTGAACTAATTATGACTATAACTGTTCAGGTGCTTTTTCTTAAATGCTCTCGAATGCTAATTTTTTTTTTACCATTAGACAATAGCTAGTCTTTTTCACAGTCCTTTAAAGACAAATATATATCTGTAGAAGATTGAAGTAAATTGTATCTCCTTAAGTATTTTACGTTTACTCTGGGATACAAGAATACCTGTATGCCAAACATATTGAGGTCTTTGAGGTTTATTGTTTTTAATCTTTCTTTGATGAGAACATTTAAGATAATGATAGTTGGATAGTGAGCAGAAGTGAGAAAAATAGGCAACATGTTGTAGCAGGAAAATCTGCTGCTTCAACTGGTGCTCTCCTGAAAGCTAATAGCATTAACATGCTAGTGATGACATTTTGGAGATGGAAGAGACGAGGGCTGTTTGTGATGGTTATAGAAAATTCACATAACAGAGAGAAGCAAAAGCGATAGAATTGTGGTAGTTTCAGGTTATGTTTATAGTAAAACATGGTTTTGACAATTGTTTTTTCTCCTAAGTAAAGCAATGAAAAAACAAGAGAGAAAATAATGGAGACTATCATCTTGGCTTTCCCAAAACAGCTGTCATTTGTAAATAATACACTATACAAGATTAATTTTGCTCATTTTGTTTTATGATATATGTGCAAAATGAGAAGTTGGCAGGAGTATAACTGGTACGACATTTGGATTTCAGGAAAACATTCAATACAGTGTCTTGAAATTTAGCTTTTAAAAGTAATTCAATCTTGGATTATAGAGAAACTCTCAGATCTGAACAAATGTAATATGAGAATGTATCAAATCTTTCAAATTCAGACTGATGCCGAAAATCAGCCAAAAGATGGGACAGAGATGAATAATGGTGTATTGAACTGATATGAGGTGTCTGTTAAATTTCACACAAAGCTATGAGTTTATCTACCTTGATTGTTAGCAGTGCAGAAAGGTAAAGACTGTGCTAACGGTATTTGTAAATGTTGTATGTTGGAACCAAATGCAATTATCTCTGTTACGGGAAACCTGGAAAAGATGGTGCTTGGGATGAAAGCAATACAATGAGGGTCAGACCGAGAAAACTGTACACTAATCCGGCTTGGAGAAAATAATTTTAAATGGCAAGTGGTAAAAGCAGCAGGAAAGAAATGATAAGTTGATTAAAAAAAAATGATAGTTGATTGTGGAGCAGACAGGCCCTTACATTGTAACGCCCACTCAATCCTGGGCTGTAAACCACAATATAATAGCTCTGTGCCCCTGTTGTGTGTCAGCTGTTGTTAGAGATGGATTGTTGGCACACAGGATAAAAATGACAAAGCAGCAGTTGGGAAGTGCAAAGAAGTCTTTTAGCAAATCTTCCATGTGTCTTTCTGTTTTTTTGACACGTGACTTTTGAGAAGCAACTGCCCTGCTGTGGTTGAGCTAGGTGGAGGAGATACCCAGGTGGCATAGGAGGAAATTTGTATGGGCTTGGCCACTTCTTAGAAAGCAAGGCTGTTGGGGCTTAATGCTTTCTCTGCTCTGGCAGTCTGCACCCGCCTGAGTAATTTGGGTGGATTTCTTTAAAGTTCACTTAGTTCAAAGTAGCTCTAAGCCAGTGTATTGGGGTATAAAAGAAATAAATGTATATAGATTATCAGAGCCGTACAGCTATCAGTGATAACTAAAGAGTATAAATAGCAAAGATTAACATCCCTTAACATAAAGGTTTACCAGGGAATGTGGCTAAAAGTAATGGAATGAAATTGAGAGAAGTAAAATTTAAATTGGGTATCATGATATCACTGGTATTACATAACTTAGAGAAGGTTGTCTTAAGCATGTCTTCATTTTTGTAATGTTTTGTGTAGAACTGATCTGTGAGTTAGTAAAATCTAGAAGTGCTCTGCTTATACTTTTTGTTTACAAGGTGAAGAATGCTTTCCATGTCTTTGTGGTCCCTGCTGAGTATAGTCCTCAAAACTTTGTTGCCTTCATCTCTAAAATGTAGGACTTCCAGATCAGCTAGCCTTTTTTCCTGGGTGTCTGGGTAAAAGAGATGTCTTCAGTTTGTTAGCTATCACACTCGTCTCTTAGACTGCAAATGAACTGCCTTTGAGGAGACATGACATGAAGTACTGGGTGGAAATAATTTAATAGCTGTTTCATGCCAAAACATGTAGTCATTGTACAGTTAGCAAAATGGCAAGGGACTACCACTGCTATCTGAACAGTGTCATTTTCTTACGATGTTCAGATGGGATACACAATTTTTTAAAAAACAATATAAACTGTTCTGCTCCAGAATCTTTCCTTCAGTGTTGCAGCTGCTGAATTTTCTTGGAGAGCTGGTCCTTACCCCTGTATTTTCTGTCCTCAAAGCTAGGTTCTGGCTGCGTAGGAGTAAATTCCACTAGCTTAGCTAGACCAGCAAAGTAGGTATTTTGCATCTGATTGATCAGTAGTTATGAGCTAGTTATTGATACAGCTGACAAGTTTTTTTTTTTTTTTTTTTTTTTTTTTAATTATAATTCTTCTTCTGTCTGTGTGATCTGACAAACACTTTCAATGTCAGACATAGGTGTGTATTTTTTGAAAGCAAAACAAATCAAAAACTTCCACCTATCATTCAGGTTCCTTCTTTGAATAAATTTATGAAGATGAACTGTCTTACTAGAAAGGACAAGTATAAGACTTGTGAGTCAGGCAATTTCCTCGAGCCCTGTATCAAAGAACACTAATGTTGCTTAGACATAGTGAGGTCTTTCTGCACAGATAACACTTTTACTCTTAACTCAATGATTTTTCAACTCCACTAAAAAAAATTAGCTTTGACTACATGTTGCATCTCTCCGTAATGTTGCTTTCAAAACTTCTCAGAAGTACAGTACATTCCTGGTGATTAACCCAAGTCCTTCTAAGCCATGCCAAATGCATGTGAAGAGCAGTCATGCCGCTGAGGAGTGCCTTTGAATCATTTTAAAAACTTTGTTAGTGGTTTTCTCTTTTGTATATATTTTTCATTTTTATTAACATTTTTACCCAGTGCAGTTTAGGCAAGAGTTTCACAGTTTGAAAAGTTCTTTTTATAGATTAAGTGCCATTAAGTAGTGATGGTGGGTGGGTGGGGGGTTAAGTGCCATGCCTCTGGTTCATTCTGCCAGCTTTGCCAAAAGAAGTCATAATGCCTGAAGCTTACCTTTCTAAGATAATTTTAAATAGGCAAATGATTTTTTGATAGTTTTAAGTATTTATATAATTTATCAAATTCACATTATCTTGCTTCATATGTGTGCAGATAATAGTTGTATGAACTATGTATTCTACTCCTACCAGCTATTGACGAAACATGTTTCATTTTTTTAACAATTGGGGGTGGCAATCAAGTTGGAGTTGAGAAATAGTTTTATTCTCTGTTGAAAAGTCCCTGCTTCACTACTGCCTCTTGCAGTATGAACACACACTGTTTACCTTTTTTAGTAAGCTTTTAAAGAACCTTCATATATGTCTTTCAATACCTTTCCTGTTAAAGATGTTTAAGCATTTCATTAGAATAATCCTTCTTTTGTCAGCCATTACTTCTGTCTGTAGAGCAGAATATGGCTTGTGTTTAAACAATGATCTTTTTACAGAATTGGACAGGAAATAGTGCTATGTGTAGTTGTAACTGGAGGAATTTGGAGTATATGTAACGCCCTGGTTTCCACCCAGTTTAAGCATGAGACTGCCTCCCTCCCATAAAGTGTCATGTGAACTTCTACAGAAATCTTCAGTTATTTGCAACAGAGCTCCTTAAGCAATTAAACTGGCTTTTTTTTTAATAGTCCAAACTATTTAGTTTTGTAGCTAAGGACAAACCAATCACTATGGCACTAATAAAATGATTGTGTGATAATAGCTAAGGTAGAGAACAGCACTCTCACGATGTGTTGTGTTGTCTGATGAGTTAGCTGGTAACAATAAAAGTGTGAAGTTAAGGGAGTAAAAATTACTAAATTGCATTTCTTTTGAAAAAATATGTTCCAAGTATGCCAGATTTCTTAGGTGGGAAAGAGCTCACAGACAGTATTTTTCAAATTCAAGAGCATTTGCCAGTGCAGACAAACCAAGCCAAGCTAGCTTTACACTTTCACTGGATGGTGGGAAAACAGGTTGTAGCCTGGTTGTTACTGGTATTTGTCATGCTACCTCTAGCAGTAAAGCAGTCCTTGATGATCCTGAAGCATCGGCTAGCTTTGGATATGGAGGGAAGACTGCCACCTGCTGAATTGGTAACACTAGTTCTGTATCTTCTGTTTTTCCTTGTACAAACTGGAAGATCTTTTAGATAGTTTTAGGGGCATTTTTTAACTTTTCTTTGTTGTTGTTGTTCATGCATTTTTGAGCTTAGAAAATGCACATCTCAGTGGTGGAATGATACATAACACATCCTTAATAAAGCTATATTCAGAATCTCTACAAAATAAATTCTAAAATACGCTTTCCTAAAATAAGAGGCTTGAGCTAAAGTAGTATTTATAATAAGCTACGTAATATAGCCATTCAGATTGAATAGCCTTTCATAGCTACAAAACATTTTATTCTTCCTTTTCTTGATATTATATAATGTTTTTTTTTTTGGTCACAATAATGGCAAAAGTGAATCCCTGTGTTTTTATGGTTTTATTTCAGATAAGATGGGAAAAAAACATCACACTGGGGGAGCCCCCAGGATTCTTGCACTCCTGGTGGTGGTAAGTGTCCATTTTCTTTCTGATTTTTAGAATAGGGTGATTGCAAATTCCAGCAGCTACAGGCAAGAAATTCAAGTGATCATTGTAAAAAGAATGTGAAGATGAGGAAAAAGAACCATTTTCTTATACAGAAATGAAAGAATAGAAAATTAGTTATAGGAAAAGACACAGATACGAGATACAAGAAAACAAATACTGCACAGTAGACTGATAAGACATCATCCTTGAAAGAAAATTGCCCAGTGTTTCTTTGTTCACTATCTTCTACTAAGCTGTGCATTTAAAAGCATTATACATATCCTAAATAATTACATTCAGGAAAAAAATATTTATATATTACATGAAATATGTACGTACAGTGACTGAGGAAGCTCACATCCACATGCATAGTCTTCAGCCCACATTTCTATTCACGGAAATAGCATATGAAAATGATTAGCCGAACCCAATTACCAGCCTTTTTGAGAAGCAGTGCGTGTTAGCATGGGCTTGGTGTTGTAAAGTCTGCTTTTGCACAGTTTCTCTCAGCTCAGAATATGGGTAGATAGAAAATTTACTTGCAGTTTTTCATGTGTGATGCCACGTGCTTAAATATACTGGTGTGCAGAGACACATTTGTTTGTGTAAAATTCCCAAGGAGAAAAGAGTGCTCATAGTCACTGCTGTTTAGCCGTGGTATTTATTAACTGTCACGTGCTTTGAATGTATCCGGTATGTCTGTGTTTGCAAGAATAAAATGTTATGGAGAATATGTCCAGCTGTCAGGAGTACAAGAATTTACAAATTTAAAAGTGGTTCCATTTGAACACAAAATCCCAAGTGATTTGTGCAGCTGTGTGGAAGGTGGCATATTCTTCATTCACCTTTATGCTTTTAGCTACCTGATGGAAGCCTGAAAAAGAGAACATGTTTTTTGTTCCTCTGATGTCTGCATTATCCTTAATTTTGATTTTCTGCAGCAGCGCATTCACATTTTCCACAATTCTGTATTGCAATGCTGGACTAAACAATAAAGAAACAATATTAAACAAACTTTATTCTCAGGATTGTTCTAGTATACACATAATTTAATTCTAGAAATTTTGTGTTAGGACTCATTCATGTGTAACTCCATTTGAACAGGGTTGAGAGTGGAAAGACAGAGTATTGTAATTTCCTTTCACTCTGTAGAAAACAAGAACGAGAAAAGGAGATATCCATCTATTTCCTACTCTTATTCATACACCTGTTTCTCTAGGAACTTTTGTTTAAAGCACAGTATTGGACCTTGGAAGAACTCCTCAGTTTTCTCTTCTGTTCTGTGCCTTTTCATGTTATTACTGTATGTATCTGTCCCTTCCAGGGCTTTGTGGATGTAAATAGCAGCAGTTGCCAGCGGTATGAGGTTAGATGTAGAGCTTTATACCCTTAAATCTTGTATATTAGATTAGCTTCTTGGTTTATACTATGGTGGTTTTAAACGAGTATGGCACTGCTCGCCTCAGAGAATCAGATAACAGGACTCGATTCCTCCTAGATGTTTTACAAAGCTAAACTGTTTCGTAGAGGTAAGTGCTTTCAGCTCTTGGCAAGGAAGTGATGTGCCTGTTTCTATATATAAACATGCATGTGCGGTGTGCACCATAAAATCTATGTGAGTATTACAATGATTTTCTCACCGTATCTCCAATTTCTTAATTTGCAGTGTATTTTGGGATCTCTACTGTGCAGCTCCAGAAAGAAGAGAAACATGTGAACATTCAAGTGAAGCAAAAGCCTTTCATGACTATGTAAGTTTTGTGTATATTTACCGTGCTTTCATTACTGTATGGAATGTGATAGAGAAGTATTTCTGCATGACAGTATCTCAAATGCAGCTGTCTGTCACACATAAGTAACTCTCATGTTTTCAGGGGATGCCTCAGAATTAGGACTTCCTAATTCTGTGATTACCCATTGCCATATGGAAAACTGTTACTCATCTTAGAGATCAAAATGCTGTCCTGTGCATTAACTCAGAATGATGGATGTCCTTCTGTCTCTCCTCCGTGGAGACATCAGGCTGGTCACTAGCATGCGGGCCGAATCATCCACATATCCATACTCTGTTTGTGCTACAGGGGACGCTGCTCAACAGATGTAATTGTCAATTTCACCCCCTGGCTTCTTTTGGGACCATACAGACTTCAAGCATGACTATTACACTGAAGTATCACGGAACAAGATAAATGTAAAGTCAGACAGTTCAGGAGAACAGGAGGAATAACAGTAGAAAGTATTATGCCAGTTTTGATACATTTGAGACCCAGTTTGGAACACATCAGGGAGTTCAGTGCAGTTTCACCTGAGAGGACCAAAAAAAAAATTTGGGGTCCATAACATTGAAACAGTTTCATTCCTTTTTCTTTGTTCTCATCGCATAAAAGGAACACTCTAGAAATCTGGAACTGCATTCCAGACTCTGGATGGAATTTGGGTTCTATCTCCTGTGCCAGTTCTTCTCCACCCAGTGATTTCATTTTTACTAAGGAAATCCTCTGCAGGCTGACTGATCTAAAGTCATACTATCATTCCTTTGGGCCATTCGTATAGTATAAAGAGGGACTAAAACTCCCTTATGATACTGTTCTGAAAACTCTTTCCTTTGCTGTATTGCGGGTCTGTCTTAAAAATATTTTGTAGTTGCTGCAAAAAATATTTTTGAGTATAAAATGAAAATTAGACTTCAGTAGCCCAATCTCTTACAAACACAAACCTGGAAAAACTTAAATGAACCTTTGAAGAGATCATATTCTGTTATCTATTGTCATAATCTGATAACAGTTCAGGTTCCCATAGTATATGAATGATGATCTTGCCTTTTTTGGACTATGTTACAAGTGCACCATCAACACAGTTAGAACTGTTCGGTGTATTTTACTTACAGACCAATAACCCTTTAATACTTTCTCCTTAGCGGTTAGATTCTGAGGCTGACTGGTAAAGGAGCTTGGATAATTTTGCACTCTCATGTCCATGCTACAGTGATCACTCTTCAAAATCAATGAGAAAAAAGCAGCGTTGGAGAAGGGAACAAAATTCTGAGGAAATTTTCCACACAGGAAAGTGTTAAAGTCAACCAGCTTGGTAAAGCACATTCCTAAAATTAAAAACAATGTCACTGGTGGAAGCACAGTTTCTGTGATCTTTTACGGATTCTGTTTTGAATACACAGTTGTTGGAATAATAAAACATTTCAACAGCTTTGTTGTTGTTTTGAATCCTTGTTATGAGAGCGAGGTTTAATTCCACACTGAAGGAGAGATAGCTTTACAGGAATAGTTTATGACTGCAGGGAATGACAGTAGTGAATTAAATTTGTGGAGGTCAGAATCCAAGGTATGACAGTTGACTTCAAGGGGGGCATTGCACATTTGCAGTGTAAGGTATATGACAAAAACCAAAAATCTGCAACCTGTAAAAGATGTTATGAAATAATTTTCAAATGAAATCACCAGTTAGAGGAAAACTTAAATAAAAAAGTACTAGGAAGTCTGAAAAGGAACAGAGTCCACAGTTCTGTAAGCTCATGAGAGTTTCATCAATCAGTAAATTCACTATTTTAATCTACATAATTCTAATCTAAGAATTTGAGTAGCTGAATCACAATTATCATTTTTTTGGTCTTAGCATTTCCTTTTTAGTGTTTCTAACTTCCACAGGTTTTAGAATATTACATGATCTTATTGCTCACTTCTATCTGCATTATGGTGTGTTAATGGTAATTCAAAAACCTGAGAAAATAGTCAAATGAGTTCTGTATGTGATGTACAACTGCGTGGTGTTTTAAGGTACTCTATAAAGTGGTGTTTGATAAAGGAAAAATAAAACCGTGATATTCTTCGTTATGTGTATAAATCTGCATAAAGACAGATGAATATTTATATCAGAAATATATTGGCTTATTTTATCAGTTAATTCTCCAGGCATTTCTAAAACCTTAATCATTTAAAGTGACAAGAAAACCTATCCATTGCATTATTTTTCCTCACAGTTGAGATAAACTTGTGTAATATCTAGCAGGACTCATGCTGTTCCTCAGTGTCACATGCTTTTTGTTTAGGAAGGCAGTCTGCATCATGATAAGTGCACGCTGTTGAAATCTTGCATATATTTAATATTTCATGAGTCTGTTGTACATTTGTATTAATGCATATAACAAATGGTTATAAAATACAGCCAAGCATATTTCACATCTGTTGAAGGTAAACATTTATTAAACGATTTGTGAAATCGTGACCTATGTGGAGTGTTGCCATTGACTCCAGAAGGGTCGAAATTCCACCACCAGCACAGACCATCAGAGAGCCAGGCACTGGGCTGAGGCGCTGGTAACTCAGTCCTACCGTGAGACTGCAGATCAAGCAGCAGAGCATTTGTAGTTGCACTGTCATATCTCAAAACTGTAATTGCCAAGTACAAAAAGCACAGAAGGCTTGCTTATTAATTCATACTAGCGATTCAGATTTTTTTATAAGGTGTGTGTTCAATTTGACCTAAGGAAGCATTCTTGCCGAAGGTGTGAGTGGTCTGGTTACACTAGATACGTCATGTTTAACACTAATTAGGCTGAATGAGCTGACCCAGTATCTTTTCTGTCTTTGCTTTTTGTGAAGGAAGAAGGATTTAAGAATGTTTGATGGAGGTGGAAAGTGTTTGGGGATGATTTAATGATTTGTGAAATACTGCTGCCTCAAACAACACAGTTGCTACTCAGTCTGCAACACTCAGAGCTTGACTCATAAAATGAATATACACAGGAAGATTTGATTACTTTTCAAGTTTCACAGCATCTCAACTGCAGTTGCAAAAGATGAGGCTGCTTGATTCCCCCACACCCTTAATTCTTCTACAAAAGTTTTTTGAATGATGAGTTTTATTTCATTATTTAATTTGCTGTAACATTTCAGCCTCTGCTTTGCTTGTCATTTAATACAACTGAATATCTGCAGCTGGGCTTTGTACATCTGCAGTATACTTGGGGAAGAACACTAGCGTTACCCTCATTAGAACCCATCTGGAGCACTGTGTTGAAGAAAAGTGCATGTGAACTTTCCTCTGCTATCAGTGCTCTTTAATCAAGCAAGCAGTCTCAGCCTGTGTGTACCTATCAGTCTGTGCCACAGAATCCGTTCTTGACCATTTGTGTAAAATAACAGGAATAACATACTCTTTTACACAACTGTTATTTAAATTTTCTGATACACGTATGTGTGCATACGTGTTCCTCTGTGCAGAATCATCCCTGTTCTGCAGAGATGAGACATGGAAGTACTATTTCCGTGTGTTCAGATTGTACTAATACACTTTGGATTTTATTGAGCTAGTCAGAAGAGAAGGATCTTTCATGTCTGACAGCACTAACATGAAGTGCCTCTCAGAGTGGAGGCTATAACTGCTTGCAGTACTAATAATGCTCATCTTAGTAAAAATACAATAAATACAATACAATAAATAGAGAGGTGCTGGCTTTAAAAAGAAGTTTTTGTCTCCTCACCCTGAGGTTAAACACTTAAACTCCTCCATATGATCTACAAGGGATTCTATTTGTATTTTCTATTGAAATTTGCAGTTGGATTTTTATTTATTTATTTATTTTGTCTGAGTGAATAAGGCTCTGAACTCATTAGGTTCACATTTTAGGTTTGAGAAGAGAGATGTATGTCATGAAAGTGTGTGTGCTGGTTCAGGCAGGTGCATGCTTGCCTTGAAATTTAATGAAAATTTCTTACAAATACTTTGTTTATATTTCAGGTAATTCAGGAAAGAAAAATGGTGCTTGCCTAGGCTATTAGAGTCATTTCAGTAGGAACAGAGAATTTCAAGAAGAAAAAACAACAACAACAAAAACAAATAGATTAATTTTCCATGCAACTATCACTTTTGCTGGAAGAAAACTTCCATGTGCTTTGAAGTCCTGTGAAAAATCACTTACATGGTTACTTTTAGCCAAAATTTGGTCTTCACTGTAGAATGTTTTTTTTTCTTCCCAGTGTCCTAAGGAGATCTCTTCAACTCTCTTAACAGATCTCGTTTCTCTGGGTTGGAACTGAGATATTCTGTTGTGAGAAGCAGATTCCCATGTGCATGTTGTTCCTGCCTTCTTTCCATCACTTTAAAAGCTGAAAACTTACTGGGTCAAAAGGGAAAATAAAATGGAAATCCTGTGATTCCTGAGGAAAAAAAAACAAAAACAAAACCAAACCAAACCAGAGTTATAGAAGCTCATTGGTAGGGGTGAATCTGACTGCTAGAATTGGTCATTCTCCAATTCTGCTGGCACAGCCGTTCATTCACATCTCTGGACTCTGGGTTTGGAGGGGTGATATCTGTAAAGGTCTTTCTTGACAGATGTTTTCCTTACCTAGTGCTTAAAATCTTATTACAGTCCAGAAGTTTTTATGCCTCCTTTGCATATTGTAGTGGAAGTCCTTCCATGTGGTATTGATGCTAGGAGGGATCTATTAATTCTCACAAGCAGCTGTAGTAAAATCTTGATTATTTTCCAGGTAAGATTTTATTAGTGTCTTCTCCATGGCTGTTTGAAAGATCACTTTTTGTATGAGTAAGGGTCTCTTGTTTGTTTTTGCGGCTCCCAAAAGACGGCTAAGTAGTTTACAGGATAAGAAAAAGACATGTTCATTGCCTCAGAGACTGTACAGTCTCATAAGGTAGTATCACATTCCATCTGATTTGTTAGCATGTGATAATAGTAAACTGTCTGACAGGGAGCTTAGCTTGAAAGTTGCAGGATGTATTAAAGACTCTGCTATAAATGAGTTCTGTAGAGATCACGGAATCACAGAATCACAGAACTGAAGGGGTAGGAAGGGACCTCAAAAGATCATTGGGTCCAACCCCCCTGCCAAAGCATGTTCCTCAGAGCAGGCTGCCCAGGTAGGCGTCCAGACAGGCCTTGAATATCTCCAGAGAAGGAGACCCCACAACCTCCCTGGGCAGCCTGTGCTCCGTCACCCTCCCCATGAAGAAGTTCTTTCGCTTGTTGATGCGGAACTTCCTGTGCTCCATCTTGTGGAGGTTGCCCCTTGTCCTGTCCCCACAAACCACTGAAAAGAGGTTGGCCAAATCCCTCTGTCTCTCACACCTCAGGTATTTATACACATTGATGAGATCCCCTCTCAGTCTTCTTTTCTCCAGGCTGAAGAGACCCAGGTCTCTCAGACTTTCTTCACAGGGAAGATGCTCCAGGTCCCGTATCAGATGATTCCTTTTAAAGATCATAGTGATATATATATATATATATATATATATATATATATATATATATTTTTTTTAATAGGTATTAATGGGAATAGTGTTTGGACATGAGATAGCTGATCAATCCCTTTGTTAGTCTTACATAGGAATAAGTCAGGTCTCTGCATTTATTGATCTATTTTAGGGGGAAACATTTACCTCTTTCTTCCCTATTTTCTGTGCCCATCTTTCTTTAGGAGAACTTGCTTGACCTTAATGCCTTCTAAACCCTAATGTATCCTTAGTAGTACTCAGAATTTGAGGACTGAAGGTTAACATGAGAGGTTTATGACAAAACATTGTATGAAGGCGTCACTAGAAGTTTGTTGGAAGTGACCATAAATCTCAAGCCTTTTTTTTCCACAGCACAGTGGCAGAATAGTTTCTATTTTCATGAAACTACTTAAAAAAAACAAAACAAAACAAACAAACAAAAAACCAAACACACTTAGAAACCCACATAAAATTGTCTTTTAGGTGAAGTTCTTTTGTTGACCAAAACACATGGAAGTTTTTTCTCTTTCAGGATAATTTTTGAAAATAGATTTGCTTGTCATGTTCTCCAGGAGGTCTCAGTTCATGCTTAACAGCAGCCATAATCTCTTCCAGTCTATCAAGGAACTCCTCCTCTTCCTCTCATGTGTGTCAGGGATGGAGGAATTTGTTTTAGCTGTTGATTTTCTTGCCTTCCCCAGCTCTTGCTATTGTGATCTTCTGCAGGCAGCCTAGCTAGGCAGCTTTTGCTTTTGGGTCCTCCCTGGCTTCTTGCTGAAAATTGGATTCTAGATCTGGCTTCCAGCTGTGTGTTTGCATGGAGCAGGGCATGGAGGATGCATGGTAACTCCTGCTTAAAAGGAAAAACAAAAACCCCTTTCTATCCTTCCCAGCTGTGGAGAGCAAGAGATGGCAAGTACAGGCAAAGAGGAAGGGAGGGAGGATCAGAGGTAATTTACAAAATGCTGAATTCTGTGTTATTCTTGGGACAAACGCCAAATTATATTGCCATGCAGTCATGAAATACAGACTCATGAATGAGTGGAAAAGAATGTATTTCAGATCTCTAAGCAATTGATGGCCTTCTTGTGAACTCTCCATTTTTTTTTTTTTTTTTTTTTGTTTCTGAGGTTCTTCTTGTTTCCATGGGCAGGGATTAAAAGCAGAGATTCCCAAGCACAGGTCTGTGGTTAAGTGTGATTTCCTTTGACTGAGGAGTGTGTGGGATACCCTGTGTAGTCTGTGCTTGGCCTGGTTTGCCCAGTAATAGTTAAGGACTGTTCTATTTTAATAACGCAATGCTTCTGGTCTGAGTTGCTTTATAATTCCTTGCAGGAGTTCTGCAAATTTGTGCAGGAAGGCCCATTATATGTTTGCTGTTCATCACTGTATCTGTAATTTCACCTTTAGAATACCTTCTTTAGACATACACTTCTTAATACCTTGTAGATAACTACCCCTGTGTACCTGGTGAGTAGATTCTTTTTTAAAAATAGATTTTTTTTGAAGTGGTCGTAACATTCTTTTCATAACCAATATGGAAGTGAAAAGCATCTCTTTCCATACAGTCATTGTTAGAACAATACACTTTACATTTTATGTAAATGGTGTTCATTTTTACGTATGAATGAAATGCATTTCTCTACTGCTCTTTCATTCCACAGAGATACGTCTTGTTTCCCAGTGTTTAGGTATGGTTATAGTAAAATACTTTTGGATATGAAAGCTACAAGACTAAGGAAGTCAGGTAATTACCCTGAAATTTCCTCTCCAAATCCATTGTATAAATCCACATGGTTGAAGATTACTCTGGTCTCTTAGAAAAATCAAATGATCAATTAAGAAATCATATTCAGTACAAAATTTTTCTGTTAAGATGTCTTACAAGGGCGTAAGTCCTTGACTTCCTCATATGTGCAACCAAAAGTCTGTAAATCTAACAGATGTGGAAACTGTGAAGAATTCTTACCTTTCTTCCAGTTATCAGTTGTAAAGGGACACTACTATAAAATAAGGTGGATGTCTTTTTGGAAGGACAGTATTTATTGGAAGTTTTGGGGAGTGCGATTGGTACTCAGGATCTGAGACTCATCTTGTACAAAGGTATGGGCAGAATTATGCACAGTCAGGCTTAACTTTTCCACGTTTTTCAGCTGCTCAGTTTTATTGCTTAGTAGATGTTCTTTAATGCAATTGCTCAGAAAGGAATGATTAAAAGAATGTTTCAGCCTGTCATCAAAGTAGGCATCATTTTTCTTAAGGAAAACAGCATTTACTTGTGTCAGGATTTGATCCACGTACTTTTGGGTGTATCTCAAGTAGCGCAAAATAATATTTCACTGTTACCTCCAAGACTTCTTTGTTGTTCAAAAATTTTCCAAGCTGAGAAGTTGGTTTCATTGTATTACACAGACCCCTTTTGCAGGAAAATAAGGATTTTTTATTTTTTTTCTATTTTGTTTCATGCTAAGGAAAACCCCCAAAATAATTTACCTTTTCACATTTCTATGAAGGCAAATAATGTTCCCATTCTGCCCGTGCCCCTCCTCCATCATTCCTTTGCATACAGTATCATGTAATGTAGTTACTCAGATTTGAACTACTCCAAGTCATAAATGTTAACTGTAAGCTCTCATGCAGAAATTATTTTTTTTTACAGTCCACTTTTTTTTTATTTGTAAAGGTTATTTTCATAGGTAAATTTGTGCTGTGTTTCATGTTTAATGTGAGGACTGAACCATTTATTTCAGATAGAAAAAACAGTATATCCTTCCCAAAATTCCAACACTTATCCTTTGAGTGGAGATTTAATTTTCTCAGAGTTTAGAAGTAAAATGGTTAATTAGTTTGAGTTAAGTGGAAGCCTCTGACAGTATAAGGAACCACCATCTCCCCTGAAGGCAGTTTAGCTCCTTTTTCATTGTTCCCAGAGGGAGGCAGTGGACATGTTGAAAGAGTGCCTCTTTTCTAAGAACGTTTTACGCTTCATTTTCATTGAGAACAATAGGAGATAACAGCCTTTCTAATGAGGGGAGACTCAGGGAATGATCTGTGGAAAAAAAATAGTATTTAGTCATAATGGAACACTAAAAAGACTTATATACACTATATTTAAAACCATGCCAAATTTATGAAATAGAGCAAAACTTGTTGTTTTCTTTTGCTTGGAGGTAAGAGGAAATACGAATTCAACAGGTTACAAGAGAAGTGAATGGTCTAAGAGATATTGTGGAGTGTACAGGATAAAGTAGAGGCCAAATGATGAAAGGCAGTGGCTGCAATGCTGCGTAACTTAATTGCTACAATATAACTGTGTCCAGTTCTGGGCTCCCTGGTACAAAAAAGACAGGGATCTCCTGGAAAGAGTCCAGCAGAGGGCCACAAAGATGATACGGGACCTGGAGCATCTTCCCTGTGAAGAAAGTCTGAGAGACCTGGGTCTCTTCAGCCTGGAGAAAAGAAGACTGAGAGGGGATCTCATCAATGTGTATAAATACCTGAGGTGTGAGATGCAGAGGGACTTGGCCAACCTCTTTTCAGTGGTTTGTGGGGACAGGCAGGACAAGGGGCAATGGCCACAAAACGGAGCACAGGAAGTTCCGCACCAACATGCGAAAGAACTTCTTCATGGGGAGGGTGACTGAGCATTGGACCAGGACCAGGGAGGTTGTGGGGTCTCCTTCTCTGGAGATATTCAAGGCCTGTCTGGACACCTACCTGGGCAGCCTGCTCTAGGGAACCTGCTTTGGCAGGAGGGTTGGACCCGATGATCTTTTGAGGTCCCTTGCAACCCCTACAATTCTGTGATTCAGTGGTATACAGGTAAAATTTGTTCGTAAGATGATCTGCTTAAAAAAGTTGATATCAACACTTACATTATTAGATGCTTTATTCCATTATAGATTTCTGCATGGGCTTACTTTTCTATCTTCTGAAGACTGGCATTTACTTTATGATTAACATAAATCCAAGGTATTTTTGAAGTTATGACATATATTAGTGCCAGGAAGAAGGCTCCACTGCTGGTTTTTGACCTGTTTAATGGAAGTCCCAGGACATTACAGTTTGTTCGTTGCTTGGTTGTCCTGATGAACAGTTGTTAACTTCAACCATTTCTTAAGAGTGTTGATATCTTACTGTAAAATTTCATGCAATACCCCTCATGTATTTGGTTTAGAACTCCATTTATTCAAATTAAAATTTTAAATTTGGTTATGCTATAATGGATTATTTATGCTACTAAAGCAAAAGCTGTTGTGCAGTTTAGGTTTAATTTGGAGTGAACTAAAAATCTTTTTAACCAGGGTTTTTAACATACTTTCAGAATGACAATATACATGCAACCGTGAGTTTACAGAGCATGCATTGAAAAACATCCTGTTTCTAAACTTTTGTTAGTTCTATTAGTTGTATTTTAAAAATATCTTCACCTCTGTTGATGTACAAATCATTCTAATTTGTTGCACAGTGTAAGCCATATGTTTTTGCAGCACTCTGGAAGGTTAAGTTGTAGCTTAGTAACGTTGGGAATATTAAATTGACTAACAAATGCTCTGAATTTAGAGTTAAAGATCTCTTGACATTAATATTTAACACTGATTGTACATAATGCTATACATCAATAAAGTATTGATCATTTGATCAATAGAGAGCAAATGCAGGATTACAGCCTTGCAGTAATCTGCTTCCTGTGTGTGCTCTTCCTCTCCCACTCCTTGTCCCCTCTCAGTATTCTTTCTTCTGATGCTTTGTTTTCCATATCAGCATTTCATTTTATGTTTATTGTGCTAAATGAGAGTAGAGATTTAGGGTAGCCTTCTAATAAGTGTTTGCATTTAGAGGTTCCAATTGAGCTGGTAAAATTTCTCTTGGAGGTAATTACAAGAGGGTGTTCTGAGAACTCTGCTTGTGTGTGTGTCCATGTGTGCATCTGTACATAGTGAGACGTCCCTATCTACCAAATAATAAGGTAAAAGCCAGTACTACACTGATGTAAAGCATTTTTATTTTTCTGATAGAATTATTTGGCTAGATTTGAGGCACTTTGCCTGAATATATTCTTCTTTATACTCATAAAATGTAAAAGTGAAAGTGAGAGTCTTACTTCTGCACAATATGCCAAACACAGATTTTGTAATAAGCTCGACTGCTCTGTTAATACCTCTAAGTGACTCATTTCAGACTTGCTTAACACATGCCTGGAAAAAACAAAGACTTATAACTTCCATCTGCTCTCTAATATGATGAAAGATGAATCCTGAAGATCACAAATTGTGGGAGACATGCAGCTCTTAATAAGAACAGCTGAACAACAAATGCCTTGTGAGAGGTGGTGAAAAACAAAGTAATGAAGAGGAAAGGCAGGCAAGCCTCTTGAGGGAACATGAATATCCATGGCTGACTAGAACTGTCACATCCAAACCTTATACTAAATATGAAATGCACATTATATAACACAAGTCACAGTGAACAGATAATAGCCTTCTTGAATTTTCTGCCAAATTAATGCCTTACTATTACAAGCCATTGTGGTAACATGGGTTCTTGAGCTACCACAGAATGTTTTATTTCAGCAGAAATGTGGCGGATCTCCATATTGGAGTATCTGTTTAACAAATGAGGTTTTAAAATCTTGGGTTTTTTTAATCCTCATGTTAACAACATTCCAAACAATGCAAACTTTGTTAATTTAGTCACTGTAAACATGTAAAACTTCAATGTGTACAAATAGAGCCTTTCATTTCACACGTATAGTATTGCAGGAAAAAAACCACAACACGCATACCTGTGTACTTCAAGAAAAACGGTGTCTGGAGTAGTCAAGGAGAATCAAAATTAAACTTGTCTTAAAGTGAAATTCTGCTTTGCACTTTCTCATTGTAGGCTGTTTGAATGTGGCCCTTCCTTAACTTAAATGGACATCCCTATAGTGCTGTCACAGTAATATGCATGAACCAGATTTGTGCCAGTTAGCACGGAGACCTATGACAAAACTCAGATGCAGCAGCCTATAACCCATCAGAGGCTAATATGCCCTGCCGAGAGGGTAGTGTTCTGCATAATTCACACCAAAAGAGGTGCATGACCTGTCTAATTTACTCTGACATAGGAAGAGGAAGACAAAGCTCATTAGAAGGTATATGATACATGCACTATGTTCTGAGCCATTGAGAATCTTGAAAACATTTTCCAGGTCTGCTTTCAAATCTGATTTCCATAAATGTATTGCAAAACTGAAATTTTCGCTTATGAGATCTACAAGGTTCATAACTGTATAGTGGTTGGATACATTCCATGAGGTTTTAGTATCTTTCCTGCTCTAAGGGAAAGGGAGGGAAGTATACAGATAGTAAATGTGCCTGTAGTGGAGTATGATGTTATACTTTGTAAATCAATTCCACAGGAATAAGATTTGCGGAGAGATTTGTAGAGATAGACACTTGAATCCCTCTGGAGCACGACCTCATTGACTTTATCACAGATCTACAGGGATGTTCTGATCTGCCTGTACAGATCTGATGGCAGGATCAGGAACTCTGGCCCTAATCTGGCAAACAATTTCATGGTTGAGTAGCACTGTGTGTGTGAATAGTCTCATTAAACTCACATATATGTTTGCATTATTAGGATCATAGGAAACAGTAGAAACAGAATGACCCATTCTAGTTTGTTCTCCAGTTTTAGTTATTTCTTAATATTGAAGCCAGCTTTTCATTTATTTAGTCTTTTTTTTTTTTTTTTCCCCAAATGTCTTTGTGGAAAGAGACCTTCTGATTCTATCTATTGGGTGGGGAAAAACATTTATAAATTTCTGTTTATAAGAGCAAAATTGTTAAAGAGGGCTCCTGTGGACAGCTTCTCACGTGTCACTGCAGAAAGCTTTTTATTTAGTCCTAACAGTTCAATTTCAATATTGTGTTTATTTTCCTACTACCTTTATGGTTTTAACATTATTCTACTTTGTGTACACCAGCATTGCTTTTTCTGACTCGTATTGCCAATTGCTTTCTTTTTGCTGCTCCAGTGGCTTCTTCCCCATTGTTACACAGAGAACATTTGGTGGATTGGGGGCTGATGGATGACAAGATTATAGCTCCTACCACTCCTAACTCAGATACAGCTGCTGTCTTGGCTCATTTAGAGCAGTTTACGTTCTGTATTTCCAGTAACTGCCCTCCTCCCTTGAAAGATAAACAAAATTAAACAGCCTCCTACCAACTGTTCCTTCTCGTGCTGTGTGATGGACATCCCTTGAGGGCTTGTGGAATCTTCTGTGTTCCTTGATGCTGGAAAGAAAGAAGATTTCCTTTCACTGTCTTCTGGGAAGCTTCTTCCCTGAGCACAAAGAAGGCAGGTACTGATCCGTCAGCATCTCAGGTTTCTGTATTCCCTTTGACAGTGGCCTTTCTTGATGCTTGGCTGTGCTCTTGGCTCTTGGCTCGGCTCTTGGACCTTGTCTATTTCCAGCAGATAACTGAATACTTTTTAATTCTTGGATAGTTAAAATGTATTCTCCATACTGCTGTGAGTATTCAGACCAGGCTTTGGAACAAAGTTTCTTCCTCTTCCCTCAACTTTGAGATTCAATCCCAAGTCTTTCAACAGTGAGACAGACACATAGGGAAAATACCTATTTCCTTTTTTTCTTAATAGGGGGAACTTCCTTTACATCCCTGCTTCCTTCACTGATAATTTATAGAATCTTCCTGGAGGAAAATGAGTCTTGTAAATTCTTTTTGCAGCACTGTAGTATGTAGAGGGTTTTGTTGAAGCATCAGTTCCCTAAATCACATTTCTTAAATTGTGAAAGGAACTAAGCTTTCATTATTTTTTAAAAATATCTTTCTTAGAGTGCTTGATTGCTTGGAAAACATGACCGAGTGAAATACAGGAAATGATTAGGTACCAAAAAAAGAAATGTCCCTGGTGAAGCTGACCTTGCTTACATTCAGTTCCCTGAAATCCGAATTACAATGAGAAGATTGTATGAATGAAGTATCCAAGAGGGTGATTTCAAAACGGAGCTTTACTATGGTTTTAATGCTTTGCCATGTTATTAGATGTAATCTTGTCCTGTAAAGGTATTTCTAGACCCTTAGTAATTAGTAAGTACACATTTTTTATTTCCACTAAAAGAAACACACAAACAAAACGTAACTCCTAGTTTTGTTACAGTTCGCGTAATAATTTTATGAAATGGAATCTATGGGTTAGGATTCTTTAGAGTATTTTTAGTTGCTTAAGATGTAGTTAAACTCAGTAGTTCCTGCTGAATTGTCTGTTCAAGGTGTCTGCTTCAGGCTGAATTCTTTCTTCCCAGTACCTTTTAGCAAAACCAGTTCTCTGAGGGTTTAGAGAGCTATCTCTAGGCAGACAGAGAGATACAAAGAGGAAGGAAAGAACAAATGATTGAACACTGCTGTTCGTTTTGGAGAAACCACTGCATTTTGTTGGGGGGGAGAGGTAACTCACCTATTGTGGCCAAAAGCAGTCAATGACAATGAGACATTTCTGTACAGTGGGAGCATTGTTAGAGGCTGGCATCATTGTTTTGTAAATGTTCTAAATACAGTAAGTATTGTCATTGCACTCAGTATACATCTCCTGTACTGCCCTCATGTGCTATGTGGTTGAAGTCAGAGGATTGGGCAGTTCAGCCACTCATGTTAAGCAAGGGTCCCACAGACAAAAAGCCTGACCATGTAGTGACAGAGTATTTCTCCATGCTTACAGGCACGGGGCTAGAACTAAAGTTGCAGAAGTCAGGGCAAATTGTCTTTAAAGTGGATGATGTGAACTTGATAGCCCCAGGTTTGTGAGTTAGCGAGTGTGCATACTTTGGTTCTTCAATGGGTGCCATCCTGCAAAATGACTTGATTTTGTTCCTTTTAAAAGGTTTTGGGGAGAGCAGGTGTGCGACATCATCATCAGTAGTTGCAGAAGGTGATGGTAACCACTGCACTTTCCATAGAGCTCAATCTGGAGTACAAATGTTTGTCCAGTGGAGCTGTGCTGTGAATGTCTGATTTTGGGAGCTGTAGTGGTAGAAAGTGCAGTTTAAGAACTTCTTAACCACACATTCTCTAAAAAACAATGCTCTTGGAAAGAAGAAGGAAAGTTAATTAACTAGGAACTTGGTCTTATAAAAAGAGGCTGTAATAACAGTTAGAGATTTCCAAAGCCATATAGTAGCAGAGCTGGGTTTTTATGGATGGTATTTTTTATTAAATCACTGTGTCCTATTCCAATCCCATGCCAGACATACAAATTATTTTGGAGAGAAACTTCAAATATTGCCACAAGACTCTCTTAGACTCTACAGGAGCCTTTGTACTGTTCTTCAATGACAATTTGGGCCTGTCCATGTTTCCTGGGATTAGACAACCCTAACAAGTGGTGTAGTTGTTGTTGACAGGCCTGAGAATTAAAAACTTCAAAATAAATAGAAGAGAAAAAAATGATAGTCTTGATATGTTTATTTTGCTCTTCATTCTTATTTTGTCAGCTGCCTAAAATGTAAAATAAATCTTTTAAAAAAAGTTGCATGATACTATGTGCATTGCAGCGTACTTCAGCTGTCCTAGCTGTTCTTGTGAACCAGCAGGGGATCGGTATTAACGAGATTCCAGTTCTCCAGCACTTGGAGAATAGGATTTAGTGTAACTCAGTCCCCCGCTGGTTCAAAAACAGGGCTGGCAGAAAGAGCAGAAGAAGACTTGTTAATAATGTTAACTGAAAATGGCCCAGTTAACGTTAAGATTATTACCATTCAGCCTAGATTTGAAAGATAGTTAAAACCTTTGCTTTTGTTACGTGCTTTAAAAATACATTTAAAGATAGCAGGAGCTGAAAGAACTGATAATCTGTGCTCTGATGTTTCTGAAACTGTGAATTAATTTTAGCTGTGGGCCCCTAAAGGTTGGCTACGAAGGTCTTGTTAATATATGTAGATTTGTTGTTGTTGTTATTTGGTTGTTTTTTCCACTTCAAAGTGTCATGAGTATGCAGTAGGTTTTATTGAAGTCAGATGAATTCCAGAGGTGCTAGTGAATTCAGAGGTGTCATAAATCTGGATACCTATTTAAGAGGCAGGGTGCATGTACAGGTGCTAGGATACTTATCCTTGTAAATCGTGGGATTTACTGTTTCAAACTATGGCTCGATTCATACATGTAGTAATATCTTTGTTTTTAAAAAATAAGCATTTTTTGATACAGGTGTAACAGTGGATGAATGGTAGTGATTCCATAAGCTGTTCCCACAGAAGACTTTGTATACCCTGGTTCTGTCAGGAACTTCTGGTTTAAGAAAAAAGCAACAAAGTAGTAAAACATAGTATATGACTACCTGTTCCATTCTGTTTTCAGATTATTCACAATTTGCAGAATTTCAGGGTAAGATTGAAGGAAATATTTCAAGAAAAAGATCGTAAAGCATTTGCGTATTGGATTTCCTATTTACTGCTGACTAGAATCCATGTCAGAAAACGTGTTCTAACTTTATTAAATGGAGCCTGACAAATGTTGCAGTTGTTGAGATACTGCCTTGATAATAGCAGAAATTGAATTATTATTTCTGCTTGTATTGTAAACAATTACACATAATCATTACCTAAACATATACATTGTGTGTTCTCCTGGACAAAGAATTATGTCAGTGGAAACTGCTCTTTTATAGTAATTTCTATATTATGTTTTCGCTGAACAAGCAAACCGTGCAGCTACTTATTGAAGCTGCAAAACTGCAGGATGCATTCCTTTTTGTATTGTGGATAAGACATCTTATTTGAACTTCTAAAAACATTGTGCAGTTACACAACCATGGTGTAATTCTTCAAACCGTTTTTTAGTTTTGTTTCCAGTGCCACTGAATCTGTTGATCCTTTCTGTAGGGTGAGCTCTAACTCCTTCCTTGTCCAAAGAGGTTGTTACCTGATACTATCTACTCCTTCACAAATGTAAGCCCTGATCATACAGGTTCCTTTTGCTCTTATATTAAAACTTTGTTTTCATTGTCAGAAGCCTTTTTTCTGTTTTACAGTTCATGTCTTCAGGGATTTGGAGGACACACATGGGACTTCTAAATTTGTTCCCATTCTCAGCCTGCATGGCTTTGCTACAGAAGCTTACCTCTGGTTCTCCTTGGTCAAGTTTCTTGAATCATTGAGTTTCTGTCCCTTTCACACTTAGATTCCTATGCTTGATTTTATTGTCTGTTTAGTTTTTTGAGACCCTAGTGGTGACATTTAATTTCTGTTTGCCTTCAGTGGAAATTCTTGTGCCCAAAGAGACTAAGTACCATTTTGTCTTTGTTGCTTCCCCAAGTGTGACTTTAAAAAGCTTGGCAAACCTTTACTTGCGCTGGTTCAGAAGATATGTTACATGCCTTGGACAGTTGCTCAAATTATTAGGAGTTGTGCTGAAATTCTTAATATTCTAGACTCCTTGTAAAATTAATATGGTTAGCAGAACTGGAGAACTGGTCATTAAACTGTGGTGAAATAGAGTGAGGGTCAAAGGAAAAATAGTTAGAAAGCTATGTTTTAAAAGTGCCATTTATGATCATTTATGATTTATCTTGTTTCAAAGTCAATGACATGCACTGAATAAATGATTGAATTGAAAATCTGCCAAATGTATTTATTTCCAGAGAAAGAAAAATGCTAGATTTTCTTAAAAGATTTTTTCCTGTCACAGCAGATTTGTTCTAAAGCCTCCCTAAGTTTTGCCCATAATTTCATCTGCAGTTTTCAGTGCTTCTAATATTTGAAAGTATTTCCTGAGTATGAAAGAGTAGGAAGTTCTAAACCTTGTACTTTTAGCCCTGTGCTTCACAACAGCTCTGGGAAGCATTTGTCACTGTAAAAATGTATTTCCATGCTACTTAACAGGTATCTCATGAATTGCCAGAGTAAAATGGAGCAAAATGTAATCATTGAGTAACTAAACTTGGTGTTCCAATTTTTAAGTATTCTATATATTGACAGTATTTAAGGACAACTTTGCCAGAATCTCCCAGGAGTGACCAGCTCAGAAGGAACACCAAGGACATCCTTAGAGAAGGTGCTGAGCCTCTGATCAGCACCAGCAGGTCTGGGTAGAGAGGATGAGGGCTTGGGGTGGCCACAGCAATTCATCACATCTTAATGTTCTCCGTCAGTCTTTTTCTACACGTAGCTTTCTTAAATGCCCATGTCATCATTCTGATAAAAAAGCTCAAGAAGAAAGCCTCTGCAGAATGCAATTTAAACATTTCATACCAAATTTGTTCTTCGGATATTACCTATCAATGTAGACCTAGAGTTGTTTCATTATCTAATGTGAATTAGCCAGAACATGGCCTGGTTACCTGGCACGTGAGCCTCTCCCTGCCAGGGCAATGCTTCAGCTGCTGGAGCTGCATGCTGTGACAGGGGGTGGTCCCTGGTCTCCTCGTGCCAGCTGCTGGCACCCTGGCATATGGCTGCTTCGGGGGAAATTGTTCACATGCCTGTCTCTAGAGCAGTTATTTTTGTGCTTGGTTTTGGACCATGTAGCAAGAGGTGGTGGACTTCATGGATCCCTTTTCAGGTTTATAAAATACACCATTTTCAATAACCTAGCACTTGCCAACTTCTGACCTCCAGATGTGCAGAGTAAAAATTTGGAAGTGCCCATCCATTAGCACAGTTTTCCCATCAACTACTAACTTCAGCTTGTTTTAGCTTTTTACTGCATCACTCTGTCCTTAGGAAAAAAGCAGTTGTATGAGAAATTACATAAATGTAAGCCTGCAAATGCATAATCTTATTAAAAGATGTTGAGGAATGATGCACTGAACAAATGTTTTCAAGTATGTTAAAACACAAGCAGTTCAAAACATTTGCTTTAGCAGTCCTGCTTCATGTCCATCTCCTTTTAAAAGATTCATTTTCACTCAAATGTCTTTTCAATTGTATAGTGAAGGAAGACAAAAGGCTCCATCATCACACAAACCCAGTATATTTTACTTTTATATTTTATCAATTTAAAAAATACTTAGAAAGTGATGACACCCAAAGTTACACTTACTTAATATTAATGTTATTGTAACTAATGCTACTAGCCTTACAGCTAAAGTTTATACAGGAAAGTGTTCAGTAAAGCTCAGGAATTAAGCTAGTTGTTCTAACTTAACTAACAAGCACAGCTTGTATGAGGGCTTTTTTTTTTCCCCATCAGAGTGTAGTGAAATGCCAAAACATAATAATTTTCTTGGTGTATTAGTCCAGTTAAAAACTAATTCTAAGAAATGTTTTTGCAGACTGAGTGACCACTCTGAACATTCTTCTTTGTATGTATGTACATAACAAGTCATCCAAGGCACAGAATCTTCCTTTAATAATATTTTCATTGCATCTTTAGTAGTGTGAGATCTCTGCATTTACTTAACCTTTACTCAAGATAATCTTGAGGTCACTTTTGACCTCTGAAACATATTGAAAGGTAAGTCAATTAATACATCATATCAGCTTTTCCTTGTGCGGACAGATGTCTCATCATGCTGTTGTGGGATTTAACCAGTAGTTATGTAGTAGTTTCAGCCAGATGATAATGACCTGGCCAGCACAACTAGCATTACAAAAATCACATCTATGTTCTCGAGGCCATGCACAACAGAGTAAGTTTCATGAGCTCTTAGATTCTGTTTTTAACATTATATTTTCACTTTCTGTAGAGACTGAAATACTGCTCTCTTAAGCATTCTCAAACGTCTTCTTCAAAACTGGCTATCAGCCTTGATGAAAGATGCAAATTTTCTATTTAGTCTCTTCTCCTTTTCTAAACCCTCTGTCACCATTGTTCTGGCAAACCCCAATGCTAAGTGATTCCACCCTCTTTGTTTTTCTTCTTTTTTTTTTTTTTAATTTGAAGTTCTCTTACACTCTCTTTTGTTCATAACTGCTACAGGCAAAGATGCGACTGCATATTTCTTCATGAGAAATTTTGTGAGGCATTACACCTTCCCTCTGAACCCCTTCTAGCATTACTGACTGTTTCAAAAAACATCAGTTCCTCACACGCCAAGACCTCTGCTTTAATTTTTAATTCTGACCTGACAGGCATTCAGATTTGCTGCCTGTAACCGCCCTAGCATCAACATATTATTGCATATGTTTGATGAACTGTAGAATTGGTGCAAGTCTTGTTTCCAGTTACTTGGTTTCTAAATGTACTCTTCTGGGACCTAGACAGTATTGTCAATATTCTTTGTTCCAGTTGCTCAGCAGTTTGCAGTTTAATATTGTTGAGAGGGTTTTGTATTGCAGCAGCTGCCTAAGTTAAACCTTGTTATGCAATGGAAGAAATTTAGACATTAGTCCCATACGTACTATGGGACTCATCCATGGACTATGGAAAATGTTTTTCTTCTCATTTCTATGTTAGGTATAGAATAGGTAAAACAATATTGTTTAAAGCTTGTCTTTATCTGTGGACATTATGGTAGCTTTATAATTGAACAAAAAGCCAAAATTTTCTCAATTCACCATTAAATCCAGAAAGCTGCATCTCCTACTTAAAGAAGCTGCTTTTTTTCTGTATTTCTATGTAGTCCTCCCAGTGTCTTTTTTTCTTTTATTTCAGAAGATACACAGCCAGCAACTCTACAGTATGTTTGGTTTAGATACACAGTAAAAAAATGATTTGTGTTCAATAGTTCAGATGCTGCATTGCTTTTGTACTGAGTTACAGAACTAACTTTTCATCTGCTGTTTAGTATAAAACTGCTTTTTGCTTGTTAAGTTGTGCTGCATATGTACATAGTCATGAAATGGCTCCTAACATGAAACCTAATATGTAAAAATTTTTAAATCAATTATCTCCAGTAAAATCTGACTTCTTGTATCTGGGTAAAATTCCTGGGAATTTTAGGAGGATTGGGGAGTAAATAGAGACCAAGTTGTCAGGATTTGATTAAATTTCATATATGCTAACTTCAAACTCCAATGACAGTGGTACTGAGAGTTCTACAGCAACATTGAGGATTGGGAGGTTTCAGGAAAGACTGCAGTTTAGACTCCTAGTACAATTAATGAAAATCTTTAGTAATCTTTTCCATGGGATGAGTAGCAATATCGTATAGCCTTCTTCAAAAGCATTGGGATTGCTACATCCAAAGTTGAATTTTCAAGATGATTACTGAAAAAGTAATTTTTGTAGGTAGTTCTCCAGTACTTTTAAAAAATTATTATTATATTTAAGATTAACTGCTGGATTGCACTACGGTGCAATTGGTAGTAGATTTGTAAGATGCATAATTGAATGTAAATACATCAGATGGATGGAAGCTTTATAATCCATGTTTCAAAATGGAGCCATCTCTAATTTCAGTACTTAATTAGTGAAGTAATGTCATACATATATCTTTCAGCAGTGGTATTTGTGTAAGAAACAATTTCATGTTGCAGAGTTTTTTTTGCACTACTGCCCCTGTCAGTGAAAAGGAGGCATATATTTAAGCCTGCAACTGTGGTTTATGTGAGCAGGATCCACTGGAACGTTGACATGCTGGTATGTAAAACAGACTGAGAAATTGCTGGTTGCTCTCAGAGAGAACTTGTTATATTGCGTACTGGAACAAAACCACTTCTAGATCAAGGGACCACTAACTTAGACATGTGGTAATACCTCAGAAACCTCCGGTTCTGCACATACATACCGTATGCCATTGGGAAGCTGGGATTCCCCAAATCAAAGGGAGATTTCCTGGAGATAATTAATATTTTAGGGTAATTAACAATTCAGTTTTCTGTGTGCACACCAGTCATTTCTATTTTCTTCAGCTTGAGTGCAGGACCAAACCTGTCAAGCAACCTCTGAGGCTTTTGTGCAGCCCCTGCAAATTCTGTTCCACCGGAGCAAACACTTGCAGTTCCTGACCTCTGTTTGTTCTGACTTCTGAGCTTGTCCTGCTTTAACCATATATTTGAGCAGAGCTTTTAGGCAAACTACTCTGGCCTCTTTTTTCCTTACCAATTGCTGGCCCTGGCAGTCTACCAGCATCCGCTTCCTCCAGTCCTGCTCTCATGTAGCACAGTATCTCCAGCGGAAATCCTGTGACCAGCCCGACTTCCTTTTGCTACAGATTTATCTCCTTTTTTTTCAGCTCTGCCACCTTTGTAACTGAACAACTTTATGCTCAGACATGATCAAGTCTCCCATGCTTGCCATCTCAGTTGGCTCTTCTCTGCTTGCTTGGAATCCCTGCTGAAGTCTGACTGCTCCTTCCCATCCTTCTCCATGTATGATCACACTGACTTCTTAAAAATAGAATCACACATAGTATAATTACCCTTCTTTGGTTTGCCTTTCTTTCCCTCTTTTTCTTGTTCAGTCATCTCCTTCTATCTCATGTTCAGGAAGGAGTTCTAACTCTCCTTCTCTAATTCTTCCACTTGCTCCAATGTTTCAGTCTTCTTCTCTTGCATCCTTTGCATAATTTCCCTTTCTCTTGTTCTTAATTGTCATTCCCATTTGATGTCTTATTTTTTTTCAGTCTCTCTCATCTTTAAAAAAACAAAACCCTTTTGATTCCATTTTGCTTGAGCTACATGCTGCCTCTCACCAGCTTTTCATCTCTTGACTGGCTGAACACACTCTTTGCATGTGAGGTACCACCTCTCCTCCAAAGGTACGACAGACCTTCCCTGATCCAGACTTGGCCTGTCACATTAAAATGACATTAAAATGAAGTTGAACTCTTGACCCACTCTTGATTCAGTTCAACCTGTCTCACCTTCAGTGCCATTAATTCCTTTAGTGAAATCACAGAATCACAGAATTTATAGGTTGGAAGAGACCTCAAGATCATCGAGTCCAACCTCTAACCTAACCCTAACAGTCCCCACTAAACCATATCCCTAAGCTCTACATCTAGACGTCTTTTAAAGACTTCCAGGGATGGTGACTCCACCACCTCCCTGGGCAGCCTGTTCCAGTGCCTGACAACCCTTTCAGTAAAGAAGTTCTTCCTAACATCTAACCTAAAAATCCCCTGGCACAACTTAAGCCCATTCCCCCTCGTCCTGTCACCAGGCACGTGGGAGAACAGACCAACCCCCACCTCGCTACAGCCTCCTTTGAGGTATCTGTAGAGAGCTATAAGGTCGCCCCTGAGCCTCCTCTTCTCCAGGCTGAACAAGCCCAGCTCCTTCAGCCGCTCCTCGTAGGACTTGTTCTCCAGGCCCCTCACCAGCTTCGTCGCCCTTCTCTGGACCCGCTCAAGCACCTCCATGTCCTTCTTGTAGCGAGGGGCCCAAAACTGAACACAATACTCGAGGTGAGGCCTCACCAGAGCCGAGTACAGGGGGACAATCACTTCCCTAGCCCTGCTGGTCACACTGTTTCTGATACAAGCCAGGATGCCGTTGGCCTTCTTGGCCACCTGGGCACACTGCTGGCTCATATTCAGCCGTCTGTCCACCATCACTCCCAGGTCCTTCTCCGCCTGGCAGCTCTCCAACCACTCATCTCCCAGCCTGTAGCTCTGCTTGGGGTTATTGCGCCCCAGGTGCAGGACCCGGCACTTGGTCTTGTTGAACTTCATGTAGTTGACCTCAGCCCATCGGTGCAGCCTATCCAGATCCTCCTGCAGAGCCTTCCTACCCTCGAGCAGATCGACACACGCACCTAACTTGGTGTCATCTGCAAACTTACTGAGGGTGCACTCAATGCCCTCGCCCAGATCATCGATGAAGATATTAAAGAGGACCGGCCCCAGCACTGAACCCTGGGGGACGCCACTAGTGACTGGCCTCCAACTGGACTTGACTCCATTTACCACGACTCTTTGGGCCCGGCTATCCAGCCAGTTTCT
>CM021729.1:62877928-62924144 GCA_011074415.1 Stictonetta naevosa | reverse complement strand
TTGAGCACCTCCGCCTTTTCCTCATCTCTTGTGACTAAGTTTCCCCCTGCATCCAGTAAAGGATGGAGATTCTCCTTAGTCCTCCTTTTTGTGTTGATATATTTGTAAAAACGTTTTTTGTTATCTTTAACGGCAGTAGCCAGATTGAGCTCCAGATGAGCTTTGGCCTTCCTAATTTTGTCCCTGCACAGCCTCGCTACATCCTTATAGTCCTCCCTAGTGGCCTGCCCACTTTTCCAAAGATTATAAACCCTCTTTTTTCTCCTGAGCTCAAGCCACAATTCTCTGTTGAGCCAGGCTGGTCTTCTTCCCCGCTGGCTCATCTTTGGGCACATGGGGACAGCCCGCTCTTGCGCCATTAGGATTTCCCTCTTGAAGAGCTCCCAGCCTTCCTGGACCCCTCTGCCCTTTAGAACCGCCTCCCAAGGAACTCCACCAACTAGTGTCCTGAGCAGCCCAAAGTCAGCCCTCCGAAAGTCCAGTACAGCAGTTTTACTGGTCCCCTTCCTGGCCTCGCCAAGAATAGTGAACTCCACCATTTCGTGGTCACTCTGCCCAAGACAGCTCCTGACAATCACATCCTCCACCAGTCCTTCTCTGTTTGTGAAGAGAAGGTCTAGCGGGGCACCACCCCTGGTAGGTTCACTAATCATCTGCGTCAGGAAGCTATCTTCCACGCTCTCCAGAAACCTCCTAGACTGCTTTCTCTGGGCTGTGTTGTGTTTCCAGGATATGTCAGGGAAGTTGAAGTCCCCCACAAGTACAAGCGCTGAAGATTTCACAACTTCTGTCAGCTGCCTGTAGAACTCCTCATCTGTCTCCTCATCCTGGTTCGGTGGTCTATAGCAGACCCTGACCAGAACACTAGCCTTGTTGACCCCGCCGATCCTAACCCAAAGGGACTCGACCTTGTCATTCCTAGCCTCGAGTTCTACAACATCGAAACACTCCCTAATATAGAGAGCCACACCGCCACCCCTTCTGTGCTGCCTGTCCCTTCTGAAGAGCTTATAGCCAGGCATCGCAGCACTCCAGTCATGAGACTGGTCCCACCACGTCTCCGTGATGGCAACCAAGTCGTAGCCTGCCCGCTGCACGATGGCTTCCAGCTCCTCCTGTTTGTTACCCATGCTGCATGCATTGGTGTAGATGCACTTCAGCTGGGCCTTTACCTTATCCTCTGGCCTTGCCATTGTTCCCCCTGGCACAGCCCCAACAATCCATGCTTCAGCCCCATCCCCCTTCTTACCTAGTTTAAAGCCCTATTAATGAGCCCCGCCAGCTCCTGGCCCAGGATCCTTTTTCCCCTAAAGGATAGGGACCCGTCTACGGCCATCAGGCCGAAATACTCACATAATTTACCTCCTGTCACTCCAGATACAATTTCCATGTTTTCTATGGTGTTTTTTTCTCATCTTTTGGCTGCCTCATTCTCCTTTCCACCATCTTGCTGCCCTTGTTCCTCTCTGGTTGCTCACTTGTTACTTCATTTCCAAACAAAAACTCGGCTATACTGTTTGTGAATATAATTCTAGATATTTGTTTACTTCTAAAAGTTTTTTTAAACCCCAACTCAAAATCCTAGCTTTTCTCTTGTACCTTTTCAAGCCTATTTTGTTCAAAACTCATCTAACCTTAGCCAGATTTGTTCTAAGAGCTGCAAATATTTTCCAGGTACTGTATATATGCTCATTATTACTTTTTATACAGCTAAAACTATTGTCTCTCTGCTTAACCAGTATCTTGATTGCTGGATTGTGCTTTTTTTCTGGCCATGACAAATTTGGTTTTCTGTACCAGCATTCATCCAGAATACTTCCGTAAAGATACTTTTTCTAACTTACTGATGGCTTTATTTTTTTCTGTTCTATATTCCTTTCCGTTTCTGTTCTGTTTACCTCTGATTTATCAAGAGTTCATCACTTTCCATAATACTGTTTTTTGCCATTCCTGTGTAGATTTTCCATCAAGTACTCTAGTGCATTTCCAATGCATTGAAGAGAATACGTCTGAATATGCTCAGACGTACCTTGATACTATCCTTCTGATTCATCACTAAAACTTCTCTTTAATGAGACGTAATTAATTTATATATATACATATACATACATATATATGCATCTATATATATATATATAAAGCAAATATAATGCTGGTGTTTGTACTGCATCGGTGGTGATCAACGTTGTCTCATTTTTAACTCAAGTTCTCCTGGTTCTCTGTGTCTGTCTGTAGTCCTAGCTGTTACAATAACTGGAAAACTAATACTGATATTATTTATCTGACCTTGTAATTATCTTTGCCTTACATTGGGAAGACTAATTTTGGCCTTCTTCAGAGACAGTAATGCTTGGTTATATAGGAAGAACATGTTCAAACAGAAGGCTATATAGTTCTTTTTATATTTGCCATTGAAGAAAAAATGCTAGTCTTAACTTGCACATTATAGAGGAGGACTAACATGAAATGCTTAACAAACTCTTCTTCCCTAATTTCTAGTATAAGTAGGCTCTATTCCACATATGCTTTTGGGCTGCTGCTGTGCTGGCACCTAGGATGTGCCTTACAGAGATACCTTGATGCTCCATGCTGTCAGACACTCTCTAAAATGCTTTGGAGAGGGACAGGGCTTGAAAGACAAAGAGTCTTAGGATACATGATGTCCCAAAGCAGAGTAAATAGGAAAATGTTCCTCGTTTCACCATTCACAGTGACTGGGCTAGACATAATAGAAAAATCTACAAAAATGTTACTTTTGCTCTCTTTTCTTCATGCTTATAAATTGGCAAAGAAAAAAATATTTTTAAAAGTGTATGTTGTTTAATTTATTAAATGTAATTTTCCTCTCTTCTTCACAAGCTGAAAAAAATGGAATTACATTTGAGAAATTTGATACCAGAATCAATTCCAGCATTTATTAGATATATGATGACTTGTGAACATATCTATGATATCTCGGTATCTACTGATTACAGGGCTAGCAAGGTCAGACTTATTTGCCAGAAATGTTATAGCAGCCTCAAGGCCATTTTGTAAAAATGGGTAGGCAAAATTCTGTTTTAATTATTTATTTTTCATATCTGAGCTATTTTCTGCCCCCAAACTACTTCCCTAAATATTGAAATATGTCACATGTGGTTTGGAGAGATGTATGAACAACTGAGAAAAACTGATTAAAGAAAGAATGATGATTGTTTGGGTATGGTCAGACAGTAATAGCAAGGCCAAAACTTTTGGTTGTAATTATAGGTAATAAAATCAGTCTTCATATTTAAACCAGAACAGTACATGTTGTTTTCCACTTAGGAAGGAAAATAGGTACCTGAACAGATATAAATAGCAATGCTACGTATACATATTCAGGGCTGGAAAAGGAAAATTTAAAGGTAGTAATTGGGGGAAAAAAAAAAAAAAAAAGTAGCTGGTAATCCTGAGGGAGATTTTTATGATTTTATATTGTAGTTCCTTAGACTGGAGAATGAGAAAGGCCTGATGAATAAAGATGGTAAATGGGAGATGAAAGCACAGCTGTCAGTAAACTGGTTTAAAACAAATCATTGTAGTCAGTCGTTATATTAGTATATTATCTGAAAAACTGTGGATTCTCAAATAATAAAGCTTCAGATGTAGAAGTGTGATCAGTAGTGTCTTAAAATGTGTGAATAATATTTTTAAAAATGATGTACAAACAAAACAGGTATAAATTGTAGGGATAGACTTGATAACAGATATGGGAAAAGAATGTTACAAGCCCAAGTAAAGATAATTTTGAGATAATTTTGTTCTTAACACCCTTGAGTTTTAGCTGTTACTCTGCTGTTTATGATGAGATAGTGCTTAACAATTTACTGCTGTTCAGTATGTGGTTTAGATATGGTAGCAAAATTATTTTGGAATTGTACATTAATTTATGTTGATGGCTTAACAATTTTATGTCTCCTTTGCTAATAAAATGTCAGGTGTTTCTTACCTGTCAAAGAAAACCTTGATAGTTATCATAAACAGTACTATTTTAGAATAGAAAGATTACTTTTAAATACACTTACTGTCTTTCTGAAATTTATTGCATTTAAATCACAGAATCATTTAGGTTGGAAAGCACATCTAACTAAGATCATCTGTTCCAACCTTTCACCTAGTACTGCCAAGTCCACCATTTAACCATGTCACTAAGCACCACATCCATATGATTCTTGAGGACCTCCAGGGATGGTGATTCAACCACTTCCCTGGGCAGCCCATTCCAATGCCATGCAATCTTTTCAGTGAAGAAGTTTCTCCTAATATCCAACCTAAACATCCCCTTGTGCAACTTGAGGCCATTCCCACTAGTCCTGTTGCTGGTTATTTGCGAGAAGAGGCTGACCCCCAGCTCCCCACAGCTTCCTCTCAGGTAGTTGTAAAGAGCAGTGAGTCCTGCCCTGAGCCCCCTCTTCTCCAGTCTGAACACCCCAGTTCCCTCAGCTGCTCCTCACAGGACTTGTGTTCCAGGCCCTTCACCAGCTTCATAGCCCTTCTCTGGACATGCTCCAGGGCCTCGATGTCCTTCTTGTAGTGAGAGGCCCAAAACTGAAGACAGTACTCGAGGTGTGGCCTCACCAGAGCCAAGAACAGAGGGACAATCACTTCCCGAGTCCTGCTGGCCAGGATGCTGTTGTCCTTCTTGGCCCCCTAAGCACACATGTTCAGCCAACTATTGACTTACACCCCCACGTCCTTTTCCACCAGGCGTCTTTCCAGCCACTCTTCCCCCAGGTCCCTGAAGTGTTGCATGGGATTTTTGTGCCCCAAGTGCAGGACCCAACGCTTAGCCATGTTGACAGTCTTTCAGTTTATTCTCCACGGTATCCAATGTCCTAAGTAGAAAGCAGCACAGCCAGTATTACTCCAGCAGAAGGCACTGCCTTTTTTCTCTTTCTCCTCTGACTCTTCGCCTTTTGAATAGATACCAATGCTGCAGAGGAAGCATGCTGATCCCTTACCTCTTGAGAATACCAAAAACCACCCAATCATCCTGTATTGCCTCCCTTCAAATAAAACTTCAGTGTCCAGAATTTCACCATGTCACAGTAAGAGGAGGTGACAGACAACACAACATTAGTGATTTGTCCTTATCTTCCAGCAAGGATATTGATAAGAGTATTATTATTTTTTTAATTTATGTTTGAAACTTCCCCTTGAGCAAGTCCAAAGATCAAGGAAAAATAAAAAAATAAAACTCTAAACATAAAGAAGCAGGAGCATGTACATCTCTTCCTCCCTCATCTGTAGGAAAAAAGAGTTCTCAGAATTGGATCTAGATAGATCTAAGGAAGAAATTCAGGAAGGATTATTCCCCTAGGGTGAACATGTTTGTTTTTTAAAACAATGATTGAGTTATTTTAATACCCTGGATATTCATCCTCATGTACAGTACAGGAAAAAAAGAATAAACAAATGAGAAAATATTTTCCACTCAGCAGCATTAAAAAAATATCTCATACATCTCTATGCAGATTTAGAAGACTTCGCCTGTGTAGAATAGGAACACAGTAATAACAGACAAATCCAAACTTGTATGTCATCCAAAAAAAACCCATGTTTGAATGTAGCTTTAACCTCTTCAGTTAATCATGAGTGCAGTCTGAAGGTAAATTCTCTCCCAGAGATTCAACTAGAAGTTAGTTGTGCCTAAAAAATAACTGAATTGAAGCAACAATTTCTTTATCTTACTTAATAGTGATTTTACAAAACCATAAGAGGCTGAGCAAAACAATATTCAAGAACAGAGACTTGAACGTGTATTTGTGTTTTTGTATTTTTTCCTGTTATTCGTTGTTTGCAGTTGCCATCAGTTCTGTATCCTGGAGGTCAAAGGAACCTCAATTTTTAGAAAATGATGCTGTTGTAAGTAGTGCCAAGCCTGACATGTTGAGGCCAGCAGGAGAATCCCAAACAGAACTGCTGTGTGCAGTATCTAAATACTCAGTTGGAAAGATATTAACAAAGTATTACATGCAAATTGAGCTTTGGGGTTTTGTTTGTTTTTTTTTTCTAAGGCTTTGAAGGCGTATATAAATACGGTTTTTTTTTTTTTTTTTTTTTTTCTAATGAATGCAGCGAAGATAGACAACAGGTTTTTGTGCTTTCCATTCAGCTTCAGAAGTTGGCACATTGTTAAGGGGATGTAAACAGCGAGTAGGATGTTTCTTTGGTCCCTTATGAACCTCCATCAATATGGCCTTTTTTAGTCTGTCTCTTTCCTCTTTGCCAAGGCAAGACCTAAACGAATAATAACAAAACTCTTAACTTTTCACTACACAGGAGAGGGAAATAAACTTCTAGTTTCTCCTCTAATTATTGCAGTACAGCAGAAAAAAGCAGTGGCAAAGCAACATTTCAATTATATTGGTGGGGCTGAAGTATGCTTTTCAGCCATTAAATGAAGAAACATTTAACCTGAATGTAGGATGCAAATTAAAATCTCTCTACATTGGTATTTATATGCCTGTAAAAGCTGATATTTATGAATGTTTTTACAGCAAAGAGATGAAGATATCAAATAGATTAGTTATAAATATGCAGGTGTAAATTAAATGCATTGTATAATTTGATAGTACCAGATTTATAAGTGTGAAGCAGAACTCTAAAACCTGAAAATACGAGTGAAGTCATATTGCTGTTTATTTTACAATAGCTACTTCCTGTGGATGTACACTTGTGTTGCATAACTGCTGATTCACATCCCTTCTGGGATACCTGGGCTGCCCAGAAATTTATAATAAAGCCCTCTGTGAAAGTATTGCTGGCACAGACAGCCATACAGTAATTTTCAGTTTAAAAAATCAGTGCCTTTAGTATGTTCATGTGTGTGACTGATTTTCCGTGTTGTAATAAATGATCAGTCTTTTAAGTATCGAAACCAGGGTATTTAATATTTTAAGAAATGTGTATCTGTCAGGCAGCATACAAAATAAAACCCACCACGTGTTATTGCACACTTAACATGTATTTAATCAAAGGACGGGGGAAATATATCCAGGCAAAAAAGGCAAAAGGAAATGAAAATTGCCACTGGTCTTTTTAAGCAGTCTCAGTATCAGAGTTTCATTAAGTTCTTCTTGTGGCAAAACAGTTAATGTTGAAAGCCATCAACGAAGGTATTGAACTGTTACTATGTGTTGTTTTTAATTCTGATGTATGCTAATGAACTCCTTTCCTTTTCACTGTGAACTGCTGGTGAATGACAAACTGACCACCTGCATTAAGGTATCACGTGCATACCTGCGTTCTGCTTGATGACTCTGTATATTGTTTTTCTGGTATTTCATTGGCTGATATTGGTCGATAGTCGGCTGAACATGAGCCAGCAGTGTGCCCAGGTGGCCAAGAAGGCCAACAGCATCCTGGCTTGTATCAGGGATAGTGCAGCCAGCAGGACCAGGGAGGTGATCATCCCCTTGTACTCTGCTCTGGTGAGGCCGCACCTTGAGTACTGTCTTCAGTTTTGAGCCCCTCAGAACAAGAAGGACATTGAGGCCCTGGAACGTGTCCAGAAAAGGGCTACAAAGCTGGTGAAGGGCCTGGAACACAAGTCCTGTGAGGAGCAGCTGAGGGAGCTGGGGTTGTTTAGTCTGGAGAAGAGGAGGCTCAGGGGAGACCTTATTGCTCTTTACAACTACCTGAAAGGAGGCTGTAGTTAGATGAGGATCAGGCTCTTCTCCCAAGGACCAAGTGATTAAACAAGGGGATGTGGCTTCAAATTGCATGAGGGGATGTCTAGGTTGGATATTAGGAGAAATTTCTTTACTAAAAGGGTTGTGTGGCATTGGAATGGGCTGCCCAGGGAAGTGGCTGAGTCACCATCCCTGGAGGTCTTCAAGAAACATATAGATGTGGTGCTTAGTGACATGGTTGAATGTTGGACTTGGCAGTATTAGGTTAAGGGTTGGACCAGATGATCTCAGAGGTCTTTTCTGACATGAATGATTCTGTGATTCTATGATTCATTTATTCTACATAATAGGCCCAGCATATTAGCAAAACATTGTAAAACCACCACAGGCCATTATCAGTTATTTAATAGAGCCTGTAAACATGTCTAACTTTGCACATGTAGGAAATCCAGTTTGACTCCAGTTTTATAAGAGGTTATAATAGAACAGTAAACCACTCAGTGCACGAAGGACTGAGATTGAAGGTTGACTTTCAGCAATTTCCTTTTATCTCCTCCCATCAAATCCAGGAAGAAAGGATGATTGTTTAGTTAAAGATATGAACACCTATGTCGGTATAAACTTAGGAGGACTGAGAAAAATGCCCAGCTTTGAGGCAGTCTTCCTATGAGAGGATCACTTAATTTCTCTTCCTCAGTTCCTCATCTGTAAACTGGACATAACTGTCCTTTTCTTAGATCCCTTACTCCTATTTAAACTGTAACCTATTTCTGGTAAGAATTATCTCTTGCTTTTTGTTTATAATGTCTGCCATAGTCAAAATGACCAAATCTTTTTTGTTAAAGTGCATATGATAAGTAATAATAGGCATGGGATCTCACTGTGAATTAAAAAAGCCTTAAGGCTGAAATGTATCAGTCCCCAGAGACAGATTGCCAGAGTATGCAGGTTTTTAGCCATTTTTTAAGATATGGCGTGTAGAAGGGAAAAGTGAGGTGTGGCAGTCACTAGAAAATCTCTCTAGCAGTGTTTATTTTATTTAAGCTTCACTGATTCCTTTACACAGGTACTGTTAGGTGGTGGATTTAAAGCCAGTTTTCATGTTTTCTTCCCCTACTGCAAGAGGTTAAGTACACTGCATAATCAAACATCAGTCAAGAAAATGATACTGAATTTACAACAAGAGCTGAAGAGTCTGTGAAATCTGTCTAAATTATAGTAACAAGGGACTTCAGTTAGTAAAAACTATAGTGGTTGGATAGCACAAAATTTGAGGTATGCTTTTCAGCACATTAAAGAACTTTTTTCAGTTCTCAGGTAGTTCGAGAGCCCACATTCTCAATTTAATATTAAATAGCAAACTAAAGTTAATTTAAGACAGTATAGCTGAGCTGCCAAGTTAATAATAATTGCAATATAATTAAATTCAATATCCTTGGGGGAAATACAGAACCAAGAAGCAGCAATGAAGGAGACTAAACTTTAGAGGAAGTGATTTCAATAAAATGAGTTGGTTAGTCAGAGAGGTCCTGAGGTTAAAAGCTAGGGAAGGAAAAAGCAAAGAGGGAAGGGAAGGGAAGAGAAGGGAAGGGAAGGAAAGACTGGAAATGTGGCCTGGGTGTTAGTTAAGAGAGCACCAACAGTTCCTTAGAAGTCAGTGTGCCATTGAACAGAAAGGAAAGGTAAGCCATAAAGAAGAGTAAGACATAAAGGAACATAAATTTCAGCAAGCTTGGTTCAAGGGCAAATTGGATGAGTGAAAGCGTTTTTTCAAGATTATGTGGGTAAAAGTAGAAAACTAAATCAATTCTTTATTAAAACCAGGAAGCCTGCAATAGAATTAGGAGGGTTAGGAAACCTGAACCATGAAATATTGCATTGTTTATATATTCGGACTAATCCAGAGAATTCTTAACTGTCATAGCAACCTGTAACAGTGGAAAAATGGTTATAGTCTGGTAGGTCAGTGGAGACTTCTGTGTAATATGTTAATGCATAACTGTGATCCAGAAAACTGATCAAGATAGAATTAAAAACAGAAATGAAGATTAAAGGGTTAATGTGACTTCCTGTTTATCTCAGACCATGAAGTTTAACCTAAGATCTCTGTCAAGCTAAAAAAAAAAAAAAAGAGCTAGACTGCATGACTTGTCCATTACATAAAAATATGGGGCACAGAGGAGACCAAGGTACTTCCAGTGCTGAAGGGCATTGGCTAGGTAAGACATTCTCACAGTACTTCAGCAGACAAATCCTGTTGTGAGCTCCAGAAGATAATGAGAAATACCCTTGGTCTGTGCCATCTGTCCTGAAAAATTCCTTTCCAGCCCTTAATGTGCAGTTGTGTGACTTGAACTCATAAACAAGCCGCCCTAGCAAGCTTCTGAAGAGGCATCCATGCGTGACTTGGAGCACTCGTCCTCAGGACCACATCATGTGCCAGCCTTGCCTGCTTCAGTAGAAAGGAAGGCACAAATGCATAAGCCAAACTTTGTTCCTAATTGCTCCTGGGCTCTGAAAGGTGACCAAGAAAAGCCGTTAGGGGTGATAATTTATTATGATTGGTGCTATAGTGCAGGGCTACAAGTGTTAAAACGTGTTGAGGGCAGTGAAAGCAATCCAGACCTCCTGAGGGCCAAGTGAAGGAAGCAGAGGAACTCAAGCTCCAGTGCACACAAACTGGCTAGAAAGCAGCATTTAGTGTTGAATACCTTTTAATGCTAACAATATAATTTTAACCTCCAGCAATTGGATCTTGTTATGCACTTGTCAGTAAGACTTGTAAGTCCTATGTGATCAAAGATCTCCCCGTGCCTGTGTCCACAGGCGGAGTCATTTCAAACATTCTGTGTCATAAGGTGGATGTTTAGTATCATCAACACCTGCTTCATAACCTGTGTGGTTCAGTGGCGCAGTTACTCTTTGTAATGATCCTTGGGAAATTCCAGTATTTCCGGAACTGAATGCAGTACTCTAATTGTGAGCATGTCACAGTATGGTTTGCAAGTTTATTGCTACAAGTTGTAATCCTTCTTAATATATAAACAAATCTGTATTAATATAACTAATGCAAAAGTTAATATATACACAAATTAGAAAAAATAGTTTTCCTTGACAGAACACGCCATCTATGAGAAACACAATTTAGTTGTTCACATGATGTATAAATCCAGAGCTCAAACTAACCAGCTTTTCTGACACTTTGTATTTAACTGTCTCCTGTTTGCAGTGCCGGCTTTTGATGGCTTATTTTGGTTTCATCTTATTTGGATTTCAGTATTCGTGAATCTATGACTGAAGGAAGTTTATTCCTTAGCTTTGAAAAAGTACTTAGTTTGAAATTATATATGATAGCACAGGAAGATAAGCTTGTGTAAGATGTGCATAATAAACAGGGTGGAAAACAGCATGGAATATTTAGTAACCTCATTATGAAAAATGAGTGTTATGGTGTCATCTGGCTTCTGTGTGCAGTAATGCTCACCTCAGCTTTAAAAAAAGGATACTACTGCATGACAAGCAAGAAGGATGGTGAAAGTGGAAAAGGACACAGGAACTTTAAATAACTGGTACCGAAGATAGAGTTAAATTGCACGATCAGTATAATTCCTGTGCTTTCTCCAAAACTGTCCTATTCCTGTGTTTTGGTTTAGAGAAACAAGGGCAGTAATAACTGTATAAAACACTGATCTTTGTTTTGTAACTAGAATTATACTTTTTTTTTTAATAATGATTAAACTTTTTTACATATTGAAAGTGTATAAAATGAAATTTATTCTTGGTTACCAGCGTTTTCACCTATTTGGTACTGAATGGCAGAAAAGAGAATCAGGTGTTTGAGTTCAAAGGGTTAAATTTATGTGAGCAGAGCTGAGAGAAGCCTGAAGTCAGTCATAAATTGATCAGTGGATTTGGACAAGAGAAGCTGCTGTTTTGTAGGAGAGGAGCAATGCAAGAAACAGTGTTCAGTGACTAGAATTGATGCTTTTGCAAGGCTGTACACACACAAAAAAAGAGGTAGCAAATAAATTTAAAAATGGGAAAGACAGAACTGATAAAAGGCAAAAAAGTCTCACTGTACATTTTTAGGCAAAAGAGCTACTCAGCATTGAGAGTTAGAGTGCAAGATGTCAAAAGAAATTCAACATTTCTGTGAGTAATGGCAACATCCAGAATGATTGGTATCAAACTATTAGAAAATATCTTTAAATTGGGTATTTCAGAGATTAAGTAAACATCGGGCTCTAGAAAAACAGGATGAGGTACAGTGCCATGATCAAATTACTGCACCTCTGCTTTCAGCTCTTTTGTCTCCAAGTTTTTCTTACTGTACTTCTATAGAAGGAGCCTCTCCCTCTTCTTTTCCTTCTCCCTCTCCCCTCCTCCAGGAGAGGTATCAGATATGTACCAGGCATCTGATACCCCACAGGATCTTTGTCTAAAGTTTTTCTACCACATGGCCTAAGACAATGTGATAAGTACTTTGCTGTTTGATTAATTTTTGAGTAGTAGAGTTCTTTTTTGTTTTAAAAGCACTTAAAAAAAAATAACAGATGCACTGGGGAGCACATGTGGCTTGTAGATCCAGTATTAAACTTAAAAAATTCCGTAGAGTTGAATCTAGTCGACAGGAATTCTGTTAATGTTATCTAAATGTGGCTGTACATTATTAGTTGGTGTACTGTGGAGGCATAAAGGACTCTGCTTACACCATTTCAAGAGGTGTTATAACTCCACTAGTTTTATAACAGGTAAGTTTGTTGAGTTCTTATTGCAGTTTATTTGTATTTGTGGAAAACTACTGTTTTCAAACTTTCATTATTATAAGTTTGAATTACCGCAGAATTTTGATAATGAAGTGAGATCACACTAAAACTACATTTTATTTCATTAAAAACCAGCAAAATAATTTAACAGAAAAAAAAAAATAATTGTATCAAGTAGTAAATATGGATTTTAACATCAGATTCAAATAATGCATTAGGGTTGTATGAGAATATTTCTGTTATTGGCATTTTAATCCAGACATGTGAGGCCTGTTATTTAATAGTAAAATACACTTGTACCAATAATAATTATTGGTACAATTTTTGAAGCAAATTTTAAAGGAAAACATTGTTCAATTACATGCTGCTGTTCCCGATTTTCACTAAGTCCTTGTCACTGGCAGCAGTGTGCTCTCTGGAGTTTTTTTTGTTTTTTTTTTTGCTTTTTCCTTCAAATGAAGAGAAACCCAGTACCTAGTATACTGAGTTCCAGAAAAAATACAAATGAAAATGTTAATCAGAGACCTAGGCCTACTTAGTATTGTATGTAACACTGGAAGCACACTTCCCGTTGTTTCAAAACCAAGATCTGATACAGCTATTAAAAATGTTCTTCCTTCCAGCTTTCTTATGAGAACATCAAGTGTTCTCATAAGCTCCCTTATTGAGAACATCAAGTGTTTTTTGGATCATTCGTTTTTAATACAAGAACCAAATATGACTTGGATTTTTTTTCCCCAGAAAGTATTCTTTCTGGGAGTGTAGTTCATATGCACCTATATGAAAAAATACAGTGAGATGGATTTCACAATATTAGACGTTAATAAGGGAGTTTCTGAAAAATGAGAGTAATTTTGATATTTATAGACTGGGGAGTAACTGCCTAGATTTTGAGTGGTGAAGGAAAAGGTTAATTTTCCAGAAACTGTACTAGCAGTGCTTGATGGTGGTGGTGGCTTAGCTTATTAAATTATTAACAGTTAGAGGGCCTGAGAATACTCAGAGCTCAAGTCTGCTGGTGTACACACTGCTGGATGTTCTTCCGTGGAAACCTAAACTAAGAGGAGATGTGGCCAGCTTCTGCTACCAGAGTACGGTCATCTAATTTTAGTATAAGATACATTTTTAATGCCCACTGCAGAAAAATAAGCTTCTTAGTTTTACCATGACACAATTTTTCATTTAACCCCTTCACTCATGAGTTGTACATGACATTTAGTATCTCTTCTAATTTATCTTTTGTAAAGATAGAATATGATAGTATTTTCTAATCAAAATCATTCCTTGGCATACTTCTAAGCAGGAGTGCACCAGATTTTTCATAACTGCCCAAAGAAATGTCTGATCATTTTGTTTTTATATGACAGTGTTCATATTTTAAGATACTTGTGTACTTTACTCTTTTATGTGTGATAGTTGCAGCTTGCTTTTATGGAAACGAAATAGTGAAATTTCTAGTCAGTGAAAGAATTTATTTTGTTTTCCTCTAAGGCAATTCATCCACAGACCCTTTGCATAGTTGTGATGTAGTATTTAACATTACTGTTGACAGTGTCTTCAAGAGTAAATGTTTTCCAGAAAAGGAGTGAGGTGGGGCAGTGTGAGTGAAGGAGAGAACGAAAACATACTTGATAATGGTAGTTTGGATCATTTATAAGAATTTTACTCTAGTACAAGCTCAAGTACATTAGTTCATCATGATTTTATGGCAAGGACCTTTGCTGTTGCTCCTAATTACTTACCCATCATATAGTAAAATACTCATTTTTGAGGCAGAATTGATGTTTTATTGGGTTTTCAAGCATAGGCATAATTTTTGCCACAATTATTTCAGAAAATATTGTGGAGTTATACTGAAATTACAAGGACAGCCTCAGGATTATGGAACCTGACTCTTTTTAAGCTATTCCCTTTCTCTGAAATTTATTTTTGCTCTTCTATACGTAAAGTTAATACATGCCTAGACCTGCTTAGGTCCCATTTGCTGTTGCGGGTCCTTGGAACCGAGCAGAGCTTTTCAGGGACTTTTGCTCCTACTTGCATCTCTCCTGCAGTTGTATTTGGCCATGACAACAGGCAAGTAGCTTTGATCTAGTTAAGCTTCAAGTGAATTTGGTCACTCAAGTGTCATTTTTATATTCAGCTATATGCTCCTTAAGGTGGTATTGGTCAGCTTTTGCACATTTGTTTTCGGTGGCTTGTGTCAAAGCAGGAGGCATGTTGCATGGCCCACACCTCTGTACAGCGCTTTCACACAGTGATCTTGTCACCTGGCCTCATCACCTGCAGGTTTGTGGCGTGGATTTGAAAACTACTGTACATAACACTGTGGGTGTTCAGAATTAGGCAGGAACAGATTTACGTGTCTTACACAAGTACAAAGCTGCAGCAATGCTTGGTTAAACAATAAAGCCAGGCGACTGGCATCTTGCAGTTCTGAAGATGAAATAATACTTGCATTGTGCACTCAACGTACGGTTTCAGAAAGAGGTGATGTGGTAGAAGGGGCCGGCTGTTGGGTTGGCAGTTCTTTAATTCTATGTCTGCTCCTTGTGTTGCTGTTTTTTGTGATGTGAACTTTACTTCCCAAACATGCTCTATTTTTTTTTGTGTGTGTGATCCTGTAAATTGTGTGAAAATTAGCACCTCTAAAGGTAATTGGTATTTTTTACTGATATTTAGCATTAAAGGGTATATATAAGGGAAACAACCTCATTTGAGTGCTGCCTTTAAAGAAAAACTGATTGATTGGGTTTAATATTCCAAAAAACACTTTATCTTAGTTGTCTTAGACTTTTGTTTCTTTTTGCCCATTGTGCACTACTGGAACCAGGTTTTGACACTGATGTTTTGGGGCAGCTTTTCAGCTGTGATAACTCAGTGTGGCTTGATCAAAGTCAAAAGAAATACAACAGTATTTACAGTTCTGTTTGCTAGGAATTTATTTGAAGTTATTTTGGTCATAAAAGTCTATGACTGTGTTGCACAAGACTTATGAAATAGTGTAGTGTGAGAACATAGGCATGAGCATCTTGAACATTTTTTCCAGCATTTCAGGTACATGGCAGATCTGAAGGAGATGGAATATGTCATTTTACACTTCACTGCAAAAATGTGGGAGCTGAAACAAATACTTCTATTAGTATAGAAGTATATATTTCTTTTCATTTAAATTGCTGATTTTTTAATTTGTTGGTGAGCATAGTGTCAAAAACAAAAAGAGGCTGCATGTGAAAGACCATCATTAATTTTTGTTTTAATTTTATGCGGATGTCTTGTTATGTAACTTCAATGTAAATGTAAAAGATGTTAATGAGAAAAGAATACATTCCATCTGAAAATACTCCATCTTAAAATCAGTTCCTATAGTATTCCTAATTCACATCATGGAAAGAGTCTTGGTTACTAAATGGCCATATAAACCTGGTTAGCTCTCTACCACTGCTTCATGGTCAGACCTCTTCCCACTGTTGCTGCTGTCAGACTAGTGTTTCTCTAATTCTGTTCCAGCTCAAATTAATGTTTTTTAGACTGAATGGTAGGAGTTTTCACAGTGCTCAAGTGAGATCTAGCCAGTGTGTTTTTTCTTGTCATTAGTGTTTTCCTATTCTTTCTGAAATTTTGTAAAATTTTAGATTTACATTGGCTTTCAAGATCTCGTGATCATTCTTTATTATTACATATTTACTTTGTAGATGAATAACTTTGATTTTTTTTACAAATAGATCCTATTAATTGTAAGTAAGCTATTCACCATATAGTTTACACTTCTTAAATTTAGTACCTTTGGAGGTCATCCTTTTCATCTCTTTCCTTATCAATGACATTCTGATCCTCACTACTGAGACCTTTCATCTTCATGTCATTGCCAAGCTTTATTGGTACAGTTCTACTACAACAAGACTTCCACAAACACAGTAGAAGTCTGTGTTCACAGAGAAGAGCTTTAGACCACTGTAAGCCACAATGCAAAAGTTCTTCTGATTTTCTTGTTTTTATTTCTTCATATGCAGACACTGCTTTTCATACTGGGAAATGGTACATACATACATACATTTCGTACATACATGTATATTGTACACACATACTTCCTACTTCTATGCTGCCTCTTCAGACTTCCAATGTCCCCGTATTTTCAAGTGTTCAATAAAGGGTTTGCACAGGTCTTCTCCTCGGAGCTGACAAGAGTTCAGTCTCCTTAGTTCACAGAGTGGCTTGGATAGAGAGAGTTGTGACAATTGCATTTAACTTATTTTTTTAGATTCTTGCAAAAACACTCTTTGGGTTATAACTTAAATTTTTGTGGGTAGGTAAAATATTTAGTATTTTCTAAAGCTGAAAGATATAGGGGTATAACAGGAGAATATAATTCTGACTAAGGCAGCTTAGAGCTTTGTCTGTAGAGGTTCACTGAAACGGTAGAGATTTTTCATTTTACGGCTCTTTTTTTGCTCTAGGGAAAGTGGAATCACTCTCCTGTGTGACAAAGACAAAAACGTGGTGTAAGATCTTTGATGCTTTATTGCAGTGAAACTCCTCTGTTAGAATATAAATTTACTTTCTCTAAAATTGCTCACACCTCCTTTAAAAGTCTTAACTGCAATACTGACTTACTTCTTATTTTCTCAATAGATACACTTCAGAATGAGTCATTTATTTTATTCATAAAATAATTCACTGTAAATATTAGGGTAATCTGAAGAGTGTGACATCATACACACAAATACATAATCTATGTATTTAGATTTGTTGCTGGAAAAAAAGTTATTACTTGGGATATTATTTTTTAATTCAGTTTGGCATAATATTTAAATATAAGAACAAAATGAAAGTGTCATGTGAAGTTCATTAATTTCTTAGTCTTCTAAGATTGCAACATTTGCAGATTCTGACATGTATTTCCGTCCATCAGACTAGATGTTTGTATTGAACTTGTCTGTGATTTGGTGTGTAATGCCCATCTACAGGATTTTCCCTCATGGTAGATTTTAGTGCAAAATCAAGAGATGAAATCTTGGCCAGGCTGACATCAAAACTTCCACTTAATTCTGTGAGGATAGAATTTGCAAGGATTTTGTGCTGAATTCTTACTGTCCTGTTCTTATGTAATAAAGTCCTTACATCTCGTAAAATGTGGTTTTGAAGATGTTCCTTTATGATAAATTTCCACATTGGAGCCATTTAATCACTTCCTTTCATTTAGCCATGTAAAAACTAAAAACCCATAAACATGTTTTTGAAGATGATAAAAAGAAAATTCCTCTTAATGGTTGCAGACTGCGGGGGGTGTAAAGGCTAGCAAACCCCCATGTCAGATCAGCTGCACTGACAATGGTTGTCTGGAACGGCTGCCAAAACTGACATATGGTATGATGAGAGGAGTCATTACAGGGGATTATAGCTTCTGAGGAGCGTAACCATTGGAGGTTTTTCTATGAGCTTGCTTTTTGGAGTTTCCTTTCGTTCCTTTTTAACTTCCATAACTTTTATGCAGTTTGAATGTTTTTCCTCTGCGTGTAATCATCAGTAATTTTCTTTAAGTTTTGTAAAAGAGCATAAGATACCTGAGTTCAACAGTAAATTTCCTTAACAAATCTTATTTCTTAATTACTTAATTTGGAGCTATAAGTCTAAATAGATGTTTTTATCATGATTTTTTTTTTTCCCAGTTGAACGGGATTTTAAATTTAACATCCCACCCCTCAAAATAATCATTACAGTTGAAGCCTTCTATTTAGCTTCATGAAAAACTTGAAATGCATGAACAGGTTTGTTATATTTTGCAGTCTGAAACTGTCCCTCTCCTACAGTACTTACTCCGATAATACATTTTATTCAAATGGAAGTTAGGGAATCAAAAAAAATATCAAAATGACCTTCCGTGTAATTCTGCTGCGTCTTCTGTGGCTGAATGTGGGAGTCAGATTCATGGAGCATGTCACACATCGCACTTGCAGAGGACACATCCCTCCAAAGCACAGGCTGTCAACCCGGGCTGTGGTGTCTCCTGCCTGCTCAGCAGCACCTGCAGCATGTCAGGTCACCATCCTCCAGCATCTTCTGCTCCTGCTGAAGGCACCAGGGTGGTTCCAGTGCTGTTCTTCTCTCCAGGGAGCTGCACTTCGATTTTAATTTGGCGTGTTGCAGCGCTGGTAAATTTTCCTTTTTCATGTCGTGTTTTCACGTCAGGTTTTCAAATGTTTTAGTTACAGTGTTGGAAATCTCATAGAGGTGGGCAGTGCAAATAATAGGCAGCAAAAAAAACCCCCACAGAACATTAAAAAAAAGACTTTATGCTTTCTGCCAGCTTCTTGAGTCTAGCAGTGGAGATGAGCTGCTTTTTCTGAAATACCGAATTATAATAATTAAACACATGGAAAATAATATGGAACAGGTCACCTAGAGAAGTTGTGGATTTTCATTTTTTGAGATATTTGGGGCTTCTCTGGACAAGTCCCTGATCTGCTCAAACTGGTTTTGAGCAGAAGGTTGAACCAAATGACCCCCAAAGGTCTCTTCCAAACTAAATTATTCCTTGATCCTCTAACGATCTTAAACTGGAGATATTTCATCTCGCTCCCAATAACACTACTAGCACCGCAAGCACTTCTTGGAATCAAAATTGTACAAATTTTCAAGGTGAGAAGAAAACTAATTGAAAGAAACTGGTGATTTGGATTCAAGCCATACAAGCAAAAGGAAGCTGATATGCACATTGCCCATTAAAAACTGAAAAGTGGGAAATCCACATTATATAGGTGGGACTCAGTAACAGTTTAGCGTAGGAGAAGATAAAACTGGGTACTGCATTTATTTATTTTACTGTGTTTCATCTACAAGAAAACAAAGGTGGTCGGCTTATAAAGCACGTGTGAGTAATTATGTTGATATATTTCTGGACAGATACAACACATAAAGTGCAAGGATGTTTTTCTGTAATTTTGATAATACTTAAGTCAAATTCAATGCTACCTTTGTTGCTATATGTAGTATAAAGTAAAGCACACTCAAGGAAGGGAAGCAGTATATCAGATTGATGGCTCTGTTCTCATTAATCAGTATTTCTGTGCAATATGTGAAGATCCACAACCCAGATCCTTTGAGGAGGAATTAAATTGAGAGAACCCTGGACATCCTTGCACCAGCTCCTGTGACCCACTCCTTTCCTGCTGTCTCAGAGCTGTTTCCAGAGCTGCTGGAAGTGTGACAGCAGGGCGCTGGAGGTGACTGCCCCACAGCCCCCCTGGCAGAAGAGACCACCGGCTTGGTTTATGCAGCTGATGAAAATGATCTGTGCTAACCTGGCTGGTTCTGCAGGATTTCACATAATGAGTTTGCCAGAAAAACCCCAAGAGCTGTAGGGCAATGCAAGAGTTGGGAGCAGTAGATCCCAAAGTGGACCTCTGGCCCCAGCTTTGGGATCGCCTACACAGGGAAGTCATTTAGCAAAAGAATAATAAATGGTATTGCTGCAGGGCATCATTCTTTGCTTCCACACAGATGTGTAGATCTTGTTTTTGAAGAACTTAGTAAAGTAGAAGTTTAGGGAACAAGTATCTTGGCTTTCTCCTGTCTTTATATTTGATATTTAGAATCACAGAATCATTTAGTTTTGGAAAAAACCATTTAGATAATCAAGTCCAACTTAACACTATCAAGTCCACCACTAAGATGTGTCCCTAAGTGCTGCGTCCACATCTCCTAAATACATCCAAGGATGGTGACTCCATTTGCTTGGAACCACTCCTTTATTTTTGATTTTTTGCAGTTTATTTTATACATGAAAGACAACTACAAAAGGAAAATCTTAGGTCTGAAGACTTCACAGCCAGTTATTACCAGTTTTCAATATGGTATGTGTTAATAGAAATAAAGTGTAAAATCATATTATGTATATGTGCAAGTGTTACATACACATTTGATTGTTCTTAGGTCTAAATTATAAAATGAATTAGCTTGGTCTGTATAAGCATATAGAAATACATCATAAATCAGAGACAGATTAAATGAAAATATACACACACAATTCATAACGTAATGTTTCATGTCAGAATGACAAATTGTAATTAAGATTGCCTTAGATACTTGCACTAATACTTCCTGCTGTCATCTGCTTAAAATCTCCAGGTCTCCTTAATTATTCTGTTTGAGTTATGATGTTCCTTACCTGTGTTCTACACAGTTACTGTTCTTCAGATTCAACTGGTTTTGGTATGACAAATGTAAAATAATGCTGTTATTAAAAAAATCAAAACATTGTAACAGCCATTCAAGGTAGCTATTTGTAGAGATCTGAACTTTAGCAAAGGGTTCCAAAAGAACGGAGATACCATGGTTAAATTAAAGATTCATGATTTAAAAAATCACTGATGTTTCACCTTCTTAGGGAGCACATTTTAGGAAGAGTATCAGCATGGTATGGATATGTAGGATTGTAACCATGAAACTGTATCTTGTACTTCTGTCAAAATTAAGCTATTTTCTTGAGTTTACAGTAGTTGGATTTTTTAGAATCCTTAGAAGTGGGTGTATCTGTCAAAGTCATACATTTTACTAAAAGCAAAGCTCAGATATGGAGAACTTTTCCTCCAATATAAATTTAGAGGGAACAGAAGCAACAGCATCTGAATGCTGTTTTTAAGAGTAAAGTCAGATAATTCTGTTTTTATGTCTATCTATGTCTATTATCTAAGTCTTAGATGCTGTTTGATTCTCCTATTCCGCTAGTGAAATCGAAGACCAGCAAGGTTCACTCTGAGGTCACATCAGAAGAGGGTATTTTATGTGAGTTTCCAGTTTCCTTATAATCCTTGCTAATATGATTTTGAAGCAGAATGAAAAGAATGCCAGATACAGCACACCATTGTGTTGAGCTGAGTTGCTGAGCCCAATACGAAGTCATTGCAGATTTCAGAACATCAAGCCCTAAGTGGTTACAAATATCAGCAGGGGCTGGCTTGCTGGTGTGGCTCTATAGTTGTTCTTGAAGGAAACTATTCCTACCCTATTTATTTTGAAACGTAATTATATATCTTCCAAGTAATCATTTATTACAGAAATAAACCTAATCCATTGAAAACAGCATTTGTAAAGATAATTGCTGTAATATTATGTGCTGGGAAAAAGTTACTTGCAATTCCATGTTTTATTATTTTTTGTAATCCTTTACATTACTTTCATCCTCTTTTCTTTCTAAATATGTCCTTCTTTTAAAAATATGAAGTTTACAGATAAGATGAAACTTGCAAATTTTTTATGAGTTTCATCAGGCATTGTAGTTTTCGAATAAAACTGGTTATAGGCAGCACAGGTGTAATTAATTACTGCTCCAGGAGACATAGACTTTTAAATGCCACTGAAACGTATTACACAACCATTATTATTTTAATAACAAGCTTTAATTTGTTGTCACTTCAAATTTTGTCCATGTTGTCCATCAGTCCTGAAAGAAATCCTCCTGTGTTCAAAACTGTTCAGCAATATCTGTTGTTCTGCCTGCATGGAAAAAAAAATAATAATAAAAAAATAAACACACAAAATTAACAACACAGAGCTCCTGGCAAGAAGAGATTTAGATGCTGGGTTTTGTTGTTGAACTTTTATTTGCTGGATGAAGGCACAAGGCTTAATTTGAAAATGTGTGTAAAATGATGAGATTTTAACTTCAATGATATAAAGTGGTTTTGAATATATCTAGCCACTATCAGAGTCAAAGAAAAGAAGTTGTCTAGGAGCAGTATAAATTAATATAACTTAATTTCTTCCCTAGATTTTTCTGGATTTGGATACTGTCTCTGCTAGGTTAGGTTTTAAATTCTCACTTCAATGAGATCAATCAAAAATAAAATGTTTTGCAAATTACTGCTAGGAAACACATCTTTAGGCCCCACTGTTTGGTCTCTCAACTGTTTCCCTTCTTCCATTTTATCATACTTATACTTCTTATCCATTCTCACCCAACCCCTCCTGTTGTAACTTGCATGCTTTCATAGCTGTTCTGCACAGCCCAGTTCTCTACTTGTACAAAATCTTTGCTTTTCTTACAGACCCAAGTAGCTTACCATACAGGTCTGTAACGCCAACGTACACCCTCTCAGATTCTTCTTAACTAACCTTTTTTGAATACTGACAATAGCAGTATGCTGGGAAGGTGATTAATGCTATAAGAATCATTAACACCAGACAATTGCTGTTATTTTAGGTCTCCCACCCATGTTTCAGTCTCCTGTTTAGTTTGGTTGTCTCTCAGACATTTTGACAGTAAGCTGCTTTTAACATTTGGAGAATTCGAGTTCAGATTCAGCCTGGATAAAGCCTCAAGCTGATAAATATGTAACTTTGTACTACACTGATAAAAGTATTTCCCCTTGGAGTTTTCCGATGACTTTCTTTGTCACCATGAATGCCTACTGTGTTCAGGGGAAAACAGTTGCTTCTTAGTTACTTCCAAACTGTGATGGAGCAAATTTCATGTAAATGCTTCCTAATTAAATACTTCATTTTGGGGAGCTGAAACAAAAAGTGAGGAATGAAGAGAAATAGCCAAGGCTTCAAGAGCAACAAAAGTAAGACGAGAAAATGTGGCCCCACTGCTGAACTTAACAGGGACGCTGGTGACAAAGTCGATGGAAATACCCATGGTGCTCAATACCTTCTTCACCTTGGCCCTCACTGCTGCAGCTTGCCTTCAGGAGCCTCAGGCCCCTGACACCAATGGGGCAGTCTGGAGTAACAAAATTTCACTTGTCGTTGATGGAGGAGGATCAGGTTAGGGAACACTGAGAGAAACTAGATACCAGCACATTTTTTTGACTTGAGGGGTTGTACCCACAAGTACGAAGCCAGTCTCACTGCAAGCCATTCTTGATTATCTTTAAAAGGTCACAGTGATCAGGGCAGGTTCCTAGAAAAAAACACTTTTCCTATCTTCGGGAGTAGTATGGAGGATCCAAGGAACTGCAGGCCACTCAGCCTCACCTCCATTTCTGGGAAGCTGATGGGACATGTATTACTGGAGACCATTTCCAGACATTCTGGAAGTACAGTATGTCTGGAAAGGTGTTTGGGAGTAATCAGTATGGATTTATGAGGGGGAAATAATTCTTCACTGAACTGGTAGACCTCTGTAATGAAGTGACTGACTTGGTGGATGAGGATATACCCATGAAAGTTGTTTATGTTGACTTTAGCAAGGCCCTTGCACAGATGACCTCCCATGATGTCATTATTGACAAACTGATGAAGTACATACTGGATAAATGGACAGTGAGGTGGACTGAAAACTGGCTGAACTACCAAGATGGAAGTGTTGTGTTCAGTGGCACAAAATCCAGCTGGAGGCAGTTGTGTATGGATCTTTGTTAATCACCTGGGTGATGGGATGGTGTGCACCCATAGCAAATATGTATGTTATATAAAAGTGGTAGGAGTGGTTGTTACAACAGAAGGTTGTGTTGCCATTCAGAGGAACTTTGACAGTCTGGAGAAATGGGCTGAGAGGGAACCATATGAAGATCAGCCAAGAGAAATGCAAAGGCCTGTTGCCTGGAGATCAGGACATCAGGCACCACTACTGGCTGGGGATCAACCAGCTGGGAGGCAGCTTGGCATAAAAGGACCTGGGGTCCTGGTGGACACCACGCTGACCATGAGCCAGCAATGTAACCCTGGCAGCAGAGGGAACCAACAGCAGCCTGGGCTACATTAGGTATAGTGCAGCCAGAAGGCTGAAGGATCAGGTGATCCTTTCTCTCCCACCAGCTGACGAGAAAAATCTAGGGTCCAGTTTTGGGTTCACCAGTACAAGAAGAGTGTTTACTGCAGTAAGCTTAGCAATGGGCAACAAAGATGGTTAAGGAGCATCTCTGGCATAGGAGGAATGGCTGGGAACTCTGTGTTCAGCCTGGAGGAGAGAACTCTCATTTGTATAGATAAGTATCTGATCTGAGTAAAGATGACAGGGCCAGACTTCTCAGTGGTGCCCTGTGACAAGACAAGAGGCAAAGGGCACAAACAGAAGCACAGGAGACTCTATTTAAATCTATAAAGACCTAACTATAAAGGTAATACAGTGGAAAAGGTTTCCCAGAGAGGATGTAGAGTCCATCCCTGAAGATATCCCAAACCCAACTGAGTATAGACCTGAGCAGCCTTCTCTGGTTGACCCTACTATGAGTCCTAGAGTTGAACTGGGTTATTTCCAGATGTCCCTTCCAAACTAAATTCTGGAAAATTCTGAATAACTCTAATTCTGCCTTAGTTTAGATGGCACTGAATTGCCCATGCCATTTTTCTGTCTAAATAGTACTGCCAATTTTGAAGTTCTTTCAGTAGTTTAAACAAATATGACTTGGTATTCTGTGCAATCAGGTAGTATTTATCAGTGGCACTTGAACATTTCCTATTCCACTTCTGCAAAGTGGTGAAGGGACTTTCCATGTTAGTCCAGTTTGCTAGCCGTGGGATTATATGGAAATGCAGCTTAGCTTGGGAAAAAATAGTGCGACACAAACAAGCTAGGAAGAACCCTGAGAAAAAAGATGGAGACAAAAGCAGAAGACGGTAAAACAAATGCGAGACAAAAGTGTCAAGCATTTAAATAGAGCTAAGAATGGTGTCAGAGGAAGCTTTATGCATCTAATTACTATTGGTACTCCCTTTGCTCCAGATAATTTGTTGCTTTTCTCACTCTAATTCTCTTTTATACACTTCTTTCACTGAATTTATGGGGAAGTGGCACAATTTTTTAGTTACTGTTAATCAGCGTTAACTCTTTGTACAGGTGTTACTTTGCAGTGCTTCATATACAGTTGTGAAAGATGATAAAGCTGAGCAAACAGAGGACTGGAGCACCTGTTGTATGAGGCCAGGCTGAGAGAACTGGGCCTGTTTACCCTGGAAAAGAGAAGACTGAGGAGAGACCTCACTGATGTATATAAATATCTGAGGGGAGGGTGTCAAGAGGATAGAGCTGGTCTCTTTTCAGTGGTTCCCAGCAACAGGATGAGAGGCATGGGTCACAAACTGAAGCCCAGGAGGTTCCAGCTGAATATGAAGGGGCACTTCTTTACTGTGAGGGTGACAGAGCACTGGGACAGGTTGCCCAGAGAGATTGTGGAGTCTCCTTCTCTGAAGATACTCAGTACCCGCCTGGATGCCATCCTGCACAACGTGCTGTAGGTGATCCTGCTCGGCAGGGGGGTTGGACTAGATGATCTTCAGAGGTCCCTTCCAGCCTCGGCTGTTCTGGGATTCTGGGATTCTTGGAAGTTATATAAAATTTATAGAATATTGTACTCCCCAGGACCATAGGATGGCTAGGCCTGTACTATGTACATAGGAGATTCAGTATCAGCAAGCTGTAGATTCTAATCCATGTCTTTAGTTCTGTGCACTGACTCTGTTCAAAATTTGATTTTAATAAAATAATAGATTTTTCATACATGATTAATGACTTTACATTTCTCAGACTGTAGCTACCTAAATTCAGAAAAAATAAACAAGGTTATCTATCTCTTCCTTTTTTTAAAAAAAATTGTGATAGTAATTTATAACTACTGGAAAATCCAGGGTTAGAGTAGTGATTTCCATAATACTAAGAACTTTAAAGTGTGGATTGTATATATATATATTTTTTGTAGTCATTAAATAGAAATAGATGAAGGACTGTGGGGAAAAAAAATGAAAGAAAAAAGATGTCATTTGTTTAAATACTTCTTAACACTCAGTTTGGTCTATTAGCTATGTATAATACTTAGTTTTAGTATCAGTGAGCATATCTCAACTCTTAGAATGGAAATTCTCATTAGTGAATCTTTACAGACTTCAGAGAACTTGGTATTAATTTTGAGTAATATTTTCTTAAGTTCTGAGTTCTTCAAAGATAGCTTGTGAAGTTGTACACCATATGATCAGATTTTAATTTTGTGAACTTTTAAGCATTGTAAACAAGACTATTACATAGAATATGTAGGTTATTTGGATATGATACATCCTACAGTTTAAAATTTTTATTAGACTGACAAAAGCTATTGAAAATGAACTGTGTCAAGTTTTCATCATCAAAAGTCGTGAAAATTACATTTCTCTTCTCATTGGCTCTCTAAAATACTAAGAAAACATTACTCACCACCTAGCAGTTCACAGACATGCATGACAGTCCAACAGAGCTGCTGTCCTGTCCCCCCACCAGCCCTTCATTGCCACCAAAAGTTCTAACTTTCTCTTGGATTTTGGCTGGTCTTTTGATAGGTGTTTACACTGGGTCATGCTATGAAAAGTTTTGCCAAATCCAGGTGTATTTTTTGCCCCTTCTTGTGTCATTAGCTAACATGGTCATTGGCAAGTCAGAAGGAACTGAGACTGTGGGTCTGTTTCCATTGTCTGCATATTTCAGACCAGAGCTGTTGTAGTTCAGAGCAATATTTGTTCATTTCTTTTTCACAGAACAGCAAATATTCTTTGCTTGATATTCTATGCTGATTTTCTTTTATTGCACCTCAGAGTTTTATGCCTCTGTTCCTATTTTGCCTTCTTAGTTGTTTAGCAGCAGTTTTTATATCTCTTGTCCTCCTTTGTGGAGGCTGAAAGTACTGGTCCTCTGGAGGAATATTTTTGAGCTGGTGTCTACTTGAGTTGGAAGTCAAATAAGCAGGCATTACATTTGCATTTTCACCAAGTTCTTAACAAATGCATTGGTGCATGAATATTCTTGAGACAGTCTGTAATTAAAATCTTTGAGAAGCTTCTTTTTATCTATTAAATAGTCAGGTCTGAATTACTTCCCATGAGCCTTTATTCCTCCTTCACCATGTTTCACCTGAATTCAGACTGCTTTCTGACTTCTCTTTCTGTGCTGCAACTGTGCATTTAGAGTCAGGATAAATCTGAAGTAGGGTGTCATGTGCTGCCCATAAGACACTTTTTCATATAATGCAGAAAATTATTAAAAATAAGAACTTTGGCATAGGTGTTTCATTTTAGTTGGCAGGTAGTAGTAGCCTCCTGCTGAGACTGCATTTGCAGATAGTTGATTATATTGCTCTGGGTTTATGCAATCACAACCTGCACTACAAGCATTACTCTTTTGCATAGTCCTTCTTAAAGAAGCACATTGAAAATTTTCTTTTTGACTTAAAATTGCAAGATTGAAGCAGCTCGATGCAGTTCTGAATTCATTCATCTTTAGTGGTGTTTGAAGAAACCTAAGGACACCGTAACAGTACTGAATTATTTCCAACGCAGATCCTGTGGTGAACAGAAAGACAGTTCATCTCAGGCTTTACAGAAACAGAATTAGACAGCCTAATTATTTTTGTGATTGTAGGGTCACGAGGGATCTTAGTCACATGATCAGACAAGCAAACTCGTGTGCTTCTGTGCTAGATTCCTAGGTTCGCCTCCTGACTCATTTTGGGAAAAGCCGCTTACTCCCTCACACCTCACTTAGGCCACAGGTGCAGTCGAAAAAAATCCCATCTTCATGTGTGAGAAACCTTCAACGTCTAAAACACCTCAATCATCATGATGTTCCCATGCAACTGAACGTTATTTTAATCCAGGGTGTTCCCCTGCGCGAGTGCGTGGACATGCGTAAACACTCAGCCGGGAGGGGCCACAGGCCCCGCTGTCCCCAGTGTCCCTTTGAGCCGACGCCAGACGTGCCCGTGTGCCGCCAGCTGCTGCTGCAGGAAGGGCGGCTGCTGGTCCCCGGGGCTGTGGGATGGAGCTGCGCCAGCACCATGACCGCCTCTGCTCACATCGGCTGTGGAGATGGTGCAAGGGCGCAGGTAGCACCCGACGTCCGCAGCAGGCCCAAAAGCATCTCACAGGCCTGCAGCTGACGGTGGGGCTGTTGATGGCAAAGTGGAGTTGGTGCGACCTCTGTTTCCCTTCTCTTCATGTCCCACTCTTCTTTGTCACTCTCTTTACTCCCCCAGCACAAAAACATGGTGTCTGTTTTCATGACAGTTCAATAAGGTCTTAATCAAATATATCTAGTAAGCATAATGTGCCCTAACGTAACATTAAAGCAAACATCTCCTCACAGAGAACTTCCTCTGTAGAAATACAATTACTATTAAAGCTCTTCAGCTTTTTTTTTAATACCTAATCATTTTGAACTTCTTAGAGCAGCAAATGCATAATGCTCTATAGTAAATCTACGTCATTTTGGGTCCAGAAACAGATCAGAACAACATATCTGTTTGAAAGCACAGGAAAATAAGCCACAGGCTTGCACAGACACTCAGATTCTTTTTAAAATGTTCTTTGTGTTCTTCCACTATTTGCCATTCATCTTCATATTTGTTTCAAGATTTTACAAATTAACACATTAGCAAAGCTTGTAACTTAAATATAATATTCCTTAACATTACTTAGTAATTTGTTTTAAAACATTAAGTTGTTCTTAGGTGTGTTGAATGGCAGCTGCACTCAGTGTGATGTGTGACATGTGGCAAAGAATATAAGTTGTCTCTACTATTAAGGGAAACATGGATACTAGTATAATTTGGATCTAGCAAAATGCAGTATACCATTGGGATAGACTGGTTTCCATGACAACATTTTCTTTTGTATTTCTGAGGCTAGAAATGATGGGCAGAAGCTGTTTTATTCAGCAGTGATTAGGTCAGTCTTTGGTTTTGGTGAAGGAAAAATAGAATGCAAGCACATGTGAATGGCAAAATAAATGTTAACCCTTTCTGTCTGAATGTGTCTAGCAGCCTTACATCAACAGCATTACTGTTAATACTGGAGGAGAAGCAGAAATGTTTTGATTTCTTGGAAAATGGAATGAAGAGCTTTTTAAAAAGCAGTATTATTTGAATTTTATAAAAAGTCATGCTCATACATTATAGACACTAGAATGCTCAAAACATTTTAAAAATGTATTATATTTTGATGAAGTAAGCACACTCTGGAAAATGTTCAGTTTACAAAATATCCATGTGGACCTGCTTCTGTGCCCAGCCTTTCTTTCAGGCTCTTCTAGGAATGCTACCTGTGCTGGAGAACCACAGGTTTTAGTCTTGTAAGTTACCCTGGAGGATGTTACTTGATTAGAAATGTAGTGTCTTCTGTGAGAAAATCTGATCATGAGAATCATCACCATAATAGTCTTTGTTTTTAGCCAGCACTACAGCCAATCTAAGGAAAATGCTTATCTCGCATCTAAAGGTTAAATCCCTGCATTATCTCTGAGGCTGAAAATTGAAAAGCAGGAGCTGGCTGGTTATGGGAGACTGTTTCTTTTATGAGAGACCCTTTCTAAAATCCAGTGGCCCTCTGCTGAGAAGAAAAATAATGTTGAAGGAGCAAACTACTTTGCAAACGCAGCTCAAGATGTGTTTTAGATGCAGGGTAGAGATGGAAGTAGGCTAAGGATGAAAACATTAATTTAGTTCTTTAAACTTGTTTTCTGTGCATCTTTTCATTTACCTACTCTTCTGGTAGGTAAGATTTTATTTACCTGCTCTTCTGGTAGGTCTCTTCTTCATTGTATGGAAATGCCTGTTTAAAAGGGGTGGGACTAGTTTCCTGTCATTTAGTTAAAACAGTAAATGAGTTCTGAAACAAGGAAAGCAATTCTTAAACTTCCATTAATGAACAAAATTTAAGAATAACTTGTTCCCCATCTCCTCAAAAAACAAATCAAACCAAAACAAAAAACACGGAATTTTACATGAAAAACAGAAAACTAACAGTTTGTCTTATAGCTTCCATTTTGGCTGGCTGCAGTAAAGGAAGGCCTGTTCCTATAGGGAATTGATTAATTATTGGCACATCTTTTGCACTGGTTACCATTTAGCTTGGAAACAAACTGATGATCTTTCTCTGTCCAGTTCCATGCTCCTTTAATCCATCTTTTTGAAGCAATAGTGAAGGTCAAGTAGCTTTTGGTGCTCCAGTTGCCTTAAAGCGCAGTGTGAGCCTGGGCTTTTAATTTCAAAAATCCTAATGATCCATACTTCTTTTTAATCTTTGCTCATTTACTGAGACCTGTGAATTGTTTCCACATCCTTTCACAGGGAGTATACACAGATACTCCAAAAAATAGCTAACACAGGAAATTCTCCCAAATCCTTGCTACTTGATTGATACATTTTTCCCTATGAATGTGAAATTCACATTGTTGTTAATGGGTTTTCCATACATATATAGGAAGAAAGATAAGAAAATTAAGTATTTTCATATATGTCTGTAAAATGCATTTAATATAATGGTGCAAATGACCTTATGTAATGGGTGCAGGATGGCAATTTTATATATCAGTTAAGAGCTGGAGAGCTGCTTTGCTATGTGTCAGAGAAGGACTTCCATTTACTTTAGTTTTGTTGCAGATCCATAATTCGTGCAGCTGCAGAAACTATATGCTGCATCTACAAGAGTGACTCTGCAGAGTGTCATTGTACAAGATTCCTTCATGTAAAAAGCAATCTTTTCTTGTGTACTCTTTAGCATTATGAGGGCTCTTCAGATGTTGTAAGTGGTTGTATGATTTTAGTTTCTTCCTCCTTTTTTTTTTTTTAATTTGATCATGGAACATGTGAATTGTAGACATAGTTTTAAATATGCTTGTTCAAGTGAAAAAAGTACCTTTCAGATTTAATAGAATTCTATCATTGATTTTTGTACTTGTTCCCACACAGCCATTAGCACAGCACCTGAGTAGTTCAATGATTGTTATAGCTGATGTTTCAGAATCAGATAAGGCCTTCATTTTAGTTGTTTATCTGGGAGTCATATGCTTCTGCATCCTTCTGTAGGCTTTGAGGAATCAAGGTAATAGGTAATACTAGAAAGATGCCAAACAGTGTACTTGATATACCTTTTGATATGAGCAGGAGTCACTGCACAGTTCTTACTTCATTTTGAAGCACATTTATTTTAACTTGAATCCTAAGCACAAACTAAGACCGTATTGTCCTAGCTGAGGTGAGTTAATATACATGGGCACAAAGTGAAGTAAATGAAGTTCCATTTAAACATTAGAAAAAAAAAATCACTCAGACTGTTGTCAAACACTGGGACAGGTTCCCCAGAGAGATTGTGGAGTCTCCATTCTTGGAAATACTGAGAATCTGTTTGGATGCAGTCCTGCTGTGGTCAGTTCTGCCATTATGAAAGGGGTTGGATTAGAATTAACAAGGAAACCCGTGTTTTAAGAGTGTTGTAGAGGTTCGCTGGATTATTGTACTCAATGCATTGACCATATTATTGTCTCTGATAGTTTTTTTTGCCCTCTTTTTGAGGCAGCAACAACTGCTTTGAATTCCCTTGCCCTGCAAATTATCTGCTTTTATGGATTTTTCATCCTTACTTTTATGGAAACCAGTAAAAAATAAGCATGTCTTAAGAGCTGTCTGCTTCCAGTAGTTGGCGTAACACATTTTTGTTCATTCTTCCGTGAGTCTGAGTTGAATTGCATGTTGGCTGACTGATTCTGCGAGAAGATGAGAAAGTCTACCTGTTGTGTTGACCAACCAGTCAGCCACCTTTCTATCTTTTCTCCATGATCCTTGAAGTTTATCCCTTAATCCTCTCAACTTCAGGCTTCTTGGTCAAAAATCTGGAGAGACCTCTGTGGGATGTGCAGTGTCTTTTAGTACTCATGGAGACCTTCATGTTCTCATTGATCTTCAGAGAGAACCCTTAAGAGCTGGTGGATTTTAAGGCAAGGAATGGCCACAGATGTCCAACTGAAGGTACTTTTTACGGTGTAAAGATACATTGCTCAGTGATTTTATCCTGAACAAAGACGTTAAGTAAATGTCTTTGAAAAAAATATGATCTTTAAAAGCTTTCTTGAAACTTGGGAACCTGTTGTGAGAGAAAATCTCTCTGAACTTGTTGTCAAACCACGTGGTCAAGGACTGCTGTTTAGAGGCCTGTGAAGGTCAGTCATAGATAAACATTTGTTAGAAGTGGAAAAAAAGTGGCCACAAGATACAAATTTGCCGAACAGAAAATGTTTCTCTAAGACAACACTGAATCACTCTTTGAATCTTTCTAAAGGAGAAGACTGGGGAGAGACCTCACTGATGTATATAAATATCTGAGGGGAGGGTGTCAAGAGGATAGAGCTGATCTCTTTTCAGTGGTTCCCAGCAACAGGATGAGAGGCATGGGTCACAAACTGAAGCCCAGGAGGTTCCAGCTGAATATGAAGGGGCACTTCTTTACTGTGAGGGTGACAGAGCACTGGGACAGGTTGCCCAGAGAGATTGTGGAGTCTCCTTCTCTGAAGATACTCAGTACCCGCCTGGATGCCATCCTGCACAACGTGCTGTAGGTGATCCTGCTCGGCAGGGGGGTTGGACTAGATGATCTTCAGAGGTCCCTTCCAGCCTCAGCTGTTCTGGGATTCTGGGAAAAGTACCTCATAGGCTCTAGTTTCATAGACTGACTGGTGAAAATATAGTAATTTAGGCTGACCAAGGATCAGTTGTTCTCTGTTGTCAGTTTTGTCTGCACAGAACCTGGAACCCCAGAAACTCAGTGACTCGTAAGTCATAAATTAAATAATTTAGGAAGTTCTTTTTCCAATATAACTTAATTTTTAATGAAATTTACTTAAATCATGTTAGGTAAAATTTAGCTGGCTAGTCCTATCGGTGTCCATAAATGTATTCTGTTTGCTCATGCTGGGAAGGTTTTGACTTTTCAAGTTGCTATGTTTCTTAGGAAGAACTTTGTCTGAAAGCTGTATTTTGTTTGTTTGTTTGTTTTTGTTTTTGTTTTTCTTAGTAGGCAGTACAAAAAGTCCATCCTTATGTATTTATGTTTGTACAGTGTATGTATTTACTTTACCTCTATCCAACTCTGTCAGTTAGCAATACAATAATACAAAATACAATAATACAAGGGCTTTATTTTTCTCTCTGGTGAATAAAATAAATTTATTATTGCCTGTGTTATACATCGTGTTCTCTCATATTTATGATCCTTAACATTTTTTGTAGGACGTTTAAGTAATGTCCCACCCTGAATGCTTCCTTTCCTGCTGCTAGGGGAAGAGGAAGGAGTTGACAGTTTACACACAGGGCCTCCTTAGTCCCTAGAGAAGTCATATCCTGCTTGGTCTGGCTTTTTTGCAAGCACAGACTCCTGATTTATATTAAGATACTTCTCATTGTTATCACTACGCCAAAGAAACCGTTATTTATTTGAATACATAATAGGTGTGTAAGGTTGTAGATGTTAGAAACACATAACTACAGGGTGATGTCTCAGGGAAGCTTGGTTTGCTTTTTTTGAAGATAATGTGTCAAGAAAGGCTTGAAATTCACTTTGATGATAGTGGTTTTTTGTTGTTGTTCTGTTTGTTTTTTAAATCTTGGATAGCCATTGTTATAAAGCTATAATAGTCATTACTATTATGTGCCACTGCCTGATAGCATTGTAACGTATTTAGCTTTGAAACCCAGTAAAAATGGACTGTATTAGATTTAAATGTTAGGATTTTCTTTTTCAATAGTGTTATTTGCAAGTCTTGACTGCAGTACTTAAGCGCAATTTGACTAATTATTTTAGGACTGTTAGGTCTCTTAGATTTAGAAATTTAGTTCAGAGGGTTTTTGCTGAATCATATGAATCTGAAGCAGTTATTTAGTGGTACATAAATATTCTGTTTATGCTTTTAAAGCAGTTAAAGTGCTACAGATGATGTGGGTTCTGTCCTTGAGATGGAGCAAGATGTATGAGGGTAACCTGAAAATCATTTTAAATAAGGGTTAAAAATATTTTCTGAGCTTTGATGAAATCATTGTGCAGTCTTTTCTATCTTCTGAAGTACAACATTGCAGTCAGAAATTCAGAAATCCAAAACTGCCAGCTCCGGAGTTCAAAATATACAATGGGAATGAAACATTACTATCTTTAGGCTTGATGTGGGAGGCATTCTTTGAATATTTGCATCTTAATTTCAAAGATTTTGAATACCTTAAAGATAAACAGATTTCTGTGCCCAGCACTTTTGAGATCTGTAGGTGAAAAGAAAGTTGCTCTTCATGTGGATATTAAGTGATACTGTCAGTAAAATAGGCCAAAAAAAGAGAAAAGATATTACTGAATTCAAAAGGATTTTGAAGTTGTTCTGATTTTTTTCAGTGTATTGGAACAATTTTCTCAATAAAAACCATGACAGGGCATGTGAAGTGAATGATAGGATAAGGGTGTGAGAATAATTACTGCTTCACTACTTCATTATTATGAAGTCCTTTCTTCACAGGGAAGAAAAAAAAAGTTTACAGAATAGAAGTTTCTCACCATCTTTGGTTGTCATCTTTAAAATACAGTTTCTCTGCATCTAGAGTGTGGATTTTATGTTTGAGCTGACTTTGAGAGCTGTAGCAGAGAAGTAAGTATACAACATTTTGGAAGAGCTATGTACTTCGCTATGTAAAGTATCAGCTCAGTCTAACCCATTTCCAGATGTCTGCTGCCACCATTTGCTGATGGAGTATCCTTCAGTCTTCCTCACGTTATCTCTGTAGGGAAAGTCCACATAGCTTTCCCAGTTTTGATTTTTAATTCATTATCCTGTGAGAAAAGCCCCAGATAAATAAATGGGTAAACAAGTAAACAAGCCTGACAATTTAATGTAGTTCTCTCTCAGTGTCAGTTACACCTGTATTTCCATGGATCACCATCCCTGGTCATGGCAGTCCTGCTGCCCTTTGCAGGAGTACCAGCGTTGGGCTTTCTGGTCTTCTTCATCTCCACTGTGCTGCACCTCTTGGTCTCTGTGCAGCTCCACTTGGCTACCTTTTCTTTGCCAGCAATTGTTTAAACTCTAGGAAAATGCATACCGTTTTGGAGCTCCTCCACCACTCCTCTAGCATGAGCTGGAGTTAGCAGGCTCAGAAAGGTGGTGATGTGTCCTCTAGAGCAGATGGTAATTTAAAAATGCCAGTGCTAACTAATTACCTTTCTTAACTTGGGATGACCTCTAGTCCTTTTTGCTGACTTTACAACATATTATTAGCAAAACCACACAGAAATTAGGTGTTATTGTACCTTCATGTTTTAATGGGATATCTATTGACTATTGAGTGAAGAAAAAATCAGTAGTTAGATAGTGGGGTAGCAATGGGGTGGTTTGTGTGAAGTTCAGATATTGTTTTCTTTAGTTATGACTGATAAAGAAAAATAATGGCAAAATATTCTCTGTATTTGCAGTTTATACCAATGTAAAGACAAATGCTGGTATCATAAACCACAGATGTAGAGACTGCTTTGTAAGAACTTCTAAACTGTTCCATGTATGGCAAATGATTAATGACAAGCTTTCTGAAGAGTGTGAAAAAACATGCTTGAGTAGATACACTCATGCACAAAGTTGGAGCATATAACATTTTGAGTGCTGCGAACACAAATATTAAGCAGTTTAGGAAAAAAAATGTTTATACTCTTAAGGTTAATTTAGCATTAATTACTTGAGGAGGTAAGCTGTTTTGTGTGTGTGTAATTAACAGGTGCTGACATGCAACAGTTCAATTACATTTAATTCGTGGAGAGTAAAAGACATGAGAGGTTCAAGACGTGTATGCTTTTATTTAGCTGGGAGTTATTTATTGATCTTTTGTATTCACACTGCAGTTTTCTGAAGGTGATCTAGTCTGAAAGGCTCTAGTTTAGGTAGGGCCATCAAGAGCAAAATCTGCTCAAAACTGACTGGTAGTGTTGGCCCCTGTCCGTCTTCTCTTTCTACTTAGTGGAGGGATTCTCCCCAGTAATGTAAACTTGTTTTGTTGTTCAAGGCACTGTTGAGGTATGTCAGAACTGTTGTAGCCAGTGGCTGCTAGTTTTGGCTCAGAATAGCAGCTGTACTTTTTGGGCAGGTAAACAAATTGGAAATGAAGATTTTATTTATCTTGCCTTTTGAGTATTTTACATTAACATCACTAACACAATATTTCTCTGGAATGTGTAGCAAAGGAATTTAATCAATACAGATTAAATGACACATTTTTGTTGTTTTAAACATGGTGTGGGGACTCGTGTGATTTCTCTTTAAAAAATAAGATCCTGTAATTAAATCTTTAGACTCAACAGGCACTGTGTCATGTTGGCATATTGCCGTGTCTTAATTTCCTTGGAAGACTAAAAGCCAAGTGTCTCAGCTACTGGTGAAATGTTAAGATCCCAGCATGAGACACACTCTAAAATGTCTTATTGTGATTATGAAATGGCCCTATTTTATAATGTAAGTACAATAAAAGAATGCATGTATTGTAGCACCATGAAAAGGATGTGAAAAATTAAAATGATGTAAGCTAAGCTCTTAATTATTTTGTTTTCTAGATTTTAGGTGCTGTCTGAAATTAAAACAAACTAAATGACATGTAAGTAATTCTGAATCAGTGTTTAGATACAGAAGAAGTCATAAAATACTAGGAGAAGCTATATCAAGAAGTTGACATCTCTTTATTAATTTTCTTTTTTTCTTCTTGAGGACTGAGTGCTGCTATATGTATGTCCCAGACAGTGTATCACTAGAGACACTTTTCTTCTCCATTCTTTTTTCTAGTAAGAGTTAAATTTAAAAAATTGATTAATTTTTTTAGTATCATATTAAATCTCAGAAACTAAACTAAATCAGAAGACATAAAAGGGTGTAGTGGATCAAGAAATGGGGAAGAACTTGAAGAATGCAGGGAAACATCCAATTTATTAAAGAGAAAAGAAAAAGAAATGAGAACTGAATAAGCAAAAGCAGAAAAAGTAGATTTTGCAAGTGGTGTTTTGAAAATCTTGAAGGGGAAAACAAGGAAATGAAAAGGTGTAGTTGTACTATTGATCCTACCCAAGAGATCATTTTACATGACTTGACATGCAATATGGCATGCGGCCCTTATCCTGGAAACACATTATCTTCACGAGTGGTTGTCCCGAAGCAGTCAAAAAAACCACCTGTGAATAGCTAGATGCTGACATATTTTGTGTGTCTGTGGTCGAACTGTAAAGGAAAGTCTATTCCTCTGCAGAGGTTTGAGGACTGATCCTGTAAGAATTTAGACACATGGGAGACTATTGCATTTTATTCACCTCAGAAGGAATTTCCTTACAATTTTGAAGACACACACCTTAAATTGCTTAATTTGATTTTAAAAACTTAAATACAAATACAGTAAGAAGGAGTTAAAGTAACTGCAGTCCAAAATATGTTGCACGGTTTAACAATACACTTGATTATTTTGAGGTAAGTGTTAATATAATCTCTTTAACCTAAAGAAATATTTACATTCTGTTCAATAAAAAAGTTAGTTGCATTTTTTAAAGCTGAATAATGATAAATGTTAAGGACACAACAGGGATGATCATTGGACCTCCATAAATTTGGCACTTTAGGTATTTTATTTGTCAGACTTGTGGTATTTCCCCAACTGAGAAATCCCTCAGCTTAAAGAACATCTGACGTGTACAAAATAAACCAAACAATAAAAGCTCAGATATGCATTTCTATTAATCAGGCCTAAAGTCAAAGTAATAAAACAAGTGAATAGGGTAACTTGTAAGCAAGCTCATGGAAAACACTCCTTACAAAGAGCTGGTTCATAGCTAGGAATATTCTCCCAGAGGAAGTGATGTGAGCATCATTGCTTTGGAGTCACTAGTGAGCAGAACGGACAACGCGCTCAGGAGCGCATTGTGAGGTGGTGTAATGGTGTTGCAGTAGAGCAGCTGACCCAGTATTCCTTCTCCATCCCGAAGCTGTACGTAATTTTTATCGTACAGCAGGCTGTGCTCCTGGTTACTTGCATATCGTTGTTCTTTATATTAATGTGCTTCTCCTTTATTCAGGAAGTGTCTAATGGCGTTTGGGGGAGGGGAAACTCATTAGCTTCCTTCCTGAGCAATATAATTTTTATTTCCTGTTGTAACAGTGGCCTCAGCCAAAACCAACAATGTAAAAGTAGGGGGGAAGGGTTGCCTGTGCAAAGCATTTTCCTGTCTGAAGCGAGTTGTTGGTTACAGGAAAATTCTGAGACAAATAAGCAGTTTTATGGTGTCCTTTTAGCACAATACTCAGAGGGAATTTTGAACTTTATGCCCCTCATCGCAATTTTTCCCCCTTTAATTAAGAGGACTGGTGGTGAATCGGAACTGTACTGAGCAGTCTGGTTGCCTTTCCCTTCCTCTCCAATACCATCCGAGAAGGCTTCGCCACCTTCCACTCCCCTGGGCTGGCCTCCGGAGGCAGCCATCACGCACGAGCCTCCATCCAGCCTCCAGCCTCCAGCTGCAGCACCCCAGCTCCAGCAGGCAGCAGGGCACTGCTGGCACTGCCTCGTGCCCCTGTCTGAGTCCATCCACTGTGGCCACAGGTGACTAGGCTGCAGGCGATGGGCAGGACCTCCGGTCAGGGTTTCAGACAGTCCCCCACCCAGCACACGTCCTCTTCAGGGTGTGCTGAAGCACAAGGTGAATCTGGAAATGTGGAGCAGCCTACCCCATGTGGCTTGTAATTCTGTCTCGGCACCATGTCATGGCAAAAACACTTTCTATTTCAGATTTTAAAGCCCTTCTTTTCCTGAAAATAACCTGTATGCTTGAAGTATGTGACAAATATTAAAGGAAACAGGCAGCAGTAATGTTGAGGATGGCTGAGGATGAGAGGTTTTTAAAAATGGTTACACTGAGCCAAGTAATAAAATGCAAACTTTTTTTTTATGGTGCCTTATCAAGTAAATGTATATCATTGTCATGCTAAAATTGCGCTCTGTTCTGTATGAAAAGGAGGATTTTAAAAAATAATTGGAAGGCTGTATAAGTTCATTGCTATGGCTGATAAAAATTGTGGCAATGTTACCTCAGCTTAAGAAGTGAACCATTTTGTCCAAGGCTCATCTTGTATATATTTAAACCCAGATTTTTGTCACCGATTCACACAATTACTACTATATTTGAGCTTCTTTTCACTGTGGAAATTTCAAGTTTTGTTGTTTTGTTGTCTGTCTATAGCTAAGCATTCACTGACTTGAAATGGTTGTGTTAAATATGAATTTTGCAATGTTAAGTGAATTAGGCACTAGTGTGCAGTGTGCCACAAGCACAGGTCAGTACATGGCTAACACCAAGCTGGGGCCACAAAGAGAAAGAATGAAACTTCTGGTTGTCCTTCTGCTATACAAACCTGGCATTTTTCCTCTTGAATTTCAAGGTTGGTGACGGTGAGATTTTAATTAGATGGCAGAACCAATATACCAGAGTAGGAATTATATATTCCTCAGAGTAGGAATTACATATTCCTGACATTTGGAACTTTACTGTCTAGTATCTTAAAATTGCTTGATTATCGATTCTTTTCTTTGTCCAGCTGAACTGTTCTGACAGTTTTTGTTTCCCATTCATATTTATGATGTCATCCTTATTCATAGTTGAGTGCTGATATGAAACTGCCAATAGTACAATGGAAATAAGAAGAAGAATGCTAGTAATAAGACAATATTTGTGCTTACAAATTGTGCTGCATTTTTCTCCTGTTCTGTGCAATATGGGCAGTTTTGATAGTGAAGGTGGTGTTCTTGTCCTTTTTTTTAAAAAAAAGGTAGTGAATTGTGTAGTTAGGAATTAAGGAAAACAGCCTTTATTGCAGGTAATTTTGGTTAGCAAAATATGAATAAGAATAGTAATCACAGAGAATGAGAAAACAGACTCTGAAAAGTCACTAGAGTCTTACTGCAGGCCCAACTGCTCACAGTGTGAGTTCCTGAACTAACTTAATGGAAGAATCATACATTGGTGCCTTGTGTCACTGGGCAGAGCTCTTCATGAGGACAACTAAGCACAGTAGCTTTTCATTTTTCATGAGCTAAGGGGAATGAAGGACTTCTGGCATGCAGGGTGGCAGATTTATCTTTGCTAAAATGGTTTGTGAAAGAACTAACAAAAAGAAATCCCAGAAATCTTTGTCTTTTACTGTCTGTCCTCTCTTGCTGCATAAATATGGGTATATTAAGCAGTTAAATTAAGTTCTTCTGTGGGACTTTTTTATCCCTTGTTACCCGACATGGCTCTGTTTCGTCAGCTTTGGTACCAGACATTAATATCCCCCCGTGGGTGCCAGAGGAGACCCCTGCCCACAGAGGTTAGTGAGCAAAGAGCCCATCTCCCTGGGCAGCAGGAAGCCTGGAGCTGTCTCCAGGGATTTGAAGGTTTAGGGCTGGGAGCAAAGAAGAAGTGATAGGATAAATGAGCTTTAAAGTTCTGTGTCTTGGCTGTGGCTCAGAGGAAATCCCAATAAATGTTGCATTTCCCTCATTCTGTTAACAAAACACCGCTCGGATGTAAACCTGATATCTAGCCGCTCAGCTGCCATCTTCTACAAGTGGGTCTTATTTTGTTGAGCTTCCCCAGTTTAAGATTCAAAGAAGAATGTCAGCTCTCCAGTACTTTATTGATGTGAATCTTATCAGCAGATAGCGAGAGCTGTATAATTTCCCATCAAAAGCCTGTATCACCACTGCCAGCTTCCCCAGCATAATACAGGCTATTTACCTGATAGTAGGGGGCACAGCGAGAGTGCTGGTTTGCTTTAGCAATTTGCAGCTTGTATTATGTCCCTGTAGCACAGCACTTTGGGACCAGCCAGCTCTCTATAATTAACCAACCAGGCTGGTAAATTGTTAGGTTTGCTATATCAGAATGAGGAAAAATGGTATAGGAGGATATGCTGTAGTCAGGAGGATGGGAGGGAAAATAATGCCTCTGAGTGTCGTCGTTTGGGTGGTTTAGGATGGGGAGCAGACTTCAGTTCTGCGTGGTGTTTTTGTTGTTGTGGAGGAGAGGGGCAGGCAGGGTGCCTGCGTTTTAGGATTGAGGTATGTGGCTGCCCCAGAAGAGGCCTGGTCCTGCAGCGGTGAGCCCTCTCAGCTGGGGAGGAAAGCTCGCAGCCACATGTTCCAGGTGGGCAGTGCGTGATGGATGCTGCCGCTGTGGTCACTGTGGACACTGCATGGCTCTGAGGCTGCTGTGGTTTCACCTGGGCTCAAACCAGCTTTTAACATTGTCGTGGAATGGAAGGTCAAGGCAGCATGTGGGTGACCAGCTGCTCTCCTCCGCTTTAGACCACTTTCTTCAAGGAGCAGAGAACTGGACCTGTCTGTACAATCCTTCCTTCAGGCTTCTCTCTGCTGGGTGAGCGGAGGAAGCCAGCTTCTCATACGGAGTGAAAGACGGATTATTCCAACCGGTCACATTTATCACTAGTCTTTCAGATTAGCTGAGATGCTGTCCTGAAGCGAAGCTGACCGTGACAGTTAGGTTTGTATTCATACACTTCCTTAGGGAGCTCAGGAGGAACTCTCTCATTTTTGTTTTGGATCATTGTGGTGGTGTGGAGAAAGGGCCACGCCAATGCTTGTGTGGATGTCACTTAAAATATTAATAAACCAAGCAATAAAAAGCCAAACACCACTTCCACCCCATGAAAGAGGGTGGAAACACCACCCTGGAGGTCTTTAAGAGACATGAGGAGGTGGCACTTAGGGACAATGTTTAGTGGTGGAGTGCTAATGCCAGGTGATGGTTGGACTTGATGCTTATGGGTCTTTTCCAGTCTAAATGATTGCAGCCTGAATGATTCTATGATTCTAAGAGTCTACATAAAGATTAATCTATATGATGATCTAAAAATCTGCATAAAAATTAAGGTTTTTTAAAGTACATTTCAGAGCTTTAGTAGCTAGTTACCTTAAAAGACTCCAGAGCTTGTTGTCCCGTCTATGGATTTTCAGTCACCATAGGGTGTAAAATAATTGGTTCCCCGAGGAGAAGTAACCTGGTTGAACCACTTGGGCTTCAGAGGCTCTGCAGTGTGGCCAGGGCACCTGGTGTGTTCACGTGCAGCTGAAGTAAGGCTGCAGCCCCTTACTCATGGCTCGAGTTTGCTGGGCACCGGCAGCTCGTTTTCTCACATTAGCACCATGCTCATTTCCCAAAGATCGGAGAGGTTTTAGTCCCGTTTATTTTTAGCAACCCGTTTGTGTTTAGCTTTAAGGACAGTGTAATTTTGGTGGGCTTTTTTGGTAGGGCAGTAGAAGAACGACTGGGATGCAAACCCACTGAGGGGGCGAACCTGCTGAGAATACAAGTTGCTTGTGATGCCAAGCCATTTTTACATTTTGCATGTAGTAGGATGAGGCTTTTTGGAGGACAGTAGATAAAAATGGATTGAGGATGTTATTTTTCTTTGCTGATTTGGGTTCCAAGTGCTACTTACTGGGTTTCAATTTCAGAAGGGATTTTTTCAGTTGCTTGTTTGTTTGTTTGTTTGTTTTTAATATCCTAAATGTAAAAATGTCTCAGACATGCATCAGACTTGTTCCAGATGGAAAGTGTTTGAGTTGCAGACCAAATATTTCAGATACTGAAGCATTCAGAAGAACATCTAAAGCCTTGCCAGGTCCACTGAGGACTGAGCCCTCTCCCTCTGTTGTCCTTTGAGCATGGGTCTGATACTTCTTTCTCAAATTCTGGTACTCCAAGGGGTAGGTAGCATGTTGGACTCCTGTGACTGTTAAACTATTCAGGATAATTATTTAGTTCTGCTTTAACTTCGTTCTGCTTTAACATTCAGAGGTGTTAAAATGCAGTGCTCAAAAAGTTACATTTATCCAAAGATAGACTTTCACATAACATGATAGAAATCAGATATTTTATAGGCTAGCTTTGAATAAGTTGTAACTTTTTCATATTTTTCTTCAAATTCACAAGGCTTTTTTCAGACTTGAATATTGAAAATTAACCATTCTAGCTATGCTTGAAAACCCAAGTTACAGACAGGTGTCTCAAAAATCTTACCTAGTGGACTCTTTTAAATGTTGCACGCCATGCATTGCATGCCAATGCTTCAGTTACACAAAAATGCTTGAATACACAGAGCATTTTCAGAAAGGTGAACTTCAATCTCAGTAGGGCTGCTCTCCCTGCATGTCCTCGTTAGTTGTTGGTAAAAGACCCACTCCTACAGAGGATGACTCAGAGCAGCTTTCTTGTGCTGGTTGCAGAGGGAGCCTCGCTGGGCTAGTTAGCCTTGCATGGCAGGGAAATACTTAATCAGTGTTACATGTAAATTGAGATATTCCAGTATATATCTTTAATTTTCAGATCCCTTTTATTGTCCTGAAAATGTTGGCCTTGTGCTGACATTTCTGCTTTTGAAATTAACTTCAGGAAGTTTAGGGAACTGTCTTACCCAAGAAAAACAGCAGAATCTCTGTAAAAGAGAAATCATGTTGCATGGGTTTTGTTTGTTTTTTAATTCCAGACTTGCAGTGTCTTAAAATTACTGTGCTTGTCATGGAATTAAAGCATTTATTTTTCAGCATCCAAGAAATACCAGTGATTCAAAAAGTCACAAAATTCAGGCTAGAGACTGAAGAAAAGTATGTACTGTGTTACATACCACTAACTCAATCAACAGTGGAGCTGATGTTCAAAAAAAAACCAAATTTCTTCTTTAGTATGTTCAGTCTGTGAAATTTTTCTGTCAAAATATCTGTAAAGTCATGCACTTTCATATTTTAGGATGGAGTAATAACATTTACAACATGGTCTTGAAAAAGACAGTGGGCTGTTGAAAAAAACTATCTGTGGGTAGTACTTTAGTAATGGTTGTTGAAGAGTAGTTTCATGACATGAAGGCCCAGACAAGAACACCTGAATATAGTATTTCTAGAGCAAAGCAGTGCTTGAGAAACAATATAAACAGTAGTTTCTTCATGATGTAAACTCTGCAGTTCATCTTCTGAAGTAGCAGCTTGTTTTCGCTCTTCATGCTTTCCTTTGTGCCTAGCTATGTATAGAGGCAAAAGTCCAGTTCGGGAATTATTGTTGTTTTTCTGCTGAAGTTGGCACTTACTACCAGGATTGCTGAATCACGTGTAGGTGACCTTAGAATAACCCCAGACCTGTCTACTTTGCATTGCATATTCAAAAGTCAGTCTTTCAATGTACTTTAACACATTTCAATATACTTTAACAGATAGTAACTCATAGCGTGTTTGTTCGTTTGTGTTTCATTACTTACAGAAAAGAGACAGGCAGAGAAACTTTAATCATTATTAATGATTATATTCTTAAAATGGGAAAGCACTGGTGTGGAGGGCAGTGGCATGAGGACAGGAAAAGTACGGCAATCCTAAAATCATTGCAAAACAAAACGGGTTTAAGAATTGGATTAATTAAGCAATTTAAAGACACTGTGCCAAACAGCTTAATTACTAGAGAAAGGTAGGTTGTCTGCCACACTAGCTTTACTAACACAATTGTTCCAACTGTGATTTTTCTGTAGAGCATCAACAGAGAATACAATGGAGCAACTTTGAAGCAGGAAGTTAAAAAATTAGTGATGCTAAGTCAACTTTTGTGTAGTGTGTCATGGCTTAAGCACAGGGATAGTTAGTTTGGGTATTACTCAAACTGATAGAAGGACTAAGCCTGGTATTTCTGAAAGTTAGCTTTTGGTACCCGTTGTTGATGTTGGAGAGGATGCCATATGACTGGTCAACATCTAAAATTATTTGTAATAATGGCATTGGGAGCTAGCCACTATGAACTGTGTATTCTGAAGACGTGCAGCAACATTTCTCTCCTCTGGGGTCATATCATTATGACCCTAAAACTCACTGAGAAAATACTGAGAAAAGACGATGCAGTTTCACATTTCAACAACTTCAAATATGAAAATAACGCCCCGATTGTGTATAGCGGATGGATTCAGTGTAGCCCATGCAGCGCAAAGCAGAGCAGTGGCATGTGCAGAGACTGGCGGCTAAACCAGCAGATGGGAGCAGGCTTGGTCTGCACAGAGCCTGCGGAAGGGCTGCAAGCATCACCTCTGGAAAGGAGCACTTTCACTGAAAGGCCACTGCAGCCCGGCTCCAAGCTGCAGCAGCAGAACATCACTTCCTTGCGTGCTTTCAGCTCATCCGTAATGCAGTGGCCTGTGATAGCTGCAATAATCACGCTGCATTTTATACAGCGTCACCTCACTAGTGTGTGCTGGTTTTTGGTTTTGTGCCTGGGTAGGCATCTCTACATAACACACTGCTTGGGATTAAGCTGAGATACACTCCCTTACTTGAGCAGAAATTTGTGTGAAAATGGTAATTGAAATATTACTATCATTGTTCTGTATCATCATAAATAAATATGAAGAGGCAACTATCCAGCTTTCAACTTTAGTTCTGTTAATTTTTGAAAAAGGGTAGACAAAAACATGATAGTCTGTAGTCCATTTCAATATTTAAAACACTCATTATTATTTAAAAAAAAAAAAACACATTCTGTTGAGACCTATATGTAGTATTGATTTTAGTAGCTTCCAGTGAATAATATTGTTATTTTATTATTTTAAAATATCTTTCATTCATAACCATAATTTAGAGATTTTTTTTTTGCCTGGAAATTGTGTTATATGTAACCCAAGAAGACGTAGCTAAGAGGCAGGTTTGACATGTTGTCTTTGGACAAGAGTTTGAAACCCTTTTTTTCATTGATAGCAAATATTTCTGTAAAAATCCTTTCTGTTAACAGTATACTTCCAAATGAAATAGACAATTTTCAGTTCTGTAATAGAATTTCAGTGTCTTAGGTAAGTAGAGTGGAAACACCAGATTTGACGCTGGTATATAGTAAAACAAACTATAATCTTACTTAAGATATAGGGAAACCTTGCTCACAGTGAGGTTTTTTGGGCAGATGGGGTTACCCTGTGGGGAGAGAAAAATGATCTTTTAGACAGAAAGGTGTGCCCCCATCTGAATAGGTCTGCTCAAGTAAACTGAG
>CM021729.1:62816784-62877828 GCA_011074415.1 Stictonetta naevosa | reverse complement strand
AAAAAAAAAAAAAAAAAGAGAGAAGTTATGAGGAGTGGCATTATGACCCTTACAGTTACACTTTTTAGACTACTACTATTATGTGAATACCTTCCTATCAGAGAACAGAAATTAAGCATTTTAGACAAAAATGTATCAGTGAAACTACATCAAGAATTAATTCGATCTTTTGATTCAGATCTTTCAAGTAAGTTGCTTCTATCAATCATTCATCTTTCTTGTCTTTCCAGATAAAAAAAAAAATAAGAAAAAAAAATCTTACCATTCCCTACATTCATGAACTTGTATAAGTAGTATTAAATACTTATCCTTTGTCCTCCAGTTAAAACAAAACAAAATAAAACATTATTTCTAAGTGTTCTCCTAAAGAAGACAACATATTTGCATCAAAAATACTTGGTAAAATATAATGAAACATCATACGTACTTTTTCCTTGCCTGTTTCTGTTCATTTTTTTGTGTTTGCATAAAGCTGGAGAATATGTGAAACTCTGTGAATTAGAAGGTATTCTTTAATTGTAAGTAACTTGTAAGTAGGTAATAAGTAGTTAGATTTTTGGTGTATTATTCATATCCATGCTTTCCTGAGACAGCAGCCAGAATGCCCTGCTTGCAAAAAACATTGGGAAAAGGAGGATATGAGAGAGTGACAAAAATAGAAAGTTGGCTTTTGGATTATTTTGCTGCTCATATTACTCATTTGATGCAGCAGGGGCTGGTCACAGCTAAACATCATGGCTCCAGTGTCTTCCATTCCTGTGTTTATTTACAGTTCTCTTAATTGGCATCGCTGGATATGATGAATTAAGCCATACTGATTTGGGAAGACATTTGACTTTCATATGTACTTGCTTGTATGTTCATCTCAGAGCTATCAACTGACTAGCAGAGTCTTAATTATGCTTAGTAGCATTGTGGGTTTTCAGCATTGTCTTCAAGGAGATTTCTACCAAAAATGAAACATTTTCTGCTTTCTCTGCCAACGGTATGCCTGAAATGTCGTACCAGCAGCAGTTGTTTCCCTGTGTTGTCCTTCACATCAGCCCTTGCACAGTCTGGTGATGTTTGTGCGCAGCTTGAGATCAAGCCGTGAAGCTGGGGGTGCAGAGCTGCTGCCCCGACCTCGCTGGGTTCCCTTCACCAAGGATCATCACCGCAGCAGCTGCGGAGTCCTGGTCTGCCTCTGGGGTTCTCACTGGTCCATACGGTCACAGCGGCAACATGTAAAATAGATGGCAGGTCACGTTTTGAAGCAGCAGCACTAGTCTTAAAAGAAGCTTGTGTTCGCTGTTGGTTTGTGTAAGTTACCTCTGTGTTAACATCACATGGATGGAACAAAACTAACCTGAAATTCTAAACGCTTCTGCTGCTATTTTGATGTAACTGGTTGTATTAATAATCTCCATGACAGAATATTTGTGTCTGGTTACTGTGTATTTTGGTTGCATATATGCAGGTATGAGAAAATCAGATTAATATCCATATAATTTATCTAAATTAATTTAGGTTAGAAAGCTGAGTGATTTTAAAATAAAACGATAATCATTTTATTTGTAACAGTACCAAAATGGTCCTTAACATCAGGTTAAGTGTCACTTCTTTCTACATTTGAGTACTTATCTTGAGGAGTGAATTACGTCTTTCTCATGTTAAGGTTTACATGAAATGTAAAATGATACTGCATATATAATGCAGCTAGTTCTCTGGGTTTGTCTGCAATAGATTTCTTAAGAAAATATCACTCTTGATGCAAACTCTGAATTCCAGAGAAACTGATATAAGTGCTATTATTCTTGAAGATCTTGCCAAAATTCCAATGTCCTAACTTCTCTCTGAAGCAGAGGGAGGAAATAAAGCTATAATATGTCTGGCATTATGTGCAATAGTTCATAGTACATCAGCAGTCTTTTCTGTCTCTCATTCAAAATCAGATATGAAATTTTGAAATAATCAAAGGAAAGCTTTCAGGTTTATCATTAATGTGATTAGAGTTTCAGCAAATGAATTTGAAAAGTAGCAGTTCCTATTCTCTATTTTCAGCAAATGCTGCTTGACTTCAGAGTTTTGAGAGGTACTGAGATTCACCAGTATTTTACCAGATTTTACGTTTTCATAGTGATGATGCTAATTCACTTTAATGTGTGTAACCCATCCTGCCTTCACTTCTATATTCATGGAGTATCACAACCACTGTGCATGAAGCTGTACAGCAAAAACCTGTGCTCTAGGTAGGCACTGTAGTGCCCCTCCAGAGAACACCTACTTTTATCCTAATATTAGGGGTAAGACTGCACATGGAGGGAGGTATCAGCGGGTGGTTGTTGCCAGCAATACGCAGAGGAATCACAACCCCAGGTGATCAGCAGGGCATCCTCAGTCACATTTCATTCTTGTGTGCTATGTAACAGGAGGTATGGTGGAGGGTGGGACAGCACCATTGTGCCTGGGTGCACAAATGGATGAACAAACCGTCTTTAAAAGTGAAAATTGCCTTGTTAATTGTTTCTTTTTTGGAGGAGAGACTAAATCTAACTCACATGACAACAGTGTCAATCATCTGCATGGTATTAGGTCCAGCTCCATGCCTCCATTCAAACCAGAGCTAGTGATGCTCCCTCATAACCCTTGCAGTATTGCTCCACAAACTGCTGCTCCCCCTTTAATGCCAGATGATCACTGAATGCTAAGACTGTGGTTCAAACTTGCCTGCATCGTGGACACCAGTGCTGGCAGTATTTTGGATGTAATCCATAGGCACTGGCTGGGGCCCGCTTGGAGTCATAGAAGCACAGAATGGTTTGGGTTGGAAGGGACTTTAAAGGCCATCTAATTCCAATGCCCCTGCCATGGGCAGGGACACATCCACCAGCCCAGGTTGCCCAAAGCCCCATCCAGCCTGGCCTTGGACACTTCCAGGGATGCCGTTCCAGCAGGGGCTCCTACCTGCATGGCTTACACCGCACAATTCAGGTGTAACTAACATACTCGTGCTTTGCCACAGAAGATGAGGGCACTGCCTCTGAATAATGTGGTCGCCAGAGGGACTTGCTCGATGTTTGACCCACCTGAAGAAGTGGGCACCAACCACCTCCAGTCATTTAGCAGGGTGTGGGGCTAACTGGGCAGATTTAGGGCTGGCATGGAGGAGGTTTATGAAGGAGGCCTGGATGATGAGGGAACTGAGCAGCTAACAGCAGCCACAGATCTGCCTCATGTAGACATATAGCAAATCTGAAATTGCCTTTTTGTGGAAAAATTCTGTCATGCATGTTGAACTTCTTATTTTGGTTAAAAATAAGGTCTTCCTCTAAGCAAAATACCTGAAATCAAATGCCCAGGTTAGTGAATGAGCCAGATTAGGATTTTAATGGATAAAGTCTTTTCTTTGTGAAATACTTTAATCAAAACCAGAATTCTTTTGTGAGCTTCTGCCACAAACCACTTCTGGTAGCCTCAGAAAATGACCTCTGCATTACAAATTGCTCTCTGAATTTTTATATGTAATAACTGACATCTTTTAATTTTTTACTTATTTTGTGATTTCTTTGTTGGTAAATACAATCCTAAACCATTACAAGCTACTTACCAGACACTAGTTTTAACTTAATGTAATAATCTAGCCTTACATTCTCCAGCATTGTAGGAATAAAGCAGTGAATGTCCACAATAATTTTCATTCAAGTATACTATTTTAAATAATAATTCTAAAGAGATGCCATAAATTCAGTATATTAGATACAAAAGCAAATAAACTTTTCTGTTTTTAAGTAGGTGAACTATCGTAGAAAAATATTAGACCATTTAAATTTTCCTATTTCATCTTTTTATGAAATGTGGAGAAAGCAAATTGCAAATATTTACAATGTCAAACTAATGGAAGTATAAATGATGAGCAACTTGTAATGCATGCAAAAGGAAGCCATGGTTTGCTGTGGGACTGTGGAAGAAGAACTGAATAATTCATTAGGATAGAATAAATAATAATATCTCACTGCAGCTGTTGCAGGTTTGTTTATTGATCTACCTGGCATAAGGTCCTAAAATGTTCATCACATAGTATAAGCTAGAAAATGAAATATAGCCAAAGCACTGAACATGCCTTATTTCTGGTTTTGGGACTTAATTGTGCATCAGGGAAAAAAATTCCAAAGAGACAACATGAAAACAAAACCAAACCCCAGTATTACGTAATGAAAAATAGAAATTGTAATTTCTCTAACACCAAAGACAGGACTACTATGGAATACTTATAACTGTAAAAATCTTACAAATAATAAACAGTACTGTAAATGTCAGTAAAACTATCCTAGTGTTATGACCACTCAAACATTGCCTCATTTTGTCCTCCTTTCTACTAAGAAACATACTGGAGAGATGGTTTTACACAAGTGTCTGTAAACTACACAGTATAATCACATCACAAACAGTTCAAGCCAGTTAAGACCAATGCTTTGAGTACCTCCCTGAAACATCATGGTCCACAACCAAAAAATGGCCAATATTAGCAAAGTAAATTAAATCAGTCGTTAGTAACTAGCATGAAACAAAGAGCTGGCTCTCTTCTGGTTTAGACCTTTTTCTCCAGGAACCATTAGAACTGAGATTAATTAAGTAAATCACTCTGGATCACTTTTGTTACTGCCTCCACACAACCTTGTTTTTCTTGTCCCTCCATCATCACAAATAATTGCCTTTTGCCAGCCTCTTTTACATCACAGCGTGATAGCAGTATTCAGATCTTCTGGCCACCCTATGAGCAGCTCTCCAGAATGGGACTTCAGAGGCTGTGGAAGATCTCCAGACTCATTCCTGTGCTTCATAAGGCTCCTTTCTACTTCTCTTCATTAGAAAAGTTGTACAAAAATCACTCCTCCTAAAAAAGTGGTTAATCTGGGACTACTCCACAGGAATCAGCAGCATCTCGGAACGTAGTATCTTCCTTTACATCTGTGAATGTGTGAGGAACACTTAGGTGCATTCATTGCTACATCTGTAGCTCAGCAAACGAGGAGTTGCTCCATGCCTGTTGTACCACAGCTGGAGAGCTGTGTGCTGTTCCCCCAGGTTCACTGAGGAATGAGTCTGGATTCCTCTGGTCTCATTGCTAAGTCACATTAAAAAAATAGAAATCAAATTATATTAAAAAATAACTACTGAGACAACATGCAAGATATTATCTTCAGGCATATTTTAGGTAAAGCCTCGTTAGAAGTTCTAATGGCTGACAAAAACCCAAACGATTACAATGTTAATTGTTTTCTCCCTCTGGTTTTGGAAAATGATTATTTCATTTTTTTCTTTTTTTAACTATTAAGGAATGCAAGGAGGGATGATATTATAATAAGGTTCATCATTATTTGTGCCTTTTTAATGGGCTACTACTACTTCTTAGTGAAAGACTGCAGTGCAGGCTATTTTGGACATTTTAAGATGCTCAGGCTTTTAACATCATTGATTTTCTCTATCAGTGATGCTACTGTTGTCATTCTTCATCTAGAAATGTGGAAGTAAGATCTACCATACTTCACTCAAACTGTTTCTGCACCTATTCAAGATTTTACTTGACATTGTTATATGCTGTGTAGGTCAAACAAGTCCATTTTTGCTTAGGAAACAGAACAAACCAAATCAAACCAATGCAAATAGAGCTTTCTCTTCTGTTTTGGGGAGTTGATTCTGTGCATTCAGGCCATCCGCTTACTTTTCCTTCTGTCTGGGATCCCAGAGAGTGCAACCAGACCCAAGAGTAGTAGTGGAGGTGCTGGAGGGAGTAGTGTGATTTTCTGTGCACATAAGCAGCACCTTGCTCCAGTCCTATGAACTTCAGATGGTGCCCAAAGGAGGGCAATTGCTAGCGGATAGCCTTCTTCATTTGCTGAAGCTTTATTGGCTGGTTTGGTTGGTTTATGGGCAGCCTCTGACAAAAAGTTGTGCTCCAAATGTCTTTGCTACCTCCAGCTCACCTGGCCGACTTTCTCCATCAGTCATGCTTACATAATATTTCAGCACCGGTCCTGCAGACAAGATAAGACCCTCTATCACAGGGTTTTCTGGTCAATCAAACTAGGCTTCAGTCATCTCCAAAGTCTTCACATTTTACTGATGAGTCCTAGTTTGAAAAGAACAAGCAGCTTAGATGCTAGATGTGTTATTGGTAGTTGTTTGGACATTGATTCTAAAGCATGGTTTAAGCCATTTAAATATCTGTGGTAATTAACTGAATATTTCCTTTCTGCTTGGTTTAAAAAGGTCAGCCTGCCTTTGTGCCAGTTTTCAGATCTTTCCAACATTATTCTTTAATTTCCTAGACAGTGTGCCAAACACCTGGAAATGCAATCAATTTCCAGATCTGCATCTTTTGCTTATCAAGCATGAGTGTACAGTGGAGTGATAAGTTAATAAACATAAGTCATTCATGTTCTGTAGGGCAGATATTGGCAGGCCACTGGTAGTAAACTGCAAGTGGCTCTCATTGCACTGTGTGCGCATGAGTATTTTTCCAAAAGACTGTAAGCCATTATAGGTGATTCAGACTTAAGCCATAACAGAAACGTACTGCAGCAAGGAAGACTGCTAGAAATTAAAAGTAATTGAGGTTCCAATACATGACAACAATAACAGTTTGGCTTCCCTTTTTGTGACGATCTCCTGCTTGTAAATTGCCAGAGGCAACATTCTTTACTTGCTTATTCCAACTGGAAGGTTTGCAAAGGTAACTAATTTCATCCTCTGCTTCACTTCTTAGAAACGTGTTTTTTCTTTTCCCTTCCAAAAATGTAACCTGAATTCTTCTAATTTGTCATGGTGGTTATTTTGGGGGTTGGTAAAACCATGAACATTTCCAACAGAATTGTGAACATTCCTTCCTTCTTGTACTGAACAGAATCCTGTTTTGAAGCTTGATATAATTCTAAAAGAGTATTACAGTCCACTGAAATTATCTGTAAAGTGCTTGGAAATTGCTTATAAATCGCATAGAATAGTTTCTTTATGCTATATATATATCTTTGTGCATGCATGAAGATGTTAATACACATAATTCAAGAAAAGTGTGCAAGTTACATTTACATTCATATATATGTGGATAAATTCGGATGAAATATTTCTTAAAATCGAGTCAAGACCTATCTAATCAATACATATATGTATATATCTGTGCAAACTCTAGCATCCCTCCCCTCAACATAGACCTGCCATATTAACAAGTTATTATGCTTGTATAAAAGAAGACTAGACACTAAACAATTCTGATTTACCTTCAGATGAAACAATGACATTATGGCATATCCAGAGACATACTTTCTGAATTTTGGTTACAGCAGGTTTTGGGGCTTTTTTTCTTTCTTTCCTTTCCTTTTTTTTTTTTTTTTTGGTTTAATGCCTACCATGCAATGACAAAGGTTTATTTTCCCTTTGTTCTTTTCAGAGTGCTGCAGCAGCTCCCAGTCCAGTGCTAGGAAACATTCCCCCAGGAGATGGCATGCCAGTAGGTCCTGTACCACCGGGTTTTTTTCAGGTATTCAGAACAATTATGATTACAGGATTTTTAGGGTAGAAAATCCTCAGTAATACTGTTGAAAAGTCTGTAGAAAAGGTCCTGTTTCTAAAGTACGTCTCACTATATGGTGCATTACTTGAGAGTTATTTTTTAACAAAAGTAAATAGGTGGAAAGGAAGGGCTTTCTTTGATTGACAATTGTTCCATTTCTGAAATAGTACAGCACAGCTGATTTCAGAATTTCCAGGATAAGAAATGGTAGTAATGTATGAGTAGAGACAGAAAATGCTTGAATATAATTTTATGACAATTTCTTATGATAAAGTATTACAATTTCAATTGACTTAAGAACTTTATTGGTCATGTCTAGTTCTGTGGTAAAGCCACATGCCATATTTTGAAGATGTTCAAGTTTCAATGGGAATTATACCCGGACAGTTAAGAATACCCCACTGAGCATCCTTCTGCATTGAAGAGCTCAATGCTAATGCCTATAAAACAAGGCAAGGATTAGACTGTGTGTTGTCTCTAGTAAGTTTTGTCATAATTGAATTGAAATAACCAGTTAGCACTTTGCACACTTAACAGTGTGGAATCTGACGATGGACAAAGTGGCAGCTTGCTGGAAGGCCAACCTAAAAACTGTAGTCTGAGGCTGGACCACTCCTGTGAGTGAGCTTGCATCTCCGCCTCACCAAAGCTCTGTTGCTTCTCTTCTGTCAGACTGTGGCTGTGCAGTAGTAGCAGCAAACGAAGCTCTCCCAGTCTTAAATAACTTAAGAGCAGAGTTTTGCACCTTACTGACTTGATCTCACAATGAGGAGGAAACTAATTTCCAGGATTGTGGTGTGGGGAGAAAATCATGATAGGAATCTTCTGTTCCATAAAAAGCAGGTGTTGAGATCCAGGTAGAGACAAGTGTCTTTTTGTCTTTCTGGAGATATGTAGTCAAAAGCATATTTCATCTAGAAAAAAAAAAAAAGAAAGAAAAAAGAAGAGAATTTTTTTACTTCACAGCTCTAGTTTTACTTCACAGCTCTATATTCTTTTAACCAAATGGTGACTATACAAAATTAGTGGGGTATCAGCAGCCTTTACTTTGTGTTTTTGGCCTGTTCATGAGTGGCAACACTATTTGTACAGTGTTCCTTTTCCATAGTCTCAGGGGGAAAAATGCTTTATGCAATATTGATACCTACCTAAAGAGATCCTAAATCTGGCATGAGCATGTTATTCCCTTGATCAACGCAAAAAATGAGGTGTGATTTTCAGTGCATGAATGAGAAGGTATGTGTAAGTGAAGTATAAAATATCTGACTGTTGCCAGTGACAAAATCCTCAGGAGTTGGCAGAAGTGATTAATTGTTTTATTTCTGCTTTTCCTGTTTTGATCAGTTGGTTAGGTAGAGTTTTTTAAACATATTTTTTTATTTTCTTATTGTGCAAATATTTCACTTTTTCTTATTTCAGCCACCCACTCCAGTCATAATGTCAAAAAAATTAAATCTTAATGCTTTTCTTTTTCTTTTGTTGTCTTTTAGGACAATTAGGAAGGGAAAGGGGCACAGATAGGACAATTGTATGAAGAAGAGAGGAGAGAATAATAATTTTAAAGGTTTTGCAGGAGAAGGGTGTGGGTTTTTGTTTATTTGTTTGTTTCTTCAACCTATAAACTCATGAAAAGACTTATATCCATTCTAAGTCTTTAAAGACGTAAGAAAGACAAGGTGATAGAAAGTTAAGGTTAACATGAATAAACTTTTGTTTTCTGTCAGTATCTGAATTTGGTTGGACGTGGCACTAAAGGACATGTTTTAGTGATGGGACTCGGTAGGTCAGGTCAGTGGTGGGACTTTATGATTTGAAGGTCTTTTCCAACCTATTTTGGTCTTTTTCAACTTAGATAGGTCTTTTTCAACCTATTTGAGGCCCCACTGACAGCCTTGTCTTTTTCCTAGGCCTGGGTTTGAAAATAAACTGAGGAAAATTGATTTTCAGTGTAATAGTTTGTGACATTAATCAGAGCTGTAATAACTCAGCAGGACATCTGGAGAACCTTCTGCAAGGCAGGTTCCGAGAGCTGATATGCACAGTCCAGTTTGGGCTCCTCTAGGCTTCACCTTGCACCTCTTGTTGAGTCTGTGCCATCGTGGGTCTCTGTAATATGCAATACTTGGAACAAGTCCCTTAAATGTTAGGGATGTGCTTTCCTTGGTTGGGTGGCTTACTTAACAAAACAAGCATTTTTCAAGAGATTATTAGTTTTCACTGTAGTCATCTGCTTATGAATGTATATAATGAAATTGCATGTTAGTAACAAAAACAACTGTAAGTTTGATGGCAGATACACTGACGTGGTTGGGAGCAATCCCAACAAAGGGAGCTAAGCCAAAATGAAGTCAGTTACATAAGAGTGCGCGGAAACACTGAGGTGTGTATAAAGCAAATGTGTACAGACAGTCCATGACAAGGTGTTGTGGGGTTGGAGGGTGTGTTGTCAAGAAGCAGCTAGTATCTGGTTGTAATACCTTCCGAGCTGAATCTTACCAATGTCAACTTATATGAGGACAAGAAAATATATTGGCAGACATAGCCGTGTATGTGAAGCTTGAAAAAATTGAAGAGCACCATCATCTGTTGCTGTAAAAAGCAGGTGAAAAGACAAGCAAGCAAGAGAAACTAACTGCTCATCCAAACTTACTTCCTCCATAGATGCTTGCATCCTAGTATGTCTTTAACCAGAAAATCAGTTTCTGTATGCTCTTCTGCAATTTCACCGATCCTGGCAGATCACAAGAATAAACCAAATTACAGAAAACATGTTAATGTTAAGTCTGTCTTTGAATACTGGCAAACTGCAGCCTCTTTTCGATGGTCTTCTGTAAAGGAAGAGCTGAATTTGCACTCAGACCTGCAACTTGCTTCTAGACCTTGAAAGTGAACAATTTTGTTTCTCTTATGAGAGCTGGAAGATTATAGAAACAGTGGGAGATTGGTACTTAACATCAGTATTTAGTTCACTAAAACATTGCACTACAAAAACATTATAACAACCCAACTTATTGCAACCTAAAATTTATGTGGAAGACCGTCCTGGGATGACAAAGCTGCCTTTTGTTGCTTTTGTGGAAATGTTTGGTTTGGTTTGGGCTAGGCTAAAGCTGTTGACAGCCACTGCCTGTAATAATAATCCAGTACAATGGCATGGCACATGCTGGCAGATCAATATGGGAGCAGTATGATTCTCAAGGAGAATCAGCTAAAATCACTACTCTGCTCTTTGTAAAGTGAAGTTTTCGAGTGCATGTAGGCCACTACTGCTGACATTACTCAGCAGTCTCTGTACTTTTACGCTTGGTCATATGAGGTGGAGTTCTGAAGACAGCAGCTGAATCTGCATTGTACCTCTATGCTTGCATTTTTATATTTCTGCTCAAGTTAGGATTAGAGCTGAGCACTACAGTGCTGAAAACCTTATGGTGATACAATGGAAGGAAGGTGGTAGAGTTGTGTACAGCTGTTACCATCAACTGTACTTCCTTTTGTTTTAATGTAGTGGTTTAAAATGTCAAAAATAAATCTGCAAAGTCAACAGGTTTATGTGATTTAGGATGTGTTTCTATTTCACCTACTGGTGTGCATGCATTTAAATGTAACTTTTAATGTCATGGGTTTGTGGTTTTTTTGTCTGCAGGGCCTCATCTTCCTTCAGTACTTAGAGTAGCTAATACTCTGGAAATAAATTGGGGTTATACAGTAACTGAATTTCTTCCTGCTTCATGAGCAGCAAGACTGAATATGTGGGACTACAGAAGGAATGAGGAAAATAGTGCTGTGTTACAAGATTCTTAAATCCCAAATAGGAGAATCTAAAGAAATTTTAGAGTTGACTTTGTATCAGGCTGAAATAATGGGACTCTAGGGTCAAGTGCTAATCTGTGAGTGGGATGTCTGGAGGGTCAGCACTTCTGATAAGTTGCTTTCTTAAATATGAAGCTTCAGAGAAGGTTAAGGGTTGGGAGTGAGAGTGCTGGACTGGATGTTATGTTAAACTAAGTGTGCAATTCATTTCTCGGTAACCAAATTTTCACTGGGTAACCTAAAATGTGCCATTTTAATTCATTTTTTTTTTTTTTTTTTTCATGTGTCTCCACCTATAAAAAGGAATATCATAAGGGAAAATCCTTTTAAAAGATTATGAATTGCTTGGGCAATAGAAATCATAAAGCTGTCTTAGGTTCCAGAGGGATAAGATGACTGTATACGTGTCTGAAATTCTCATCAAACTCCAGTCCAAGTCTCAGAAATAAATTTGCCAGTGTTGCTCTCTACACCACCACCTGCGGGGAGCTAAGGTGTGAAGAAAGCAGTTAGCTACTACATTAATAAAATCATCAATGACATTTTCCATACCATTTCTAAGCACCAGATTTAGTCTTCTTCAAGTTTCTTCTTGTGGCCATCAATAGATATCAATGCAACTTAGTCTTGTCTTCATCCTTGTTTTTGGAGTCCTGCCTGATACTGAAACAGTAGGATTTCTGGAGGACTGAAATAATATTGTAGTAATTATTTACCTTCAGATACAGGTACTGGGGAATGCATATAATGTCAGCAAAGTTTTACGCAGGTTATCATGTAAGGTGAGGAAATTAATCCACTTGTGATCAAAAAGGAGTAGGTCATAGCATTCAGAGATTTTAACATGCAATCACATTTCCAGTTCCTGGCCTGAGGACCACATTTTCCACTATGGTTCCATGCAGCGCAGAAGTGTTTTTGGAAGTTGTGTTGGATACAGGCTTAGCACAACCTTTACAGCATGCAGTGCTAGCCTCGCTCCACTCCTCCTGAGGACAAAGAGATATGAAAAAATGCATGGTTTATACTTCTGTATTATGGTATGGTATGCATTAAAAAATAACAGCATGAACATTTAGAAGCGTTGTTGTGGAAATTTTGAAGTCCAGGTACACTTTCTTTCTATGCCGCATACCTGTATACCCATTTGAAGTGTGAGAGCTGCATTCAAGTGCATACCAGTACTCCATGCAGTGAAGTGCTGGCCCATTTCCATCTCTCTCTTCATTGATTGTTAAATCAGCTAAAATATTTGAGATATATTACATTTGTGTTTTCACAAAATACTTATTTGATCTTTGTTGTTAGTAATCAGCTTTACTAATCAGATGAAGAGAAGCCAGAGGAAAGTTTTTGAGATTGTGTTAAGCATGGTGTTTCAATTTTTAAACAGCACGAGAAGTATTGATTGTGTAGGATTTTATTCACCTTTTAGTTACTTTTCCAGGTTTAACACAGCTAAATGTAGAGTTCTAGGTTCTAATCCAGTGGAATTCATTGTATTTCTCCAAGTTAGTGTCAACTAGCACTGCAGAAGAGCTGACCCAGGTTACTTACTCTTGCAGTACAATTATGAAAAACAGTTAAATGCATATTTAATTAAACACCAGTTATCTTCACCTCTTTTATTACATGGTTGATCAAAAGTTTGCTATGTCTGCATCTGTGTAAAGAACCTTTCTTTTGTTTTAATGGCACTCAGCCAAAAAACAATATTGACTTTGTACTTCACCCGCCTGAGAGACATGGTTGAATAGTTAACTCATCAAGTGCTAACTGAGATGTGGAGGAAACAGGTTGTTTGATAATTCAAAGTTCAGTTTTTTAATTTGGTAGATTAAAAAAAAATAAAGTCTACCACTGACTGTAACTTTTTCACGTGTACATATATGTATTAAAAAACATTACTTTTTTTGATCCAACTAGTAAATATTTGTTCTAGTTGAGCTTACCACTAAACCTCATTTCCACTGTGCATATATTCTAAAGGAATTGTCATGTAGTTTGCTTTATTCACCAATTTGTGATAAGCAGATATACTTGGATAGGCATAGGAAAAATGTGTTGACACCATGTTTGAAAAACAAATGTTACATATTGCTCTTATATAATGGAAAAAAAAAAAAACACAAACCCAACCCCCAAAATAATGTAAGGCTGTTGTGCCATCTAGTGGCAGTTGTTCCTCCTCATCTGAGCTTAATAAATATTATTCTAAAATATTATTTTTAGCCTTGTTGTGCTTTAATAGAGCTGACCTAATGCTTTATGAGAGCTTTATTACAGTAAGGCACATGAGCAAAGTAACTCTTGCATTTCTCTTCTTGCCTAGCATTACTATTTGTCATTAAAAATGAGTTTAAATAATATTTAAGTAGTAAAAATAACCAAAGTAAGTTGGTGAATTAAAAATCAGTAACACACACCTCTTTGCTTTCCAGAATGTAAGTAGGAAATAATTTATATGTAAAAATAAATTGTACTTTTTTAAGTCTCTGTGTAAGGCTATGAAACGTCTGCAGCTTTTTAGAGGTCAGTGTCCAGTGAGTTCTCCAAATAAATGCTGATGGCACCTTTACATCCCTCAGACTAGAAGGCATGTGGGCGCCCAGCCAGCCCTTTTAGGCACCCTGCCCAGGTGGTACCAGTCTTCTGCAAACAGCACTGCGGGCCTGGGGTCTGCCGGGTACCCAGTCCTCCATGTCAGCCCCTCCACACGCACAGAGCATCCTCCCAAACTGCTCGTTTGAGCGAGCATCCAGCAGCAAGGAAGATGAGGATGGAGAAGTCCTCTGGCACGCATTCAGAGTGGTGTTAGAGAGGCTCTGTTGTTGCTGTGAATTGTCCACCAAGGGGTCATTGTTTGTGCAAGGAATGAAGATTCCTAATTCCAGCTGCTAAATGATGTGAGTAGAACTAAAAGACGCAGATGCCACTCAGACTGATCTTTGCAGGACCATAATGTGCTTCTTCACAGATTAAAAAACGTCTAGTTTATCTTCAAACCCCACTGAACTGTTTCAGCTATCGTCCTACCACAGTCCTCATGGTTTTACAGGGCATTACTATGTTTTATCCCCTCTCTGAATTTTCCTTCAAACAGCCAGCCACACATAGTTAACATAGGTATCTTTAATTGCTGGTCTTTGTGTTTTCCTCACTTTCGTGGCACTGTTTGCCCTTTCTGAGAACAACTATACACTTGGTCATGTGAAACAACCTGTGGGTGGTAGCTGGGAAATCCATGTTCTCCTTGATGCAAAATCTGCAGCCTGCCCTTTTTTAGCTTCTGGTGAAAGATTGAACAAACCAGCTGTTTCGTATTTTTCGATTTTGAACCATGGATTCTCGAGCTCCTGGTAAATCCATGGCACAAATGAAATTGTGAGTGACACATGCACACCTTTATTCTTACTTGGGAAAGCAAGTAGCTATTTATTACTAGGTTTGCACAAAGGAAGTCTCAAGTTTCTCTTGCAAAATCAAAATCTGCTGTACCTTTTTTATTTTTATTTTTAAACGAAAACATACAAATCATTAAAAATGAACCGGAGCATGACTAAAATTAGCTAGTTTTGCTACATGTTCACACCCATCCTAAACTCCAGTGAAACAAGTGAGATAATAGCAGGCTAAAAAGTGAAAAGTTGAAACATTGGACCCCAAGTAGAGCAGATAGAGTGAAGAAGCATGGAAAATGTCACGGACTGCAATACATTACCGTAAGCAAATGACTCATCATCAGAGCTGCAAATATAGGTTGTGAGTGAAGCTAGCAGCTCTGCTAGGCCTTGCAAAGCTTTGAAAATATGAAACTGCATTTTAAAGGGATTTTTTTTTTCCTATGGGTCTATACAATTGATGTTAGTAAAAAAAAAATCTTGTATCTTTGCAATCTGTGATGCTTGTAAATATATCCACCCACCCTAGTGCATGAAATTATGCATATGTCTCTACATCTTTGCAGAATTGAGATCTGTGCCTTTTTGCCCTTCTCAGTATCACATTGCATCTTAAAATATTTGAAAAATTAATTTGATTTCTTAGACTATGTGGGTGTGGTATAACATCTAAAAAGATCTCCATGTAGCTTGTGTTTGTTCCTTCTTGCTCGTTCCTTTTCTCTAAATGCCAGAAAGTCAACTTCTAAGATAGAGGTGTCTAACATCTGCTGGCTTTGATAATTCCATCCTGCAGTTGTGGTAATGGTTTTGCTGCTCGTAACTGCTAGAACAAATTAAAACTGCTCAGCTTGAGTAGCTAAATAAGCTTTGAGCCCACACTTCCCCACCTCCCCATCCACATGCACAATTTCAAGCAACCGCAGACCCGCTGCCAGCTGTGGAGTAGGGAGGGAAGGGAGGGAATTAGGCATAAGTTATTTACCTCAGGGGTCTGCTCTGAACTTTTAGCATCTTGCCCTTAATGCCAGTTCACTGTTCGTGGGGTAAATGTCACAAACTTAAGGGGGCTGACCATCCACCCAAACTGGTCATCTAGTTGCTGCTGAAATGTACTTAAAGGTAGGGGAGGGATTGTTTTTTGTATGTAGTGGTTCCTTCTGCTGAGGTTAATTCAGCTCCTGTCATAGTCTAATTGTTGTAGTCTTTACATGAGCCACAAGTGCCTAGGTTTCAAACCCTTGGAAGAAGATAATGCATTTAGCTTCAAAATACTATGTTTATTAAAAATAATAGCAGGAATAACAAACTCCAGCTTGTCATTTTCAAAGTTCCAAAAAATTAGTTGTGTATTCTAGTCAGGGGTGACTAGAAGGTTCACTGAATTTAAGGGAAATCTCCAACTCAGTGAGCTGTGTGCATGTCTGAATTAAAAAAGCATGGTTTGCTTATCTGTTTTAAAAGGGAGATACTTGATCTTTCAGTTATAGCTTAAATCATGTTTGAAATATTTTATTTTTTGCAGTTTAATAAGAACTGAAGTCAAAACCATTAACCCGATTTAAAATATATAGTAGCCTATTTTAAAATGTGTTTCTTTCAAAACTGCCATTATATAACATGTGCATAACTTAGCCTTTCTCTCCCGCTTGCTAAGTCTTTGTGAGCACAAGATAATGTGTTTCCCACAAAGTCACATAGATGTAATAATAGTGCCAGTCCTAAAGATCATCCATCATCAGAATCAGTGTTATTTACTTTCTTAAATTTCTGGAGAAGTAGCCTGGCCAGGAGACAGATCCTGCTGCTCAGATCACAGAGAGATGTTTAGCTGGGGACAAAAGGAACGTATTTTTAAGAGGATTTTTTTCCCTCACTTTTCTATGCAGAGTGTGCAAGTTACATATTCAAAGTTTTGTGGTATTCTTTCATAGTAGAATGAGTCCCGTATTTATTGGCTAGGGATAAGGCATTCTTTTTGTTTGAAATGCTAGTATTGTTCTGGTTATAACTTTTGGAGCCTTATATGTGGAAAAACAGAGGTCCATGGAAGGCTTTTAATTTTTATTTTTTATTTTTATTATTATTTTTTTTAATATTGGTCTGTACTCTGAATTAAATCAAAGCTGTTAATGTTGCAATTTATACGTTGCCAGAACATGTCAGGCTGCTCTTACAAAATAAAAAACACCAAAACCATTTTTATGGGGATCTTCATCTGAAGTACAGAGAAGAACCTACTTATGAAAATGGATATGGTCATCAAAAAAGGCCAGCATAAGGAGACATCCTGTCTTTATGCTGAGAAGCTTACATGATTTTATCTGAAACAGTGTAGATGAAAACAATTCTTTTGATTTATGCTTGTAGATTACAGATATGCAGTGTGTAACCCCAGTTTCAGCTCCAAAATACTTTAGCAAAACAAGGACCTCTAACACAGTATCAGCTTTTTGCAGAGCAAAAGAGGACAAGAGAGTTTGTATAATTAACAGTAAAATGCAACTGAATAGGAAAATAATTTCTGTTAAGAATTGATGATAGCCTGTCTGCGCTTCATAGAGGATAAGTTACATGTTTATGCTTATCAGCAGACTGCGCCAGCACAAGTGTGTCATTTTGAGAGCTAATTTAGTATGGTCCTGGTTGGAATTAAAATGTGTTAATCAGGAATGTCTTAAACACTGCGGTGACTGTCATTGCCAATGAATATGTCCACAAAAAATGCAGAGGAAACTAAATAAATATATGAATTGTAAACTAACTTGGATAAATTCTTCACACATATTTTATGGTTCATTACTGTACTTTTTAAGAGGACAAAACCATATATTTTATAGTGGAAGCACTCACACTAGTGGAAGTTGTAAAGTACCTCTAAATCATTCTGTAAAATGCAGGAGTCTTAAGGAGATATATTAAAACATTACTTCCTAATATTTTTTCAATACTGATACCATAATAAGGAAATTAAATAAAATCATCAAGTAGTCTTATTTCATACTATAAATAGTTAAATTATGTTAGTTTTAACGAAGAACAGAATTTGAAAACCAAAAAAGTGAATATGAATCGTAGTTTCAGAGATATAATATAAAACTTGGCAATTGCATTATTTTTTAACAGGAGTGGAGAACAAAGATTTTTGTTTTGTTTCACTTCTTCCATTTTAGCTAAACTGTATACCATGCACTTGAACTTTTAATTAATATATTAAAGGATTTGACCTCTAAGAGAATTCACATCTAGTTTCTGATTGTGATGAACTTGGACCCTTTTATTATATCTGCTCATCAAGTAACAGCACAATTAAATTAAAATAGTTTATTGTAGCATGGGCACAAATAACAGTTGTGATTCCATTTGTAGTTTCTAGTGAGGAGTAGAGTTTAGAGTTTGTGCTGATTATGGTGACTGAATTATGCAAACCAATTAAAACCATTTCAGTCCTTTTCTATACCAAGTGCTTAAAACTGTGTTTTTAACCCTGTATTTTTTATTTAGTGTTATGCTCTTTTTATCTTTTTAAGAGGATTTCTCCAGATAGGAATAAATACTATCAGCCAATCATGGTGCTGAGACACACAATCTAAGGAGATATTTCTAAATGTGATGGAGCAGGTAAAGAAATAGTGTTCTAACAAGAAGATTCCAGTTAGGTTTTTTTTTGTTTGTTTGCTTGTTTGTTTTTGGTGTGTGTGGTTTTTGTTGTTGTTGTTTCGGTTTTCTTTTGGAAGCGTACATGTAGAGGTGGCTTTGTGAAGCCCAGCAGAGCAATGTCTGCAGGTCCTGGTGCAAGCACGTGTTACTCTGCTTTCTTACGTCTTATCAACCTCAGTAGGAGCATGGCACTGGCATCCTCTTCCAGATCTGGATGGAGCTGTGGCTAGAGACATGCCCTCTCCCTCTCCACTGTCCACCAGCAACCTGATGGTGGAAGAGGAAGGGCTTTGTGCCTAAGTCCCCTGGCAGGCCCAGCCTGGTCTCCACGTGGACACCACGCACTGGTCGGGCTTGGCTGGTGCCATTCTGAGGCACTCCAGAGGAGTAAACACAGCCGTGTTTGTGTGAACACACAAGAGCCCTCTTGTAGGAGCCCATGGAGACGTGGTGCTGACACCGGGAGGGAAGGCCTCAACCAGGTGCCTCCAGCACATCCCATTGCTGAGGTTGGCGTGTGTCACACTCCGCAAGTAGCCCCTCCACAAACCAGTCAGCCCCAGAGGAGGTATTTGGGCCAGCTGAGACGGGTTAAACTACTGCTCCTCTTTCTCCAGTTGGCTTAAATGCATTTATTTAAAATGGATTGGTGATGTGCTTTAAAAATATACCTTTCATCCTGCTTTGACCAGAGATCTGCATATTCTCTCAAGCTGGAACAAACCTTTTAATACACTGAGCTGGGAAGATGTTAATGTGGCTCTAGAGGAGTGTTGTTATTTTAAGCCACCCTAACTGAAAAAGATTTTTATTTTTTTTTCATGCCATGTAGACAATGTTCTCCTGTTCAAGCATTATTAATTCCATTTTATCCCCCTCAGAGAAACAGCCCTGGCTTTGTTCGCTGTCATTTTGTCTCTTGGTATTTTTACTGTTAGCAGATGAGTGCAACCCCACCATCACTCATGCCCAGTAACTGCAGTAACTGCAGTAATTCCTTTAGAACTACGTTTACTTGTTTTCCTGATGTGTGCTTGTTTGTTATGTGAAATTGTACTATGCAGCATAACAAAGCATAGGGTATCATATAATATGCACATATTGGAACAGATACAGATATTTATGGTAAACTCATTCTCATTAAGCTAGGAATAGGAATTGAAATGTGAGCAATATTGAGGATTACTTATTTGAATGTGGATTATTGAAAAATTTGCAATTTATGTGGAACAATATGTGGTCGATAAATAAAACAGTTTGAGTGAAAAGGATAATAAATGTCAATAAAACAACAACAACAACAACAACAACAAAAAACAGCTTAGCCATATTTGGAAGCAAATTATATTCCCAATTTTTGGAAGGGAAGTAAATTTAAACAAGCAGATTTCTTGAAACCTGTGGTACCATCCTTTAAGATCAGTTATTCCACTAGTCTTAAGTACATGAAAACTAAAATGCATCATATTATTGAGACACATAAACAACGAAAGGAAGATATAGTAAGAATTATACAATTGGCATGGAAACATGCTGGCTTCTATGCATTTATGTCATCAACTTCCCTGTGGATATTTTTTTTCTAAAATAATTTTTCCTGAATATCAGAACCAGAATGTGGGCTGTGAGACTGATGTCTGATGCTTCAACATCGTTTGACTTCCGTACTAGAAAATTATTATCTGCTTGTCCTCTTGTTTTCCCAGAGATTAAGAAAAATAGTATTTCACAAATTTTTTATGTTGTATACTCACACACACACGCACACACAACTTGCAAAATGTTATTAAATATGCAGTTTATAAGCTATCCTTTACTCTTTCTGTACACCACTGGATTTTTTGTTTAGCAGAAAGATAAAATAGTAGAATTTGTGGCACCATCATTAAAATTCTCAAACTTCTTTTTAAATGTTTTAAATAATTTGACGTGAGTAAGAGCAAAGAGTTTTCTAAATTTAACATTTCAAATATAGATTTTATTTTGTGTAGTATCCCTCCTTCTTCAGCATTTCATTTACATTAAGTTGATAAATTTTTATGTTCTGTTGTGACTGCACAGGAGGATTTTTCTATACCACACTACTTTTTCATTCAGTTTAAAAAGTTTCTGCTTATATGCCTTTGGTCTCAGCTGCTTGACAACAGTCTTCAGCATGCAATTTTTCACAGAATCACAGAATCATCTAGGTTGTAAGAGACCTCCAAGATCACCTAGATCACCAACCTCTGACCTAACACTAACTAACAAGTCCTCCACTAAACCATATCACTAAGCTCCACATCTAAACGTCTTTTAAAGACCTCCAGGGATGGTGACTCAACCACTTCCCTAATGCCTAACAACCCTTTCAGTAAAGAAGTTCTTCCCAATATCCAACCTAAACCTCCCCTGGTGCAACTTTAGCCTATTCCCCCTTGTTCTGTCACCAGACATGTGGGATAATAGACCAACCCCCACCTCGCTACAGCCTCCTTTAAGGTACCTGTAGAGTGCAATAAGGTCAGCCCTGAGCCTTCTCTTTTCCAGGCTGAACAACCCCAGCTCCCTCAGCCGCTCCTCGTAAGACTTGTTCTCCAGACCTCTCACCAGCTTCATTGACCTTCTCTGGACTCACGTGAGCACCTCGATGTCCTTCTTGTAGCGAGGGGCCCAAAACTGAAGACAGTACTCAAGGTGTGGCCTCACCAGAGCCGCGTAAAGGGGACAATAACTTCCCTAGCCCTGCTGGCCACGCTGTTTCTGATACAAGCCAGGATGCTGTTGGCCTTCTTGGCCACCCGAGCACACTGCTGGCTCATATTCAGCCGACGGTCAACCAATACTCCCAGGTCCTTCACTGCCAGACAGCTTTCTAACCACTCATCTCACATCCTGTAGCACTACATGGGGTTGTTGTGCCTCAGGTGCAGGACCCAACACTTGGCCTTGTTGAACTTCATACAGTTCGCCTCAGCCCATCGGTCCAGCCTACCCAGATCCTCCTGCAGAGCCTTCCTACCCTTGAGCAGATCAACACACGCACCTAACCTGATGTCGTCCGCAAACTTACTGAGGGTGCATTCGTTCGCTCATCCAGATCATCGATAAAAATATTAAAGAGAACTGGCCCCATACCAAAATATTAAATTTTATAACTGAAGGCAGTAAATACAATATGCTGGAGTTAACAGATGTGTTCAGTAAGCTGATTTCCAAACATGTTTGCCATACTCTTTGGGTATTTCTATAACTTGTATGACCCATTTCCAAATGCTGGTGGCACCTCCACCTAGGACTGTCTTCTCAGTTGTGGCTTAGGTAAGGCACTCTTGCCTTATTTTTTGTTATTTTTGTTTACTTCATGTTCTTTCATTTTGCTTTGGTTTATTTTGGGCTTTTTGTTCCTTTTCTTAATACATCACTGAAGTTATGTGCCAGTTCCTGAACCCCATTTGAGAAGTTAATTGTAGCTAAGGATAGTGTGTGAAGGCATTATTTATGTCTTCTCATACTCAGTCTAATGTCCCTGTTGTGAATTCAAGCAACTTGAAGGTTGCATTAGTTGCTGTAAACCCTTGAGAGCCATTCCTCAATCTGGAAATTATTGTTGAAAGGAGCCACTCCAGTAAAATTCTTTTTCCTGGGGCAGATCAGGTTCTTGAGAGCTTGTATATTCAAATACACTGCTCAAGCTTTCCCATATATTAAGCAAGATCTGGCTATGAGATGACATATATGTTACTGAACCCTTCTGCACAGAGAGGGTTCTAGGATACATGTCTTTTGGCCCTTTGTCTTCTTCCTACCTGACGGCAAAAGTTGGTATAGCATTATTAAATCATGTTACCTGTCTTTTGGTATATTCTTTGGATTTAATTATTTCTATTTTTGCCTTTCCTATTTTTTAATAGTCATGTGTCTATAATCCTTTTTTACCAGAGAGATGTAGGAAATCCTTTTGTAATCTGTGCATTGTTGATAGCCGTTTTACTCCTTGTGAGCTGGGATAAGCAAGGAAGAGTTTGATTCATTGATGTGATACCTAACCAATCGCTTTTGCTGAACTCTTGTGACAAATCAGGAGTCTGTCTTGCAGTGAATTTAATACAGAGGACCACAGAGGAAAGGTTTTAGACTATCAAGATGCTGAATAGTGAGTTGACACAAGTCTGGGTTAGCAGGCAGAAATGCCTGCCTGTCTTCAGCACACATTTATTTTTTGTGTTCACAAATCAAGCACCACATGGACCAATTTAAAATTGATGGTCACTCTTTTTAAATTAGTACATGTACTTTGAACCCATTATATATATGGATACAATATCTCTAAGAGAAGGGGATGAAAGAGTTGCGTGAAGTCAAGGAAAGACAGAAATAAAGTCTAGCATTGTTCCTCCATAAACTGTGGTCATTTCAAGCAACACTCAACAATGAAGTAAAACCATTTAAGAGACTAATTCCTAAATACAAAGGATGTAGTGAAACACCACATATGACCAAAAAAAAAAAAAAAGAAAAAGCCGGCTGCTTGAATTCTAGTCTTTTAGAATGCCTAAATGCTTCATGTGTGTCATACCTGAAAAAATAAATTGTTTCTAATGTGATAAAAAGTCGTTCATATTTAACATATTTTCATTAAAATATTTGACAGAATTTCTCTTGTGTCTTGGTAGAGCTTTTTATGGGCAAACATGATAATAATGATGGAGAGGGAGAAAGTTAATAACACAAACATTAAAGTATTTATTTTTTTTCTTTTGGTAGTAGAATTTTTTGTGGTGACCTGAAGTACTAAATGCTGATCCAAAACAGAGTAAAGTTTTTAAGAATTACCTTTGAACTTGAGTATGTCACCACTCTCTGCAATGCTGTATAACACATACTCACATATAACACATACTCACCGAAACATTACTTGCTGTGGGCTTGTTAGTTTATATATTTTCCTGCCCATAGAGTACCATCTTCAAGTACAATATTTATATCCAAGGATAATCAAGAACTACAAGAGCTCTCTGAAATTAAGTTATTCATTGTTCTTCTACTTGGGTTCAGTTGCTTAAAGAATGGGAGAAGGTTTAAACATTTCCACAAATATCTAAGAGAAATGTATAGATGTATTTACAGTGAGTAAAATTTATTTTAAGATAGAGTTATATTGAAGAGGCTCCTATAGTTATTCATTATTATGCAATGAACTAACAAGTCATTTAAGAACAGATGCACTGGCTCTCAAGTAAACATTTGATTTGATGCTTGCATAACAGTGCATCAAGAAAAAAGGTGACTTACTATATTATTTCAGAGAAGAATCTTATATTTAATCTGTAAGGTTTGTATTAAATAGTTATTAAATAGACTTGAGACCTTATAAGTCTACTCAACGCAAATCTACAAATGCAAATATACTCAATTATCTGAAGTAGCTACGACTTCAGGGATTCAGCAAACTAAAAAAAAAAAAGATTATGATTCATAGAAACATAGAATGGTTTGGATTGGAAGGGACCTTAAAGACTATCTAGTTCCAACCCCCTTGCCATGGGCAGGGACACCTCCCACCAGCCTGGCCTTGAACACTTCCAGTGATGGGGCAACCACAGCTTCTCTGGATAACCCGGTCCAGTGCCTCACCACCCTCTGAGTGATATCTAATATCCTTCCTTATATCTAATCTAAATCTACCCTTTATTAGTTTTAAAACATTATTCCTTGCTCATAGGATAACAGGGACTACACTCCCTGAAAAAAGTCCTCTCAAGCCTGCCCAGGTCCCTCTGGATGGCATCCCTTCCCTCTGGTGTGTCGACCGCACCACACAGCTCAGTGTCATTGGCAAACGTGCTGAGGATACACTCAGTCCCACTGCCCATGTCACCGACAAAGATGTTAAACAGTGCCGGTCCCAAATTGTCACACATTGGAGACAATGTGAGTGACAATGTTAAAATAAAATTGTGACTTCGTATGACTGCTGTTTCAGCACTTTTAATAAAATTTAGCTTCCTATACACAGAATATTTTTTTAGATATTAGTACAAAAATGAATATGGAAGTAACCTGTTGGGAAATGAAGGGACAAGTAGGCTTCCATCCTACTTGACTGGGATCTGAAAGGTGAAAGAGAAGATGTTCTGCGAACAACGCACTGTTATGCACTAATTTTGGTAGTGCTATTCTACATTGAAGTATGGTTGATTTGCAAGACATTACTGATTTCCCTTTTACAAGGTGTACAGCTGTAAATAAACTGTAAATAAGGTATCATTCGATGAATATAATAAGCCAAATGCACTCACTGGAGCTGCGGCACTCCATAGAATGCAATTGGTTGACCTTTAAGGAAATAGTTGAAATTCTAATTGCCTCACACTTCTGCTGCTTTACAAAGATCCTTATGTTTACAGCCTTCCACATGCACGAATGTTTTTTTTCTGTTTCTTTCTCATCATAGAATCTCACCATCAAATAGAGGGTGTGAAGAAGCCTCCCTCTTCTATAGCACATTTCAAATGCCCTTTTTATTAATGTAATCTTTTCCCAATTGTCATTTAACTTTTATTCTCCAATTTGTAAACCATCTGTATTTTAAATTGCTTCCTACTACCTATTTCAGACATGTTTACATAGAAGATCATTATTACAACTTTCATCTTATTCTGACATGTGAAAGGATCAGTTGATTTTTCTTCTGCAGATCATTGGAAAATACTGTTGCTAATTATTGGTAACAATTATAATTATGCTAGTTATTTCTATTATTATTACATGTATTAGTAATACTGACGATCACTAGCATTGTATTTTATAGCACAGTGCAGATGACACAGCTCAAATACGCCAGTCATTCATGAAATGGTGATGTTGAGCACAGACTTTCAGTGACCGCTCGTGGTCCTTAACTACAACTGACTAGATGATTCCTGTCTACGTGCATTTGTGTCTTTTCCAAGAGGCTAAGAGTGGGATTGTGCAGTAGGTTATTTGTCATGAGAGATTTCTCCTGGGATGTGCCATGCGACTCCTTTCTTTCATATCTCTCCTTACTCTGGTGACTGCTAGGTAGTGTTGTGAACAGAAATAAGCTCTTGTTTCGTGATAGTAGCACATCATTTTTGCTTTCCCAGTGCCTAACAATTGAGGCACAGAAGATAATAAGCTAACATATTAGTAAAAGTTTTGTGGGGACATCTTATGGAAAGATATTTTTTTCTCCAGCTCTGGAAGGAACCAGTCTTTTTTGTCCCTGTTTTCACAGTCAAAGCATACTTCTAGCTCTCCATTTTCTTCTGAAGTTATAGGTATGTTTGCTTGCCAAAAAGATCCTCTTCATCATCTGTTTAGTCAGATGTTTGTGCTTTCTTCCTGCTAATCTCCCTGCTTTTTAGATTTCTAGAGTACTGTCACACCTTGAGATGGAATAAGTAGAGATGTTAAATGTATTTGCTTGTAGTGCCATTTGTTTATCTGTTATTTATGGTCTTAGTTTAAGGGACTGCCCTTGTTTCTGGTCTACAGGGTAGTATAGTAGAAGCCAAAAACTGGTAGAAGCTTAGAGTACAGGGTTAGTGTATACGTGGTTTTGGTAGAGGAAAAGTTGTACTGAGTGTGGAATTGTGTATGGAGGGATGGGAGGAGGGGATACATTGAGTCAGTCTGGTTCATATAGACCACTGAAGTTCTAGATATTAGTGACATAAACTTGAAATCTGTGCCCTCACAGGTTGAGTCTTGTATGATACTTTACTGTATTTTTATGAAGAAGTGAAGGGAAATTATTTGTGAATTAATATGCTGGTGCTTACTCTTGAGTCTTTCAAGAACATTTGGCTTTTGTATTCTACTGTTCTTATCTCCCCCCCTTTTGTAGTGAAAAGATTTGCTGTGTGATAACATGAGCTAAATGTTTTGTTATTCTTCACAGTTAATGCATTAAATTGTTTGTATTCTGCATTCACAGTAGCTGCAACAGAACTTTAAGTAATGTGTTCATGCATTCAGTAAGAATCTTTAAATTTGTTAAGCAGTGCTGAAGATGGAATAATCTACTGCATGTGAAAGTATTTAAGCTGGATGTTTGAGGTTTGAGCATGGCACGGGCCATACACCCAATGACTCAATGTGGTATTTACAAGCTAAGATGAATTATTTAGCAGTTTTTTTTTTTTTTTTTTTTGTAGCCTTTCATGTCCCCTCGGTACCCTGGAGGTCCAAGACCACCCTTAAGAATACCCAATCAGGTAAGAATTTGTCACTGATGCACACTTGTGGTCCTGGTCATCGTGCAGTGCTAGGAGCAGGGAGCATTGTCCTATTGGCCACCAATGTCCCTGGCACATGTCGCAGTGTCCCTCTCCATTCCATTTTGTCATTAGTAGACACACTGTGCCACTGCAAGCTCACTTTTCTGTGCTGAATGAGCGCATACACCTCAAAATTTATCATGCCCTCAGCCTGTCTACAGAGGGAGAGTGTTCTTGGCCTTGTAGAGATATGCATTGACCTCAGCCAGGCTTTGCTGCCTGCTGAGATGAAGGCAAAACATCTCCATAGCTGTTATATTCTCTAAACTTTCCTTCCAACACTACGCAGTGACCTCTGAGAATTGCTTTACTTAATCCTACATAAAATACAACACTGCCTCCTATTCTTTGTGGGATGCATAAAGTATATTTACTTCACAGTAAACATGGGGATGATCAGTGAAAAGCAGTTACCAAGTGCGTTATGCCCCTTACAGGCACTCTGAGGACTTTATAAAAGCATCAAATTCCCACTTTTCTCTCATCTCCACCAAAGGGTATGCATGCTAGTGTAACAAGAATGAGTAATGAGCTGCTGTTCATCGGCAGAGACCTTTATTGGCCCATCTGTGAAAAGATGGTTCTGGAAACAGATAGCATTTGTATTTTAAGTTCTTCTTAGTGCAGACAGAAGAGGAGAAAATGGATGTCAGCAGTTGAAATGTTAGTGATAAGCAGACAGAAAAATATCAGTGGAACTCTAAAAGAAAACTGGGTCATTTGCAAGATAGGGAAAGGTTGATAGGAAAGCTGTAATATCTTTTTTTGTGAAACCTAGACTTCCAGGACTGCTTTTGACATATCAATGAGGAGGCTATTCTATTCCACCCTAGTTTCTGTCTGTTTTTTATATCTGCGTGTCACTATGAGCGCTTCGCTTGAGCACTAGCACAATATTGCCAGGAAGTTGAACTTCAGATTTCAGTGAGATGGACATTTCAGGTTGCAACACTTCTTCAGATGTTCCACTTAGTGATGTTTGAGGGGAGGTTAAGTTAACTGTAGCATAGCTTCTTTGTCAGGAGAGAAATGGGTGACTTAAAATTAACATTGTGGAAATGGTCATCAGGGGATAATATGAGTGCAATGTTATCCATCCAGAGTGCTTAGTTAAATGTTTGTTACAGCTTACTGTAATTCAGTACGAAACATTTTCCTGATTTTTGCACCTTTCAGTAAGCCATTTTCATCTTAGCCAAAGGTACACCAGACTTTGGGTGTCACTTATTCTTTTGTTTCTGTTTCTGTGTTTCCGAGCTGTGCAAATACTGGCAGGTAGAAGCTGGATGTGGCAAATGCTGTAAAACTGCTGCCAACCTACAGCTTTAGTTTCAGAAACATTTTTGTCTTCACATTCCGACATTTTCAGTGTAGAGATGTAACATAATGTTTGTGGATTGCAGCTCTTGCAATTCATTTGCATCCTGCTGCATTCATGAGTTACTGTTCTGAGCAACACTACCTTTATTTGAGTTACAGCATGGATGAACAGCGTGTGGAAATAATGAGCTACTGTAATGCAGCTTTAACTCTGACGTTTTGGTTACAAGGAAGGAAATAAGCATCAGAGTTACACTCCCACCCTAACTATAACTCCATCCCTCAACGCAAAGCTGTAGGGCAAGGAGGTGTGATGCAGGGCATACCCAGCTCATCCAGTGCTGTGTAGGGGTATCTGAGCTGGACCTGGGCTCCACAGCAAGGAGCATTACTAATATTGAGTGCCACATGAGTGCCCGAAGGCTGCCTCCAGGGCTCCATCATGCCCTGCAAGACCGAGTCCTGCAATAGTATTGACAATGTGTGAGTAGACACCTCTCTGTGTATTTCATGTCTTGTTCTTACACATCATCCTGACTCCAAGCCACTGAAGTAAATATGAAACCCAGATTTAAACTATGTTGTTTCAGACTGTGTTTATTCCATAATCTTACTATAGAATACCTTTTGACTTGGTGTTAAAGTGATGTAATAATGCACACTCTAAATTGGAAGTCCCCAGCTCTTATGGAAGTAAACCATAGAATGTTTGCAGGTAAGTTCCACTTTGTACGTATCCAAAAGTACCACAGTGTTTCCAGGTCACCAGTAAGCAATCCATCCACTCAGTAAGCAATTACCTGTGCTACATGAGTAGATTACTTTCATAATACAGGATTTACTCATTCCAGACACATTTTTACTGAGAACATATTATAGTTTCGAAATTTTAAATAGTGCTTTGTGGGTCAGCTGCAAAGATCATTCATAAAAACATTCTAGTTGACTAGACTGTAAGAGACTGTAAAAGTTAGCTTTAAACCAAAATCAGTTGCTAAAACCCAAAGGGCAGGTAAAAATTTAGAGACATAAAAATAATGCATTTGAATTGGACCAGAAGTGAAATAACAACTCAATGTATCTTCATACTTGAAGGCAAGCTTATAGGAGCAAGTGCTGTGACTGTTGTTTTCTCCTGTAGATGAATTAAAATCTTACCTTAGCATTGATACCTTTGAAAGGAGGGGTAGAGTGGATGATAAAATGTCCTGCACATCACAGTGCTGCTTTGCCTTACCCCTTTGAGTGCTGTGTGGCTGGCAAATTGGTATGTCTCACTGTCGGTGGACATCATGGTGCCCACATTCTGTCCTCTTAAGGAAAGATGTTAGAATAATGGTTAAAAGGGAAAACTGTAGGAATATAAACTTAGGATAAATTGCCCTGTAGCCAAGAAATAGGCAATGATTTGAGGTTAAATGATAGGTAAGATAAAGCAAAGCAATAATTGGAGAAAAAAGGCATATTGAGTGGGGTTATATTTTGAAGATTATTTATACATAATTTCAAGGAAGTCCAAGAGTTTGTTTATGCAATCCATAGTTTGGGTTGTTGGAAATTTAGGACATTTAATTAGGATGTTTAGGAATGTTAACTCTTATGCATGACTCTTGACTGTGAAGAAACATCTGGGAATTAAAAACAAAACACCTGTATTATCTATCCATTTAACATAATGTTCAGTGTATTATGTCCTTGTAATACAGTTTCTATACCTGCAGGCACTTGGAGGTGTCCCAGGAAGTCAGCCATTATTGCCTAGCGGGATGGACCCAACACGGCAGCAAGGTGAATGAAATCTTTGGAGCATACAAAAGTGCTACCTTTTTAAACCCATATCTTTTTCCCTGTGTTTCAAAGTGTACTGCAGCTTTTTAAGCTTTTTGTAAAATAGGCAAGAATGATTCATCAAAGTCAGTTTAGAAGATGCTTGTATTTTGCATGGTTTTAAAAATTAAATAATTTTATTTGCAGGGCATCCAAACATGGGTGGGCCAATGCAGAGAATGACTCCTCCAAGAGGAATGGTTCCTTTAGGACCACAGGTACCTTCTGCAAATAGATAACAATTTTTATTGAGAGATCTATATTTATACTTTATTACTCCTGTTCTGCATAACTTGAACCAGGACTTGTACATCTAAACCCGTTTAAAAATAAAATTTATCTCTGTTAAAAATGAATTTCTAATTGCAGCTTTACAAAGTCTAAAGTTCAAGAATTAGTAATTTTAATTCAGATTTGAAATTAGAAGGAGTCCCTTAGCTTGATTATTTCAGGAGAGTTATGTTTTTCCTACAGCTAGTGTATCCTGTAATAAAAGGCTAGGGTTTGCAAAGAAGTCCAAGTATTGAGCAGGTATTTCCTCTTCCTCCCACCCTATTTGATTATGCTGTTAAGGAGGGGAGTTCATCTCACAGAATTGCCATCTTAGGCAAATTGTAACAACAACAAAAAAAAGTAAAGTTTTTCTTCATCCACTATTGAGGTAGATTTTTGGTGAGTGCCAGAGAGATTTTAATGTAAAATTAGAAGTTCATGCTGCTATTTTTGCCCTGTATCAATCATAAACATTCCTTCAGGTTTAATTTCAAGGAATGAAGCAATCTTGGATTGCAAGAACCTGCCTTCTCCATGGTGCTGACCTGTTTGTAATTGTATATTAGCACTCTCCTCAAAAATGCAAAAATATTAGTGGATGTTTATCAGTATTGCATTTTAATAATAAACTGAGGTAGAAAATAAATTTATTCTGATGTGTACCTGAAACACGAACCAAAATGTTATTTTATATTTTGCCAGCTCTCTCAGTGAGAGAAAATTTAGGTAGTGCTGTTTTATAGCAATGTTGTCAGTATTTTGTTTATAGTGTGCTTGTTTTGCCCACACTTTGCATTTTTGCTTTCCATTTTAGATAATCTCTGTAGTGGATTCTTTGTTCCTTGGAATAGAAAGTGAATTTTAAATGATTAAATAGCATTGCCTTTCAAATCTATTCATAACTGCCTTTACACTTTTGTGCCTTCGTGGTAGAAACCAGTTGTTCAGTTTAACACAACGTCTGCTGTGTGACCAACAAACTGTTATTAAACATTTGTTGTTTTTTCTGTAGCACTGAAGTTTATTTACAACTTACGGTTTGGAGGTAGAAAGAGAAGCTTTGCAGTGCTGCCATATGAGATTGAGCTGATACTTTATGCAGCACCATTAGTCGCACAGCAGGCAAATCTCATGCCAGTTCTTATAAGGATGATTTTTTTTCATTTTTGCTGTCTCTTAAAATCCAGTATTTTTGTAAAGTTCATCTGTCTTTCTTTACAAAATATCCTCTTAAAATGGGGAAAATGTAACTCAGCTATACAAATTTAAGCTTGCAACTCAAACTTTTCTATAAATGGATTATCATCTATCTTTATGTGTTGCTTTTAAGATCTTCTCAGAATGCAGTTCTAAAAACAAATTTGATGGATCTTTCATACCTACTTTAAGGTCCTCTTGCCACAGTGCTGTAAAGTTGACCTAGGTGTGCCCAGAATGTGAGGCTCTGCTACCTGGCTGCACAGCCTCATGCTTGTCTCAGCATTTTGTGTTTTATGATTCCACACCTTTCCAAACTAAAAACATGAAGCTGAAAGTTGAGTACTGTTGTAAATGCTTGAATGTGTGAAAAGCTCCAAAAAATTTCAAGCCATAGGTACACCACCTGAACAAGGTACTCCCCTGCACATTGTGATGGGCCACTTACACCCAGTCCCTCATACTTGCTGGTGAGCTTCTCATGTGCTTCATAATGCATTCAAGTCAAAAATAATCGGGTTATCTTAAATATTTAAAAAACAAGTCTTGGATAATCAGTCTCATTTTGACCACCTGATGTTAGGGAGCCCTTTTATGAACAACTAAACTACCAGAAAAACAGTGGTGGTGGTGACTTTAAGTAAAATCTGCAAGGAACAAATTAGGGCAGAGAGCATAGCTGCAGCTAAAAGAACACGTGTATCAGTAGCCTTAATGAAAGTGCTCTTATTTTAGGATGAAAGAGTACATTTGATTAGAATTAGCAGTAATTAGAGATAGAAGTACATTTGATTACGAGTCTTCCAGTCGTGCAGGATTCCATAAAGATCTTTAAGCCTGGTCTTCACAAATCATTACTAAACTAAAATAAGGAGGGGAGATACCCAACAGGCCAAATAGGGAGAATGGCTCAGCATTCCAAGTCAAGATGGGAAAATTAAATAAAATAGATCCGGAACTACTGTTTTGCTATAGTTGGCCTGTGTTCTCTTCCAGGTCCAGTAGTGCCAACTGAAGATGTTGCACCCAGCTGCTTTGACTACCCACCAGTGACTGCCCTGCAGTTCTGAGAGCAGTTGTTCAGGCAAAATTTTCAAGGATAACTTAGGTTGAACAGGAGATTCGGGTTATTCTGGCTGACTTTTGATTGAGCATGCACACCAATCAATCTGCCTGCTGCTCACAAAAGTTCAGGAATGAGTAGTGATTTATGTCCAGCAGCTATGGATAATACTATCTTCAGATGGCACTGTTGGATCATAGAATCATAGAATTGCAGCACTGGAAGAGGACCTCTATTTACAACCTCTGGATGTGTTCTTGCAAACCAGCTTTGTATGGTACACTTTCAGGACTGTCTAACAATGAAGAAAATTTTATATTGGGGCTTCCTCTCCTAGTTCCATTTCAGTTCTAGATAACTAGTTTATCTGTAATCACTCTACTTATAAACAGCACCAGATCAATAATTTGAATACCTCTGTAGGATTTCTCCCATGTATTCATGATGTCGTGTTTACATGGCTTTTTGAATGGGACCATTATAGAGAATACCCATAAGCCTAAGTCATATAGATTTTGTATTTTATAGTATAGTCATATAGTGTAACAATTCGAGTGTATTCATTTTTATTATTGGAAAAAAGACAGCAACAATGGCTTAAGTATTTTTAAGTAAATCATTTGCTTGTCTCCTTGCTTTCCAAAGTGCACAGCCAACGTGTTAAAGTCAACAATGTTCAGTTTAGAAAATATGCTATTATCCACTTATTTGGAATATCGGAAAAATATAGAAGAAAAGTAAGAAAAATGAACACAGAATACAGAATTAATTAAGATTGTGAGCTGAGATACACTGTTCTGCTTGTATTCACCTGAATTAAAATAGTTATAGTTTTTCATGTAAACAGTACAGTTAAACTGTTGTCATAATGTTATCAGACCATAAACTCTGATTTCATAGGCAATGGGCAATCCATTTGTTGGCAATGCTATGACAGTCATTATCATGTTAAGTAATTTTTGTATTAGTCACATTGGACATTAGAATTGACTGATTAGAAGAGAAATGTAATGGTTATGCTGTATGTTATAGAAGTGATATCATATGATATAATTTTATACAAGCATTTATTGATAACCTAACATAATCTAATAAAAGCATTTCTATTTAAATTCTGTTATGTAGAAATCTCAGAACCTAAGTCCACGTTACTGATTTTGAATGAACTTCCTTGTTATAAAAGTTAAATACGTTTTAAAAGCTGTCCCTCTGGCCATTGACTTGATTTCTATATGTGTAAATAATTCCTCCTGTAAGGATTTAAATTTTAAGTATTCTTAGTGTATTCCTATTGTTTGAGTAGTAAATGTAATTCTTTCTCCTTGGGGATAACAGTATTATTTTTTAAAGTCAACAATGGAAACTCCTGAAAGAATGAATTACATTGGCCTATCCAGTCAGCAGTTGTATAGGGATATCATTAACCTGCTGTCCTTTCTTTCCCCCTCCTCTTTGGTTTTGTTTTTTTGTTTTGTGGTAGTCTGACCCTTGGTTATCATTGCAGAACTATGGAGGTGCAATGAGACCCCCACTGAATGCTTTAGGTGGCCCGGGGATGCCTGGAATGAACATGTAAGCACAATAATCAAATCTTATAATATTTAGAAAATCATTGTTTCATTGTGGAAGTAACATTTGGGTTACATAAGACAAGGTAGAGCATGCTTTGATAATTAATGTGCTTTGATGACTAATAACTGCAACTGAAAAAAAGTGAACCTGCAGCAGCATTCATCTTCTGTATGCATCTCTTACAGGCTCCTTTGCTGTTCCTCCAAGTCTGTACAATCACAGAGTTTTTTTCACAGGTCAAAGTTAAAATTCTGGGAATATTTTGTCAGTACAGCTACTGATATTTCCATGTATGCATTTTTTTTACAAGTGACATTATAATCATTTATGGTTTTACTTTACTTTTTGTAAAGAACGGTACAGGTATGGTCCTTCTCTGCAAAATGAAGAAACATAATTTTAGCAAAATAAAACTGCTGTCTAGAGCTCTTTGCAAAAAAAAGAAAAAAAAAAAACATATTTGAATGAAAAAGCGTGGATGATTCTCTCTTTGTTACTGCCTTTATTTCGATTACTATGTTTATTTCCATTCCAAACATATAGAACAGTACTCCAGATATGAGTGTAAGTTTTCCAGTATTTCTATGTAGTTCTGGGGCTGGATTATCATCTAGTATAAAGAGTTATCAACCAAGTGCAGTTTATCTATATTGATTTATTCCAGATGTGCATTTAGTTATTGGATTGCATTATTCCATTTACACAGGTAGACAACCCCTCTTTTTAGGCATGTAGAAAAAGTTTAGATGTAAAACTACTGTATCTAGACTAATATAGTCGTCTAGATTTAAACTATGGATTTTAGCATAGCAACTGACTCAAGATGAGCAATCTTCTGCACTTGCCATATATCTTTGCTTGCCTGGAGTTGTTTTTATAATTATTTAAAAAAATGCTCCTTGTATTACATATATTTCTCTCGTAAGAGATTCTGAAATTTTAAGGGGCTGCTATAATTAGTGTTAGTGTAGCACAGACCAGAGGTTATTACCTGGAAGTGAAGTATTGAGATAGATAACACCATTTTAAAAAGTCTAATCTGGCATGTCCTTCATTTTTTCTGATTTCTGAACAGACTTTGATTTTTGAAGCAAATAAAATAAAATCTAAAGTTTAGCATAACTCTATCATATGCATCATATATTGGACTCCAGACAATTTTAGGAACCTTCCCAAGGGTAGGCATTTCTTCTTTTAAATAAAATTGATGTAAAAAAAAAATATTTAGATATTGAAATTCAGTGTGAGTATAATATAAGCACTACACAGATTGTCCCCAAGAGGAGATTTAGTTTTAAGAAAAGAAAATGTAGCTTCCTAAAATAAAATGTTCTGAAATTAAAAATGAGGATAGATAAGGTATTTTGAGGATACTTATCCACATAAATGAGAGATAGGAAGAATGTGTTTATTTTTCACATAGAAAGAACAAACAAATATATTTTCTGACAAAAAGAACTCCTTTTTTGCCATAAAGAAAGAAGATTTTTATGGGTTGAAATACGAACATTTCCCTATTGCAGCATTTAATAAGCAGGTTTCATCTTGTGTTGAGTCAGTAAGCATCCATAGATCGTGTTCTTTTAAATCAGTGATGGAGAAGCACATTTTCCTTTGAACTTGTATGTTAAAGGGGATGCCATGAACTGGAGACCTTTGCTCAGGGAATTCATGAGCTTTGATAGTGTGTTTGGTCTTCTGAGAAGAACGCCAGGTAGAACAGCAGTTAGGAAGCAGGTAACCATAGCAGTCTCCTTGTCTTATCAGGCACTTCTGTACAGTTTTTACAAACCTCATCTTTCCTCCAGCTCAGCTGGAGTACACTTGCTTGGTTTTGAAAAGACCTCCTGCTGCCCCTTGGTATATTATAGTGCATGCAGGAGCCATAAGGGAGTCCAAAGTGCTCATCCTGCAGTATTATGCTATAGCATATGCTGACCTGTGCTACATGCTGAAACACAGACCTTTGGAGTTAGAATACTGCATGCCTTGCTGACATGAATGTTTTTTTTTTTAATTTTTTTTAATGAAACCAAACATGTCTTGTATCAAATGGAGGGACATACACCGATCTAAAGGAGAACAAAGGCATCAATGTGGTCTGGGCTTCCTTAAATTTTATTTCTGGACATCACATTAATTCCTTATTGTAAAGTTTCTGCTGTCAGGCTTGTTGTTACCCTGCAGCCATAGTAAGGACTCGTCTTCTGGCCTGTTCTGCATACAGAATCAAGGCAGAGCGCGTCTGCAAATGACCTGTGGGCAGTAGCAACAGATGCACCTATGTGCATTCAACTCATTCTCTGTATTACCCCTTACGATTCACCTGATGCACAGCTCTGAGAAAGCTGTACATCATTTAGTGTACTTACATTTCTAGGAAAAGAAGATAAGTATACATAAAGCTATTGCCTTATATTAACTTATGTTTGTCTTCACATAGCCATATATCATACATTAAGGTTTTGCACTGTTGTATTAAATGTTTTTGGCTTTCTGGCAATGTTAAAATATAAAAGCATGTACTCTACAAAAAGCAGATGCCATTTTAAAATCCATCTTTTTCTCCTGGGAAAGCTTCAAAGGAAGCTGTTCTGGCTAAGATCAGAATATCAGCCAAATAGAATTTTACATTTTTCTGGATGAGAAAATGTTCTTTATTGTGAAAAATGGTAGCAACTAGCCTGAGAGCTCATAGGCAGTATTTCAGTTCATGAACATGTACTCCACAAATGTAGTATTGATAAATAATTTCTTGCTCCATCATAGGTAATGCATATCAGATTACTGCTTTAAACAGCAGATACGTATCATATATCTTTTAAAAATTTATTTTACTCACAAGGTTTTAAGCTGAAACTTGGTGTAGCCACTTTTAGTAAGATATTATTTCTTCATGGAAAGCTGTCCTCTTTAGGAACAAGACGGCAAATTTCAGGGAGCACTGTTGCATTTCTCTGGCATTTTTTAATGGCCTGTGTGACCTGCATTGCTGTTATCAGGCACTAAGAATATCTCACTCATGCCTGAAAGGAAAAAAATGTGAGTTTATTTTTTAACTGCAGCTCACAAACTTGTATCTAGAGGTTTAATTTCTGATGGAATGTATTTGCCCATTAGGAAACTAAAATGCTGGACTTTATTTCTCCATGTACTGTGGTCAGGGGTCCAGGACTAAACTTAATTGCAGTTGCAATTAGTCATAGTGGTAGATATTGAGTAAATTACTTATATTTTGGAAGCAGAGCAATCATAATAATCTTTTATAACTCTATTGATGCTTCCATAATATACATTTTTATAAAAGAAAAAAAATGGCTTGCATTGAATTGGAAAAAAATTGCAGGTAGCTTTTTTATGTGTTTTATAAGCTAACAACATTATGCTCTATATAAACCATATGGCTTTCAAGCAGAATCTGCTACAGAGTTTTCTGAGTCTATACTTAGAGCTGTCCATGACTTCCAGTAAATTTGCAAATTCTAACAGATTTTTAGATGAAAGGTGAGTTTCCTCACTGGAAGCAGCAGTAGTACAGCCTGCAGGATAATGCAGGCATTACATGCCTTTAGCTTTAAACAAAACTTGCATGCTCGCCAGAGGTACCATGATGTTGAGAGGAATTTGTTTCCTGGTCTTCTCATAAAACCCATCTAAATTTCCATGTTCCTGTGGCTAACCCAGTCATGTATCTGAGTCAGCTTTTTAATTTCTCCATGCTTCACAGTAATCTGCAGTGTAGTCATGGCCATTTTCCATATGATGTTTTTCAGTAGATATCTTTGTGTCATTTAATGTCACACAAACAATTGCAGGGTTTTGTGGTGAAAACCAACTTCCAGTGTTGTTACAAATACTGCTGGTTTCTCAGAAAAAGAGGATCCAACAAACCACATATGGCATGTGACAGAAAATAAAAAAAAAAAAAAAGATCACCTCCCATGTTATTATTAGCAGAGGACAAAATGCTGAGTGTTGCATCTGCAAAATCCACTTGTATCAGGCACTGCTTGTATGATGCCATGAGTCCCTTTCCTGGCTAGAGTAAGGCGGCCACTGGCCATTGCTAAAAGCCCTCATGGAGGTATCTTCCAGCAAACATGCTGCAAGAAGTAAATCATGGATGACTGCTAGGGTGATGGATTTTTAACCTTCATGGAAGGACCACTGAAGCTGAGAAAAATGCACTCAAAAATGAAAAATGTCTTCCTTTTCTAGTGGGGAAGTGTTTTAGCAAAAAGACCCTCTCCTACGTTTCTGTTTTCCAACTTCCATAAATGTGAGCATCATAAAATGGAATGATTCACTTGATTTATTTCAGTTCACTGTTTGAGATAATTTCTTCGTAATAGTTTCGCCAACAATGCAATAAAAAAACAAGAGATTCAATATTAAATCCCTCAGGCAACAATATGTACTTATTGTTTTTACTTTTGCAAAACTTTAAAATAGAATACTTCCTGAACTCATTAATAAAATCTTGTTTTATCTTTGTATTTTAAACACTCTTCCAAGTTTGGGAAGCTATTGTGGCTAATGTCCCTTTTCTAAAGATAATGAGGCCAAAATGCCATTTTAAATGCAATGGCTTTGCCTTTGCATTGGCTCAGCCTTTCAGTTGTCACGGCTCTCAAAACATGAATTTGTTTTATTTACAAATAACTAGGAGTTTGTAATGCTACCAGGGATAATTATGGTTATTCACCTGTTATGAATGTAAAATGTGGAGATTTTGCTTCCCATATGGTTTAGTTCCCTCAAGACCACCTAGTACCCTTAAGTACACCAAACTATATTTCTGATCTCAGCTAAGAATGAGAAACTCAAAAGAACAGCCAGAGTTGTGAGAAAGAAAAAAACGTGCTCTGTCTGGAGAGTTTTTCCTTTTTCCTTTCCCCATTCTATTCTGCTCTTAGCATCCGTCTGATGTTTAGTCTGAGCAAGCTTTATCAAAGACTTCCTTGGCCTGTTGCACTCTTGTCCCTCCTGCTAGGAAACTGCTACTTAATCATAAATACACTGTTTGAGCCAAATGTAACAAGAATGTCTGAGAAGTCTGAAATTTCCATTTTTCCTGGTTTATGATAAATTTCATGTTTCTGGGACTTCTCTGGAGATAACATATCCTTTGTCAAGTAGGAATCTATTTTTAGATACCTATCTAGATATGTTTAAAATGTAGGCTTAAAGTGTCATGCTTTCAATTTTTTATAAATAAATATATTAAATATATATGTATACCCTATTGCTATGCTTCTCAGACACATATTAGAGCAACATATTTTTTGTAGCTTGTTATTCTGAAGAACAGTTGTTACCGAAATGTTTGTAAGGAAAGCACTCTTTTCACAAATGAAACCTTGCTGTACTTGCTGTATTCTAGACCCATACTCAATACATGCATGCATCCCCAATTCTTCAGGAAGGTACTTCATTATTTAAGCAAGAATACAGTTTCATGACTGAAATTAAACCTATATTTTTGTAAATTTCTGCTTTGGTCTGTACTGTAATGAGATTTTTATGGAATGTGTGATACTTCCTTCAAACGTTAAAAAAAATGTTAATAAAGTTGAAAGAAAAACACTCTCTCTGAGAACTTAAAGAATTGCATTTCACTCTTTTCATGACTTTTGTAGCACACTAAAATGTTGTGAACAGAGTTAAATTCTCCCCAAACACTAGAAAAGCATTTCAAGGGACACAAATTGGCAATGTTTTTGCAATGTTTTTCCAATCATTCCACTGAGGATATAAAAGGGGGACATCTGATGCTCCCTAAATTTTCAGGTGCCTGGAACCAGTGCAGAGCTTGGCCACCTCCAGGCTGGCCACTGTCAGGGTAGCTGCTGGCAGAGGGCTTGTTCTGGTGGTGGTGTCCTGAAAAGCACACACGTACACAGAATGAGTTAGGACACAAGCTGTCTGACATGTAAATGGCAGGGCTGTAGTCATAAATAAGTCAGCTCATATACTGACTAAGCAAAGAAAGTAGTGCAACAATGGGAACTTTTCTGTAGCACTGTAGCGTGGTACAGTTATCGCTGATAATCACTCTTCAATGTCATCTGAAGAAAGCCATCTCTTAACTTACTCTGGAAACAGACTTCTTTGAAACGTTTGCTTCCTTAGAACAGGTCAGAAGCCTGGGGATTGTTCTGTGTCTCATCTTCCATCTTCTCTTACAGGGGTCCTGGGGGTGGTAGACCTTGGCCAAACCCAACCAATGCCAATTCTGTAAGTAAATATTTAAATATACTAAAATCATCTTATATGCAGAGAGTTATTTCTCACCAACATACCAGGAAAAAAAATGCATTCACCAAATAAAAATACTGCATGGTTTTTGTTTCCCCCCCCCACTAATCCTAATGCAGATTAGGAACAGTGAGGAGCATGTCTTAACAGAGAACTCACTGACCTGCGAATATCCAGCTCTATTCATAATCATGCAGCCACACTGCATCTCCACATAAGTTACAGACCTTCCCTAGCACAAAGGCTACCCTGGGGGATATTAAAAATACCTTCTATACCTTCTATCTTCCTTCAGTGGAAGTAGGAAGAATTAGGACAAAACTGTCTTGCAAGCTCTACAGAAATGACAACATGGGAAGATCAGATTAATGTGTGCTCACATATTCCATATAATAAAAGCACATTTACTCCTGTTAACTAGAGAAGGTGGAATTGTAGACATAACCATTTTAGTATGCTTTTTGTAACAAGCAGTGCACTCTGTTGGATTTTGTTGGAACACATAAAAAATGAGGTAGTCTAATAGCAGCTTGAAGGAAGAGTTGGTCAGTAAGATACCCCATGTGAAAAACAGTACCTGGTATTTCTTCAGAAAATACAAAGGTAAAGTTTCAATTTTCATTCATTGGTCATATATCATTAGTATAAAAATGTCTCCCTTTTTAGCAATTGCAGCAGGAAAAGGTAGGACTGATTTAACAGACTAGACTGGTTCTTTCTCTCTTTCTGTTCTCAATTTCGAATTTTTAATTATACTGGATGACAGGAAAAAAAAAAGAGCTGAAACTCTTTCTCAGTTTTCTTTTGTGTGTACTGAAATAAGATGGTTGTTAGGGTATTTTTCATCTAACAGTTGAAATATTCTCACTGTACAAAATTATTGAGAAGTCTAGTAATAGATACTTGTGAAAATGAATTGGCTGATAAGTTACCTACAAACTTGTAAGATGCTTATTCTACAAAATAATTTTGCATTTGGTCAATTCAGTTACTTCTTACCCCATCCTTCTATATTAGCTGTGCTCTGTGTTTCTATAGAGAGAATCATTGAAAAAACTGTTGCATAAAGAACAAAACTAGGTTATTCATAGGCAATACAATTTCTCCCAATGTCCTTTGTAACAAATACAATAATTGAATTTGACATGAAATTAGAACACTGTTCTTCAAATAAAAATAAATAAATAAATAAAAATAAGGAAAGAAAAGAAAAAAAGGAAGAGTAATGCAAAGAAATAAAATTAGTATCATCTACAGTGAAAGAAACAAGGGTTGCTTTCCTTTTATGGTCCAGATACTAATCAAGATTAAGTGTATGTGAGAATGTACAAATTCAGTCCATGTACAAGATGATACTACAGTCCCATTGACTTACATGCAAGTATGTGCTCCTTAAGTTTCTACCTTATAAAGCATATTACATTAATAATCTTACAGCTGACACTTTCACTCTAGCTTGCAGATCTTTACAGAGCTTATTCTGCCTCCCACAATAATAATAAAATTTTGTAATAGATGCAAGGAGTGAGATTGGTACTGGAATTTGTAATTTGGTATCTTAAGAGTGATGTTTGTTGTTCAAAATGCATGCCTCACTAATTACAAAAGAATAGGAACAGATACCAGACCTCAGCCTGCATACATTTTAATGTATGAATTATGTTATTCATATTGACTTCATTAGAGTGGCTACCAGAGCACAGTATTCTTAAGTAGAAATATTTTAAGTATTTGGTGTTAAATTCAGTTTATGTCTAAATTGCAAATTTTAGACTTGAGCATACTTACAATGACAAGTTGTTGAAAAGAAAAAGGGGTTTGTATATGACAACAATAGTATGTTTCCATCATCTTTAACAATATATTTGAAATAACTTAAACAAATGCATATTAAGCTACAACTGTACATAAATGTAGGTTTGGTCTCCATCTCACTGGAAAAGAAATGACTGTTTTGTTTCTGTTGATGTTTCAGATACCTTATTCTTCAGCATCTCCTGGGAACTATGTAGTAAGTACACTTGCATGTGTTGGCTTATTGGAATAGATGTTACATTTTATTTAGGCAAAGAAATGGTAGTCCAGATGTTAAGAAGAACCCTTGTGTATTGGTTAAGAACTGAACAGCTGATTTGCGCTTAGTATTTTGTCTACCATCTATGGTGCATATGTTGATGTTTATTACTAGAATCATTATCAGTCTGGTCAAAATTGCCCTGAGTGCTGTTTTATTTCAACATATGTTTATAATAACCAATACAATATATTGTCTTGAATAATAAGGAATGAACAAACAAACAAAAAAAAAACAACAGCTTTCTTGGAAACACAGTATTGTGTATGCGATTCTGTACTTCTCCGGGAAAAAAATCATTTGAAGAATTAAAACAAGCTTTTGTCTCCCCGAAGACATATAAATGGGTCCTAATAGCTAACATTCTAGGTAAATTTTTATTCTTATAATTACCTTCTGGAGACTTGAAAAATCCATGGTCTGTTATGTCTTTATTTCACAGACATTGTCTTAATTTATTATGGATTAGTCGGTCGTTTGGCTTTTTCCTAGTCTATACTTTAGAATGAAATAGTTCAAACTTTGTAAGTGTCCAGCATCGGTCAGTCATTCAAAAGACCAAAAAATGCCAATTGTCTATCTGGAATTCCACAAAAACATTCCACAACAAAATAGTCTTGTTGGAGTATGTACTGCTGTTTTCTGTCCATTTCTCAAGAGATTAGCTTTGTTTATGCTTTTTGTTTTTTTTATTGTTATTGTTGTACTTGGAATATTTGTAGTTCTAATGTACTCTTGTAAGTCATAGTGCTTCACATATTTTTGTCACGTTCAGTACTGAAGTCACAGTGTAAGGTGCAGAGAAAGTTATCTTCCTTCTGAAGCCATTTGTCATATGTCATTCTTGTTTGCAAGTCCGTTGGATTCCAATTTCCATTGGCCAGTAAGGCTTCCGTAGACTTCTCTTTTGATTTTTCATGTTTTATCATCTGAAAGTTAGATAACTGCTGTGTATTGGCTTAAGTCAACATAAAATGTGAAGCTGTTTTGGAAGATGGAAATAGCAAGTCTTTCACCATGAGGACAATATAGAAGTGTATAGTTTTTTAATCTGTTTGTGCTAGTTATAGGTTTCTCTTAATTTCTTCATGAGAAAGATGATCCTGCATAGCAAATGCTGAAGGATGAGTTCAAGGATGAGCTTGCTTTGTTTAGATAAAAGATATTTCTTTTGTCTTTTATTTAAACAATCAGCTGCTAAAAAGGTTAAGTTCCTGTTAAGTGTCCATCATTCTAGGGTTCATTTGTCACACCTGTAGTGGGAACAATCTAAATCTGCTGATCTCCAAACAGGTTCTTCTAATGAAGATCTTCAGAAAGTTCTCTCTGTCGGGAAGAGTGTTTTTGCTAGTTTTGCCCTAGGTATTAGTGATCAGTTGCTGTTGCAGATTTTTAATATGGAACATTGGACTTCGTATTCTAGTTTTGGAAAGGTATGAAGTCCTGAAAAATTAGAAAAGGACTTACTATAGAAATTAATTTTAAAGAAGCAAAACTAAGTAAAATCCATGATGTACTATAGGACTCTGTTGGTGTACTCACGTCAAGCCAAAGGTTAGCTGGGCTAAATTACTTTGACACAAAAGGACATCACCACATTTCAATGCATGGAGAAAAGGGGAGGAATAAGAGTAACAAGTTGATTTTGCTTCATTTACTGACCATGGTGAGACCAAATCTGGAATGTGCAACACTGAATTCATTGAAACATCTAATACGCAACATTGAAGGAAAATTAAAATATATACAAAGATGCAAGAAAGAGACACAGAAACGTCTGAAGTACTGGAAAAATTCTTGAGCCTCTGAGCAGATGTGCTCTGTGAACTCCAGCGGTTCCAATAGGAAAGGTTGCTGCCTGATTCCTTGTCCTCACTCTTCTGAAGTTTGCTACTCCTTCAGATCTGCCACTGAAGCTCCTTGGATGAGTGACCCTCTTCATTCAGAACAATGCAAATTGATGTAAGCATTTAAAAAAAACAGGTCTTTGCTAAATCGGTGTGGTTGGCCCAAAACAGGTTAAGGGGCACTCACTCACCTGTGGAGCTCCAAGCAGAGCTGAGGCTGCCTCTCGCAGAGGGCAGTGTTGGAGCAGTTGAGGTGGGCCAAGTCCTTTGCCAGCTTGAGTGCTTGGACTGTGCATGTCTTGTCTCACACTGAGAGAAGTGGCCTTGCTTCAGAGAGGCTCTCCGTGCTTTAGAAAATGGAACACATGAGGGAAAGCCAAACAGACAACCAAATAAGTAAGACCAAGGGGAAGGAGCTTTCAAGAGCAACACCCAGGACCAAGCATCTAGGGGCTGGTATGGGCTGGAGAGCTCTTAAAGCATCTTTTTAGCAAAGGGGTTCATGTTGTGGAGCTACATGCTTTGGACATTTATTCTGGTTATTTTGTCAGACAGCGTTTTGAGAAATAATTTCATTCTATACAAATACATTCACAGGGAGGAAATACTTGGTACAAGTAGGCTTTCTAAGATGGGAAGATATGCAAACAATGCGAGTAAATACAAATTTTAAATTAGATGCTAATAGTAATGATAAGTAGCTTTTCTAATAAATGACCAGTTAGTGGTTTCTACATTTCTTTATATCATGCTGAAAAATATATATAAACCTAAAAAAATCAAGTTAGGGAGCTTAGTGCACAAGTACATGGATGAAGAGTCACAGATCGTGCTAGCCAGATAGTCAGATAATTGATCCAAAGGTCCCTTTAAATTCAGAGTCTGTAGCTCTACAAAAGAAACGGGGGATTTTTTTTTTGCTGATGGCTAAATCAACCTTTCAGACATTTTTTGCAAGCCCAGTTCTAACACTGCTGTTACCAATTCAATTGTAATTTGGAGGGAAAAAGCTTTGTAGCTGCTGGAAGTATGAAGTTAAGTTGTGATTATGCCTTGATTTTTGTAAGCTGATCTGTGTATTTCATGGTGGAGCAAGCCTTTTTTCTAGCACACTTTATAAAAAATACTCAGTGACCTTTCTTAGTTCACAAAAAATGGGAGAGCACAAGATAAAGAACTAGTAGGTAGTGGTGTTACATGTAAGGGCAGAGAGGTGTACATATGTTGACTGACTGAAAGAATGTGCTGCTGCTTCTGGGTGAAATATTTCTGTTTCATTTACAATTAACTGTGAGTTAATCGCTTACTGGCAAACAGAGATGCTTGCCTTTGAAGTGTTAAGTATTTTGCTTGAACGAATCTGGGGAGTAGTGGTATCAATCAGAGGGCTGCTACATTACAGACTTTGATTTTCTGAAAATAGTGTATGCTAGCGTATTATTGCTATGTGTTATGTAAGAAATGTTATTTTTAGTAAACCACTATTTACAGTAAACAGTATCTTTTGTTTTAAATCCAAATCTTGTCTGGCTTCTTCCAAAATATCTTAGTGAACTGTAGCAAATACCAGTAAAGTCCTTGTAAGCAGACTGGAACAACCAAACCTTTATCTTCAGTACTGCTGAAAGAAAAAAACCTGCTACTGTTTGGAGCAGTATGTCTGATATTTAAAATACAACAAAAGGGATAAAATATAATAACAGTCATTTAGCAGTGGAAATAATCACCTGTTGTTACCAAACTGTTTATTTTTAATTTTTATTATTTTTTATGGAAAGGAGGGGGAGTTTATATTTATTGACTTACTGATGGTTTTTGGCCTAGACATTTTTATCAAACTGATTTGGTAGTTTTTCATGTTATTTAAAAGTATTAGTGGATCTGCAAACACAGAAAGCAAGAAGTTATGATTCTGTTCTTACTAAACTAATTGTTTGCTCTGATGTTCAGAATAAAAATACTGGAGACATTTTTAAAGAACCTTAATAAGCTTGTTTAACAACCAGAGCCATCTGTGTACAGTGTTTATGCATAAAGAGATTTGCAACACAGAAATGCCTGAAACTAGGAAAATAATACTCCTTTGTGATTTTTTGTTTTGTTTTGTTTTTTATTTTAATCTGTGATATAGCAGTCTAGGCAAGTCATATGACTGTACCCAAATTTATACAGCCAGCGTTATATTGACTTTTTAAAAATCCATTTGTCATTAATTTGAGAAAGAATTGTGTATACGGATGTTACTTTTAAAAATGCAAAATATTATACAAACTGAATTAAATTGTCTGGGACGTGGAGATACCAAGTATGCCTCAAAGCAAAACCTGTCATACAGTGACTGGCCTCTTCTCTTCCCATAAGACACCGCCTCACTTTGTGCTTAGCAAACACTGGCTACCGTTGCGCCAAGTACAACAAAACAGAAATGCTGGTTAAAAAAACAGTGGTAACAAAAGTCAGTTGAGGTTATTAAATATATAATAGTCTCAAGCCCTAGTCCAAATATTTCTTTTGCTTGACTTACAGCATGATGCATACTTATTGACTAATGAATATTTTGGGGTCAGTATATATAAATCTATGACAGAGCTTGCTGAGCAATTACATTGTCTTGATCTGTTATGAGTTGTTTTGCTAATTTATCAGAAAATGTCGATGTTTTATCAGAGTGACTCAGGACATTCATGACAATTTGTTTTCATTTGTACATTGTTCATATTTTCTGTGGTGTTTTTTCCTCTCATGCTAACTGACATTTTCTATACTCTCTAGGGTCCCCCAGGTGGTGGAGGGCCACCAGGAACACCTATCATGCCTAGTCCAGCAGGTATTGACATATTCTCAGAAATAATAAGGGAAGAGATTTTAGGAAGTACATTATTTTTTCAGACTTTGATCTTCATAATGAATCAGTTAATGAGAAATCATTAGCTTTGTACTTTCTGTATCAGCTTTTTTCCGGCTCTTTCCCTGTTTTTCTATCCCAGCTAAGTTGCAGACACAGATCATTGTATCCATGCAGTTCAAAACAATTAATTTCTCTGACTTTTGAGCGATCTTTTATTGCATGATTTCAGCAGTAGCAAAGAAAAAAAAAGACAAAAGACACAATCTTTGTTAGTTTTTGCTAATGTTCTTTGGAATGATCCTGCCAGGTTGGAAATCAGCAGATTTCTGAATCTGGTGAAAAACCCACACAGTATCCTGTGGGATAGACCTGACCAAATATGGTTCTTGGGTGATGTGTGACTCAAAGGCATCCCATGGCTATTTCAGCTGACTGGCAGCAGGGTCACGCTGGATAGATTGCCCTCCTCTGTCCCGCAATGAAGGAGTAAGGTCCCAGAGGAGCCACTGTTGTGTCCTAGCAGTGATCTGTTCCCAGAACTTCACCATACCATTGTTTCCTCAAGGTAAATGGTTTGTATCTTGCAATTCTGACCACCTGGTCACAAAAGATTGTCCACATTATGACTAAGGTTTGAAGAACCAAAGAGGATGAGAAGATTGAGGACAGACAGCTAGCTTCACAAGGCTTAAAGACAGTTACCTAGATGTATGTATTTCACTCCACTGATGTTCTGCAAAGATTCTGATATGAAGGAAGAACTGCAAGATGTGGAAGATGCTGTCCTCCCCCATGGAGGATATCAGAAGCCTGTCAAGACAAAACAAATGTCTTGTGTAACACAGTATTCAGGAGCTACTCAGACTCCTTTTAGCCAAAATCTGTCTTTGCAACTCACTTTCAAGAAGGACCTATTCACCTCAGTGATGTTATAGCATCCTCAGTCCTTATGTCTGACATGTTCTTGCTGTCCTCTGCAGCACAAGAGGATAGGGAATTTTCTTATTTGCCATGAAAACTTCTTGCACCAGTATAATACTTTCATTAACTACAATCCCAGGGCTTTAAAATGCAACCCAAGATAAAGAATAGGGCTTCCTTGTTCATATAATTAGTGAAAAAGATAGTGTAAACTGATATTTAAAAGTTATAATTTCTTTTAACATAAAACTTAAAGACAGCCTGCACATTTGAATATAGTCAGCCCTGCATTTACAGCACCTGTTAGGCTGCCCAAGTTCATTTCAGATAAAGCTTCTGTTGAGGGATTGTTCCTATTTTCAATTAAGGAAATTCCAAGATGTTTTAAGACTCTATTTTTCAAAGTATGGAAACACTTGGGAACTGGCTACCTGTTGAAAAGGTGCTGACTTGCCTCTGAGAAAAAAGAGTTCCAAGTGTTCCCATGGCCCAGCCACCCCATATGTATTTCTACATGAGGCAGCACAACATGGAGAGAGGCAGGAATGTATGTTTCAGAAGTATCTGGTGGTTGAAGAACTTGTTGTCTACCTATTGAACATTAAAATAACTTGTTATGTGCTAATGGTACTTTGATAACTTCAGGTTAAAAGCTTGAGTTTCCCCTCTTCTTCAAACAGTATATTTAATGTCATAGTGATACATAGTGGGCTGTGCATAGTGGAATTACTTATTCACAAAGGTTGTTTAATACCTACAAAGCTGCATCAGAAAGGTTAAAGAATAGACAAAGACTTGATTTTAACTGCACATGTACAAACATATTCTTGCATGAGGTCAGGCCACGTTCCCAGTTCCAGCACATTTCAGTCAGATACAGGCTTTCTCGCTTCCACTACTTCAGACTCAAAAGTCCACCATCGCATTGTCTTGGAAAAAGATTTACAGCTCAGCATTGACTTCTGTGTGTGCTTGAGTTCAAAACTCCAATTCAAAGATATGGAATGGTCTTTTGGAGGAAATAGGTACTTAGTTATTCTTTATTCGTTTTGCACATACGCTGGACATACTGATTTTCCAGCATTACCAATATATTTTTAAGTTACGCTGTCCACTTAGGGATGTATTTAAGCTTTTCTTAGGTCATTCTCTCAGTAAGCTTTTTCATTACATGGCCCATCTCTTGTCAACTTCACTCCAGAAAGGTTTTTGCTACTAGACAAAGGTTTTGTCTACTATCTGCTGTGTTCCCTTCTCCTTTTTAGAAATATTGATGAAGGGTTTTAGGGTTGTATGTATTAGCAGACAAGTTGGAGATGAGAATAAATAATTTGTATCTACTAGTAGTTCTCAGCTACTGGTTTCTTAATTTCAGCCAGAAAACTTCTGTATGTCTTGTTCACTACATCTTGCTTTTCACTCTGGAGGTGCTGCTCCTGAAAGCTCATGTACACTGACTGGAGGACAAGGACTGAGAGGCAGCTGTGTCAACAGCAGTGCCCATTGGAACTCTTGGCAGAATTAATAGCTTAGGCACTACACTCTGCCAGCACGGTTTTATTGTTATTTGACTCAGGTTTATTTCGAAGCATTGCACCACACTGTACCATGAAGTTACATCAGTTAAAGCTGTTCTTAGTGAGGATCTTTGCATAATGCTTTACTGAGTATGCCTAGATATATACTCAGTGTGCACAATGCTCTAGATATATCCAAAATCTAACAGACTGACATGGACGAGAATAAAAAATTATATTTGCTATACTAACTTGAAGTCTGTATAATGAGAAGCTATCATTTATTACAGATAGAAAACAAATTACAGTAAGTATTGATAAGTGTGAAACTCCTGTTTTATCTTATAGAGAATATTTAAGACAAGTGAAATATTTTGGAACTCCAGGAAAAAGGCTTTATGAAATTAAATAGTTACAGATACTTGGTGATTTATAAACCTTTTAACATTCATACATAGAACTAGAATCTAGAAATAGTCACTCAGGGACCACTGCAATTATTTCTTTTCATAGCTATGTTGTGTGGTAGAAACAGATAGAAAAAGAATGGAGTCTTCCTTTATATTGCCACTGTATATCAGTGATTCAGGCACAGAAAAAATATGAATAGAATGGCAAGAACTGTCTTAGGTGAGTAGCTTTATTGAAAGATATATATTAGCACTTAAAATAATCTCTTATTACAGATTCAACCAACTCTGGAGACAACATGTACACTTTAATGAATGCAGTACCACCTGGACCCAACAGACCTAATGTAAATATGAATCGAGTTACATACTTTTTGAATTATATAGTCTTGTTTTGTCCAAACCACTACATTTCCATCACCTATGTTTAATACTGTTTTCCATTTTTATGGATGACATTTTAGCTGTTTCCTCCCACCGTGTCCTATTTAATGTTTCTCAAATCAATCATGCAAATGCATACAAAATAATGAATGGGGGCACTTTTTCTATACAGAAAAGATCTTAAAAACTTGTGCATGTGGATCTTGGGAACTTAGTTTGTCACACTGCTGTGCAATAGAATTATTTATGATATGTCATCATCCTAGGAGCTGCCACTAAGCATTAGTTTCTGCAGGATTAAAACTTTCATAATAAAAAGTCTCCACCCCTGACAGAAATGTTTAAAGTGACCCAACATTATGCTAACCTGCTATTCTTTAAAAAAGGATAAAATTTGTATCTTTAAGAAGAAATAAATTTCTGTTTTAGGCCAAACTTTAGCAGTTCTAGAACTGAGAAAAATTTGTTTTCTTAGGTAGAATTTGTTCCTTTTCTGATCTCTGTCTATGACTTCAGTTTTATTGTATTTTCTGATTACAACCATATTTCACTTAATTACAGTTTATATTATGGGCCTTATGAAAAGCAAAGGCCAGTAAAACTTCAAAAAACAGATACATATATATTTCTAGATAACTATTCAGTGATTTAAAAAATATATTTATAATGTTAATGCCTTTTAGTTTTTGAAAAAATGAATTTAAGGTTAATACTTGAGATTTGACATTAATGGTTCATATTGCAAAGAAAACAGAGAGTAGTCTGTCAGTGTAGAAAGGGTGGGATTTGAAAGCTGTTAATTAGTCACCTACTTGTTGAAGAAAATAGTAAACTTCACTGTAACTTCAGTGGGAACAGAGCTAGATCAGCACCAGCAGGTTTGAGAATCATACACAAAGCACAGAAATAAATTATAAATTATCTGTAAATTGTATGCCAGCCTACAAAGGTGAAATTCTCAAAAAAAATCAGGAAGGCAGCAATCAGAAAAAGCGAACAAAAGCAGTGATGCTTTTGCAGTGTTCACATATGACTTTCACTGGACTTTCACATTCAGAGCTGGAATTGTGCACTTTTCCTTTACTATTTTTTTTCCTGGAGAATCTTTTCTTTTTATTAGATTACCTACAAAAATTTGTACAGTAATACCAGTTTTTAACGTCTGATCCTTTTATAGTTTCCAATGGGGCCAGGGTCAGATGGACCTATGAGTGGACTGGGTGGAATGGATTCACATCATATGAATGGATCATTAGGTAATAACAGCAATATTACAAGCATTGTGAATTTTCAATGACCAGTGCCATTTTCTATGTTCTCTGAGTGATGTGGAAGACTGTACGTAAAAAAAAAACAACAACAAAAAACAAAAAACACCACCAACAAAAACTTTTTAGAACAGAATATATATATATATCAGTAAGAAGTATTGAGATACTTTTAATGCATTTGAATTGGAATACATAATACACCTCTGGAGGAAAAATACTGTACTTTATTTAGATAACAGATACAGTTTTAATCCAGTTATTAAAGCCACTCTGATTGTGGCTTAAGACCTGTTTTTACTTACCTCTCCTCCTCTTTCAAAAACTTGAGAAGGTGTTACTGGAACATGCTGGTGCAAGTTCTTATCAATTACCTGGAAGTAAGTTATTACGTATATTGATGTATTCATTAAGCTGTTTTTATCCCAACATTTGGATATCCTCATTTGTCTATATAATTAGCCTTCTGTCTGTTAAATATTAGTATTATTATCCCATCCCCACAAGCAGCTTCAGAAAGGTGCAAAGAGCATGTAGAGGCAGGAGAAGCAGGTTATTGTTTGACTTTTGAGACTATGACTTTTGAAGGACTCATAGCTAAGGGAGAAGCCTTGCACAACTCTACAAAATTTCCATTGCTTTATCTGTTGACTGTCCTAGCAAAGTCTTCTGCCTTTGCTCTTTGCTGGAAGGAAGATCAACTCTTGAAAGGGATTTAAGAAAGAGGGCAAAGGTAAATAAATTGCATTTCTGCCTTTCTCCTCCATACACCCACAAGATAAATAAAGACAAGGTATTTATTTCTGCTCATACCGTAACATTAGGGCAGTAGCTGAGTGCATTTGTGTATCTTACTCTTCACTTCTGTCTGCACCAAGCAGTGTCAGTGATACAGGCAACAGCAAAGGGAGGACTTTCTTTGGATCTCTTTCCTCTTCTATACCTGTTACCTACCAGCAAGGTTCTCTTTTACACTTAGGAGCTGTCCTGATGCCCACACAGGGCACCAGCAATTTCTTGCTGAACAGCATTTTTCCTTATGGGGAAAAACCCCACCAAGCTAAATACATTAGGAGGGCAGAAGCCAAGCTGCTACTGTTCCCTTTGCTTCTGTCCCTGAAGAAAAGCTCTATCATCTTCCCATCATGGACACAGACCAACCTCAGCTCCATACTGCAGTTAGTAACATTTGATTCCATACTACCATGGTGGATGAAGATCCGTCATTCATAGCCCCAAAGTTGGAGATTTTGAGACAGAAATATAAACAACTAAAGCAAAGGGATAAATTCAAAAAGTGTATAACCAGATAAGAAAAACTATATTATCAAAACTCGTTTTATCAAAACTCATGAATGATTAAAATTCAGCAGTACACATCTAACTCCTAATAGATCTTTCTTCATTTTCTTTTTTCTTTTTTATTTTGGTGGGAAGGCAGATCCCTGGATTCCCAAAATACTTTGCATAAGGACACCTTGTGATTTTACAACATTTCTTTACAAACAACAATCCGAAAAAGAATTGTTGCTTTACTTAATAATGATGTGCATTATGTTCAAATAAATGAGAATTTGTGTAAAAGGTAATCACATCTTCTTCTGTCACTTTCCGTAGCCTGAGAATTATTTCTTAGCTATACAAAAAATTAAAATTGAAAGAGTTATGGAAGGATTTTGTGTGTACCTAGCATTCACTTAGTTACTTTCTCCAAGGAAAATGATGACATATTTAGTCAAATTAACTATGCCTTCTTCCCAAGGTTAATTTCGTATCTAAAATGAAACAGTTCTTTTCAGAGAGGAGGGCTGGGAAAGATCTTCTGCTTTTGTTTCTGTGCAGCAGTAGGCAGCTTTGTCTCATGCTCAACGGCTTACATTGGATGAGCTTCATCTCGAACTTCAATTTCTTTCACCACAACTGTTCTACTGGATGTCTGTACATAGGTCTAATTGTTAGACAGCAAACTTTTGCTGATTTCCACCAAAATATTTTCTTTTGGCTTTGACAAATAGCTCTTCCTCTTCCTAACATTTATGAATATGATGTGTGTATAGAGAAACATCATAATTTTTTATCAACCCTTATTTTTTGTGTAGTGAGCCGTTTCAGTCTCTTCCCATTGTTTTTTTCTGATGCTCATCTAGTTTGAATGTCTTTCTTGAAAATAGGTGGCCAGAACAGTTTACTGTCTGTTGCTGCTAAAAATGCCGGCAGTGATACATCTCCTGTAAAATAATTTCCCTTGTTCTTGGCTTTACCCAAGTGGGAGTTTCAGCATGTGAAAAAAAAAAAATATCTTTTCAATACTCTTGCCTTCATTGTATTTAAATTTATTTGGTTTCTGTTATTCCAGCCCTCAAGATCATCTGCTTCTAAAAGACAGTATCATCAGTATTTATACTTAGAAGTTAGTGTCATTTCATCCAGTTTCAGAAACCAGTAGGTTTCTGCTCTGGGAACAAAGGCATTCATGAAACCCTCCCAGCTAACTCTAGAAGATATTCCACTAGAGCACTGCCTAGAAGGGAGTTTTGAAGAGCTGAAGTTCAGTAAAATAATGGTCTTTTTTTTTTCAGGAACATTAACTTCTACTAGTCATCCATATTTTTTCCCTTAGTCTTCAGCGGCGTTTCCTACAGGACTATGTACCCCAAATTAATTTCACTGTTTGTACCCAGCCCTGGCTAAGAGGACAGGGAAGTTCAACATGCTCTTTTTTGAGTTGTGCCAGGCTGTCTCACCCTAGTAGGATGCCATTCAAATAACCAACACAAATCAGAAATACGTCCTTCATTCTTTTCTTCCTTTTTACATGAGGTGTGTACACAGGACTAACATTATTCTATACTGACTGTAACCTTTTACAAAGAGAGACATTGGGAAGGAAAGGAGGTAATGCACTGTTATGTTTTAACACCCTGCTGTCACATTATGTATTTAGTGTGGAAAAAAAGTTCTTCAATTAATTTCAGCTCAAAACTAATTGAATAATTATCTATTTTAATTTAAGGCTCAGGAGACATGGACAGTATTTCCAAAGTGAGTACCTAGTGAAGTATTTGGCATTTTTGGAATATTTCATTCTAAACATATTTTCTTTGTTTTTGTTATGAAGCTTTTTATTATGTGTCTACATTTTCTGCTTGTCAACTCTTTGGAAGCTATGCAGACAGTATTAGCTGAAAATTTAAAAGCAATGTTTATGATCATAGGGAGTGTAAGTAGAATTATTTCCTACTGCATAATAATGTGTATTAATTTGTGTCATTAATACATATCCAGTTCATAATCTGATTTATCATGTTATAATCTTCCATACTGTTAAGACAAATTAATATGGTTCTGATAATTAATTTTATTTAAGTGTAAGTTTGGGAAAATGTCTTTAGGATGTTACTTTTAAGCACTGTGTGATTGCTTTTGTTACCTCTGTAGGGCATGGTTAATATCTTAATCATTATTCTAAGTCCCTAAAAGCTAGATTAAAAAGTGGTTTCAGAAGCAGCACTGTTTTGATTTCACAGCCATTAAATAGTATGCTCAAAATGAATGTGAGTTTAACCTGCAGGGGTTTTGCATTTACAAAAATAATATTGTGCTTTAATGTGCCACTTCTTCCATAAAAATAAAGCTCTACTATGTATGTGATCATTATTAATTTAGGAACTATTTCAAATAAGGAATTAATGAGCATATTTGGTAATGATAAAGTGGCACAAATCTGTCCCTGCAAAATACTATGTTTTGTACTCAGCATTTTCAGGCATAACTGACTCAAACTAATAAATACATCACTAAAACAGTCTCCCTGCACTTTTGTGCTCTTGATCTACAAATACAGAAAAGGATGAATAGATTGTTTCAGATAAAATTCTGTAACTCATTCTTTTGTTGCAAAATTCTTGACAATCTTCTCAAAAAGGAACATGAGTTTGCAGTGACCGTATGAACTGCCTGTGCATTTTGTCTGACTGAGGACTAAGTACCACAGCGCTGTTGCAGGATCCCTCTCAGTGCAGACTTTGCCACTTTGCACCTGTCTGCACATGCTCTGGGCATGCTGAGGATGTCGATGTAGATGCACCCTTGGGAGGGCCCTGAGCTACAATGAGACGCAAACATATGTGTCAGAAAGGAACAAAATGTTTGCCTAAATTCATGTGGATTGACATAGAAATTTGTAGCATGAATTGGCTGAGAATTTAATCTCAGATGTTCAAAAGACTGGAGTCATTCTTCAGCTAGTGGTACCTATTTGTATATCCAAAGTGGAGAACAAGGACCCTGAATAGTTCCCAAGTTTTGGTCTTCAGGTGAGGCTATGGGAGATGTGTAGCTTGTAAAGTGTACTTAGGTGTGTATCTTAGTGTTCTGTGATGTCTATAATGGCTTTGCAGTCACTGCCAATATAGAAGACATAATCTTGCATCAGAAGAAATTCACCACAGGCAAACACTATCCTTTTAAGGTTGCGCAGGTGGTTATGGCTTTACATCAGCCCTCCCTTGCTTTTGGTGGAGAGCAGGATCTCAGCAGTATGTCTCCAAGGCTGTTGCTGCTCCTGTGAGGGAGTAGCATCTATAGCAATGCTACATGTTTGTAAGTCTTCAAGATCTGCAATGTTTTCAGACCCCACAAATAAAACAAGGGATCAAAATGACCATGTTGCCTTAGCTGTGCTAATAAGTGCAGTGATGGATTCAATGATAACAAGTGTACAGCACTTTAAAAATCATTGTCCCTATTTTTCATTATATTTTGTTTTGCAAACTACAGTATTTTTAAGCAATACAAACAAAACAAACAACAAACAAACAAAACAAACAAACAAAAAATATGTTAGCTTGCCATAAGATTATTTTTAAGGGACCATATTCAACCCGAAGGTATTAAGCAACAACATGTGTGCTAGTATGAGTATCAGGTATTCTGAAAACCTGGATCCAGACACTTACCTGGAAGTCTTGTAATTTGTTAACCTTAATAAATGCATCATGCAAATCACATTTGATGCATGTCTTTTTGAAATAACTGAAAAAATGTGTTTTGGAAGTAGCAGAGTTGTACTGTTACACCATTCCATATAATGGCTTTTAAATACCTTTTTCTGAGGAGTACTGTCCAATATGCAGCCTTTATTAGTACTGACAAAAATGTGTGGGCAGAGCCTTGTGTATTGCATTTATAATTTCATGCAGGTAACAGTATGTAATACTTTTGAAACTTGATTGGAAAAGTTCTGTTTGCAAGGAATAGACAATGTCAGGGGTTGATGCATGGAAAATAATTATATGGCTGCCTTCCAGTTTTGTACCAGTAAGCAGGATTGTTCTTGTTAAGGTAACAGTCTCCCTGTTGGCTTTTTCACAAGTAGATTTCCAGATTTCTGATTAATGTGACAGGAATTGTTCACTGGAGTTAACAGAATTTGGACTGGATGTTATTGGATGCTCAGTTACAGGCACAGGACTTCAATGGAGTAAAATGTACATTAGAGGAGCTGATTGTCTTTTCCCTTGAGACGCAGGAAATTAATCTAGTCTTGGTAGTATCAGTACAACTCACAGAATTCAGAGCTACATTTTCCATAGAACATTTTACTTTAATTGGCTGAGTGGCAAAACATGAAGTTTTTACGAAGTAGATTGAGATAAGGGAAGTAAATGAACTGAAATTTTGCATATTAAATAAACATTAATAACCAATGTTTCTTGCAGTGCCCATGGAATTAGTGCAATCATCAAAGAAAGAGTAGCTTTGGAAAAACTCAGCTAGTGCTACAAAGTGAAACCCCATACTGGCCATAAAAGCAGCCCAGGGGAGTTGCTATGAAAGTATTTATGTCAGGAATTTGAACCTTTGGGGCCAGCATACTGTAGTGATTGCAGAATTTCAAAGCTTTGTACTACACAGAGCAAGATAAAATAGGGGTAAATCCCCATGGAATGAACAAAAGTACGGGAGCATCATATAAAATAAATGTGACAAGGCCTTAGTGGATTTTAAACTTTATATTCATAGATTTTAAGGTCAGAAGGGACTGATATGATTGTGTAGTATGACCTCCTACATAACATAGGCAACAGGATTTCCATAAATTAATTCCCGCTTCAGGTACGACAGCTGTAGTTGTTGAACTGAGGCAATAGTTTTCAACCTTTTTCAAGTGGTAGATCCCTAAATAGTTGCTACAATAACTCCACTGAAAAGCACACTCGATTGTCTGATGTTAATTAAGTAGTTGAGTTTTCAGTTGTCTTTGATGGTCCTGTTGTTTATTTATTCCTGGGGATCTGTTAGAACTACAGTGAACTAGCTGGTGAAGGAAAAATAAGGGCCAGGGTCTTGACTTTTGTAAATGTTTTTTTAATTAGTATTTCAGATGTTTAAAACAGTTATGCCTGCATGTGGGCTGTATAATTAATTTTGTATTTAATCTATAGTTGAAAATAAATGCACAAAGTTGAACTCATGAACATATTTGCCCATTCAGACTGAAAATGGTGATCTTCCCGCAGGAGTATAGCAAAAAATTAGTGTCAGCCCTTCACTAGTCTGCAAAATACATCTCAAAGCAGATAGAGTGTACTACAATCAGAAAACTGTGGAATGTGCTACAATATTTAAACTTTGGGCAGTGCTCAAAATGCAGCTTTTTGATTGCTAATATGAGCGTGCAGAAATAGGGTATGAAGGGAAAGAAGTCATAGCTATCACATTTTCCATGCAATGAACTCTCCAGAGTATGTACATCCTGTGACTGGGCGCCACTGAATGGAGCCAGGGTCTTGTCAGTGGTGTCCAGTGCCAGGACAAGAGGCAGTGGGCACAAACTGGAGCACAGGAGGTTCCCCTGAGCACCAGGCAGCACTTCTGTGCTGTGCAGGTGGCTGGGAACTGGCACAGGCTGCCCAGAGTCTGTGGGACATCCTCCTTAGGGATCTCCAAAACCCGCCTGGACGTGGGCCTGGGCAACCTGCACTGGGTGGCCCTGCTGGGACCAGCTGGCCTCCAGAGGTCCATTCCCACCTCGGCCATTCTGTGATTCTTGTGATCTCTGAAGTGCCAGTGCAGAATGTATATAGTCTACATAGTCGTGAGGAAAGTACCAAGGAATTAAGGGAACTTCCCTTTAATTTCATCTCTCCTATTTTTCATTCAAAGATTGCCGTACTGCAGGGTTAGTTACATTAAATGAAGACTGACTGCAGGTGTTTCAAATTGCAATATATATGTATATTTTAAAGAAGCCTCATAAATCCCTTTGCTAATAGACATACTATGTTAGGATTGTAATTCAGAAAAAAGAAGAAAGGGACAATTCCACTCAAGATTCTTACAGCCATTGTTGTCTGATCACTTTGATCAAAATCTCTATTTGCAGTTACATTTTGTTATCTTGCCCATTGACTGCACTGGGTTTGCGCTGTTTTTATGACATACCAGACTTGCGTTTGTGTATGTAAAATCCAACAACAATATAGCGTTCAGTTTTTCTGGATCAAAAAGATCAAGGAGAGAACTGTGATAGACGTCATAAACATTTCATAATGAAGTTCTTGGCTTCTCTCCCCCATTTCCCTGACTATTCCTTTTTCATCACAAAACCTCTGTTAGTAGGAGTCTTAGCAGTGCCTCTGTTAATGGAAGTCTTAACAGTGATGGAAGGAGAAGCATCCATGCTCCAGGCATGGCAGGGTGCCACAAATCAACTTTGTAAAAATACCTAACGAATGGTAGTGTCTACTGTAATCATGTATTAGCTGTTGACTTGGAATAATTTCTGTGACAATTATCTACTTTCACCCTTTGTGTAAGTAACTGAACCTTGAAAGCATTTTCTGAACATTGTAGAAGTGATTGTGTAGTACTTCTATAAAGAAAAAAAGGAAAGATATTTTCCTTCATAAGCCTTTGTATTGTTATTACCTATTAACATTTCAGTTACACCTAAGTACTAAGAAGGTAGATTAAGAGTTTATTGCAATATGCACTGCAAGCAAATGGAAAAATTACAACTGCTCCTGAAAAGTGTTTGCAGGCCCAATCCAGGGGCTGGCTGTTACTCAGGAGCATTTAATCCTCTCTCTGCTCTGCCTGTAAACTCTGCATTAACTGCTTTCAGTGAAGTGGCTTAGCACCTCAAAATTTGAACAGTACTTGTGAACTGCTTGTGAAATTGTATTTCCATTGACTAAGCACTGTGAGCAAAGACAGAAGTCCCATTATGTCAAGACGTGCTCATAGACTTCACTGAACTTGACTGTGTGATTTAATGAAGTGACAGAGTTTGCTCTTAGACCTGATGAAGTCATTTATAGTTTTTCTTGACTTCAACAGAAAATGCTGGCTGTAACTTTGAAAACAAGAATCACAGATAACAGTTGTTACTAAAATTAGTGAATGAAGGACACAGAACTCAGCAGAGGCTGAGGGCATACCCCAGTGCATTGCACAGGACATTTTACTGCTCTACGTTGTAGAAATGAGCTGGTGTCAACACTTAATCTGTGTTTTAAAATCTTATTTAACAGAACTCTCCCAGTAATATGAGCATGAGTAATCAGCCTGGCACTCCCAGAGATGATGGTGAGATGGGTGGAAACTTCCTAAACCCTTTTCAGAGTGAGAGTGTAAGTATTTCTTTATAGAGTTGTTTTACTTTGGGAACCTTTGTCCCTGCTATTTTGTTTAAAAGAAGAAGAAGAAAAAAAAAAAAAAAACACACAAAACAGCAAGAACAAACAGTTTTGCAGTGTACCTGCAATGCCTGTGCCTTAGGTGTTTTTTCTTCTTTTTTACTAGCTTCTAAAATTAGAGTATTAATTTACCAAAAATTTTTGCAAAATGCTAAAAAAGTTGAGCCAAAACAAGTAAATGTGGGAGGTGTAGATCTACTGCAGAAACTCTTTTTCTAGATAAAGAGGTGCATTGTCAATGAAAGTTAGATCTGTCAAGCAGTAATAATTATGCCCTATGTATTCAGTAATGCACGGTGGGCATTTGTCAGACGCTATCTGAGCAGCCAAAATACAGAGTTGACAGATCTGTACATCTGAGTGTTTCAGTTTGTGGTTACCCAACCTTTGACTCCTAAACAATGTGTATTGCACTGCAGGAATGTCTTTTAGGACAGGATTCACACTGAAGCGTACAATTAGAGCACCAGATCTCATATTGTAGAGAGGTAGAGACAGAATTATTGGTGCTGTTAGAGACAGAAAAGGCAAAGGTGCCCTCTAGTGTTCATTCTGGGACAAACGATGTTCTTTAAAATGGAGTACGCTTGAGGCAGCAAAACATGGTGTGCAATAAATTACAAAGCAAGACCACTATTTTCATACTCATGTGCCTGAAGCTGGGTTTCTAAATCCACATTTAGGTTCCTAAATAGAAGTGGTCTGATTTTTCAGAAGTGCTGAGTGACTTCAACACTTCTATTCTTTTTGGAAATCACTGCTGCCAGAAGTGAGTGCAACTTCATTAACTATGCCAGTGGTGAATTTTAGCTTAGAAACCATGAGTAAACAGTTCCTCTTAGATCACAAAAAGCCAAA
>CM021729.1:62782602-62816684 GCA_011074415.1 Stictonetta naevosa | reverse complement strand
TAAATGGGAATCAGACTTTTGGTGTGTTTTTTTATATTTATATATTTATATATATATATTTATATTTTATATATATATTTATTTATTTATATATATTTTTATATTTGTTTGTCTGGGTTTTGGTTGGTTGGTTTTGCTTTATTTCTTTAACTAGTGAAAAGGAAAAGGGAGCAGTTTCTGCATGTTAGCTGTTTTTGTAAAGAAAGCACATGGTCAAATTGTTTGGAGTATTGGAGAAAATTGGTTTGTACTACCTAAAGAGATTGATGTTTCTAAATCTGCCAAAAAGGCACTAACCACAAAACATCCATTAAATGTGATCCTTGGTCATGGTAATCCTTGACACTCAATTTGGCATGCTTTGCTTGTACTGAGGGCAGACAGTCTGATTCAGCAGGCAGGCCAGTTAAGCAAACGAAAGGCCAGAAAGAAGGACTTTAGTTGTACTCAGAAGAAAATAAGTTTTCTCAGATACTTATTGGATTCTAGGTGCGCCTAGGTGTCATTTTCCCACCTGAATGAATCTGGGACCTAGTTTTCTCAAGGTTTTGCTATGCCTTCTGTGTACTTCTAGGTATCACGTCCTCTGTAAGATGTGTCACGTTTTTGTCCTTGGGAACTGTCTTGCTTTCTTACTCATATTTGGTTACTTGGCTATTTAGAGTAGGTGTAGAAGACCCACACAAAATTTTTTTTGAGTGTTCTTGGACACTTGGAAATGGCCAGCTCAAAGCTCTGGTCATGCTGTTTTTTTATTATGTGGCTGTTTTTGCGAAGGCAAATTAATCTCACAATTTCTTGTATCAGTTTTCATTACAATAATACTTCTTGCATTTGAACATTTTCATCAACTTAGAAGATTTTAGGCCAATTAAGGGTTTCTGCAAGTTTTCACTTTAAACAAAAATTAAGCATATGCACTTCTTGTAGGCCTCATGCTGTCCCATCAATTATTGGTAATGAAGTACTGCCAACTTGAGGGCAACTATAGCTTGTATAAGGGCTGCCGTTCAATTTGTTTCACAATAATAAGGTGAAGTGGTGACTGAGTTTTTGGTTCTCTTGAAGGAGAATGACCACTGATTCAGCTTCCCTCCTGAAATCGATAATACTGAATAATAGATACCAAAAGAATAGCTGAATTCCAGTCAGATATATCTGTACACTCTTCTTCCCACCCAGCAATAAAAGAACTCTCCAAAACATTTATCTAATTCAGCTCACCACAAATGCAACTGGTCTACTTGAGGCTAGCTAGCTGCCTGGCTAAATCTCCCCAGTTTCCAACACTGGTCAGAAGGTCTGGAAAGCATCAGTGAAATACTCGCTCATCACACCACCCAGATAACACTGAAACAGTCTTTGGGTGAGTTGAATTGATCAGCAAGAGCTGTATTTTTATGTAATGAGAGAAGGTTAACAGAATTTGTGATACCACAAATTGGACTACAGCGTTAGAACGGGCTATAGTACAAATTTAGGAGAAAATTCAAAGAGCCGGTTGGCATTTGAACTCATTGCTCTGGTCCAGTTGTAATTTTAGTTATCTGGAAAAAAAAAATTATTGTTAAAATGTGGATTCCTCTTTTTTCAGTACTCCCCTAGCATGACAATGAGTGTGTGATCCGTTAACAAGTATCGTCATGAAGACCACAGTGAGTTGGCCCTCTTCAGAGAGTTACTGCAGAAGAAAATTATTCGTCCCAGTGTACAGTTTAACAAAAGGATCTCAAACACAATCAGACCCACATTTTTTTTTCTACCATCTCCCCTGTTTTGTCAAGAAAGTGGGTCCCAAACATGATTGAGATAACCATAAAGAGTGGCATAACAGATCTGCCCAAGATGGAACTGCAATTACCTGTGTATGTACTTGCATGGGTTAATGTATGTATGTGTGTGTGACACAGAAATACACACATACATATATAGACCTGCAGGGCATTGTAAAACATTATGACATGACATCTTACGTAGAAATGAGAAGTAGGGACTTCTATTCCATCTTTTTTTTTTTTTTCACGTTTACATTCTAATTTTTAAACTTTGCTTTCCCTCTCCCCTCCTGAATTGTTTTATGTTGCATATATCACTGCTCTATAAGTTATTTTTTAAAGTGAACTCAAATGGTAAATTCTTCTGATTTTGTAAATGTCTGCCATTATGGATAGGAATAAATCTGCTTATAAGAGCTTTCATTAACTTGTGTTTGATACTAGTTACCCTGTGAATCATAAACTGTACTGTCTCAAGAAATAGAAGAAAGCTCATCTTAATTTTTTTGGAGAAATTTAATAATTTTCACCTAGTTTGGTGATTTTTTTTAATACTTTGCCTTTAAAAAAAAGAAGCACTGAAGGTTATATTTCTTCTTTAATTGAAGCCTAATATCTGCAATATCTATTTTAAATGGAAGCCTGAATTTGATACAAGCTTCTCAGTTTATATAGAGTACTATAAGGTTACTGTATGCGAGCTCCAATTGCTATAGAATCTAGCAATAAAGTGTCAGGGCTTCTTCTGCCCTTGGAAATGAATTTTCTATTTAGCATGATCTTCCGTAGGGGTGGTAGCTAGAAGAAATACAGTAGAGTCCTTATTACCAAAACCTGTTCTAACAATTTATGTTTACGTTTCCCCTTTTCAGTAATTCTCAACTAAATCCTAACAATCCGTGGTCCTGATGACAAACAGTATCTCCCAAGCCTATTCAGAACATCAGATCACACTGGTACACGAATTTACCCCCCAAACCTTTCAGTAAGCAGTCATTTTTGTGAACCTAAATGAGGGAGTAAACTTTTTATGACTACTATGCCTTGTGAGGGTCTTACCTTTCACCATGAACAGAAGAGGCAAAAAGGTCTAGGCCATTTTATAAGATCAGCATATTAGACATGAAAGCTGGGGACAGAATGGAGAAAAGGCATATGGTCTTTAAGGAAGAGCTTCTGGAAATGGTCCCATGTCTCCAGGCAAAGCTCTAAAACCAAGATTACAGTAAATTTAGTTCCTAGTGACTTCCAGTTCCCCCATGAGAATGAAAGCTTTCGGTTGTGTACTGGTCAAAATGCTGATCAGAAACAAGGGCTGCTCTACAATTGATGCTATAGATGAAAGCAAAGTCCCCACCTTGGACTTTGCCTATAGAAGAGCCACTTATATAGGAAGAGTAGTTCTGAACAGAGTATGTCCATGCAGACTTTTAAGGGGATATTTTTCATGAATTTGTGCTGAACAAGTGTATGTAGAGAGCTCATTGTGATGGTAGATGCACATAACTGGATGCATAAGTAGTACCAGAATCTCTGAACTCATTTTTATTTTTATATATGTAATTTATATATATATGAAAATAAAATCATTTAACGCTTTTTACTCTCTTGTTAGTGCTGTTCAAAGGTGAAACTCTTGGAGGCTTAAAATTACGTTAAAATATCAAAAATTTTGGTAGCATTACTATTTAGTAATAATATCATGAGCTAGAGAGTCATTATATGGTTTTGTAGACTTTATTCCCAGTGATTATGGAGATTTAATTCATTTGCTTATCTTTGGAAAACATTTTGTTGCTGTCTCAAAAGATGCCAGGAGTCCCTACCATTAATTTGAATTATAAAAATATAAAATGAGATCTAATTTCCCTAGATCCTTCATGGTTGTCACTAATATCACTGGTTTCCGTGGTTATGTGTCCAGTTCAGCCCAGCTGAAATAGAGCAAAGTCCAGGCGTCCTTGCGGCTTTCATTTGACATCTGTATTATCCTTGTTGGTAACCTCTGTGGAGTATTCTAGGACTGTTTATTGCCCAATTTCAGTCACACGATGTCACTGCTCCTGGACTAAGGTAGATGGATATGTCTGGACATCCAGTGACAAAGCCATTCGTGCACAAGGTAAGTGTGCCCTTGAGTGAGCTCGTGACCTGTTGGGTACATCTGGGCCGTGCTGGGTGCCTCGAGGGGAGCCCCTGGGGCTCCTGCAGGCAAGCAGTGTGTCCAGTGGGCACCGAGAACTGGCCTGGACAGCATCACTGACATTGCAAGACTGGAGCTTCTCAATGTGGCAAAATTAAGCAGAATTAGGGCTTAATATTAATCAGACGTTCAATCTATTTATTTATTTATTTTCTAAATTTGGCATTAGCTTCAATAGTGTAGTGTATGGGCATCTGTTGAGAATAAGTCTGACCATAAATTAAACCTATGCATAAAGCAGTACCCTTTAAAGGGAACTGCCAGCACATTGAATATTATTATCAACATACAATATCCCAATTTATCCTAATCTTATATATAAGATATATATCCTTTCAGGCACATATTTTTTCTTATGCAGTTCTTTTGAATTCTATGCAATTTTTCTTTTTGCCAGCATATAATTGTTTACCCTTTTCATTTCTTTCCCAAACATTTATTCTAAATTAAACCTTGTTGCATTGATCCTGCAGCATTAATATCAGCAAATACATTGCTGGTCTCAAAAGGAACAGGATTGGTCCGTGCTTCTTGTAGCCTGTAACTCTGTGCCCTGATAGTGCAAATTACAAAGTATGTCCAGTACTTTTCACACCTACAGAGCCCCACAGATCTGTGGGATAACAAATGTGCAAGCTTGCAAAATTTCAGATTTGGGAGATCTGATTTAATATTCACTGCACATCTTATTTTTAGAATTTTAATCAGATATAAAGAAACCTAATCATCTTGATTTTTGTAGGGAACTCTTGCATTCCTATGCTTGCATACATGGGGAAAGTTATTTACATGCAAATTGATAAAATCAGGTGATTATAACCATACCTAGGTTCTGCAACTGAACCATTAGAAAACAATTGTACATGCTAAATGCTCAACTTATAAATTAAATATATCCCATTCTTTTTAAAATTTTCATAGAGCTTTTTGCTTGTTCATTTGTTTTCTTTCTTTTGCTTATAAATCCTTGCAGGATTTTCATCATATACAGGAGTATTAATATGGAAAGAAAGATTATTTCCAAGCACTGACTTTATATTTCCACTTATGTTTCTAATGCACTAGATATCAATGTGTAATGTAACTGCTGTTTATATCTGTCTTTATGCAACAGCATTATTGATAATGGCAGAAACTGTCCAGCTCTGGGAGGAATGTTACTTTAAGTGGTGCCAGCTAGTTTTCTTACACCATTTTTTAATAGAGATTTCTCTTTCATATAGAAATAAATAGATCATGATTTTGCCAATGTGTCTTTCAGGCAAAGTTAAAGTAAGGCTTTTTTAAAAACAAGTGATGAAATCTTAGAATAGCAGAAATAGGGGAATAATGGGTCTCTCTTACCATCAGAACTCTGGCAAAAATTCTGGCCTTAGCAGATGAAGTTGGGATTCGCTTGTGCATTTCACAGTGAAGCTGGTATTTTAGCTAGTATCTCTCACCCATGAGAAAGGTGCATTCGTACACAGTTTTTGTCTCCATGCCTAAGTCTTGCGCAGACAAGAATGGGGTTTAGGATGAGGAAGAAGCTGTATGAATCACTGCTAAAGCATGTGGTCTGACGTGCATTAAAGACATACCTGGTACTTGCATGTGTGGATTACATTATTTTCTTAATTGTCTGAGCACGAGGAAGAAGTGCAGCTGCACTCAATGCTTGGTGAGTTGTTGCATGCAAAAGACATGGGAACAACAGTGAGCCATGTCTTTGATGCACTGTAGGCTGCCCAAATAGGCCCCAGCTTGCCTTGGGGTGACTGGCATCAACAATTAACAGCCAAGTCCCCCTGGGAGTCCCCAGAGGCCAGACCTGCATGTCACCTACCTGGTCAGGGAGAATACCAACCTCCAGACTTACCAGCCTGCTCCACTCCTGAATTCACAAAGCGTAAGGTTAAATGTCCCGTGTCCCACCACCAGTCCTCTGGAAACATCTGGCCCTTGCTCTCCTTTTAAAATGCAACGAGAGAGATGTAGGCTAATCATTTATTTTAAATAATTCAACTTAGGAAGAAGTGAATAGAGCCTAGCTTCTTTATGGAGAGCAATTCAGAATCACTGCATAAGGGCTGCTTCATGAACTGGCCAAAAATCATTTGAATTTTCCCCTGTTCTGTGGTTAGCAAATGAAATACTACATGTAAAGAGAATTTGGAATTAGATGGGTAATTTAATGAGGGACCAGCTGTTACAATATTCAGTGTTGAACATTTTACTTTCCTAGTTGAAATGAATTTTCAGCTGATAAATGTTGCACTGATTTCTACTTCTGAAATCAGTTACATATTTTTGACTGTTATTTCCTGTTCCTTTGTTGTTGTTGCTAAATATGGACTGAATTCTTCAGGATTTGACTGTATACATTTGCATTTGGAGAATGTAAAATAGGGTTTAACAATACATGTATATATATATTTAAAAGGACAGGTAAAATTATTATTTTTTAAAATTCACTTTTAGTGATGATACAACACAGCTTCTGCCCCAAATGAGCTTGCGTTTGTTTGGGCCCTCAGGGTGGGAACCCTGTTAAAGCATATTGTTAAATAAAAACCCCCAAACTACTTTCAACAGTGACAACTCATTTCTATTCAAACTGATCACACTATGGAACTAATACAGGATGTTATGATACGCAACAACAGAAAAATTCAGTACGCTCAAATATAAATGAGTTAGATTTAAATTTTAGTTTGTGCAGCTTCCTTTACTTTCCAGACATTATTGGCTCTGTGCTACAAGCTGCTGTTCATGCCAGTTGTTCTACTGAAACTTTGATGACACCACTCATATAATGTCATTTTTCTTGTAGGATTTCACCCTAGTCTGTGTGAAATGTACAATTTGTCTGAGATGTGACATTATTTTGCAGATCTATAAACTATGGAGAAAAAAAAAAAGGATCTGCTGAAATTACCAAAATGTTGTTTCAACACAAAGCACAGAGGAAAAAGTCCGTATCTAAAATTACTGATGTGAGTGCATGCATAGAAGTTGTCTGCCAGAGCTGTCATCTTGAAAGCAAATTACAGTAACAAATTTAGAGAAGATAAACAGACTGTCTACTCAGCAGTTAAAATTCTGATCCTGCAAACACATTCCCATTTGTTTGAAATAAAGCCTACACATGCTTAATTTTAAGCAGATTTAACAATACAAGTAATATCCTTCAGAAGAGTGGGACTGCTAATACGCTAAAGCCATGCTTGAGTGTGGACAGTCTAGAAGCTCAAATTAAGTCTTCCCTGAGCAAACATTTTATCTTATTTTACGGATTTCACCAGTGTAGGAACATGTTTGTGTACTGATAGTACTGATATGTGGAACAGATTTGGCTTTCTTCTGTTTCTTATTTTATTACAGCATCGTTCACTACTAAATATTAAATATTTTTGTGAATTTGTCCTTTCATTTTGTTTTCAGTTGTGCAGCCATAATTTCCCTCAATATACAGCTTACAGCTTTGCAATTTTAGTCCAAACCTCTGTTCGGTCACTGTTCTTCATCTAAGCTTAAAATATGTAAGAAAACCTCTTATGTAATGGGAAAACTTGCCATAAAAATAAAAAGGGTTTTCTTGGGTACTTGTTTTCACCTTTAATAAAAAAAAAAAAAAAAATGTTCTACAGTTATAATTTGAAATGCTCACTTTCTAGCCACTATTTAATATCTATGTGCAAAAGAAATTGAGAAAATAAATTGCCCCTTCTTCTTTTTCTTTTTCTTTTTCTTTTTTTTTTTTTTAATCCATTTGAATTCATCATAAGTAATATCTGGAAGGCATGATTTTGGGGAAATCAGATAAAAACAAGATTTACCACCTAGCTGCTACAAATAATACAGCTGGCCTTCGTTTTGAAAGCTCCTTCCATGTCCCCGAAAGTGGATTGCCTACCATTCGATACATACGGCTTAGTAACAGCCTGATACCCAAAGCGTTGCCCCGCTCATATGTTCCATGCTCAGCATCCCATGGGTGGCCCGGTGGGTACCTTGACCAGTCGGGATGCTCAGGGTTGGCATTTTGCAGAAGAGCAACCAAGCAGGCAGACAAGCAGACTTGTGCAGGGTCTGGACAGCACAGCACGTGGTGTTTGTATGCAACCTGCTGCAGATCATCTGGCAGTTAGGCCTGGGGGCTCCCTTAGGATTTTAGTACTGGAACAAGAGTCTTGGTTTTCCTAAGAGAGAATTCTGGCAGCTTAGCACCAGTTTTTGAAAGGAATCAGTGCAGAACTGGTTTTGTTTGCTAGATGGCACATCTCCTCATTAGCCTGGGTGTACTAGGAACGAGACAATAGGATTTGGAAGTCCAGTTTGTTACAGAGATATGCACAGCTCATCAGCGTAGGAGGGAATTACTACATGGCCAAACCCACATTTGTCCCTGTAGAGTGAGACCATCAGTAGTCCCTTTTGATGCAAAGAATTGTTACCACAGAATGCTGCTCCAAGCCACGAGGAGCTAAATCATCCACTAGATGAGCGGGATATTTGTAGGTTTTATTTCTGTTGTTTAATCTTCATGTTTTCTCCCCTCTCATTTGGATTTTTCCATTAAATGTACCATGCCAGATGTTTGCACAAAAACAAGAACAATTTGCCCAATAAACATACAGGAAGTTGCTTGCATCTGTAACAAGAGTCCTACTATAGAGCATTTATTTCATTACAGACATTGTGGCTGCTCAAGATCCTGAGAGCTCTTAGCAGTAGACATTAGGAAAGTTAGCATTTCACAGGCTTATTATGCATTAGACAAGATGATTTCCAGCAATGACATAAAATAGCTTGAAACAGAAGTTGATGTTTGCCATGCAGAGTAGAGGAAAATAAAATCCAAATAGAGCCTATGTAATTGAAGTAGAAGATTACTAAGGCTATAATTTACTAGGAGGATTTGAAAAGTGTGTTAACTGGCAATAAGCTTGCCAGCAGCAAACAGCAACAAAACGGGTGGTGAGGATGCCGTGGTTGCTCTCGTGGCTGCCCCACAGGGTGGATGCTTGGTCTGAACAGGCTGCAGGCAAAGGAACCCATGTTATGGGTGGCACAGTGCGAGTGCCCTTCCAGTGGGTGGCAAAGGCCATCCAAACAGAGAACGTCCAACAGCTTAGCAGGAAAGATGAGAGGTGTTTGCCACACTGCCGTCTGAAAACAAGATATTCAGAAGCAAGTATAAGCTGTTCCCAGATCTATTCTCATTTTGCTAATTAACTTCCAGTTTTGTTTTCATTTACATTCACATTAAGAGTTAAGGAAGAGAATACAAATTCCTAAATGAGCCCTGAAATACCAGAGATGGAAGGGTGGCATCAGCACAGGAGCTTTCTGCTAGTTGAGAATCAAGTAACTTTAAATATATATATTTTTTTTTCCAGGACAAAAAGAATCCATACAAGAAACCCTTTTACTCTTGCAGTGGTTGTTTGAGAAGTGTATACCAACATGCCCTGTATGCCTAAAGATAAATTGTGAGGGCATTTTTTGTGGCAAGTATCCCCTTGCAGAAATGTTGGACTGCATCTATTTTTGTGCATGTTTGCCTAAAACCACAAAAACAGAGCAGTTATTTATGCGTTGCATTACATGCAATTGGAAAACACTTATTTTTGGTGAAGAGAGGAGGAAAATTGGATAGCTGATGTGTTAACATGTTTATGTGAATTACTTAAAGCATTGGTAAACTGCTGTCAACTTTGTTCACATTACACACGTACTCTGTGGGTGACTGCTGACATTATAACCTCAGCGACTCATGTCATTGTAGGTTCTGTGTAGGAAACCTTGTCACCATTGCTTAATACTGTAAATTCATGTTCTGAAACAAGAGGTGGCGGGTTATGCAGCCGTGTCTATTGTATACCACAACAAACAGCACCTGTTCTGTCATCAAAACTTGCTGTTCACGTCCAGTTAAAGCTCTGTTAAGCACGCTTAGTGGTTTCAGAACATAATTCAAACAGCATATACACAAGCTGTTAGCAGGAATATTAAATCTAATGCGCGATGAGAGAACTGGGCCCAGTCCGTAGCCTGTCAGGTGTGAGCAGGCCACAGGCAACTGCAGCTGGACACGTCTCGTGAGGCCGAGCAGGCTGCGGGCTGTGCTTGCAAGCTGCGGATGGGGAAGTCAGACCCAGCAGGCAGGGACAGCCTAGCTTTTCCTCCAGTGTCTCTTTCTAAAGCTTCTGCTTTGGTGCCAGGACAGAAACCCAGCCCTGGCACGTGCAGCGATAAGGAAGCATGATCTCTGCATCGTGTCCTTGTCCCCAGCTGCCACAGGCTTTACATGAGGCAGTGTTTTAAGGAGATTTTAATTCTTTGTCTGCTTACTGATAAAAGGAAATAACCCAACTCTGAATTCTTTTCCATTGGTATTTTATGATGCACATCAAAGACCTGAAAATATTTATGTGTTCTTTGCTGATTCCTGACATCAGAAATTCAAATCCTGTCTAGACTGAAAGGCTTTGAGATGATGGGAAAAAGAATGAAAAACTGGCAACACAACCTGAGAAAGTTGAAGGGGATTTTTGGATCATTTTAAACTCTGTGTCTTATTTGTTTTTATTGATAGTTTAAATAACTAGTCTAACCTTTTGAATAAAGGCAGTCTTTAGCAACTTTGCACCTTAACCCATTCACGTAAAACTGAGTATTTGAAATAAGTGTTGCTAACACGTCCAAGCCAATCTGTATATAAAGTCTGAATATTTCCAATGCCAAAAATAAGTGTTTAAGGTCAATAAATAGAGAACAGGACATAATCCCAATTAAAGAGAAGTATTTTCTGGTCACGTACAAACAACTAGGCAGGTATGTTTTAGACATTTTAGACAGAGATGGACTTTCCATATCATAAGTGAAACTAATATTCAAACTCCAGTCTTTAGACGTAAAGGGAACCTCAGAAATTTTCCAAATAAACAGGAATTAAATTTGCCAATCTAAATACTGATGTAGAAAATACATTTAAAACAGGATGCTGCCTCTGACCTAAAGCATTAATACTGGTAGTATTTGGGGTCTCACAAATTCTGTATATTTCAGCATATCTGTATTCCTCCTTAGTGAGTGCTTCATCTCCATTATTGACAGTGCAAAGAGCTAATCCATGCCATACCAGAACAGTTCAAAAGCATGGCAACACAAAATTCCCACAGTATTATAAATACGCAGATGTGTGTGTTATGTTAGGGCAAGTAATCACCCCAGCCATGAACTTCTCTAGACCCTTCGTGTGACTTTTAAAAGCAGCTTCTTGGATCGTTTCAGAAGGGCAGCAGGCTGTGCTGATGAGATGTCCAAAAAGCTGCCTGACAATGATCCCTTTCCAAAGAGTATAGGGTCTTGCTTTGAGGGATCAACAATTCTAGTTGTAGCCCTAAGAAGCAGTTGTACCACACATACATCTTAACCTGAAGCCTTTTTGTGTCAGAAACCAGACCTACACCCGAAGGCCTCCCTTCTTTAAAAATTCTTTTTGAAATGTCCAGCTGTTTTCCACAGCTGTTAAGCTGCTGAGAGGTTTGGTGGGATTAGTTCTGTTGTACCTAGATAAAACTCTGTGTGCCCTTGTGTATGCAGAAAGCCTCCCCCCAGGAGGTGCCGCTGACAGCCAGTCTAGCACCCGGAATCTCTGGTGTCTGGAGAAGCCTCCATGTCTAAGGACCAAACACGGAAACGAGGTGATAAAATCAAGCTTCTTTGTTTTATCTTTAAAAAGTTCCTGGCAAAACTGGGGAGCTGCAAAGAAATGGATTGTATGGGACTGACCACAAAGCATTATCTGGGTTGGAGCCTCAGACAGTGCTATTGCAGACTGTTTGGTAAGGGTAAATTTATGCCTCTATACCATACTTGTTTCTGTTCAACGCTGTGGCCTGATTCATCCTACCCTGACTTCAGCTGCCTAAAAATTACCAGCCTCAGCAAATTGGGTTTTATCTCAAAGTTACAGGAGGGGCAGAAGCAGAGATGCCTTCAGAAGATTGTATGATGGCATCTATCACCTTCTCCATTGATATATCCTGCATGCTTTTAAAAGCATAAAATTAGGTGGAATGATTTCAGGGTTTTTATACTTAGCTTCCCATCCTTGGCAAGACTCAAATGAGTAGGAATAACAGGCTCCTGAGAATCTGAATCCATGTGGCTTCCAGATGAGTTTCTAAATCCTTCAGTCTCAAACATGAGATTTTTGCCCTATAGTTTGGTATTTTCTCCTTCTGTACTTCTTTTTTTTTTTTTTTTTTATATATATATATATATAAACAGGTGTAACTTGAATTAAGTTGTTTGAACATTTCTGGAAGTTTTACCCCTGCCTAGAGATTCTCGCCTTTATTTGTTAAATGGGCTCTCTCATTCTTTGTCTGCACTGATTCATTCATTTAAAGCAACATATGAAGAAACCATTGCATAGATGAATCAACACCAGCAATAGCATATGCTGCTTTTAAATTCAGCTGTGAGGTTGTAACTAAGATATTAATGTATATACTTTCTAGGAATGACTAGGTTCCTTTCCTAAGAGCTTTCAGGAATGAATCTAGAAGCTCCTAATTTAGGATTGTGAAAATTCAGGTAGTAATGGCAGTTTATGGGGATTTTTTGTAAGCTTTCTGTAAATGTATATAATTTCACATGCTGGTTTGGAGATAAGGAAAGTACCCAGTTTCAGATAGGCCAGGTCTTTGAAGACAACATTACTGTCTGGGTTAGCAAAGCCCATCTAGGTTCCACCTCAGGCTTGTACCATACACCTACTTTATTCTCACCCAACTCAGTATCTTTATTCATTAACCATGCATACCAAATCATAACAATTGTACCAATTCTTGTTGCAAGCTGAGGAAGAGCTGAGGTTTAAAAATACAAATGTTGAACTTGCACCTTTTCACCTTCATAAAGTGTCCACATTGTCTCCGCTGGGACTCTAAAGAGTGGCTCCCTCCAAAGTTGCCGTATAAATTCAACACACAAAAGTAGGTGTAATTTATTTTTTATATTTTAATGAGTCTAACAGCAGCGGTATTAGTATGTTTGCTATATTTTCTGAGTTGTGAGTCATTCAGTGTTGAAAATGATACGCATCTTGTGTAGCTATGAGTAGAAAAATTGAGAAATGCTTTTTATGATATGCTAGTACAATCCCTGCTCTGCTGTTCAATATTTTAAGTGCTGAACTAAACCAAAATATTATTTTCAAGAATTACCCTAGCCTCATCCCTGCATGAAAATGGATATGAATTTCCCGTTACTGCTTCTGGGTCTTCAGTGAATTCTGGACCAAGAGTAAAGCAGTGGCAGCGGGAAAGGTTACTGTGGTAGCCACTTACGGACAAGTTTTCAGATGCATACCATTCTGTCTGTTGCCTGATAATCTTCCAATTTTCTCATAGATCGCCATATTCTTGAACATCTTGATGGGTTTTGTCAGCCATTGAGGAGATGTGGACAAGCTTAGCACCCAGAAAGTGTAGAAATGTAGCAAGTAATGAGCTATCTTCTCCAGCAAGCATTTATTTTTAGTGCTTAACTTTCAAGTAACGTTTATATTTTCAGTTATATTTTATCAGTCAGTATCTTGAGGTGGTTTGAGCAAAAATATATGAATATATATAATTTACAAGAAATATAGGCTTGTATTGTGCCTTTGTAATTCTCTTCAGCTTCAGTATCTATAAGCTATGAGCGGACAAACCTTTGGGGTATTCTTTACTACATAGTAGCTGATGGCTTCATTAATACTGGCTATTTGAGTCTTCTGGGTCTAATGTTTATGTTTTCCCAGGTGAAAACGCCATAGTGTTCTCCACCAGACATAAGCACAATGACATATCACTGCAATGCATGCCGTCTCTTAGCTTCTCTCTACATGTGCTTGCATGTTGAAAATTTAGAAATGCTGCTGTATAAATTGCTACCTTGTTTATCCAATACAGGTGTTTTTCTGCATCCCTTGTTTGCTTGAAACTCCCATTAACTCGGAAGTTATCATTGGCTTGAAAGGGAGTTGTGGATGCACAAAGGATGCAGGGAGCAACTCTTCGGTAGTTTACAGGCTGCTGTACATTAATGTCTTCTCAGCAAAGAAATGTAGCATTAGCAGTGACTTCCTAGTGAAAACACTGAGCGTGCTTATCACTTAAGATTTTAGGAAAAAGCATCAGACTGTGTAATTGTATCTCATCTAACTTTGACACCTGACCAGTAACATTTGATGAGGTATGAGCCTCACTTTTAACTATGTTTGATCATGATGTACCAACCAATGCAGAACTGAAAGGTGAACAGCCATGTTTTAGTATCACAGCTACACAAGAAATCAGTTTTCACGAGTTCTGTTCTGATTTTGTTTCCTTATCTCTAAAGCATTTTCACTGCAGAAGTATTTTTCCATACAGTTACCTGAGGCTTCCTTTCACCAACCAAAACAGTCCGTAGCCTTCTACACTGTGAAAGGCAAGCTCTGTGGAGAAACATGGGCTTTGCGCTTGCCCAGCAAATTAGCAGAAAATTTCATCCAAGCCATAAAAGCCTTTTATGTTATTCTGTGTTTGTGTAATCAAAGCAATTAGGGATGGGAGCTTCAGGAATAAAGAGGTCTCTCTATCCTCCGTTTTACTCTCTCTCTGTAATTCGTAGGGATTTAAGAGTTATTTTCTCAAGGCTCAGCTGTGCCTCTCTAAACCAGCACAGTCTACGCATCATGTGAGATTCAATTTATGGGGATAACATTTGAACACATAAGATTTACTTTTCATAGCAAGGAGTAATGTATGTCTTTATGGACATGGACACTTGCAAACAAGTCTGATACCAAGAATAAAAATTCAAGATGGTACCAGTACATCAGACTCTGTACTACAGTGGGTTTTTTAGCTTTTGTCATTTGTATTTTATTTTGCAGGAGAGGAGCTGGGGAATCTCAGATCACATGGGGGATTTTAGAAGTATATCACTCAACAATCATTTTATAAAGTCTAACTTCAAAATGCACTATGATTTATTACAAAAATATATTTTCTTCTGTTTGCCGACATGGTTGTTCCATTTTGTGATAAGTTAAACTAAGCAGTTAATTTGTTGCACTGCCTAGCTGCATGAATTCATCCAGTGTACGTATGTACCTGTGCAGCATTACTTTGGGTTTTGTATTTGAATTTGCAGTATTGATTATTATTTTTGTATTTTACTTTGCCTCTGTTATTGGAATTGTAGTAAACATAATTTATACATATGATTTTACAACTGTTTTGCAACTGAAAAGTCTTCTTTAAATTGTAAAGTTTTATTGATGGATACTCATTAAAATGGTATAAGAATTATATTAACAATTGTGTTTTGATGCTCTCTGTACATAAATATATGTCTATTTATCTGTTTAATGGTGCTTGTGTCTTGCAATTTTGGATACATTTTAGAATAAAGTTTCATTTTACAAGAAGTAGTTGTATTTTCAAAAGCTGTGTCAAAAAAAAAAAAAAAACTTTTCTGCAGGAATAACTAAGGTTATGAGAGAAACATATGACTCTCCAAAATATTTATAACTTCAGGGAGTGATACATTTATTTCAAGAAAATAGAAACATATAGTCTATAAAGATGCATAGCTACATATTCTGGTCAATTTACTGAAGTAACTGACATCTGTATTTAAAACATTACCCAAAAGAGCTGCTCTGGAGGCAAGTCCCACACCTGCTGACTCCACTGGTAAGAAAAGATTTGTGAACGTGATGTCACGATTATCACATTAGTCAGTAGTTTCTCAAAGGACCCTGAAACTCTCTGGTCTTGCATGCATCTGTTTAAACATTGACAGAATTTTGGTAGACAACTAATAAACAATTCTAGATTATGGGCTTCTGTGACATTTTGGTTCTAAATCAGACCTCCCTTACTACCCCCTTGTTCTGTAACATTTCTCAGAATAAGGTTGTTGTGGTTTAACCAGCAGGCACCACACAGCCACTTGCTCACCTCCACCTCCCAGTGAAATGGGGGAGAGAATCAGGAGGAAAACAAGTTAAAGCTCATCGGTTGAGATAAAAACAGTTTAATAGAACACAAAAAGAAGAGAAATTATGATGACAGTAACAACAAAAATAATAACAGTAATAACAACAGTAATAATTACAGTAATAATAATAATTAATAGAACGTAGAAAGCAAGTGACGCACAATGCAATTGCTCACCACCCACTGACTGATGCCCAGCCCGTCCCCAGGCGGTGAGTGATCCCCCCACTCTGGCCTGCTACCCCATATTAATTGCTCAGCATGACTCCACATGGTACGGGACATCTCTTTGGCCAGTTGGGGTCAGTTCTCTCCCCTCCCAGCTCCTTGTGCACCCTCAGCCTCCTGGCTGGCAGGGCAGTGTGAGAAGCTGAAATGTTTTTGGCTCTGTGTAAGCACTACTCAGCAACAGCTAAACATTGGTGTGTTATGAGCATTATTCTCATCCTACACCCAAAACACAGCACCATATCAGCTACCAGGAGGAAAAGTAACTCTGTCCTAGCTGAAACCAGGACAAAGGTCTAGCTTGGCTGAAGGTTGAGACTGGTACAGTTACATCAGCTGAACTGTCTGCTAGCTGCCTATAAAGCGTATGATTGAGTAATACTTCTTGCTAAATAAAATGGCTATATTTTCCAGAAGATTTATCCACATCTAATACTGAACACATCTTAATAATAAAGTGCCTTACCTTTTCTGGCACAGTTCCTCTACAGGTACTGTTCTGTGTCTTGTTCATCACATCACTCGTGAGATGTGCTACTGTCCTGCACAAAGCCTTCAAGATTATGTTGCTTCAATTACAAGTATATGTTAATAGGAGAGGATAATCTTTTTTCCTTTGTAAAAGTATTTAAAACAGTACTGCACCTGTTTCTGTTGCTTTTGTTTTTACTATTTCAGTTTAGCACAAGAAGTCTCAAGCCATTAAGTGAGAATCATTTATTAACAAAAACTTTTAAAAACTACATTAGCAAGCAACTTCTGGAGGAAAGCCAATTTTTTTAGTCAGTTAACCAAACGTTTAAAGTTGAGCTCACTCTAGGTCACCACCAGTTCTCATTTAAAAAGAAAAGAGCAGTTTCACCAAAGGCTCTAACTCAGTGATGTATGGGGTTTGGATGTAAGGCATCTTCTATCTGTCTTTAATCACTTGTTCCTCTCACCGCAATGGGCATCAGTAAAGAGAAATACGACAGTTTACAAAGATGCTTCCCAGAGTCTGCCTTAAGGTAGTGTTGGTCTGGCCAACTTTTTCCAGCAGTGACCACCAGAGGTACTGGTACAGGCTGTTGTGCCGCATAAGGCACTTTCCTACTGGGAAACTCTATCTGCCACACTGATCTCCTCTGTGAATTTGGGCCAGTAACTTCATTTCTCTAATTTTTCAGCTGTGAAAAGAGAATACTGACCTTTCAGATGTTTTATGAGGACAAATACACTGAAGACTGCAAAATACTCAATTACTCCAATGGAGACTGTGTAAGAAACTAAAGGACTACAAGGGGCTGCAGAGAAAGGAGATGCTGAAGCCAGTTGTATGAGAGACATTTGACTCAGTTACTTCAGCAGACAGAGTCAGAGGAGAGGGACAGGAGGCAGAAAAGAAAGGTGGCTTACGGAGGTAGAGGCTATTTTGGGAAAATTACATTTTAGGCTGTGAGGTCTTTCACCTCACTCTCCATGTCTGCCAAGTGTTCAAACCCATAGCAGCCATGTGGAGACCTCATTTGGATCCTGGGTGGCCATTCCTATTCTTGAAGGGCAGCTCCCATCTCCTTATGTTGTGTGACACACTTTCTTTGTAAGTCTAGAGGTACATATAGTTCTGAAGTGTGAGAAGTACCAAAAAGCAGCTTCCCTCATCCCAACAGAAATAAGTTAGCTTTCCTGTTTCTCTAGAAGGAGAGGTTTGCTGTCCACTCACCCAAGCATGTACTCCTCCACATGCTTCAGAAAATTTTAGATGTGCACAGTTTTAGATTTCTCTTTCACCTGTCTATGATAGCAACAGCTTTGTAGCTCCTAATCTCACAGCATATGACAAGATAAATATTATGGGCCAATTGCCTGATCAGAGTTACATGTTAAACAGATGTGAAAGCTACCTGGAAGAGAACAACAAATAAGTATTATCTTCAGGGAAGCCCAGTCAACGGGCATGAAAAGATATTCTTGAAAACAAATGTACATATTATTGGCCTATGCAAGCAGAGGTCAATTTTTATTTACTTATTTTTTTAATAGCAAAATACTTAGTTCAGTTTAAAGACTCCTTCTGAGATCCTGCATCTGTGGTGTGAGAAGCTGATACTGAAGCCTGAATTTTTCTCATCTGGACTGCGCAGTTGAGCAATGAGAAAATACTGGCTGCACGCCGTTCCCAAGCCCCATTCTGGTCGTAAGGCTGAGCTATGACACTGCCACGTTTCTGTCCTCCACAGAACCCAGTCAAAGAGGGAAAAGAGATTTCACAACAAACTGCTCTCAAGCAAGAGAATAGAGATAAATCCAGGGAATGGCACTGTGTGCTGACTTTCAGAGCCAGTATCCTTTGGAGAGAATCTAGTGTGGTGGTGCAGCCATCCTGTCGCTTGCTAAAAAGCATATGTGACAAAGAAATGGAGATCTTGCTATAGTGTAAGGATAGTAACAGACCATGTGGTAAGAAAATCCCTACTGTACTGAGAACCTCTTATCTTGGCGTTGGTTAACATTAAAATTTTCCCTGCTCTTACGGGTTACAGCTGGATCTTTAACAATGCTTAGATGAACATTCATGACACAAAATTATTTCAGTATGTTTTTAATAAACACGGGAAGCCTGTGGTTGGAACAGCGGGTAAAGAGCCACTGCTAGATGACAGAAAGGAGAGGCTGATCAAACATCCAGGGATTAAAAAAAAATAAAAAACACACCGAAACAAAAAAAGGCGGCGTGTTGTCCCCTCAGAGACCAGGTCAGACCGGCAGCCTCCGGGAGCCCATGACTGCCAGCTCCAGGCCGGGCACCTCGACGCCTGCCTCGCCCAGGCCCGCAGGCACCTTCCCGCCCCACCGCAGCCCGGCCCCAGCCAGAGGGGGGCGATTCCACCCTTTTCACGGCTGTCGTGGGGCGGGACCGTCCCGGCAGGGACCGGGGAGGGCGGCCCGGCTCGTCCCGGCGCTGCCGACCGGTGCCCGTGGCAGTCTCGGCCGCTACTGCCCCCTTCGCCCGCGGCGCCATGGAGCGGAGCGGGGCGGCGGCGGGCGGCATTGTCCGCATGTGCCAGACCGTCTTCCCGGCGCACGCCAACCACCGCGGGGAGCTGAGCGCCGGGCAGCTCCTCAAGTGGATGGACGCCACCGCCTGCCTGGCAGGTAGACGGGCGGCGGCGCTCCGGGGGACGACGACGCCTCCGGGGGCGGCGGGTTGAGGCGCCCCCGCCGCCATTTGCCGCCCGGAGTCCCCCGTCCCTCGGGCCGCCCGTGCGGGCGCTGCCTGCCCTCCTCGCCCCGAAACCGGCGGCTCCCTCCCCGGTTTTGCCGGTGGCGGGAGGGGAAGGGGGCGGTTTTCTTCCCCCGGGGGTCGTGGGGGGATTGGGGTGAGGAGCGGGCTACAAAGGGGGGTGTGGGGTAAGAGGGTGCGGCGAGTGCTAACAGGGAGATCGGGGATGGAGCAATGAGAGGTGCTCGAGGAAAGAAAAAAAAAAGCCCTAATTTAAACATATTCGGAGAAAAAACACAAGAAACACCGGCTTAAAAAACTTCTAACACCCCTCAGCTAACTTATAGAAGTGAACGCTGCCCCTTGGAAAACCCCAGACTCTGCTGCCAGCCAGTGAACTCCCAGTGCATCGCATGGGCTTGCGGTCCATAGGAAAACTTGTAGGGAATAGTGGCTGTTTTGGGGAAGCTCCTGCCCAGACGGATGGTTTTGCCATGGAGTGTAGTGTGCTGGCTGTGCAGGCATGTGTCACGCTTGGTGGTGTGCGGCTGTACATAACCCACTTTTCCCACGAATTGTGGGATGCTGGAGGACCTGTCCCATGCAGCAACCAGCTGGCAGGCTTCAGCTTCCCAGGGTGACCTCATGTTTGTTAAGAGGTTTATGGTGGCACTAGGGAACTGCTTGGCTTCAGCCCTTTGGTGATTTCTCTCTTAATAGAACTCTTCATGGAGAGGCTAATAACTGATGGTAACTCAAGTAATAACTGATGTAACTCGAGTCCCTGCCTGATGTGGCAGAGCCCAGCTGCTGCAATGGTTGGCGCCTGCTCCCTGGACTTCAGTGAATCTGTGATCCTCATCAGCTGCAAACGTGATAGGGGAGCTTGCTTTCAGTCCACCTTTAGTAATTGCTTTTGCTTGATTTGGCTTGCGCCACACAGCTAGTCCTGTTGCACACAGGTTTTTTAATGCTTTCTCTAGCTTGTGACTTGTGTCACAGCAAACTCAGCATGCCAGATAGGGATTTGCTTGGCTTTAGCACAAGTGCCTGGATTTTGCACCTCCTTTGTTCCATGACCTGCAGCTTCAGGCTTGATCCACCTGGCTCCTTGCTCCACTTTGAGGCTTATGATCTATCACAGTCTTACTCAGCATCTTGCATTACGCTGTGGCAACTCTAGCCTCTTAGTCTTTAGTGACCTCTTCCCTTCAGCACAGTTTGTTGTGTGTCTGGTAAGTGCCTTCACGTGTTTTACCCTCATATTTTAAAAATGAATTCCTCAGGTAATGATACAATTTATGCACCATCCTTTCTCCAGTTCCTCCAAGCCTTTTCCTCCAATGGTCACAAAAATATTGTTGGGCTCCATGGGAGTGAGAACGCCTGCCTGCTAGGCAGAGTACTGTTGTCTAGGTTTCCTAGGACTCTTTTTTTTTTTTTTTTTTTTTTTGCCTATGTCACCCAGCAAACTTTCTGGAGCTGGGTTTCCCTGTGCTTACATGGAATCACAGAGTCACAGAATCATAGAATATTCCAAGCAGGAAGGGACCCATAAGGATCATCCAGACCAACTCCTGGCACCATAAATGTCTACCCAAAAATTCAAGTCATATGACTAGGTGCACAGTCCAAACGCTTCTTAAACTCTGATGGACACTACCGTGACTACGTCCCTGGGGAGCCTATTCCTTAGACCCTAGGGGATGAGGAATTAGGCCTGTGTTTTGAAACTCTAGGTGCTATGGTCAAATAAATTGTAAATCACAATAACTTGATATAAAAATGTGACTATTGGACTACCAAAGATTATGTGCAGAGATGTTTACATTTTCAAGATTATTTTTCATAATTAATACAAATAGGATGAATTATTTGTCATAATCTAGGGAGATGAAGAACACTACAAATTTTGATAACTATATTTTCAAATTGTTACAAAAAGTAAATACTCTTTTCCAATCCAATATTTAAATCTTGATTGTATTTTTTATACTCCTGCGGTTTTAATATAATACTGGGGGCATGTACTTACCTGCTTTCCACTGCTGTGACCATACTACCAAGGCAGTAGGTCTTTCTCCTGTGTCTGAGAATTCTCAAGTGACATAACTTTCTGGACAGATTTAACATAGCCAACATTCACAGCATTCTCATTTTGAGGTTGGTTGCTGGGATTTCTGTAGACCTGTTAATACTCTTTCCCCCTGGAACATGCTTGATAGCTCTCATTCAGAATGCTCATTTTTAGAGGAAGACCTTAAACAGAGCTTTTCAAACTCAGGAGAATCATTATAATCATCTAGTCTCATTTCCTGATACTACCTTTATTTCATGGTAAGTATTAATCTTGTTTCAGCTGCCTTTTTTTTCTAAAGGCTCCACTTCAGACTTGCAAATACATAGGTGAATGGCTTGCTTCAAGTGCAATGTAGTAATTGTCTGTCCTTGTGTCTCTTTTGAAGCTGAGAAACACGCTGGTGTGTCTTGTGTGACAGCGTCTATGGATGACATACAGTTTGAAGAGGCTGCCAGGTACAAAACCAGCTAGCAATGATGAAATGTTTTCATTTTAGAGATTCTTATTTGGCAGAGATAAACTGAGGCATTATAAAATACTGGGCCAGTGAACTCCCAAGAGCCATGGGGTTAACTCTTCAAATTGCTTTTTCCTGTCGGCGATAGCCTGACCCACCTAGAAAACATAGATAAATTTCACAGATCTAAAATAAACTGTAGTTACTTTGACCTGGCAACGTAGATGCCAGGTGAGAAACCAGTGTCCCAGTGATCTTTGGCTCTAGTTGAAGTGAATGCCACAGGCCATTATTTATCTCTGCTAAATAAGGAATACACTTACAAAACTCATAAAGGTTGCTGTATGATTTCTCTTGTAGGTGCTGTTAATTTCTTACTCTTTCTTTCAGCTCTTTTAAAATATCTTCATGTAACAAAACAGAAATGTTTTACATTTGTGATTATTGAGTATTTAGTAAGTGTACAAGGTAACATAAGGTTTAAAAGGCAAAAAATTTTGTTTTAACCATTCTCCATGATGATTCCTTACAAAAGTAAGGGATAAAAGACACTGTAGGAGGAAATGACACATTTTTTTTTTTTGTAAACCATATATTGCCAAAAAATATGAAGTCATTACTTTGTACTTAATGCTGTATTTAAGTGTTTATGTAAAAGCCATGGTTTGCTTACATTTAAATAAACAAGCAAAACTGTGTGGAAGTTCATCATATTACTGAACCTGAGCTGCTGAAGCAGCAAGACACAAATGAAAGAAGGAAGATATCCTACAAACTTCTTGTGTGTTTTTGCATCTTGCACACTAGAAATTAGTGCATAAATGATGTCACAGGTGAGGTGGTCCTGGTTACAGACCAATGCATGTGCAATGACCATAACTGCAAGCCAAGCAATGTTGGTTGTCAGATGTGCAGCTGATGTAAAATAAATACTCACTTGCACTTCTGGTCAGCAAGTTTTTAGACCAGTGGCTACTAAGATGAGAACTAGAACCAAAAGCAAAGCAAGTGACTATGGTCATGCCAAGTCTAGAAATCACAGTAAGTTCTTGGCCTGTTCTGCTAAATGAGTTTTAAAATGTTTGTCTTGCCTGTAATTGTTTTGTGTTTTAAAGTTTTTCCTTAGGAAATAATCCCCTCTGCAAAAACAGAGATCACAGACGAAAAGATCACAGAACAGATCTAAAGATCTACAAATCTGTAGATCACAGATCTACAGATGAAGTCGGAGTAATGTTTTTCTTTCAAGCACAGTATTTCAGACTTCGTTAGCCTCAGAGCATTTTTCTCTCTTGTTTCTGAGAGCAGACCTGAACTTCTAAAATAGAATAAAAACACTGTCATTTCAAATTTGTTTCTAAATATGTTTCTAGCTCTACTTCTACTTGTAGGGCCAATGTTTCATTATTAATAAGAATTTAAGGTACAAGTCTAGTAACTGTGAAGTGCTTTCAGTAATTATTCTTCAGCCTCAGTCATCCCTAACATTCTGTTTATAGTTCACTGTGTCATTTCCTAAACTTTGCCAGATTATACAAATGTATGGCATTAGTAAGAGCTCTTCTATCTCCTAACAGGTAAAAAAAAATGTTTTGTAAGTTAGCTGCTGTAAGGCTTCATTTACCTAACTCAGGTTAGGTATGCTCTGTACAGATTAACTCTTCTGTGCTTATTTCTTTTCAATTGACATGGAAATACATTTTTTTCATAATATATTGCAACACTCAGTTTTATGCCATGATAAGAAATAAGTTCCTCTTCCTCATCTTTGAATATGCAGCAGATCAGTAGTAGTAAGAACATCTAACTTTAAATTACATTTAAATTTTGTTAATGCTCCGTATGTTAACCATTCTGATATATTTCAGAATCCTTCTGCCAGTTACAAGTGGAAGTGTGATGTTCTGTGACTTCTGCCCTTAAATATCTATTTAAATGCCCGAGCTGATCCGCTGACTTGGCTTAAACAAATCTGTTTGTCCAAAGACAGAATACATGATACAACGTAAAACATTTCATTTTAAAACAGCTCTGGGTAGTATATGAAAAGACATTTCCCTATCGCACTGTCTTACAGTCTCAGTTCTGACATCTTTATTTTCTGTTACGGCCATGGACCCCAGAGGACTAACTTTTCTGTAATGAAATGTGAATTCAGCTTTGTAGACTGGAACACCAAAGGAAATGTAAGTCAGTCAAAGCATTCAGTGTCTTTTAAAATCCAAACCCATCTTATTGCAGGACTGGCTCCTCAGGTCGAGTGAGATCACATCCAGCTTTATTCTGCTGTTCCCTCAAACTCTGCAGTTCCCTGAAACATTAACAGACGCAACCTTAACTCTCTCAACCTCTTTTATGCAATGTTCTCATGAAGAGGAAGAGAGGTCACCAGGGACCTATTGCTGGCAAAGGTCAAATAAACAGTCAGTGTGTGGAAGAATGGGATAGAGACTGCTGCATTCCCTGCTGTGCATGGAACCTCATGGACAATCTGCCATCGTGATGTCCTTCACAGGGACCGTGACATCTTCTGCAAGCATCCACATACTCTGAACTCTCCCTCTTTAGAGGAAAGCCTCATGCTCACTGTTAGTGTGTGGCATAAACTTACCTTTTTTCACCTTGTACCTCTCATTACTTTTGTTGCTGTGTTACTGTAATCCTCTTGGGAGTTTTGTGGCAGACTCAGAATCTTCAGAGGTTTTTCAGGATACTTGAGTGAGTTCTCTTTCTAAGCTTTCTAAAGGCTTTTTACAAGACTATATCCATAACTTCTTTGCAAAGCCTGAACACAAATACTATGCTATTGTTCTGAATACCCTCTCATTTTTTAAATGCACTGGTGATTCCCTTTGCTGTGCAGTTTAGAACTATTATGTTAATGTTTGCATGTTTGCAGTGAGTGATAGAAAAATTTCTGAGTATCTTCAAAAGGTGTATATCTGCAGAAGGAACAAAATCATTCCTCAAACCATTTTTTTCCCCATGTAAAGGTTTCCACTTGCATTCTTGAATGTGAATAAGAAAGAAAAGAAATCTTGCAATTCCTTCTTCTTGTCTGGTATTGTAAAGGAACAGATTTCTTATTTTCCATTATATTGCTTGATAACAACTTGTTTGAAAATCTGGCAGTGAGAGAAGCACAAAAGCCTTACCTTTGTACATCAAAAGCCTATCCATTAAATTAGGAAGAAATTATAAAGATTTTTTTTTCTTAATAATATGGGGTCATGCTGTGCCCAGTGCTTAGCTGTAGATGTCTGTTTCTTAGGTAGTCAGGTAGTCTGAGTTATATTTGATAGTCATGGACGTAGCTTACTGTACTTTGCCTGCTTTGGGACTGATCCTTAGCAGTTTTAAGTCAGCCTAATTTCCCTGAAGTCAGTAGCATCATGCCCAGTTACTTTGGCTGTGATTCTCACTTACCATGTCTTTGCCTCATGTCCTTTTGCTGTTCTGCTCAATAAGACAACTCTGGAGGAAACTGCCTTCTTTCCACTATTTTAGCATTGCCTGATAAAAAAATACACTTATCAGTATATAAGAAGCATTTTAGAAATTTGATAAGGAAAGAGAAAGTATTTTCACAGTCAGTTAATTTTATGTATATAAATAAATTTAAGTAAATAAATATATACATGCATGTAAATATAATGCATATATTATTTATACATAAGTAAATGTAATATTATTTCGGTATTATATGTAAGTAAATGGGAAAGAGAAGTAGTTGTTCAGTGTGCTGCTTGGATAGAAGGGGAATGTTACAGCCTTGCTCTTGGCCAAAATGTGGAAAGTAAACTCTTTTGCCATCCTACAAAAACTTCAAAGAGCACTTGGGAATAGAGCACAAACTGGGAGTGTTCCTTAATGTGTATGTATCTGTATACTAGAGGATGCACGTGATGTGCATTTGAGCAAAAGCAGAATCTAGGCCAAAATTTCTTGGAAGACTAGGATCCTGGAGCATACCTGATGTCATAGAGATAGCAAGGAAAAGGAATGCCTAGAAGTAAGCTTACATAGTTTTCTGAGAGACTAAAATCATTATTAAGCATGAGTGTAGTCTTGACTGTGCTAAACCTTTTTCAGTGCATTTCGGTACACTGTGAAAGATACAGACTGATCACAGCATAATGAGAGTTTCTTTGAGAGATTTTCTTCACTGCTATTACGAATACCTAGAGAGGGAGGTCCAAACACTTATTAAGCTGCATGATTACATACCATAAGAAGGTTTTGCTCTTCTTAACAGGGTTGGACAAGTTATTATCATCAAAGCAAAGGTGAACAGAGCATTCAAAACCAGCATGGAGGTAAGAGATCATCACTGTTATTTCTAATGATGTTTAATGAACAGAGGAGAGAGATGAGAGGAGAAGAGAAATGAAACAAGGATCCAGTCTTACTAGTTTCAGAAGGATGTAGTGCAGAAATCTAAACAACAGCTCTGCCTAATGAAACTCTGGTTTCATAATGACTATTTTAATTGCATATTGCATGTTAAATAATCTGTGCCAAAATAGCAACTGGACCCTGAAGACTTAAAATACTTGGCAGCTATACTGGACAGGTTGGCATAATTGGTGTTAGTTAGTCCAGTCCAAATAACTTCTAAGTAATCTTCAGATCAGAGCCAGGGTCTACTGAATAGGTGGACTTCTAAGTATTTTTGAAACTTTTGATAAAAAAAAATATTTCTCTCAGCTAGTTGTGCACATGTTATTACTCTTCATATTATAATAATGTATTGTCTAATTACTTTAAATAAGAATGGAACATTATGGGTATATTTATTAGTATTAATGGAAAAGGTGCATATCCTAGAGAATGTATTCCAGAAGACTCTAAAGTTCACAAAAATCAAAAGATTTGATGTACATCAGAGTGTCAAATGAAGTGCTTCACCTTCAAGTGTTTCACTGTGTTCTGTGTGTTTGTAAAGACTTCACTGTTCTTACAGATCTTAGATTCAGACATAGACTCCCAATGGCACACAAGTAAATGGAAAAGGATACCCATAAAACTAAATCTAAGTATCTTTCCTGTGTTTTATTTTACCCTTACAGATGATTTGAAACATCTTTCTACAATTGTGCTAAAGGGCTTTTCAGAGGCCAGAGAATATTGTGATGTTCTTGTATGTTCAGAGCTCTATCAGTGATAGCAGATTAGGCTTTTTACCTTTTTTAGGCATTTTACCTTTTACCTTAGGTTTAAGAGACCATGATTAATTTGATAAACATTGTACTGCTTTATCTGAACTCAATGGACGATGATGTAATTACTTTTTTGTCCCCTTCTCCCACTACCTCCTTCCTTTTAGGTTGGCATCAAGGTTACAGTACAGGACGTTTTGACAAATGTTGAAAAAATTGTGAGTGTGGCATATGCAACATATGTAGCCAAACCAGTTGGTGCTAAAAAGGTATTCTTTCTATTTTGTTCTATGCTTGAAGTTACTGGGACTATGTTTCTGTGAAATAGCCCAACTCTTCTGATTGTGAAACACAGGAAAATGATGATACCTGTTCATTCTGATCAATGACAGAAAAATAGCATGAACTCCAGAAAATGAGATATTTTTGTCCACAACCGATAGGAATTTTTTAGGCTTTTTTATTGTTTCCACTTTCTCATGCACATTTACTAGTAGTAGAACTGGTGCTGTTATAAGGGCTGCAATATTGCCATAGGCAAGCATTGGAAAAGAGATTCCTGTGAGTTTGCATCACCTCTCTGCTTTTCAGAAGCTGATCTACATACAAGGGTTTGTGGGAGGTTGGGGTCCCTTTTTTTATCATCCTCCACTCCCCCTTTTGAGGAGGTGGTCCAAAGTCATCACTACTCAGGTAGAAAACATTTTTAAGCTAGCTTCCAACCTAAATTAATTCTTCAGCATTTATGTTAAATAGTTTGCATGCCACTGTTGTCTCTTCTCCCCAGTGTTTGGCTTCTTGGAGGGGTTTAGAAACCTGTCACAGTGCTTTTCGGCCTTCACAGTGCAGGCACAGTTCTTCTAAAGTGTTCATGTGGGAAAGGCTGTATATTCCTCAGATATTCTTAATGATCTCTCTTTGTGTACAGTATACTTTCTAACACAAGTTATTAGTATCATAATCATATCTGACTTTCCAGATTCTTTTAACATATTACAAAAGCCTTACTAATATTTACTAAAGATTGGCAGATAGTTGTCATCACATGAGCAATTTGATATATCCAGCCATTTCTTTCCTTTTCTGCAATGATATATTGCACTTTGCTGAAGAAACAAATTGGTTCACTTTTACCAAAACTAAAGCTTAGCTCGTCTCTGAAAGGTTAATGGCTAAATTGGTTAGCCTGAGAGCATTAAAATATAAAGTAAAGATTGTTTATTATTAATTCAGTATCATATCCATGGCACCTTATGCCCAAATTTCCAGGGAGATTATTTACGGATTAAATTTGTGATGATTAACTAAGCTTAAGACAGGACTGCCCAGAGGGAGTTTAAGATTTCAGTTCTAATTTCATTGGAAATTAGAGTTTTGGAGAAGTTAAGAACATTTTTACAAACCTACTTTTTGGAACAATTGTTGCTAAAGCTATGCAGAGAGCAACAGTATACATTCACCATCTTAATCTTCTAGCAAAGCCATTTGGAAAAAGGTGGGAAGTTCTTGAGTGGGGTCAGAGATAAGGCAAGTAAACTGGAAGAGTGTTCAGTGAAGACTCCAAGACTGAGAAGTAGTAGCAGCAGGCTGTAAAATGTTGATTTTGCCTGTGTTACAGTGCTGGTACATTATTTTAAGTTTTCTGAAATTAGATCTTGTAAGTAAATCACAAAAGTGACTGTTCAGTGGCACCTCTCAGTATTTATCTAAATGTAAGACTTTTCAGAAGCCAGTATGGGACTGGATTCATTTTTTTCCCTGCGCTGGCGTACATGGGAATTTGCATTTAAGCACAAGTAGCATTTAGGGCATAAATTACTTAATAATAAAATAAATTCTTAACTCTGAGAGTGGTGAGGCACTGGAGCAAGTTACCCAGAGAAGCTGTGGATGCCCCATCCCTGGAAGTGTTCAAGGCCAAGCTGGATGGGGCTTTGGGCAACCTGGTCTGGTGGGAGCTGTCCATGCCTGTGGCAGGGGGGTTGATACTAGATGGTCTTTAAGGTCCCTCCCAACACAAACCATCCAATGGTTCTGTGATTCTATGAAATGCATGTAGCCACACCAAGTGCTATGTGTTCATGCATTTCTCCTCCACCTCAGAAAACCAGTAGTCCTTTTAAAACAGGTCTTCAGATAGTTGGAGATAGATAGAATAGGCTATGTGAGTATGAGTGAATTTTAAGAGTGCAGGCTATCTGAAGGAGACTTAGTGGATGAGAATGGGCTCTGGGGTACACTTTAATGTATTAAGAAAAAAGTAATACAAGAAAAAAAGTATTGCACCACTGCTCAGTGCAACTGGATTGTTTTTCTCAAAAGAAAATTCTGTACTCAAATGTTCTTGTTTGAGTATAGATTTTTTGTTGTTTTCTTTGTTATTGCTGTTGTTTTTTAAATGAGGACTGTCTTAAACTGTATATGCTCTCATGAATCTTTGTATTAAAAAGCTAAAAGCTTGTTGTCTGTGAGTTTTAACAAATGACTCTGAAAGGATAACACAGAATCTCTTGAACTTTAACTCTGTGCTTGTTAGTATTAATAACACTTGTCTTCTTGGAGAGGTGATAGCAAAAGATTATAGAAAATGCTGATGCCATTTTAAGTTCAAAGTGCATGGTATGATTGTGGAATTAAGAACTTTTTTTTTTTTTTTTTTTTTTCATAGATTGAATTAGAACCTGTACAGCTTCTGTCTACTGAAGACCACCTGGAGCACACCCTGGCTACTGAGAGAAGAAGAATCCGATTGGGCTATGAACAGGTCTTTCAGAACCTAATGCAGGAGAGTAATAAGGAAGGTGATTACTGTGGTCATTATACAAGATGGAACAAATGACATAAGGAAGGGAGGAAAAAAAAACAGTCCAAACAGCTGAGTGTAGGTCCATGAGGTGGTGGTGTCAGGTAGAAAAGGGTGTACCAGATTTTGTGAGTCTGTGTAGGACAGTTGTACTAATAGAGTAGCATTTATTTGTCTTTCATAAATTCTAAATCGAAAATGCAGGATTAAATGCTAAGCATATGTTAAATAGATGTGAAATGCAGATCTTCTTGTTGCTTACACATCTAAGATTTAACAGTTAATGCAGATCTTTGCAATACAGTAATAAAGTCCTATAACATCAGTTATAATGTAGACATAAGGATGAAATTCATTTGGGATTATGGCTGTCTTTGCAAGAAACCTCAAAGAGCTATGTTCATGCTGGGAGAACATTCCTAACAACCAGGTGAAACTTCATTAGATGGTGGTTAAAACAAGTAAAGAAAAAAAATAAACACCTCAGGACCAAACTAGAAAAGCTGATCCAAGGCACTGGTTCATCTTAATTTCTGGTAGAAATGTCTGTTCTTAAAGACCACTGTGCTTCAAAGTTGCTGTGTTCCCCTGCAAAAGAAGTTTTTAACAAACAGTTAAGAAATCTGCTGATACCCGGAAAATCTGAGCTCTAACTGTATCTGAACAGCAGTCATTAATAAGTGTCTTCAGTGAGGAAGGCTGAAATCTCTTGTAAATATAAATTAGTCTTAAAAATTTAATAAGATTGTGTAGAGGCTACTGCAAGCAAATAGCTTAATTGTACTCATGGTAACTGCCTCATAGGAAGTGGTTTAATACCATGAACGGCAAATCAAAGGTTGATGAATTTGGTTTCCACTACCTTGCCTGGAAACTTCCTAGAAGGATCTGATTACTGTGAACAGAGGTTCACCTATTTTAGGGGATAGAGCAAGCAAAATAGGGGAAAGAGAGAAGAAAATACTGCATTAGAGGCTGCCAGGTAGCGTGTTCAGAAAGTGAAGTTTGTCTTCTGAGTAGATCGTATGCAACAACTTAAGTAGGTCCAAAGTGCAAGTTAGTCAGATGTGTCCACATGTTTATATAATCATAAAGGTGTTTAATTAGGGCAAAAATCTAAAGTACAGTTCAGGTCAAGTAGCACATAGCATGAATGCGCTGTTTGTAAATAACTGACACCATCTCATGCCTAAAGGAACTCTTGGAAATATAACTGAAAAAGCAAATATTACAGTAAGGATGTTTGGCTAAGTGTTTGGAATTGGAAACACTCAAATAACAGAAAGTGGTCACTGTTTCATATCAATAGTCTCTCCTTAGTGTATGCATTCTATACTCTTTCTAGTAATCACCAAATTTGTACGTAAAAGGCTATGAAATGATCATGTCATACTATAACCTTAATTAGACAGATTTGCACAGGTGCCCATCATACATGATAGTCAAAGTCTGTGAGAGGCATTTGAATAAGTGATAAACTGCTGTAACAACATCTGTTAAAGGTCATGCATAGCAACCATGGATAACCAGAAGCACAGGCTGAGAAAGTTGGCTGCCTGTGTTCTCAGCTGAGTTTCACAATTACTGCTTCTGATGCAGCATCTTTAAAGGATCCTTTCAAGGAGGGATCTCTGTGCTGTCATAGCACTGACGGGTGCACCACACCCCACCTCTCAGGTCATGTGGAACAACAGAGGAAATCATCATCATCTTGCTGCCCTTGGAAAGATCAGAGGCCTTCCTTTTTTTTACATTTTTTTCCTTTTGTGTCTAAAGCAAATGGCACACTTTGGTAACTGGGAGTATTTTCTTCTTGGTTATCAGAGTTACCGGCTGAAATAATTCATTATATATTGCTTCCATATTTCAGATACTTTTAAAGAGGAAGATGCAGTTTCAACTGACCTTACTCATGTGCAGAGTATTGAGCTTGTTCAGCCTCCTCATGCAAACCATCATGGAAACACTTTTGGTGGCCAGATCATGGCTTGGATGGAGACAGTGGCAAGTATTTCAGCAAGGTACTTTTCTACATCAGAATCTTTGTATGTATTTCTAAACGGATGTGTATACTTCCATGTTAATACTAAAGGTGTCAATGGGATTTATTTTATGAAAACAGCAGACCCAAATCCTTTTGACTTTCCTTCTTAAGATTGCGGGAGGCCTTTAAACGATTTATGTGGTACATTTCCCACAGCATGCCACACCACTGTGGGAGTCATGTTGTTCTCTCTCTGTTATATATGCAGAGCCTAAGGCAAAAGAGTCCATATTATTTGCCTGAAACTCCCTGCAGAAAGTCAGCATTAGAAATAGGAATAGAAACTCAGCCTCCTTGTGATTCGTGTGGTGTTTTAAAAACAGAGGCAGTCATTAAGTCAGGGTAAAACTGACACGAGCCTTGTATTAATTGATAGCCCAAAACAGGGGGCCTGCTAGATGTTATTGTGCAGATCCTCAAGCCAGAGTAAGAATCAGAAGAAACAAGTTCTGTTTTATTGGTGCTTACACTGGGCGTACGCATAACTTTCTGAAAGTCACTTAGCCTTTCAGACCCCCTGCGTCCCACATCCTATAAATTCTAATATTGTTAGTAGTTCAATGTGCTCTGACATCTTCAGGTAATAAGTACAAAATATTTTTGTGAAACTGCCTCATTTTGCTTCTAAGTAAGGCCTGGGCATATTGTCATTTGATTTCCTCTGAAATGGAACAGCTGTTTTTCTCCCTCCTTGTTCTTGGACTGTATACAAAGCTTCTTTGTAAGCAACACTTGAATTTCAGTTTGAATTCTCCTTCCATACCAAGTGACCTATTTCACTGCAGGGATGTTAGATTAGTGTTCATTTTTTAACTTTAATAATTAAATGACTTTCCCACTCATTATTCATGTAGTTTTGACTTGTAGGCAGTAGCTGTACTGGTAGCAACAGATTTTCTTTAGTGTTTGGATATATAATTTGCTTTATTAACATAAGAATGCACTGACCTTACCCCATTGTGTAATTTCATTGGCTTCAAAGGGGTTGTTTCAGATTTGTGCCATCATCTGACCCAAAATATTTGCCTGCTTTCATTTGATAAATGTGACTTACAGAGAGTCACATGAATGTTTAAAAAGTGAAGGGAATCACCAGCAAAGCAAGTAGGGAAAATATTTTCTTTGGAATAATGAATGTCTAACATGATTTGTTGTGTAAAAAAATTCAAGAATAACAGTTGATGAGAGAAGAATGTTAAAAACAGAGATTCTGTAGTTTGTTTGTTTGCTGGTCTCACTACAAATCTTTTGTGAGGCCAATCATAATTGGATCTGACCTTTGAAGATGCCAGTTAAGAGTTGCTATGGCCACAAATTCTGACAGAAATGGAGGAGAAGGGCCAACCCTTGAAAAGTAAATTTGTAAGGGCATTTTAAAGGTTAATGACCCTCTTTCCCCACACCTTTTTGTCTGGGCAATAGATGAAAATCTTACAGATAGTAGTAAAGCTATCTGAATATTAGTTTGAACTGGATTGGTTGTTTCTTATGTCTTAAACTTCTAGTAAAAGTATTCAGAACACAGTTTTCCAGGAAGAACAGAATAATTAGGCCAAATTTCTGTTCAGTTCTTCTCTTTATTTTCAATAATACTGTATTTGCATCTTTATTGTGAACTTTGTAAATGAGATAACCATTTAGCGTTTTAAATCAGAAGAGCAAATTATTCTTAATGAAATTACAAAGTCATTTGAATGAGTCTATTAAAAAGATGTACCAGTCAATTAATTAGCAACAGATAATTGTGTGCATTTAACAATACTGGTACATTAGTTTGCAGAGTGCAATTGAGCTAAAAGCTAAGAACACTACATAACTATATTTTCAAGTATAAAAACTGCACAGTGAAAATCTATTCTCAAATGTGCATATGTAATTCTTACTGAGGAGTTACACAAACATGCATGAGGATAGAGCATGTTTTCTTCAAGTCTAAAAATGAATGACATTATTACATATTGTTCTCTATACATGTGGTGCACAAAGATGGCTGTGGGACCTTTATTACACTTTGAACTGTTGAAGAAACCAAAATTTTACCCACTCTAGAGAGATTGCAGACTATACCCTCCCACTTCCACAAAACCTGAAGTTGTATTGAA
>CM021729.1:62753346-62782502 GCA_011074415.1 Stictonetta naevosa | reverse complement strand
AGGGACCTCAAAGGTCATCAAATCCAACCTTTTCTGGGAAAAGGGAGTTTAGATGAGATTGTCTAGTGCCCTGTCCTGCACCTGGGGCCAGGATGCTGTTGGCCTTCTTGGCCACCTAAGCACACTGCTGGCTCATATTCAGCCGACTATCAACCAATATTCCCAGGTCCTTCTCTTCCAGGCAGCTTTCTAACCACTCATCTCCCAGCCTGTAGTGCTACAGGCTAGGTGATCTTGGAGGTCTCTTCCAACCTAGATGATTCTGTCATTCTGTCTAACTACATTTTGAAAGCCTCCAGTGATGGGGATTCCACCACATCCCTGGGGATGTTGTTCCAGTGATTGGTTGTTCTCACTGTGAAAAAAAAAAAAAAAAAAAAAGTTTAATTTATCAAGACAAACCTCTTTAAGTGCAACTTGTATCCATTTCCTTTGTCTTCTCCATGTGTCTCCTTGTGAGAGAGAGCCTCTGTCTTCATTGCAGTCGGACTTTAAATACTGGGATATTCTCATTAAATTCTCCCTGAGACTTCTCTTCTCCAGGGTGAAAAAACCCAGCTCCTTCAGTGTTTCCTCAAAGGGCAAGTTCTCCAACCCTTTGATTGTCTTCATGGCCCTCTTTTGAACCCTTTCCAATCTGTCTGCCTCTTTTTTGAATCACGGGAACCAGAACTGGACACAGTATTCCAGGTGCAGCCTGCAGTATCTGTACTGCAGACTTTTTTTTCTGGCATGCCTGTGAAGGTCAGAGAAGTGGTAGGTTGTTGCAGTTCCCTTCCATAGGTGACACAATATTGCTGAAATATTATTTCTATTCTGTTTCTCCACTGCACTAGCCCAAAGAACAGCTTTGCTCATATACTCATGGAAGGGGTAGTCTCCTGGCACTATACCAGCAAAGTTTTACCAGAGTGGCTACAGCCTATTTCACAAGCAGTTTGAAGAGCCCCAGCAGGACAACTCAGCTAAACCTGACTGCATATAATTGAATATAGTATAGGATCAGGTCTGAAATAAGAAAAGAAATGTAAGTGGATATTCTATACAATTGGGCAAAGTAAACATTAATAAGATACGTGTTTATATGATGCACTACCCTCATCTTTTGAAATTCAGTGAACATGTTTTCTGAATTGATAAGGGATCAATTCAAAATCTTGTTGTCCCATTGTATATGCAAAAATGTCTTTCCATGCTCAGACCAAATTAAATACATATACATGCATTTGGTAGTTTTATGAGGTTTTTTTTTTTACTTCATATAATACTAGTAGAAAGCATTGACAAAAAAAGCAAAAAAAGTATCAATATTCAAAAGAAGAGATTCACATTGCTTTGCTTGAACACTGTTTCTGGTGCTGAACCTTTCTGCTCAGGTTTCTTTAATTGTGTAAAGTGTTTATGATCAGGCATTTTTACATACTGAGCAATATCCTACTCCCTATACAATAATATAGAAGTTAATGGAACTCTTTGTGAAGCAGGTGGTTACTCTGTAGGTAAGGGATTCATGGTCTGGCACCAAAAGAAGGTAATAACAAGCAGTGAGAATCAATTAGTCAGTGTTTGTAAAGTCTGTTGAAAATGAAGCAGCATGACATAAGTGGTGTTATTATGTTTTAAGCTTGAATAATATGCTCTTGGAGCTGAACATGTTAACTATATTTCAGTGGGTTATGGAATAAATTAGTGTAATACAGTGAGTAGTCTTCTAGGTTGTAGAAACCTTGTTGCTCTAATCATTACCCCTTTCAAACCTAACAAAGGAGGTTCTTTCATGGGACTGTATATTTTGCTCTCTGTCTCCTGGGTTTTCTTTTTTAGCCGCCTTTGTCGTTCATATCCCATCTTGAAATCAGTCAATATGTTTAAATTCTGGGGACCATCCGTCGTGGGTGACCGCCTTGTCTTCAATGCAATTGTGAACAACACATTTCAGAATAGGTAAAACTCCTTATATGCTTATCTTCCTAGGTAAAGCTCCTCATATGCTTGTCTTCCTTCACTTCTCCAGCACCAGCCTAACTGCATTTTTTAGCTATTAGTAGGATTTGTCTTACTGAATGAATTATTTTGCAGCTGGGCTTTGGAGGATATATCTCTATATATGTGTATGTATGATCGACAAATCAATTGATCTGTCGATCTGTCTGTTTTTCCTTGTGTTTTTTTTTTTTTAAACTTCCCTTTTTTTTCTTGTTGTTGTTTTTTAATTTATTCTCTGATTTTCAAAATTTAAAGATAATTCATAGCCAAATTAAAAACCTGCAAATTCTGACTGTAAAATTCACTATGAAATTCAGTGATTTTCAAGGGATTATAGAATCATAGAATATCACAAGTTTCAAAGGACCCATGAGGATCATCAAGTCCAACTCCTGCTTTCACACAGGACCACCCAGAAAGCAGAGCCTACATCTGCCAGCACAGCCCAAACATTTCTTGAACACTGGCAGCTTGGTGCTGTGACCACTGCCCTGGGGAGCCTGTCCCAGTGCCCAACCACCCTCTGGGTGCAGAACCTTTCCCTAACCCACAGCCTGACCCTCCCCTGTCCCAGCTCCGTGCTGTTCCCTCGGGTCCTGTCGCTGTCCCCAGAGAGCAGAGCTCAGCGCCTGCCCCTCCACTCCCTTTGTGAGAGAGCTGCAGGCTGCCATCAGGCCTCTCCTCAGCCTGCTCTGCTCTGGGCTGAACAAACCGAGGGACCTCAGCTGCTTCTCATACATCCTGCTTTCCAGACCTTCTCCATCTTAGTTGCCTTCCTTTGGACACTCTTAATAGTTTTATGTCCTCATGTTGTGGTGCCCCAGACTGCACGCAGTACTGGAGGTGCGGCTGCACCAGCAGAGAAGAGAGCAGGACAATCCCTTCCCTCGACCAGCTAGCAGTGCTGTGCCTGATGCCCCTCAGGGTAAGGTTGGCCCTCCTGGCTGCCATGGCACACCACTGGCTCACATTCAACTTGCTGTTGACCAAAACCCCCAGATCCCTTTCTATGGGGCTGCTCTCCAGCCTCTCATCCCCTAGTCTGTATGTACAGCCAGGATAGCCACTTCATGCTGTGCTTCTGCTGAATGTCATATCAATGCTGTATTATTCACTTTGGCTGTGTGCTCACACATTGTGCACACTAGCTACTTACCTCACTTTCTTCTGTTTTTACTCATGCTATTTGTCCTTTGTTTTATTTCTAAAATGTGTCTGTCCAGACTGAGTAATTTATTATGTATGCTGCAGAAAGTATTTTAGTAAGGCTTCCTGTACACAGGAAAGTATGTAACAGTCCTTTTTAGTTTGCCCCGGGGTTGCTTCTGCATCACTTGTGGTAGTTCCATAATTAATCTGAACTCTTATTTCAGTGTAGAGGTTGGTGTCCGCGTTGAGGCATATAACTGTGAAGAATGGATCAAGGACCAAGCACGGCATATTAACAGTGCGTTTCTCATTTTTAATGCTGTGAATGACGAAGGAGAGCTGCTCACCTTCCCTGGAGTTAAACCTACTACAAAGGTCAGCTTTTATCCTCAGGAGGAGGATGAATGCATACATGCAACAATGTGGTCCAACCCAGCACACTGCATGTCCCACAGCTGGCCACTATAGCCTTGCTGGAAAAGCAGACTGACTGAGGCTGTTCACTGAAATGCATTTTCTTGCAGAAGAGAAAGCCTCTACATGAAATGTTTGCCTTTGAGTGGGAAATTCATCATTATTAACTTCAGACATCCAAAACTGAGGAGTATGAAGGGTAGTCATCATTTGAACTTCTGTAGTTAGTGGATGGAGAGGGAGGAAGAATCTACCAGTTGCAGATTCTCCATCTGTCTTGTATAGTCTCCACTGACTGTAGAAAATGCCCTGGCAGCAAGAAACTGACAAAACTCTGAAGTGTTAAATGAATAGTTATTTTTAGAAACCCTTGAGGAAGATGAGGAGTAGAGTTAGTGAGAAGTCCATGGGAAACAAATCCCATGACATAAGCAGGCTTTCCAGTTCCTTTGGTGTGGAGATATAAGCAAGTGAACCTGAAAGAAGTTCACTAAGCAATCAGAGCAGTGTGAATACTCTTGTTGAATTATTTGCTGTGATATCACCTGTCATTAACTTAATGCTCCAATGAATTAGATTTTTAGAAAGCCAGCAAAGGCAGAAATGAAATAATTACTCAACATCACTGTCTTTACATTTTGTAGGATGCCAATGGGGCAAATAAATCAAGGTACCCTATATACCATGTGAAGCCGTAATGTTCATTATTGTCTATGATAGACTGTTTCCAGAGGATAGACGGTCTGACTCTTCCTCTTTTAAAATACAGGGGAAAAACAAACAAACAATCAAAAAAACGCCACAGCTTAACTTGTGCCAGAAAAGCAGTGCTTCCCTTCAAGACCTGACTAGAGGGGCATCCACAAACTGTCGGGACAGGAGAATAGGAACGTTCCAATTCCTCCACAGTCAAGTAGACCAGTCTGAGAAAAACAGAGTATATGCTCCAAATGGTTTAAACTTGGTGGTTTAAACTTGGCAGAAGGTAGTGTGAACAGTGGTCTTTTCACTGAAAGTGGCATCTGAAAGCATTAAATAGTTTGTGTTTTAAAGAAGGTTAAAATACAGTAATCTGGAGATACGGATTGGTATCTGTACAGATTATTCCAGGAGAAGCTGTGTGTCAGCTCCTAAAAGCAAAGAAAAAGTTCTTTCCAAAGTTGCATATCATTCAGAATAAAAAGTCCTATTCACCTTTGCTAATGCAGTGTATGCTCTTGGGTCACTTCCATACTTCAGAAAAAATCCATTCTGTCAGAGTAAGGGAAGGCAAAGACCTGCTACCTTGAAGGGCTGGCCACATCTGTTTGCAATGCAATTGCTTTGTGCACAAGATGAGTATGCACTTAAATAGAAATTATTCCATACTTCTAGCATGCTTTGAACACTAGATGATAGTGAATTGGATTTGTTAGATGGCACATACAAGAAGGAGTGGAACATGTTGTGTTGCCCTGTCTGGCTGCCCCTGCTTCAGGACTGAAGTGCTAGGAGTATGCTACTGTGATACAACTTTTTTTATTGGATTGTTTTTGCAAATTTGAGGGAATATTGTCTAGTCAAAACTAAAACACTGACTCAGGTTAAGCTGGGGAAAGTCCAACATATAGAGTACAGTCCTTTATTTCTTTGTAATGCATCCCTGGCATTTGTCTAGCTGTAATGTTTTTAGTTAATTTGTTTTTGTGTGTGTCCTAATCATGTGTCACTGTCTTTGGCTTACTTTTGATAAAGGACAGTGTGAGGCGGTACCATGGAGCCATTGCCCGAAGGAGAATTCGACTAGCCAGGTATAGTTGGGCTACAAATAAAACTTGATTTTGAAAACTTACATTGTTTTAATATGTCCTGAAAAAGTGATCATTTGTTAAGAAGTCAACGTCTGCTCAAAGATAACTGCTATGCTGCTTAATTTTCTAGACCACTTTGCCTGAGTTGCATTGAAATTATTAAGGGCTACTCATCCCATAAACAGTTTGTTCTTTGTGTTATTTTGTTTCCCAGTCACTCATGTGAAGAAACATGAGTTATTGCACGTGAAAAATTCACATTGCAATTCACAAATTCACATTGCAAGTGAAAATTGATAAAATATTTGTAAAGCATTTAGAAAACACTTAAACCTGTAGAAGTGTTTGATTTTAGCAGACATAGAAGAAAGTGTAAATAACCATTGTAATATTTTGCTTTTGAACTTTGCTTTAGAAAATGTATGCTCTCTGCTAAAGAAGACAAACCATCTGACCCCTGGGAGAGAAGCAACCAGGTAATCTTTAAATCGTGTCCTGTTGTCTTCCTGCATAAAATGGTGTGATAGTAAAGTTTTTGGGTACGTAAAACAGTTGTATAGATTGTGTCAGTTTCCAAACTGATACAGTCTGTACTTAAGTGTCATGGTAGTCATGGAAGAATAGAGCAGTGTGTTGTAAGATGAACATATTTTTTCCTTCTGAAAAAAGAGCGTCAATTCCTAACTTGATTTAAGAGTAAGTTTTGTACAGAACATAAAATGTGTCTCTAAGATGGAATCTTTTAACAACTTGTCCCTTAAGCAGCAGAGCTATAATGAAGACAGGTCTCCTGAAGATTTATGTCCCAGTGTGCCCAGCTTTTAGAAAGTTTAATACTACTGTAGATTAACATGTTTGCTTTTTCCCACTGGATTTCTCAAAACTTGTGGGGTTTTGTTATCACTAGTAATGAATGCTAAAAGTGAGGAAAGAGACATGGCAATACCAACAGACAGATGAACAATGAAATAATGTAAACTTCATTTTTGTGGGAAACAGAGGTTAAAATATGTGGTACATGTTTCTATCTTGGACATGATAGGCCATGGAATGTGCTTATGCCTTAAAGTAAATAGTGATGAATGTGAACTTAGGTGGATTTGTATACATCCTAAATGTTGCTGAAACCAGCACGGAGTTTCTGTGGTTAAATTTTCTTTGTATACAAGTTCGCAGTGGCTCCCAGAAATGTTACCAAGTCTTTATCCATTACATATGAAACTAAATAAATAATTGAGAATTATATTATAGGGAGGGATTTTTTGTTATCAGTGGCATCGCCATGAATGGAGTCTGAATCCTGCAAATGCAGCATTTCTTTTCTGCAAGGCAATAAATATAACTATGCACGCAATGTTAAAAATGGGTTACTTAGATTTATTTGGTACTACATTAAAACTTGTCATTAAAGACTCTAAAACTCTGTTCTCTTTGTACAGTGCTTAAAACAGAACTGCATCCAGTGTAGTCAAGCATATATAATAGATATGTTTGCACTTTCTCTGCCCAGAGCCTGCTTTGTAAAGCAGCTGCCATAATAGACCACAGATTGATAGCAATGAAGAGGTTAAATTTCTAGTAGATTTTAATTACTTAGGAGGAAAATGGACAAAACCATTAATTTAGTGGTCTCAGGGGTTACCTGTATTATCTCTCCAGTGGTCACAGTTTTTCTGTGATGCTATATAATTGGAGAAGCCTGAAGTGGTATTTTGTTGTTTAATTAGGGTTGTTTTGCCATCAGCCCTGTGAGCACATCATCTAGCTATTGAAAGTATTTAATTCAGAAGCTACTGGACCATGTTTTCTGGAAGGAAAACACTTACGGAAAAATATACATTTTGTTTGCGATTCAGAGGTAATGATAGAAAAAGAGCATCTCATTCCTGGAGCATTTAGTGAAATCTACCTTTACCCCTTGATTTTCAGAAATGTATCTTACATTTCAGGCATATATGAGTTACAGCAATGTAGCTGCATTGACGCACCTGGCAGCAAAACGTGGATGGGAAATAACCAGTATGCTGGAGCATGTAAGTACATATCTGTGGAACAGCTGCACAGCCACTTAGTTATATTTCAGCATAAGAGGTGGGTGGAGAAAAGCAAAGTTTTGCATTTGTAAATAAATACGTTGGCTTGGCAGTGTTCGGTTTTACTGTGGCTAGTATGTAAAAACAAAACTCCTGTAGTTACCCCAACAGGTTTCAAAGCTGTTTGTCCAGAGCAGTGTTCAACTTGGAAGCTTCTCTCCTGAGACAGTCTGCATGGCTGGTAAACCTTAGACTTTGGATCCCAAGAGATTTCAGCTGCAGAGACAAGCAGGATCCCACAGAGCAGCAAGCCCAGCTCCTGGGTGAGCATCAGCACAGTTCTGGGATGCGAGCAGGGCACCTACTGAGCTGCTGACTTCCAAATCCAGTGCTGTGTGAGGGCTAGCTCATGCCTGGGATTACCAGGTTTGACAGCAACTCATTGGGCTTGTTGAGTAACCATACTAGGTAGAATGTAAAAACAAAAACAAAACTATCTTACTTTTGTGAAGCATTTTCTTTGGCACAATTGAACTGCCTTTGTGGTTTTGCCAAATCCTTTGATTCTAGTGAAACACCAAGCTTGGTATCTCTGCTTAGGCAATGTTGTTGAGGATCTCTTGGGCTTCTCATAAGCAATATGATTAGCAAGATGTGTGTAGCAGCCTGTCATATGCTGCCTTTATCATCTTTACATCATGGGAGCTATTTCTAACCAGCAGGCACTATCTTGAGATTGTTCTAAGTGGCTACTGCCAGTTGGCAGGTGACATAATGTACCTCTACTGAGTTTGTGCATTACAGAGGACCAGAGAGGAAGGGGCACCAAATCTTACATTAGCATACATCAGCATTTTGATGGGTGGTTTTTAATATGTTAATGAACATTAATGAGCAAAAGGTTACCATAGGTCAGCCTGGAATCTTCCCATGGCTGTTTTTCTCCTTGTTTTTTACCTTTCGTCCCTTAATCTCCTTTGCTTCTGCTAGCTCAAGGCTCCCAGTCTCTCTGTTTTCTTTAAGGTTTCCTTATTTTCTCAGCTCAAGACTACAAGAAGCAGCTGTTAGGATCTTTTAGTCTGACCTCTTGCATGTCACAGGCTATGAAACTTCACCTACCACGTCTTGCATCTGGTCAATAGACAATTTATGTAAAAGCATATATAAGGAAGGAAGGAATTCCAGCGATGGCAAGTCTGCTAGTTCCATGTGTAGGTTGTTCCAGTGGTTAAAAACTTTCAGTAGCTGTGCCAAGTAAATGACAGACAGCACTCATGGTTGAGAAAGTAAGCTTGAACAGTCAGATTGAAACATTTAACATTATTTTCAAACCTCTGGTAAATCATTATTGTTATGCATGTGAAACTTTCTTTCTGCCTCTACTGGAATTGCCTCAATCTCGATTTCTTTCTTAGTTCCAAATTCTTGAGATGTGTAATAGGAACCACAACAAATGTTGTGACAAAATTGCTTTATACAAAAAAACACATCCATGCACATTCTGGATGACATTTGAAACAGCATGATGTGATGATGTGATTTCTCTCTTTCAGTAAGCCACCAGGTAACTTCCAGTATTAGTAATACTGTTTCAATTTGTAACTTTCTCCATTTCTCCATTTTCAATACCTTGAAATAGTCCTAATGGTAAGATTATCAGCTCTTATCAGCTCTTTTCTGATGGAAGATCTTGAGCAACTTTTTCTAGCTGTTTGTTAATCTAATTGAAGTAGGTACCTTAAAGCCAACAAAATCTTGGCTTAGGCAGTATGTAAGATGCAACTCATGCTGATGCTGTCAGTAGACAGAGAGCAGTCATCCATTCCCATTCTGCTGGACCTTCCCGTGTAGCCTGACACTGCCAATAATTACATAGTCCTTAGAGATGTGGCAAGCATCCAGGGTAGCACAGCACCATTTCTTTTTCTGTAATGATGTATGCAGTGACCAATTATAACAAATCCTACTTCTGGATATAGGCCACTTTGTGGCATACCACTGATTCCATAATAAGCCTTATTTTTCCTCTTAGCATCTACTTACAGGCAAAATGGAACCTGCTGACATAGCATGGATGTCAGCAGCAGGCAGAGGTTATTCTTGTCCCCATATGTATTTGTGATTAACTCTAAGTTAACCCACTAGGTGGATGAGAATTTGTCCTTTGGAGAAGGAAATGTGAGTAAAACCAATCTTGGACTTAACAGCTCCTCCACTGAAGTTTAGATATGTGTTCAAATCACTAAATAGTGATAGAGAGGCAGCTCCAAGAATGGCTTCTTGCAACTTCAAGTAATGAAATTTACTGTCTTAGCAAATGTTGGCGTGGTCACTTGTCACAGTTCCATGCTCAATTCTGTCACTTTTATAAACCTTGACACTAGCAAGTATCTCTTAAGAAACCAAATCTTTCTTAGAACATTTTGCCATGTTTCCTTAAGCACTGCAGGCCTCAGTCATACCTGTCTTCTGTTCTCTGCACTGCTGACTCATTGCAGACTAGGTCATGTGTCTTGATCCTTTTGGTTACGGTATTCAGTGGGATTGGCACAGAACAATTGCTTAGGTTTCTCTGATAAAAAAGCGTAGCAGTGTCTCCAGTCAGACAAAGTCTTTGGTGTCCACAAAATATTCTCTGGGGAAGAGGATAAAAAAGAAACAGTAAAAATCAGTTGTACTGCTGATCAGTGCTCTACATGAGGACAGTCGTACTAATGGAAACAAGATTTTCAAAGACTGAACTGTATTTTGCGTTGAAGTATTCTATTAGGTAGATTGTGCAAAGCAGCATGTGCTTCTCTGTAGGATGAGGATTTGTTCCCTTTTCCTTGGAGTGATCCCAAGTTGATTGAAAGGTTTTGAAAGTAGGAGGTGCTGTGAGCCCTTTGACACATAGCCACAAGACTTCTAGGCCTACATAATAACCTAGTCTTTCCAGTGTTCACTGTATTGAAAGGTCTTTTAAAAGCTGCACCTCCTAGTTTATTTTGTGATTTTGAAGTCCAGAACACTCCGAACAGAACATGATTCCTCTTCTATGCCTTATAGGATTATTGATCTGTTTCCTGTAGCTGGTTTCTGGAGAGCTTGGCCTTTTGTTTTCCACCAAAACTTTAATTCAGGAAGACGCTTGCTGGATTATATTATATATATTTTTCTCCCTATCCCCAAACATGAAAATACATAAACATACAAAATGTGTTTTTTTATAAATGTTCAGTAAACCAAAAGACTGTTATTTTTTTGGTATAATGAGAAAGAGCAACAGAGATAAAGAAGCTTGTGAATTTTTTATTACTTAGAAATGAAAATCTGTTAAAACTTTCTAGTATTTGAGAAGAAAATTAACACATCAGATTAAACTTTGGGAATAGCAGAATCACAGAATGGCTCAGGTTGGAAGGGACCTGAAAGACCATCTAGTTCCAACCCCCTGCCATAGGCAGGGATGCCACCCACTAGATCAGGTTGGTCAAGGCGCCACTTAGCCTTGCCTTGAGCATTGCCAGGGATGGGGCATCCACAGCTTCTCCGGGCAACCTGCTCCAGTGCTTCACTACCCTTACAGTGAAGCATTTCTTAATGTCTAATCTAAATCTATCCTCTTTTAGTTTAAGACCATTCCCCCTTGCCCTGTCATTGTGTAACTGGGTAAAGAATCCTTCTCCATCCTTTTTATAAGATCCCTTTAAGTATTGAAAGGCCACAATGTGGTCTGCCGGAGCCTACTCTTCTCCAAGCTGAACATCACCAGATCTCTCAGACTTTTTCCACAGGAGAGGTGCTCCAGCCCTCTGATCATCTTTGTAGCCCTCTTCTGGACTCAGTCTAAGAGGTCCACATCTCCTCTGTTGATGCAGCCCAGGACACAGTTGGCTTTCTGGGCTGCAAGCACCCACTGCTGGCTCATGTCAAGCTTTTCATCCAGCAGAACCCCCAAGTCCTTCTCTGCAGGGCTGCTCTCAGTGAGTTCTTCTCCCAGTCTGTGCTCATGTCCAGGATTGTCCTGACCCAGCTGCAGCACCTTGCACTTGGACTTGTTGAACCTCCTTCAGTTCACATGGGTCCACTTCTCCAGCCTGTCCAGGTCCCTTTGGATGGCATCCCTTCCTTCTCTGGTAACAACTGCACCACTCAGCTTGGTGTCATCTGCAGACGTGCTGAGGATGCACTCAATCCCATCACCTGTGTCATTGATGAAGATACTGAAAAGCACCGGTCCCAAGATAGACCCCTGAGGGACACCACTCGTCACTAGCCTCCACCTGGACATAGAACCATGGACCACCACTCTCTTGGCCATCAGGCCAATTCCTTATACACCCATCAAATCCATATCTCTCCAAATTAGATATCAGGATTAGGATGTCTTGTGGAATTATGTCAAAGACTTTACAGAAGACCAGGTAGATGACATCGGTTGGTCTTCCCTTGTTGGCTGATGCAGTCACTCCATCACAGAAGGCCACCAGATTGGTCAGGCAAGATTTCCCCTTGGTGAAGCCATGCTGGCTGTCTTGGATCACCTCCTTGTCCTGCATGTGCCTTGACATTGCTTCCAGGAGGATCCATTCCGTGACCTTTCCAGGCACAGAGGTGAGGCTCACCACTCCAGAGTTCCCCAGGTCCTCCTTTCAACCAAAATCCCAGTGGTTCATTTTATTTTGCTGAAGTCTGTGTTGCCTCACACATATTGCAGGGATGCTCGGCTCATCTTGTGTGGCACCACTCCAGCTTGCTGCTGCTCACCAGTGCCCCATCCAGTGAATTATACTCTGAAGTTTACAATTTTTGGAAAGCTTTAAGTATATATCACCATTAGAAAAACCTACCTAAAAAATTTCTTCATTCCTTCCTAAACGTTGTATATTACCTTCTCTCACTCTCCTGTATTTATGGCTTATTTTTGTAATGACTCAAGAAAATGGTAAAATTCAGGACCAGTACTTGCCTATGTTTAAAAAGTCTAATCTCCCGTCAGTGGTCCTGATGTCAAATTCACAAAAGTATTGCATGAGGTCCCAAGGTTGTCCCTTTAGCTTTTGGACTCTAAGGAGACTTAGACCTCTGTGAGGAGACTTTCTATATATAGCAAGGCCGAGAATAATATTTTTCCCTCATTCCGAAGTGGATCTGCTGTTGTGTATGAAAGCAATGCCATCTACATGGTCCTGACAGAAGAAAAATACACTATTTTTTCTAAGGCACTTGCAGTACTTAAGGTATTTGTAGATTATATATGCAAAGTGTGAAAAAGGGGTTTGTATCTGGCCTTTGGATCATTCATTCCCACTTATAAGGTAATTCAGTTAGCCCTAACCTGATGCAATTAAAACTGTGTGATCTCAGTGTGCTACCAATATATTTAATTTTGTTTTGTGCTATATTTTAATGTAAAACTAATCTTGAATACTTACCTGCCTTTCATCTGTCAGATATAGTTTCATAAGTAGTTGAGAAAATCTGCTTAAGTCCTAAATGTGTAACATTTAAAAGTGCTAAAATGTTCATAGCAGTCACCCTTTGTTTTTAATATGTTGTTCACTTTTCCAGATAAAAATATGGACTCATGAGGAGGGTGATGTCTTGTCACTCAAAGTAGAAATGCAAGTGAAGATACCATCACATCTAGCTTTCTCCCTTTTGTCTGACTTCACACGCCGTCAACAATGGGACAAGCATTTTTTGTAAGAACTTAGCTTTATTTAAGACTATTCTAATTCACTGACAACTAACCTTTTCCGAGACAAATATTTTTTGAGATGTTGACACTTTTCCACCTAATTAAGAAAAAATTGTTGTATGGAGCTGACATTAAAGGTTCATTAGTCAAAGTATAGATTTTTTTTTCCCTCAGAAATAATTTCTCAATAGGGTTGCCCTGAACTGTCAAAAGAGATGGGACAGAGGTTACCCTTTACTGAAATGAACAAAATTCTATGCCTAAACCTATGTTTCTTAAAAGGGTTAACTTGAGTAGGTTGTATATAACTTGAGGTGGAAATAAGGTGAACACTGTATGTAAGAAGTAAGGCAAAGATGTGGACTCATTCATGTTTGTGCTGTCTAGGATGCTGATGCTCAGCTTCACCATACAAAGTGAGAAATCAAGCAATGGGGATCTTCAAAATTCACTTTTTAAGAAAAATTACATTGCATAAAATGTCTAAATTAGAATGGGTTTCAGACTAGCTGTAAAAGGTGTTTTTTAATCTACCTTACGTGGTGTAGAATAATGACTAGAGACGAGGGAATTGATATGATACCTGTTTGATTAGGTGGATATTTTCTTGACATAGGAGCTTTTTCAATTAGTTATTCTGTCTTGAAGGATTTTTATTAGGAATTAAGTGGAGAGCTAAGAATATTTAAGAATTAACATCTTCTGCATTTAAGGCTTAAAAAGTGAAATCTGAAGAAATATGTTGCTTTTCCATACCTAAAGCCAAAATCTCAGATGTCTTATGACTACCATGAAGCCCAATTTACTAGTCAAAACAGAATACAAATTTAGCAGTATTTATTGCTAAGGCAGTGGAAGCTGAAGTGAAATCAGTTACTGCCAGTGCAAAGGATAACGCTGAGGGTTTTTTTCAGTATTGAAAACTAAGAGATAATTAATGATCACTACTTCCAAGAGAGTGAAAGAGTATGTCCTACTGGATGGCACCTTCTGAACACAGCAGAACGCAACCTTGAATAAAATTTTGCTAATGTTTTCTGACTATTGCTCCTGTGGTATGTCAGATGGACAATGTTTGGTCAATCAGCAGGTATTATGTCATGCAAGCTAATGTCATTCCAAGTAGAAATGGGTAGTATATGAAAGGCTTTTTAGACTTTGTTCCAGCACCCTGCAGAACTTTGGAACAATTTTGCGGGATATAGATGTGGTGTCAGATGAGGCATTGCAGAAAAACTCAGATTTTCACTCCTTCTTCCTCTCTTAAGTTTGCTACCTGTTGTGGTTTAACTGGGCAGGCAGCTCTGCACCACACAGCCGTTTGCTTGCTCCCCTCCCCTCCCTCCATAGTGGGATGGGGGAGACAACTGGAAAAAAAGGGTAAAACTCGTGGGTTGAGAGAAAGACAGTTTAATAGGACAGAGAAAGAAGGGAAAATAGTAATAATGATAAAAGAACATACAAAGCAAGTGATGCACAATGCAGTTGGTCACTACTCACTCACAAATGCCTAGCCAGATGCTGGGCAGCATCCTCCCACCACCCCGGCCAATGCTTCCCCAGTGTAATTGTCCCACATGATGCCACATGGTATGGGACATCCCTTTGGCCAGCTGGGGTCAGCTGTCCTGACTGTGTCCCCTCACAGCGCCTTGTGCACCCCCAGCCTCCTGGCAGGGCAGTGTGAGGAGCTGAAAAGTCCTGAAAGAAAATTAACTGTATGCCTTCTGACACAACCAGGACACTGCCTCTACACAAAGACCATATGCTGAATTTTAGGCTGGAATATATGTTGGTACTGTGCTTTTCATAAGAGATGCTATTGCATATGACAGGTCCAGCATGTGTGTGTACTAAATGTACTTGCAGAACTTGTGAGGTCCTACAGGCTGTGAATGAAGATGAGAAGATATATTACGTTACGTCTCCACCCATGACTGGCCATAAACCCAGGGATTTTGTGATTCTTGTGTCTCAACGGCAACCTTGTAAGCCCAGGTGAGCATACAATTTCAAGCTGAACTGTGAGTGCTTTGGAGCCAGTTTTGATTACTGCTGACCACTATCATGCCTGTAGTTTGGTGACAAAAATGTCATTTATTTTTTAAAGAAATTGGATTAGTAACTGATTTAAAATAACTGTTGATGCCTGAGTCTGCACAGCCAGATTTATTTTGCAAAAGGAAGAAGCAATTAAATGAATTGAGAGCATCATAGACTTGGAGCATAGTCCAGTGTTGCTTCTTTTAGTGACTGACTCTTCAGGAATGGTCCATCCTGAGAGAAAACAGGTCAGAATTCCAAACAGGCAATGTGGAAAAAAACATATCCTGGAGGCCCTGTCAATGTGCTGAAGCACATGATTAGGAGTTTCTTTAAGTGACTTTGTGGTCCTATTTAATGTAATTCTGGAGAATTTTTTGCAGTGAAATGTTTTGGCTTTTTTGAAACCTCAGTGCATTTGTTGTATCAGTAAACATTGCTGTTGAACATGGTTTAAAAATTCAGTTGATTAGTTTAATGTACATTGATTTTCCTTTTTCATTAAATTTCCTTTTTTCTTGCATAATGAAACATGGATAAATGGGGCCATTTGGTCTATTTTGTGCTTATCATTCTTTATTCCCACTTTATTTTCTTATATTTAGTAATTCTTTATGTTAACAGAACATTGCTTGCAATTAGTATTCTGTATTGTGCCTTTTTTTCCCCCCATATATCTGGGAATTGGATCGTGTTTACCTTTGCTGGGGCCATACTCCACATGCCCTTAGTAAGGGGTGCTCCTAGGCCCTGTTCCTGTGAACTTGGTTCCTGAAGAGCAGAATAAATGAAAAAAAAAAAAAGGGAAAAAGAAAAAAAAAAAAAGAACGGGGGTGTTGTATGTGGGTGATGGTTCTGTGGCTTTTCACAGAAGTCTTCTTGATTGGAGTCTGTGACAAAGCCTTAATGAGACTCAAGAGAACTGAGCCTTTTAATAAGCCTTTAAAATACAGGAGCATGTTTGCCTTTGTATAAAAATGACATCTTTGGTATAGCTATTTATGCTTCTCAGAGAAAAAATTCATACTCTGTACTTCTAGCCCTTTACATGCATTTTTTTAATATCTTGTTGAAAAAAGTGTTTGATTCTTCCCCTTGCACTGCAGTGAACCCTATGTAGTAGCTGTAAAGTCAGTTACCCTCACATCTAAGCCGCCTTCTCCACAATACTGCAGAAGTGAAATCCTTTGTGCAGGATTCCAGCTCTACAGTGACAGCGACAGCTCCTGTACAGTGAGTAGCTCTGCAGGCCTCGGCCATGCCTTCCTTCCTGTGGCATTACATGTGCATATAATCTCATTTGTGCTGGCAGTCTAGAACAGCAGAAATACAAAAAAATAAATGAGTCAGTTTTCCCAGACTTCAGTTTGGCTATCAAAAGTGTTCTTTATTCCACAAGGTGGAATTTTTTTTGCCCAACTTTGGCCAGTCTCAAAGTTAGGAATGAAGTTAAACTCAGAACTGAAGAAGGACTGGGACTTCTGGAGAGTAGTTCAGTGAGTCTTAAAATAAGCTTCTACAAGGCATGGTGTCTGCTGGTGCCTGTCTGCTTTCAGAGGAATCCCAAGGAATTAGTTCAGATTAAATGCTTGGTTTTATATGTCAGAAATTATGCAATCTGAACCCCATTCCTGGCAGCATCCCTCTCTTCTATACTTTTCCAGGGGAAAGATAAAACATTTTAATTTAATAAAATATGTGTCTGAAAACAGCATCTGTCAGTGGCTGGGATTCTTTTTTTCAGACAACAGCTTTGTTCATAAAGTAAATCTATAGGAGTCAGACCCAGTGATACTTGTGGGGCCCTTCCAACTTGGAACATTAAATGATTCTACGCATGATGCATTTTACAAGTTAGGCAATGTTTCTTGCTGCATTTCTGTGTACATTTACCTAAATACTTGATGCCCTGCCAGTAGTGAGGACAGACACTAAGATCCTCAAAGGATTCTAAAAAAGATGTTGTTTTTGCTAATTTGTGCCTTCAGTTTCTACTGCCTAAAAGTACTATGCACTTCTGTTCGCCTCGATAAAAACTTTGATACTCATCTAGGGTCTGAAAAAAAATGACTAACTATTGCAGTCCATAAGGTTTTTATTTTTTATTTTTATTTATTTAAACAGGTGTGTTACTTCAATCAAATGACATCAGGTGTTATGCCCTACTTAGCTGCAAATCTTACTGGTTCATCAAACTCCATTGAAGACACTGCTTTGGAGTGTATAAAGTTCTTGGAGCAGAAAGGCAGCAAGTGCTGAAGTTAAAAGCAAAATTCTGAGAGAGTGCTAAAGATTATCAAGCAATACTGGTTTAAATTCTTGCATGTGTGTTGATCATCCTTCTACATCTTAATTACTTTGGGTCATGCAGCTGATACTGGGCTTGAACCAGAGGATATCTAGCACGACGATTTTGTATCAAATTAAGATTAGGGCTTATGCTCTAAATTCAAGTTTTTAATCTAAAAAAGATAAAGGCACAGAATCTGCACTTGAATGCATTAATGAATTTTGATTGACCCAACAGAACTTATAACTGCAGCTTATAAGACTATTTCATTTTCATTATTATACTGTTGTATTGAACCTAGTGGCACCCAGTCAGTTTTAAATCAGTAAACTCTCATCTGTCTAATTTGCAGAGAACTGGTACTACTAAGTAGCTTATCCAGTGCTCTGGCCTCTTTGTCTAGGTTCTTGTACATGTGTTGTATGTAAATCTGTTACACCCTAAATGAAGTTAGTGTTTGCTAATTTTTATGTGTCAATGCTTGTAGCTTATCTGGGATTTTTCAATAAATTATTGCTTTTCAGGTTACACATCGATCATAATTTTTATTACACTCTCTCTGGGAGGGCTTCAGACCTGGTTCCAGACAGACTGGTTTGTGGTGATGGTGGGGGGCTGTTGGCCTCCTACATAAGTGCCGTGACCCCCAGTTCTACACCAGACTGTTCTGCTGGCAGCAAACTAATGTAGAGCAGGAAGAGTCTTGGATACATTCCCTCATACATAAAAAGGGATAATAGTTTCAGAGGTTTTATTGTGGTGTATCTGTTGTTTTCTGTTGTTTTTTTTTCCCCTCAAAAGTCCCTTGTTTAAAAAGCATGTAAGATCACCTGCAGTTAAATCATAACATGAATGGAGGGGCGGGTTAAGAGGATCAAAGCATGTGAACTGTAGCTGTGCCATTTATCTCTCTGAAGTCTCATAACTCGTAGAATGAGAGCTCTAAGCATCTTATCCAGGTCCCACTTAAGTAAATTACATCTTCAGCTTAACCTATAACCAAATCAAAGCTTTTGTTGGTGATTTGTGGGTTACAGTATGCCTGCAAATTGTGCATGACATTGACCACATACACCACAAGAAGCACCTGCTCTTGCCCTGGAAGCCCTTATGTATATCAGCAGTGAGTCGGCTGGCCTCTCCACAAGGCATTTCACCTGGGTACAGCGTTGCACTGAAACAAAGAGTGAGCAGAATCAGGATGTCTTCTCTATCTTGTGGTGATGCCGGCCACTATACACCCTACAACACGGAGAAATGTTCGCACTAGTAATAGAAAAAGTGAACTGGGGCATTATCTCTGGCTCTGAAGATGACCCTTTGGATCCAGATCCTTATTTTGGGTCATGATTTTTACCACATGGGTAAGATGCATCTAGCAAGTGAGGACTGCAGGCTCAGGGCAGCCCCTTCCACAGCACGAACACTGTCGTGGCCTGAGCAGGGCCAGCTTCCTTCCTCCTCCTGGGGGGCTGGTAACAGGAGGGTTGTCACCTGTGCGAGCTGCACAGCTCTGCACTCTCTCAGCCATGCTGATGTTTGCTGTGTGCAGATGGTAGCAGGCAGAAGCCCTCAAGCAGGCAGATAAGTCTCTGCAGTCCTAATTTTTAGCGAACAGAGACACCTAATGTTCAACTCTGCGTATGTGCAAGGAATATATTCCCCTGAATAAAGAAAGCTTCAGGGGAGAGCCCAACCTCAGCCCATGCCCGGCACTGAGTGACCTCCTGTGCGGCAGTTCATAACCTGCCTTTAAAGACACCTAAACACTGAACTCAGGTGCTGGGCCACCACAAGGGCTGCCTGGAGAACATTATTTGGCATTTTTGAAATACTAGCATTCTGCTGAGATCATAGCAGCTTCATGCCTGCTCACCTGACACTGAGACCTTAGCCATTGTAGTTCTGAGCACTGCAAACTTGGGCTTCTTCCTGGATGCAGCCACTCATCTTTTTTCAGGTGTGTACGGGGTTAGTGTCTGGTCACACAGCCCAGGGATTATGTACCAACCAACCTCTGTGCAACTGAGATGAGATCCAGCTTTCTAGCAGAACAAAATTTCCTTAAACTCTGTTTGCATAACTGTAAAATTTAGTAGAACACTACATCTTTATACACAAGTGCTTTAATAGTAACTGCTCAAATAGCTAGCTGCCGTCTAGCTGCACAAGCCTTCGTGAAATGAAATGAAGACATTCATAGGTGCGTTTAACAACTTGTGTTGTCCAGCAGTTACTGAAGATTGCTAACTTGTGCAGCCGTTTTAAAGCAGAGCACGAGAATTTCAGCACCTCATTTTGTGATCCATCTTATGAATTCAAAGGTCAATCCACAACTTCATGCATGGTTTTCTATACCACAACTGTCCCTTTAGTCTTCCTGGTGTTAGCAGTTCCTCCAGCCAAGCAAAAGTCACTGATCAGCTGTGGGTATTTTCTTTTCCTCCCCCAGGATCCGTGCAGTACCTGATAGTAGTAGTACCTGGGAGCCTCTCAAAGGGATGCTTCTGCCTCAGCCTGCGGTAGAGCAGCTGGGTGACCACATCTTACTTGGAACCACAGACCTGGAGCAGCTGCTGCCTCGGGAGGAAGGGCTGCACTCTGAAACCCCAATTTACACACCACAGAACTGTCTATAGCACTAGGACTGTCAAAGTGCACAGCTTCAAGTTTGTGTTGGTGAAAGAACACAGAACCAGAATCATCCTGGTTGGAAAAGATCTTCAGGATCATCAAGTCATGCTACAACATTAAGGAGATTTCAAACGTAAAATAATCTAATATGGCGAGGTTTTAAAAAATATTTATGTATTCATATACTAGAAGGAGAAACACCTTTTAACCTGGAATGTCTGTTGCAGCTTTGAGTTTCAAAGTTAATTAAAACTTGGTAATTAATCCTTCATTTCATCCAAGTCCACCCCTCTTGCCCATTTAAGTGGATGCTCTGATTATTATAAATTCAGTATGCATACACTGTTATCTGCCATTAAATCCAAAGCAGAACTGGGAAATCTAGAATAAGAACTCTACCTATGGTATTCTTTACTAGCATTTTATTTAAAAAAAAAAAACAGTGCATATACAAAACATGTATTTAGACTATTAAATTCCTGTGGGTTTGTTTGTTTTTGTTTTTTGCTTTAAGAAACGTTAATTCCAAACCCATAGCTTCAGTGCCTGGTGCTAAGCATCTCAAGACGCAGCTCTGAGCTCAAGTTTGTTGTTAACTTTACATTCTCAACAGGGCACTGTATGGGTTGTTAGGACATTTATTTAAAGGATAAATTAATTCTTTAGAAGCAACAACTTTATTACCATCTAGCTTTCTCTCAAAGACTGTTGCTTATCCCTATATAATGCAAGCTGAAGTTGTTAGAAGGCACTTTTAAGACTTTTGGAGCACCAAAGTGCTGCATTTGTCCTGGGGCATCACTGCAGAAATGCAGCACGAGGAAGCCCAATGGTGCAGGCGCCTGAGCCCATGCCTGCACAGTGCAGGAGCACTGCACAAAGATCCCAAATGGCAGCTGCCAGTGCTGTAACAGGACACTGCTCCACATTGAAAAGCAGAATGGGAGATAATCTTGGGGTTAAATTCTCATCTTAGATGAGATAATTAGACTAGTAAAAGTCTATCCCTGTTGACTGCATAGGATGAATCTGGAGAGTATTTTGAGAGCTACTGCAGGCACTCCATTCCCAGTTGGCTTCAGTGACTTTTGTAACACATACCAGTTTTTCCAAGTGCAGGCTGCAGCCTCTGCTTAAAAATAAATAAATCTGCCATTAAGCAGGCATGTTTAAATAAATCAAAGAATAAAACCCAAAGGGACAGAAATACTGATGAACAAGATTTCTGAACACTTTCCATAAAAAAAAGTAAACAAAGTAAGGAAGCTGCTCACTTGCTCTCCAACTATTTTCAGGTGTATTTCATGATGGGTATCAGAGGAAGGGCATGATTCAGCTTGATAGTGAAGAAGTGCTCAGATAATTAAACATGCATCAACTATCAGATTAATGCACATACACCCTGAGCTGATCTACCACGAACAGAAGGAATTGCACCCCTATGCTCTCCAGACAGAAGGCAGGACTCACACAGCTCTGCAGGACTTACCCAATAACTTTGCTGTAAGACACGTCACTTGTGTACATGCAGAGCACATCATCACTCTTTCTAGAAGGCAAGTTACATCCCAACAAGAGTGTTTAGAAAACACCCACAATCACTTTCAGAGAAATGCAGAAAGACTCTTGAGATCAGCACAACTGTATTCATATCCGACAACAGCAGCACTCTTTAGTTAACCCTACGGACCAGCTGGATCCACTGGTCATAAACCCGCGTGATACAGTGCACGTACCCTGTGTGGTTATTGCAACCAGATTTATGTTATGAGAGGAAAATAATTTCTCTCCTCAGAGTTCCCTCTTCAGAGAACTAGCCGTGAGAGGGAATGTAAATCAGACAGAAAGCTGCATTTCTGCAAAATATATAAAAATTAAATATCCGCTTGCTGCATTTCTGCTCTTCCCAGCTTTTCAGTAAGCTAGATGGGTCTGGGAGGCAAACTGAAAAAAATAGGGACACTACTTTAGCAGCAACAGTCCGCTCGATTTTCTGGAACCTGCAGTTCAGTCCACTCTACACAGTCACCACTGAAGTGAAGCTGTGCATTGCAGCTGTTGCTCAGCATCCAAAAGAGGCCTTCAGAAATTAACAACCTTAGGTACTTTTGCTTTCAGTTTTTGCAGTTTTGGTGTTTCTGTAACTTCTTCATAATCAGCACTCATTCCGGTGGCCCATCGCCCAACCGTAACCTGATCTGTAGAGTAAGAGACAAGAGGTTATGGGAAGGCTAAGCAGTGTCATCTGATCAAACTATCACATTTGAGGGAGATTTGGCCCACAAGGGCCTGTCAGTTTACTTCTGGGTCTGAAGCTAACTCCTTTACACAACTCTTCTTGTTTCAAATTTGTGTTTTGTAAACTCCATTTCTTCACCCACATCAATTTTCCACGTTCAGTAATCATCAGAAAACTTTTCTTTACTATTTGACTGTCCACAGAAACATTCAGAGAGTATGCAGAAGATACATTAACTCTCCTGTAAGTCCTAATTACTCATGCAATGAAGATTTCAAGATATCTCAGACACCCCTGGATAAAGAGAAAAGATCTTGAAGTAATCATGCTTGAAGAGGTACGACAGAAGAGATTTTACTGTTCTTGTCTTATATACCTGCATATAACACCATCCTTTTGCCATTTAAATGATACTTTGACCAGTTAAGTTCCCTGTCCTAGAGAAAACACTGGTAACCAACCCATTTATTTTCTGAATGACTCTCTGAGAGCTACAAACCAAACCACACCAAGAATATCACATGGTTAAATCAACGTTTACTTGGATTAACTTCTGTATATTAGAGTAGCTCTAATAACTCCACCTGAAAAAACAATACACTTTTGTGCCTCAGCTTCTTTGCCAGCTATCGGTAACCTTTCTGTAATGTATTTGTAAGTACTCTGCATGGCACAAACTGCTTTCAAAGACTACCACAATTCTTACCCATGATGTCACAGTTCAAATTAATTCAACCAGTTTAAACCAGCACTACCAGTTTTGAAACGTCAATGTAAAGCCTAATACATCCCCATGGAAATTAAACAGCATATGTTGGTCTTCATGATGGACATAAAGCTTCTCCAAAAATGGAGAAAAAAAAAAAAAAAAAAAAACAGTTCTGCTTCACATGTAATTCCAGTGCCAGAGAGCAGAAAGAGTTGCAGCTTTTTTTTTTTTTTTTTAACCTTGTCTGCAAAAAGACAGTGGCTTTACTAATTAGCACTTGTTAGATCTCATTAACTGTCTCACATATATATGCAGGCCTTGGTATGCTAACCTCACCTCCTGATAGGTCTGTTACATCTTTTGCAACGTAGGGGTTGGACCAAGCAGGTTTAGTGACTGCACCTCCCAAGCAAAGAGAAGCTCCTGCAGGTTGGTTTCCTGCCTCCCTGCGCACCGGCTCTGCGCCCTTTCAGCTGATCAGTGCTGCCGACCCAAGGCTGCCATGCAGTGCTAGCAGCTGTCTCAGCTTTGAGCAGTGCCGCTTCCCACAAATGTTTCTTTTCTCCTACTGCACCTGTACAGGTTTTCAATTTACAAAAAGTACTACAAACACAAAAATAGTTTGCTGTGTGCAGAAACCCAGCAAGGTCGACGTTACAGACTTTCAGCATTTGTCTGAGTGGGAATTAAAAAAACAATCTGCTATGGCTGCTAAGTTTGGTGAAAAATTTAATTTTCATATCAGAAACTTCTGTGACCAGTTAAGACTCAGTCTCACTTCTTCCAAACTGTTACACCAGCACACATCTATAATGCTACATATGCTCTCTCATACAACGCTTACACTATCATGTATACTTTAGCTGGTCTTTTGTATCTGATCCTGTAGATATCTCTATCGTCTCCATAAATATTTCTCACCAATTACACAAAAGTTCATGACACATTATTAACCCAAAAATTCTGTAAGCCATTCAAACAAAGTAGAAAAAAATAATGTTTCATCACTCCAACAAGTGTCATTCTTCAAATCCTTGTTTGTTGGTTTTGCCTTCCTTAGCACTATTTTTTGTATGTAGATACATAAAGTAAATATACATATTTATGGAAGTGCGGGAGCAGATTTCTTCTATCTCTAATAATTTAGGAAAATGAAATACTGTTGTTTCATAGCCTGATCTGCAAATTGTACTTCCCTTTGTAACATATTCATTAATAACAGAAGTATTACAGCGTGTAACATATATTGATGATTTCAGTGCAAACTGATTTGCCAGGAAGTAAAAAAAAAAAAAAAAAAAAGTTATCAGTGAAAAAGGAAAGCAGTTTACTCAAAGTACTGTCTATCCATGGCCTTACCTGAAGGGAGAGCTCAGATAAAACCATACATTTTATTCAAAGATCTGAGCTCAACAGCCAGGCAGATTTGTAAACGTATTTTTCCACCCGCACACGTAAATCAAAGAACACATAAAGAAGCTGCTTATCAGCTGGTGAATCCAGGAAGACAGACCTCCAGTCTCCTCTGACTCCCCTGTCGTGTAAGATTTAAACACCTGCCCGCACAAGGAGCTTGTACCAGCTGCCAGTATCCCCATCCTCCAACTGACATTATATGCAGTTCTACCACTTCATGAGAATCCCCAAAAAAGAAACCTGTTCTATTCTTTTTCCTCTATGGTTGCTTATGTTATGAGCAGCAGCATAAATACTTGCTTACATACACAAACACACCTTTGATTGCATTACCTTCAGAAACCCAAGAACAAATTTTTTTATAAACTGGATGTTCATGTTTTGCACAGCAGCTTAAAGTATCTTAATACATTAATACCCTTAATACATCCCTTAATGTAAGGGCATATTCCCAAAGGAAACTCATCTGTGCTATCTGCAATTTCTCTTCTCATAGCCTTTTCTTCCTGACCGAAGTCAAGGCAAAGCAGTCAATGAACACGACTGTGTATTCAAACTCTACTTTATACAGCCCCCGGCATCTCACCTAAGTTCTTGTTCTCCGGACAGTCTTTTCTGAAGTGCTCCACAGAGCCACAGAGTCTGCAGCAGCCCCCTGTTAGAGAGAAAGTTGTTACTCATCTGGAAAAAAAAAAAAAAAAAAAAAACAATGAAACAAACCCATTCTTCCTGTTACATGTATGTTGAAAAATCTTGTTTCGCTTTTCCATAGTGACAACCTATAAATAAGACAAAGATACGTCCCTACAGACAGGTCAGCACTCCTACATGCAGTAACGGGCCACTGTGGAGCTGACAAACAGACAGCTTTAGGAGCATGCATGCACAGCTTCCTCAGTTTGTCAGTCTATGATAGAGAGACACATCCGTCTGTAATAGCACTGCTCTGTGAATCACCAAACACTACAAATTCCACACACCATGCTTGGTATACTTCTGATTACTTTGAAGCTCTTTTTTGGACAGAACAACATAATTCTGCTGAAATTCAACTGTCCAAAGGAACTTTTGAAAGTAACAGGAGCTCCAAAGCAGTATTTAACCCAACAGCAGGTACTGAGCTATAAAATACAAAAGTCACTTTCAATGCCTGGATTATGAGAAGTGTAATGTCTTCAAAGATGCTTTTCTTCCAATCCAACTGTATTGTAAAATCACCCGTAAGAGTCTGCAAGACTTCAAATCTGTACTGGGAGACTCCAGCAAACAAAGTGGTATTTGCTAGTGCCAACAAAAAAAACAACAGGCAGAGTAGAATCTAAATGGATCTTCACACCTAGATGATGTTTCTTATTAAAGACACGTAAAATGATGATGTGAGAGCCCTTTGCTATGAACAAGCCTCAGCTGTCAGGACAGCGGGCTGCTGGGTGGTCAAGCAGTATATACACAACATACATTTCTAAGACTATCTTGAAGCCACAAACTATTTTTAAACTCTTATTTTTTCTTTAATCTTTTACAATGTCGCCTCCTACATACCTGAAAGAAATGACTCCCGTGTGTAACTACAACAGATCTTGTTTTGTGTGTACACCTCTGTTTTTACAGCCTTAAGGTGTAAAGGTTATAAAGTCCCTTTTCAGACCAACAGCATGGTTTCACTACATACTTGGGTGTATTTACATTTAAATACTCATTGACTACCTACACACGGGATACTATGGTTTCTTTGTTTCTCTTGAAACTGCAAGCACAAGCAAGTTCCCATACTTCACACTTCACCTCCTTGTTTAACAAGAACCTTTCCAATAAAATAGAAATCCCTAGATAATGAATTTTAACACTGAATTCCCCAGAATTTATCTGCTCTCACCAAGAGTAAAAGGCATTCGGAAATTCCTTTCAGTAATATCCTAATTAATCTGCAACATTACTTTGCTCTGTGTCAGGTAAGAAGGAAAAATGCATTTTGGTCACAGAAAATTACTGCACTCACCTTCAGCATACAATCCTTTGGGATTATCTGGACATGACCTTGACAGATGCCCCATCTCACCACAGATGAAACACTTTGCATACGGAAACGCCCCTGCAAAATTCCATACAGTTTATGAAGCAAGTTAAAAACTTTGTACAGTCACAGACAGCTCTGAAAACATCACAATTACAATATTATACCACAATATAATATTATACTACAGTTTTAACACTACGCTGTTAAGTAGTGTTATTGTAATGTTGTATTCCTTTAAACCTATGTCTTCGTAACAGCTAAGTTGCCAAAACAGAAACCCTGTATTACAGTGGTCAGAAAACTCACACCAAGACACTCTGAGAAACATGAATTTCTGAACCATACCAGCAGCTGGATCTATCTTTGCCTTGCATTTGCTGATGTCATGTTCTGTGGATCCACACCGGTAACAGATCCCCGTACCCATGTCTTGACTTTCAAGCACTGCTGGGCAATCAGCAACACCATGGCCAGGTTCCCTACAGTGGAAACATACCTTTAAAAATAAAAATTGCTTTTTTGTAAACACGTCGCAGAGCAAAACAGCACTTAAAGGCAGAGTCATTAAGCAGAGCACTTGGTCTTAATATCTGATTATCGCTTATGTCCACCAGATTTTCAGTGGATCACAATTGCTCCTGGCTGAAACCTTCCTGGTACCATTGCATGCATCTCCCTGGCGCTGACGTTTGAGGTTACTCTAATCTGAAAAAGTTTGTCAGAGGGCTCAGAGAATCCCGGCCTAATCGGGTTTCCAGGCCTTTTAGTAGGCGAGTATATCAACAGATTGTCTCCCTGTGGAAACGTGGTTCAGACAAGAGAGATGCTGCAGCATGTCACAAAATAACTGGCAGATGCCTGTCACTAAGCGAGATTATTACTGGTTATTATTATTTTTTATTGGTGATTGCTTATTGATTCTTTTTATTTATCGGCCTGTTCTTTTTCCTTACTGTGATTATTATCGATTATTACTTTTTCCTTCACCAGCAACACACACAGAGAAGTTCTGGGCCGCGTGTGAATATTCACTCACTGACCACTGAGCTCCCCAGATGAACGATGATTCACGGGGCACCACCACACCAGACAGCCGCAGCAGGGCTCCGCTTCCCCCCAGCCTCACCATGGCGTTCCTCCTCGCCTCCTGCCTCCTCAGCCGCCGGCCCTCCCGCCGCAGAGCCTTCCTCACGGCCGCGGCCGCCTCCTCCTCGCCCTCCTCCTCCTCCTGCTGCTGCCGCTCCTCGCCCGCCGCCGCCCCGCGGCCCGCCGCCTTCCCGAGGTGGGCAGCGAACCCGTTGACGTCGCGGTCCGCGTACTCCTTCCTCCTCCTCTTCCTCGCCGGCGCCGCCGCCATCTCCTCCCAGGGGGTGGCCGGCAGCGCCTTGCCCCCCTCGGCGGCGGCCTTGCGGGCCCAGCGCGTCATGGCCGGCGCCCCGCGAGCCCTTCCTCTCCCAGCGCGGCCGGACGGCAGCGCGGTCCCGTCCCGGCGGGGCGGGGCGGAACGTCACGTCCGCCCGCCGGCAGCGCGGGGCGCTGAGGCCCTGCCGCCGTGGTGGGGGCGGGGAGGGCGCGCGCGGTTACCCTGGGGCGGCTCCGCGTTTGTAACGAGCGGGCGTGTGGGGCACGGAGGGGCACGGTCACCTCCCTCCCCTGCTGCCCAGCCCTCCGCTGATGCAGCCCAGGACGCGGTGGGCCTTCGGGGCTGCGGGCACGCGCTGCTGGCTCGCGTCGAGCTGTTCGTCCTCCGGAACCCCCAAGTCCTTCTCCGCAGTACTGCCCTCAGTGGGTTCTCCCGCTCTGTGCTCGTGTCTGCGATTGCCCCATCCCGGGTGCAGCGCCTTGCGCTTGGACTTGTTGAACCTCGTTCAGTTCACGTGGGCCCGCTGAAGCCAGGGATAGAGGCATGGGGGCTTGCTTGGTCGTATTAATGATTTCTCAATGAAACAATCGCAATTATTAAGCCCAGGGATGAAAGAATGGGGGCTTGCTTAATCGCTTTATAATAGATTCTGCTGAGTGTCTTTGCTTACTGCTGTGCAAATTAACCGAAACGAGGAGTCTCGGGGCCCCTCACAGAGGATGTTTGCTGACAAAACTGGGGAACCTGTCTCACAGACCAGCTGAGACCGACCTTGTGGTTTGGACGTGAGCCAAGGAGCAGCTGAGTCTGTTCAAAGGCAGGGGGTCAACTAGTGATGATGAAGAGGAGTTACCGGACTTCATCTCCCTGACCGCCCTGACGACCACCACCAGAAGGCACTGCGCAGGTGCAGATGGGAGGACTTCATGGAAGTGACTTCTTGGAGCTAATTTTAATAAGAAGCGGGGATAGGCTATGAATACGTATAGGCGTATTGGGAAACTTCCTGCATATGTAACTTTTTACTGCATATACCCAAAGCAAGTTGCTGTGTTAAGGTGCGCATGCCTTTGGGAGCTATCCCGCATGCGCCTGGCACCGAAATGCCTACCTTATAACTTACTTGCTTTGAGTTATAGAGTTCTTCCACGAATCACTGCTTCTCCAACCTGTCCATGTCCCTTTGGATGGCATCCCTTCCTTCTTTGGTATCAACCACACCACTCAGCTTGGTGCCATCCACAGTTTTCCATGCGTCTTCATGGAGACAACGTGCTGCTGGGGGTACCGCACACCTGTGGCTGGCAGAGGCGCTCCTTAAGCCCCTGCCCTGCTCTCTGTTACGGAGAAATGAGATTTCTGCATAGCATGGCCAAGGGGTATATTCCTT
>CM021729.1:62728294-62749625 GCA_011074415.1 Stictonetta naevosa | reverse complement strand
AAGGTCTCTGTGCAGACAGACAGCTCTCTGCCTCTCTCTCCCTCTCTCCAGGGAGCCTTGTGCCTTCAGGGTAGCTGAGCCGCCACGAACTGCTTCACCCGCGAGCAGCCACCAGGTGTAGAAGCGCAGGGCAGCACCGCTCCCCAGCCTCGGCAGCACTTCCATGCCTGCCCCGCAGGTCTCCAGCAGCCTCCGGAGGCCCTCGGCTGCTCCCTGGAGTGCAAAGCAGAGCCCACAGCTCTGGAGAGCTGCAAGTAACCAGAGAAATCCCAGAAACTTGAGTTTTAGAATCAGCTCAGTTTCTCACACTAGAGAAAATCTTCACTCTTCAGTCTAACTTGTGCCCAACAGCTGTGCATTGTTTTGATGCCAAGGCCGTAGGGATCAGTGTCCAGGATTAAGATCCTGAGACCTGGAGTAAAGTAATTTAAGAAATTATTTAGCAGATACCTAGTCTCAGGAGAAAAGAGAATACGAGCTCAGTATATCAGTAGTAACAGTTTTAAAAATTCAGTTCCTATGCAGTTTTGATGCCAGTTGTCTCATTTCTTTACATGCTGACCTGTTTTCTCTAAAGAAGCTCCCTCTGAAGCTGCCCACTTTCAGTGCTACCACCTGTGTTGTGTGTTCCATCTCCCATTCCCTTTCAAACTCTCTGCTTGGCTTGCTCTCCTGTTCTCGCCTGTGGAAGTCAAGGAGCACATGCAAAACCCCTGAGCTTGCACCGGCGGCGTTGCAGGAAGGGCCAGGACTCTCCTCACCAACAAAAATGCAGTGAAAATCAGAAAATGTTTCCTGTCCAAAATGGGATAGCAAATAAAAACCACGCTTTAAGCAGCATTAACCATTCAGATGCAATCACCAGGGATGGCTGTTTTGCTAATGCCTATCACCCCTAAAGGAACATATTCATAATGTTGATGAAATCCCCTTCAGATCTTATTATTATTATGTTAAATAAAGCTTAGCCTATTTATGACAGCAAAGCTTGTTTGTTAGTCACAAAGTGTTTTGTTTGTTTGTTTAGGTTTCAGGGGGTTGTTTGGGAAAATTGTGATCAGCGTGCTTTTGATTAGCATCGCTAAGAGGCACTTTAGCTTAATGAAATGATTAATTGATTCATCCAGGTATGCAGCCACACTAACAGCTGCTTCAACAGATACAAAAGATTCCCCTGCAAATACGACCTTGCCTCCCTAACATGAGGCAGTACCCATGGATACATGTTAATTATGAGGTTGACAGGAATATGTAAGGATAGCTAATGCTGTAGCTGAATTATTTAATTAAGACTATGGAAGAAAGTCAAGAAATGGAAACGAAATCATCAGCCAAACAGGAAACTGTGGGCTGAATTCTACCTCAAATCATCTTAGTCTACCAATGATAATCAATTTCTCTTGAATTATAGCAGCAAGGAAGCTGGAATGTAATGGCTTAATTCCTGCATTATAGATTGTTTGAAAATGGAGGAATTACACAAGTTCAAGCCAGTTTAACAGATCCCTGTTGTCTTAATAATAAGTATTTGCTTTCTATTTTTTTGCCTACTTTTTATGCAACACTACGTGTAGCCTAAAAGCTCTATAAATACAGATTTTGGTAAATATACACAAGCTCATAGCATGGTAAATGGAAGCCTAACAACCTTTTAAAATCCCAGTGGTGACTATATATAAAATGCATATAGTCTTAAAGACAGAACTTCAGATTTTTGTTGTGAAAAAAAATAATTGCATGCATGGTATACCATGAGACACAGAACAATAAGGACAGGAGAGAGGCACCGCAAATGGAAGACAACACCGAGACCAGCAGAGGGTGGCAAGTCAGGGGACCCTGTCTAAGAACAGAGGCCCATGTTAGGATGCCCCAGCCGCCTAGCATATGAATGTAATCAGCTAGAATGAAGCAAAAGCATTCAACAACCTCTGCAGACGCTAGGTGGCAGCATTGGCACATGCTCTGAGGCACAGGCAAGCTACTGCCTGTGTTACACACGGTGGGCTCAAATTGTGAGTCCTCCTTGAGGAATCGGGTTTAGATCTCCTCTTTTGTCATCTGAAGTAAATTGCTTATCACCTGTGAAACTTTAGACTGAAGACCATCAACCATTCAACTAAAGAGCGAAAGCAACAGCCAAAAAGTCTTAACCAGTGTTCCCCAAGCAGAAATAATTTATCATTTACTTTAGCAGTATAAAGGTGTTTGTTGGCTTTTTTTGTTTGTTTGTTTGTTTTGTTTTGGCTATACACATTTCTATGTCGATAGATTGATTTATTAGTGACACACTGCCAAACGAGCTTGTCACTAAAGGGAATGTGCATTATTGGATATGAGTATTTACATTCAAATGAAATACAAAGAGAGGTGGAGGGCTTTGCCACAGACACTGAAAGAGATTAATGGTTAAGAAGATAAAGACCTTCAAAGACCGTATGTTGCCCAAAGCAAGTTTTAATGAATTTTGTTGTGGTTCAGTGAATCTGGTTTTCTTTCAATGGTTCATTTGGCAAGTCATTGCAGCAATTTCTAATAATAATGTCACAATAATCTTTTAACTGAGTACAGTTTTGTGACTGTACAGGACTGCTCTGAAAGGGATTTCTGGACTTGGTAGGACAGGAGAACACATGCAGTGTGTTCCTTCAGCTTCCTCCTCTGTTATACGCATCACATGGAAGAACAAGAAGACAGCATCCATGTTGAGGTGCAGCACAAGGAATTATCTACCACTCGCATGAGGATTATTTTGAAATGATAACAGCAGCTGAAAGCAGAACATTGCCAGCAGACAGGGACAGTGTTTACTTCTTCCTTTGCTGTGACTTCAGTCTTAAAATCTTTGGGTGTTATTGATTGCAATCAATATGACCACATGTTTTTATACAACATGCTAATTTTCTGGTAGAATTATTTTCCTAGTCCTCTGTTCCAAATGATATTTTGACTCCATACTTATGCTGATTCAAGTAGCATAATAATAATAATAAAATAACAATATTTAAGAAGTGATTACATGTAGTTAGGACTAAATATATATTGGTTTTCATCATAAAGCACAAGTTCAGTGCCAGCAGTATAACCCAAACACAGGCAAATTATATATATATATATATATATAAACCCATACTATTTAAATAGTTTGTTAGGTAGGCAGCTTCATAGCCATACCAGTTTCAGTCATCCTGCTGTAGCTCCACATTTCTTCAGAGGCTGTCAAGCACAGGATAACACACTGCCTCCTGCACTATGATTTTTCAGCTGTAACTGTGAGTGGACAAAACATTTTGTAGCAGGTTTGAGTAGACCTAATGCAAGAAGATGAAATCTATAGTGCAGGAATGGAGGGAGGGGGGAGGGGGAGAGGGGGGGGGAACAGAGGCTTCTGCTAGCAGATTAAAGCCCAGACCCATACATATGGCCCACCATGCACTAAACTGGGGGCAAATAATCCTATCAAAGTCAACAAAAGCATGCAATCTGAAAAAATCAAGCTCTGAGCAAACATCAGTAGGCTGCAGATCAGTGGCAGATGAAAACCTTGCTTTGACCTTGATAGTTGATCCCAGTGATTTCAATGAGACTGTTCACATACAAAAAACCTTAGTGAACTTCCAGAATCAGGACTAAAACCCCATTAATTCCATCTCCTTCAAAGCAACTGATCCTTGTACGGCTGCTATTAAGTAGCACTTATATTTCGCATTCAGGTTGAGTCTGCATGCTGTACCTGTTTGCAGAATCAGACCCCAGGGATACAAGCAGCCAAGAGCAGTATCTATCTCTCAAAAGAGAGGCTGCACTCCACCACACACAGCTGCAAGCAGCAGTAGTCCTGATGGGTTCAGCTGGTCTCCCTGCTTCCAGGGATCCTACTTCTGGTAGGATTTATACAGAATGTGTGTTCCAGAGGCTTGTGTTAGCAGTCCTTTGTGAAATTTGTGAGGGAACACATTTGTCCTCAATCATCCCATCACTGATTAAAAGTCCATTAGGTCAAACCAACACCTCCTACCTTGGTAGATGCTGAGTTCTTCACCAGGCAGAGGAGCTGCTTGGTTATTTCACAACAAACACTTCATTTCTGGTTTCCATTTTTATGCTGATTGGTGGCACCGGTTAGCAGTTAAGCACCAACCCAAAGGTTAAACCATTAAAGCACTATGCTTTGCCTCACACAGCCTGCAGATTTTATTGATTGCAGCCAGGAGGGTTCTGCCTCTGTAAAGAACCAAAGGCTGTGGTGTAGTGATTAGGGGGTCAGCTCCAAAAGGAAACCCTCCTCAAATAATTGTAGTTCACTAGGCCTTGATCCAAAGCACCGTGCAGGTAATGACTTCGGGGATGTCTGCCAGCACCCTTGTACTGGGGACATATGTAATCATAACGGTGAGGTAAACCAAATTTTTGTGAGAGTGAAAGGCAGCATGTGGCCTGTACAGCCTCCTGCAGAAAGAGCAGGTGGAAGGAAATAACATGCCTGTTTTTCCCTGCATGTGGGCCGAGAGGAGAAGAGCTGGTCAGAAAGCTGGCTGGGCTCACAGAGACAACAACCCAGGTGGTGCCTGTGTCCCTCCTGGGGCCCCCAGTACACTCAGGGCTTCAAAAAGGTGTTAAAAAAATGGTATACCTTGCTAAGTCCTGCCAGAACAGTTTGGGCCATGGCTGTGATGGGACTGCTCACATTAATTTAACTCCTGAACAAGCTGTCGCAGCAGGGACACTGCCCCAAGACCAGCCTGTGCATCTTCTCAAACCCTTCTGCTTTCCTCAGAAACTTCTGATTTTCCCAACAGACAGCTGACCTGACAAACAGTGAGAAGAGCAAATTTAATCTGCTGCAGATAGTTGTTTCTCACTGATTTTGAGTAATAGCACCCCAGGTGGTTATTTCTGCCAGGGACATTTCTGTCAGTGCCTGCTCTCTCCAGATACTCTGTGCCCAGCCAGGATTCTCTAATATCTTCCTTGTCTTTCCTCCTGGGCATGGAATATGGTGGAGGAGGTGGGCAGAGGGACAGTCCTGGTCTGAGGTGTTGGACAGGAGAGAGGATGAGGCCTTAGAGGCGTCAGAGTTCTTAAAGGACATTAGAGGTCTTTTCCAACCTGAATGTTTCTGTGACTGTACCCAGCAGACAACAGCAAGTCACCTTCCTCAGGACAAAGCAGCTCTGTCCAAGCTGATCCAGTGAGGGGCCTCTTCCACCCCCTCCGGTGAAGCCCATCACAAGGGGCTGTGCAGGGGCAGCTTCTTTCTTTGCAAAGCGTCTTGCTTTTTGAATGGTCCATTAATTCTTTCTTCCAGTGGCGAAAAAAGTGAAAAGACAGCTGCACAGGAAATGTTGGTTTGGGATAAAAAGAAAGGTTTCACAACAAATGTTAGCACAGAGTTGAGAATTCAGAAACAACTGTTTTGTTACTTTTCTGGATACAATAGGCTATATTAATATGCACATTAATTAGCACAAAGTCCATGTACAAATATATAACAATGTGCTTCATAAAGAGGTTGTATCTTAGATCACTGACTTTTCATTTGAATGAATAATAACCATAATTTTCAATATTATCAAAATAGTACAAAGTTCAGAAAACTGCAATTTCTTAGTAGGGATTTCAGTAGACTTTGGTTCCTGACTGTGCTGTCTGCACAAGATCCACCCACAGCTAATTTATGAATAAGAGAGTTGAACGTTTTGTCATTTTTTCTTAAGATAAACTGAAATTAGGAAGTCTTTATCCAACAGGAAGAAAGACATATAACTACATCTCATAACGACTTTGGTCATAGTGCAGTCTGTCATTGGCCAGCATACCTCTCACAAGCAAATTAATGCATTAATTTTGACAATAAATACTAAGCAGTTTGTTCTAGGGAAAGACTACCCAATATATATTTGAGGAATGCACACTCCCAGTTTGGCAAGCAATTTTAGAAATAAATGGCCTAGTAGGATTCTTCTGTTACTGCTTAATGGGCATATGTTCTTTTACTGCTTTAGAGTTAAACGGTAGCTCACCTATGCTTTTTTTTTTTTTTTTTTTTTTTTCCAATTGAAGGTAGATAATGAAAGTGTAAGTGATGCTTTAGAAACCTTTCTAAAACTTCAGTGCTGAATTAAATGGACAATGTCAAGTGCTAAATAAAAGTGAGCTACAATTAAAGTTAGGGGAGATTTAGCTAAGCCTGCAGCCTGCTGATAATTTACATTTCCACAGTCACATTTTTCACTAAAATAAATGCTTCTTTCTCTACTGGTGGTGTGTGGAAGGCCCAAATGAACAAACAGTAAGACTGGTGATATGCATTTGAATGTAGAGAGCTGTCAGCATTAAATCAGGCACCATGTCTCTGCTAAGGGACAAAGTGCACCAGCAGAGACTTGTGAAACCACCTGCCCCCAACAAAATGAGGCCACCTCCAGCAGCTGAAGGTTGGTTCCATTTGCTGACATGATCAGGCCAGCACACACAAAGTCACCCCTTTTAAAAGAACTAAAAAAATAAAAAAGTTTCTTTGCTGCATTTATACTAAGTTTAAGCACATGCTGCCAGAAATTTAAATTAAAATTTCAAGCTGAATTTGGGGTTTTGGTATTATTAGTATTTGGTATTATTCTCCTCCCACATTAATTAGTGTGGCATTAAGTTGATTTGGCCAACAAAGACAGGATGAATGCCTCATAATATATATCACCCTATCACCCAAAATTTAGGTATCTAGCCTAAATTAGTCAGGTTTCTCACCATACCCTGGGCCATCTAATTTTTACTGGATGATTGTGTGTCCTGTTATTCACTCAAGTGTCAGTATCAACTGGCTTATGGAAGACAGATCAATGAATTATAGTCTTCTCTAAATTATTGAGAGCACCTTCAAAGTGTGTATCAGTCATGAGTCTTAACTGCATTGATGCTTGTACTCTCATGCAGGCAAGGACATCTCTCATCCAAGGACATATATGGGGATTCTGCTATGCCAGAACAACACCAACTCCAAAATCTACTGGTGATTTCAGCTGAAGCAGTGGAAGCAGTGGAGGGGAGGAGGAGAGGAATATGTTTTAACTTGCATGGGAAATCATCTCACTTTTACTCTCAAAAAACTGCCCAGCATTGTATATACAGAAGCTGTAAGGCAAGAGGGTTGTGTTGTGACAGACAGAGGCAAGAGATTTCTCTATACACATGCTCAATGCAGAGGTTTTTATGTCTTCTGAGGCAACAGTTCTGACAAAAAAAAATAGTGATCTGAATTAAAGTATTTTTCAAGAGGATCATAGGACAGAGAGATGCCAGTGACTGAGACGGAGCAACCACACTGACAGAAATAGAAGGTGGGGATCTCCTGAGCACCTCATCTGTTTGCTGCTCTTCATTGTAATCTATTCATTGATGAAAATAACCTTAAATGATGGCATTTATTAAACTGAATGTGTGAAGAGGGTGAGGGCAACACAGAAGTTAACCTGTGCATAGTGTGAGAGTACAGATATTTTTCCTGTTCATGACTAGTAGCTCTCTGAAAAGGTCGATCATGAGAAATCAGACAGGAGTTCACTTCCTCATACTGTGAGGATAAGGAAAATAAAATATAATTTCCAGGAAGAACCTAGACAAGCTTTTCCTGTGTTTTGGAGTGGCATTAGAAGATTAAGAAATCAAGCATATATAAGTATCTCTCTATATCTGTGAAGACATACATGGATACAGACTGCCTCCCCTTTCTATGTGCCAAACTTCCATATACTGCCAACTTTCCTAAATGTCTTGCAGTATATAACCTTGCAAATAATTGTTTTTTGTTTGTTTGTTTGTTTTCTTTTTTCTTTTTCTTTTTTATTTTTTTTTCCCTGTTAATCTGAAAACTGCTACATGGTTTTCCTTACAGTCCACATCAAAAATCATAACATGCTCTTTCCATGTCCAACTGTTTCCTGGATTGCCTTTAGTTTTTGAGAACACTTGACACATGGAAAAAAATCAGCAATTTAGATCTCCAGGTTGCCTTCTTGACTTGCCTCACCCCGAGTTATATATCAGTCGATGTACCTTTTATCCTTCTGTTGAGCCAGAAAAAAAGGCAACCATCAAGAAAGCCACCTAAATGCTGCAAAAGGATGAGATGAGCTTCACTGTTCAAATACAAACTCTTCAATTACTTCGTAATGAGAATAAAGGTAACAAAAAATCAAGAGGGTATTTTTTAGCACTAAGCAAACCTAACATGCTTAAGTACCTGCACAGGCATATTTTATAAAATAACTAGCACTGAAGAACAAATAAAGCCAAAAGCAACATGTGGCATTGTCCAGCAAACTAAGCATGCTGAAAAGTAAAAATCTCCCTCTGAATTTTTCTATAAATTCGTGCAGCAATATTCTGGCTTTAGAGTTATGGCAATGATGAATTAGCAAGCTATAAGCAATGACAGACAAAAAGAAACTTGTCTACCTCTGCATTCTTCACCTATCAATGAACCTGCAGTGCTGGCAGGGAAGGAAAATACCTATTTTATAGGTAGCAATCTCAGAAAGAGCTAGGATTAGCCTCACAGGGATCATCTAAAGCAACAGAAAACACTCATCATACCCTTCATGCCAGACATTTCCAATGTCTTAGCACACTCCGACATCTAAATCCATTTCAGAAAAATCCAGTCAAGTCCAGCAGAAGGCATCTGGTCTTAACAGGATCACGTTAAACTCCTGCCCCAGCCCACTGCATGTTGCAATGCAGCTGACATTGTGCACCACCAGACATTTGTTCCCAGATTCATGGGGATGCTTCCATTTAGATGCTTCAAAAGGAAATAAAAATTCAATAACTTCAGTTCTCTCTGGGCCACAAATGTGGCATGTGTGCCATATAAATTCTGTTCTTGCTCTGGTAGTGAGCTGGAGCTGGTTAGAAAAGGAACTCTGATTCTCAGTGTGCACAGCACAAAGCCTGTGCCATACATAGAGTGGGATGGTGACTCAACACACCTTTACTCTTATTGATACAGAAACAGCTGACACAGCTTTTTGACTTCTCTTCCACACAAGCCAAGCCAAGCCTTATCCTAGAGCATCAGCTCCTGCTCTCACAGGCCATAAAATGGAACCTGGTGATCTATGAGCAAGACTTTCTGAAGGCCATCCTACTTGGGGTGCGAGCAAGAATCACATACCTCTCGTGTTAATCATTAACACCACCTGCCTCTAAGGGAGTTTCCTGCCCAGGGTCTGGACTGACAGCTCAAACATCAGTCTCCTTGCTTTCCTTACGCTTTCATCAGGGTCTGCTGATGCTACAGCAGAACGGTGAGTCAAGAACAATCAGACATCCTTGGCTTAATCGCCCTGCCCCACACCTCTCCTTCCCAGCACCGACTGTGGATACCTCCACTCCCACACCCTCCTGTGCAGCCCAGGCAGGAGGTGTGCCAAGTTCAGATGTTCCTGTGCGAGGACAGGGCTCACATAAGAAGGAAATGTCGGGAGTGCTTATCTGGGGTGAGTTGCATTTGCCACTCACCATTCACACGGGGCAGCTGGCATGTGAATTGTGTATCTCTAAATAAAACTTGTGAGGACATAGTGGTGAGGAGATGGGCAAATGCCATGTAAGCTGGGTTTTTCTGCTCTTTTTTTTTTTTTTTTTCACCTGGAGCAGGTTGACACGGTAGCAAACTCTGAGTTTGTTTGCCTCTGAAAACTAGGCAGCATCCCCTAATACCCTCATGCATTGGAGAGGGAACGAGTAGATTGGCATTTACATAGAAGGTAGAAGCACATCTCTGCCTAAGAAAAGATGCTTTCCAGTGGCTGAGCCCAGCTGGGTGAGCTGACCTTTCAGGCAACTGGCTTCTAACAGTGTGTCTGCTCCAGTTATGCCATGAAGATGTTAACTCACATCAGTTACAACACCTGTGTAAGCAGCTCATTAAATTGGCCCAGGTTGTTCCATCCAGCACACCTGATGGGCTTAATCTTGTGTCTTGCCCTGGCCCTTGGGTTATCATTGGGCAGAGAGGCTCTAAGTGACCGAGAAGGTATTTTCCCAGAGGAGCTTCTGTTTCCCAGAGCTCAGGCATTGCTGATTGTTTTTCCTGTGTTGCCCATTCCAGTCTTTCCTTTCTAATCTACTTACACCCTAGAGGACCTGTGTAGCCTTTTAGTAACTTTAAATCAAAGCATGAAATCTGCAATAGTCTGATTACGGACCAGCTCTGAGGACAACACGTGGGCTTATAATAGCACAGTATCAAGCCAGGGACCTGTCAGTACGCCTGCAAATGAGGGAGCTGATTTATCTAAGAGGTCAGATTTGGTTTCCTTATTCCTGCAAAGCCTCAAAATAAGTTTGGGGGCGCAACAGGGAGGCCATGGGGAGTCCCAGTAATGTGATTGGAATTGCATGTATTTTTACAGAAATTACAGACTTAATTGTCTTTCAAAGAAAAGTGAGCCAGCAAGTACACACCTCTCAGGTAACAGAAAGCAGCCAGCACATACCACATCTCCAGATCACCATTTTGCTAGTCAGGTCACCGCTGCTGAGATGCACCTTGCAACGTGGGTTGCATCCTGAGCTGAAAAGGAAGCTGAGTCTTCTCACTGAGGTAAGGGTGCCTTCCAGGTAGAGGGCATCATCTGTACACCTCCCATCTCTGTTCCTGGCACTCCACCAGGGGTGCTCCCACAGTCCCAACCTGCAGGAGAAATTAGATTTATTATTATTTTTAATTCTCTTTGGTTTCCCTTAAGCCTCAAGCACTGGACTTGAACCACCATCTCATTCGGAAGTGAGCTGCAGGCAGCTGTCAGATGGCAACACTGTGCGCTAACACGTGAGTGCGAACTGAGTCAGACTTTGAAAGTAAAGGCTTAGCTTCCATACCTGCTCCTTTAAGCCAAGCAAGCAAGAAAAAAAGGAATAAAGGAATAAGAATCAGAACAAATAATAAAATTCAATGCTTTTTAAAGTAGAATTATTCTCCAAATATTTAAATTATTCTTCTCTAATAAAACCACACACATTCTGTCTCCTGGACATGAAAGAACATGTAGGATCTAAACCAGCACCATGATGAAAAAGACAAGATGTGTACGGCATGCAGTCACTCTCAGGAAGGACTGAATACTTGCAAAATCACACGCTGGCCTCGAGGAGTCCTCTGGGTAACAACTTGAAGGGAAGTCACAGACAAATACCTTTTAGCATGATAGTACCTGCAGAACATAATATCTGTTTATTCAGTAGTAATCCATGGCACAGGCTCCCCTCTGCAAGCCCTTCAGGCTCTCCGAGACCCACAGCCTTCGACCAGCGAGCTGTTCGCCCTCTGGCCATGCCTTGCATGACTGCAGGGATGCACAGGCACCGATTCTGCAGCCTGCTGCCTCAAACAGGCTTCTGCTCAGCACCTGCCCTTCGGCTGGCTGTGGGCAAAGCAGCAAAAGAAACTGGAAAGGTCAAGTGGAAATTGCTGAGCAGAAAGAGCCATGCAGCAGGCACCCAGTAAAGCAGGCAACAAGCTCTCAACCCCGGAAACCCTGGGTATAAAGGGTCAGAAAGGGTCAGAAAAAAAGGCTGTTAAGCAAAGTGAGAAACTGAGACTGTTATTTCCAAGCTGCTCCACCAGGCAATACTGCCTGTGCTTTACTTTTCATGGTGCTCTTCTCAAGACAGAAGGCAGTTTTGAAACTGCAGCACAGCAGGGGTTGTATAAAGGAGGCACAAGTTGCACTGAGAGCAGCATTTGTACAGAAAAACAGTCAGGTGAGGAGGAAAAAGCAAGAGCAACCATCCTGAGAAGGGGAAGGCATTAAATCACATGCTTTTAAAGACAGGCAAGGACAGCAGTGAAAACCTCCCACGTCTGCTAATAGGTAGAACCAGGTATGCAGAACTTCTCACCTTCCAAATACTGCATGCTGATTGTCCTTGTAGGTTCCACCAGCTCAGCTTCCATCTGAGGAATGAAAGTAGTGACAACCCCATCCTCCTCAGAGCAGGATGCTATCAGGACAGCCCTTGCAATGCCCTTTAGGGGGCATTTCCAAGCTCACAGGGCACCACTGTGCCATCCCGAGCAGCCTCTGCCTGATTGCAATGCGGCCTGAGTGCGGAGGGGCAGAGGTTTGGGATAGGATCCTCATGGCAGGCACGAATTGCACCAAGACACCTGTGCTTTCCATGATGGGGTGGAGGCAGAAGAAGCATCCCAATTCTGGGGCTGCGGAAACTGGAGTAAGGTTCTGAAGCAAGAGCAGAGCCCTGCAGTGAAGAGCTTACCTGGACATTTGCATGGAAATACCAAGGGCACGATGATTTTACTGGAAGCTATAGTCAGAGTCATCCTAAAATTCCCCCAACTTACACAGAGCTGGGGCCCATGTGCTTGTCCCTGGATGCCGGTGAACACCCCTAGCCCGTTCAGCCAGGCTCAGACACCTCCTCATCACTCCTGTCAAAGAGTGCTTCACCATCTCCCCTAAAAAATGCCAGCCCATGCAGCTCCTGCTCCCTGCTGCAAGCCAGCACAGGTTTTAACCCCATCTCATGGACTGCAGGGCCAGGCCTCACCTCTTTATTTATTTATTTATTTATCCTATTAAATAAATTACGTTTTATAAGTCTAAGCAGCCAATATCAAACATTCTGATTTTGGGAGCCTGCATGCTCCACAGCAGAGGCAACTTCTGAGTCAGGTTGATGCTGCAGTGCATGAACTGCATAGATCACATATTTTCAAGTTATACAAGCAACTTGTATTGGAGAATATAATAAATGTTCAAATCTGTTTTTATGCCTTATGCCTGCTTCAGGATTTGGATGCCCAAGTGGAAAATTCCCGCCAAATATTAGTTTTTCAGTCACTTCAGCGCAATCCACACAGTCTGAGTTTTAGACATTTGGGAGGCTAAGAACGCCTTCCAACGTGAAAACTGGGGACTTTGAAAAGTTCCAAAGTGTGACTTTTTATTTAATTCCAAATTTTAATTTTAGAATTCCTGTAGTTTGGAAAGTTTGGTGTCCAGACGGATCCCTCAGAGTCTAATCTTTTCTATTTTCAGGCAAAATAGCATCGTTTTGATGTCACCAACAATGCAGTTTACAAACAACTTCAAAGCCCTCTGCAACTGCTGGACCTTCAGTGCCTGCAATGGACTTGTGGTTAGACTTGTTGCCAGTGCAATGCCTAGTAATGGCTGTAAAGCTTTAAAGTCAGACTGCAAGACAAAACATACAACAACACTGCCCCCCAAAATTTATAGGCTAAAGTGATACATCAAAGGATATCACTACCATTGAGCAGGAAAGCAGCCACATGGAATAAATGCAGTAAATATTTGCTTATCCAGCCATTAAATAAGGAAAAAAATAACCCAGATTGAGGGTGATGAAAAATTGAGATGTATTTATTTATTTATTTATTTATTAAGGATTCAAACAGTTATTGGAGTCTTGCTTAAACAAACCATGTGAGCAAGAGAAACTTGCAATGCGCTGGAGGGAAGCATGTGTGCACTCTTGTTGTACCACAGCAAATCCGTAGTTTCACGAGGCAGGTGGTCTCACAGCACCTACAAAAGCAGGTGAAAACTAAATGGGAATGTGGAAGAAAGGGAATTCAAAATACAGAAGAAAACCCCATAATCCACCTTATATATTCTGTCATTCTCATTTCCATATGCACAACTGAAATTGCAAGTTTCCCATACCTTCTTTACATACTTCAAGGTTACACATTTTTGGTGTGGCCCCAGTCTGGCCGGACATAGGCTGGAGCACAAGTAAGTGATGCCCACAGCGCCGGCCATGCAAATCCTGCACAGGGAGCCGGGGGCCAGGCTTCCACAGCTTGGTCTGAGGCGGCTGTCATTCAGAGAGGGTAAAAATAGGAAGCGGCATGCTCTGAGGACGGCATCAGCCTTCTGTAGTGCTGCAGGTTAGCCGTAGTCTGTCAAAGCCATGCGGATCTGGGTCATGCAGGCACGAAGGAGGAGGGAGAAGGGGGCAGGCAGAGGGAGAAAAGAACGAAGACAGGGCAGAAAAGGAGAGGAAGAGGAGCAGGGGAGCCGCATCCCTGAGGGACCCCTGTGAGCATGGATGTAAGGAATTATTTCAGTAGTGGTGCCCTGTCCGGCATGCAGAAAACCATGTGCGGTGCAAGCACATAGTGCCACTGTGCCCGTCCCTGGGGACCTGCAGCACCGGTGGGACCTCGTGTCACCTCCTCTGCTCTTCCAGGAGCAGGACGAGGAGGAATGAGGTACGAGGGCTTTGCCATAGAGGGGCTGTGGGCCCTCAGATGTGCTCGTGACAGCTGCTCAGCCACATAGGGCAGCTGCGTGCATCCACTGTGTGTGTGTGTGCACTAAAGATGCCTGAATTAATTGGACCTCGGGGGCAGAGTGTAATTATGTGAGCTGGAATTTGTCCAGCCTGAAACAGACAGCTTGTTCTTGGGAGAAAATTGCTGTGGCAACTTCCATAAGGAAATCCGCTGTCCACAGGCACCAAGAATGCTGGGTTGACATTTCCTATTATAAACTATCCCATGCTGCAAAGAAACAAGCTAGAGCCACTTTTCAAAGACAAGAAAATTTCAGGGAGTTAATCTCATGCAGGCAGGTCTGACTAGAGAAAGATGCAGATCAATAAACACCAACTGACTTTAGCAGAGGGACGGAGCTGCTTATACTGACCAGTAAATGTGGTGCTTCCAGCCAAGGTTATGTTTTTTAGTTTTGTTACAGCATGAGATGGTTATTTAAAATAAATAAGCATTAATTTTTCTTTCATTGCTTTGGCTACCCTGAAGGCAGCTGTCACATTGCAGATGCTCAGAAGTCTGTTGAGAAGTGACCTAGAGCTGAAGTCAGACCATGGGCCTGTGAGCAGGCCCACATCTCAATCATGCTGCAAATTTCACAACAGACGTGGTTGATATCTTATGTAAATCAAGCCAGCTAAAGAAATACAAAGCTTGTTGGTGAAGTTAAGCCACTATCAGACTGAAAAGTCGCTGCTAGACTGTGAAAGATGAATACTGTACACAAATGTAGCTAGAACAAGGCAGTGAAGAGAAGCAAGTGCAATCAATCCTGCTTTGGGGACTGCCCGGAGATATACACCCAAACTCAGTCCTGAGACCTTCTTTCCAGTAGCAGGGTCTTTGGGTCTTTTTACCCTGGACCCAATGCCGTGTGAGCGGTGCTGGGCTCATCGGTGCTGGGTTCTCACCAACAAACACCATTGCAAAGTGCAATGTAGGGCATACCCTCGCGGGGGGAGGCTCCGCTGTTAGGTAACAGCAGGCCGTCCTCCAGGACACAGTGTCCCACATCTCTGACGAATAAGACATTGTTATTATTAGAAAGCTACAACCTACCTCTGTGAGCTTCCATTGGGCCTTTCTGCACTCGATCTGTGAAACTGAAACTATGGTATTACTCACACTGGTCTTTTGTGAGATGCTTTTCACCACCACAGAGCAGGACCTGACAACTGCAAGTTCAATAAAAACAATGCGAAATTTACAGAAAAAATGCTACAAAAAATCTTTGCTCATTCACAGACATCCACATTAAAAATAAATAAATAAAGGGGGAGGGAGACACAATCTCACAGGAACATTTAGCTTGAACCAGTGAGCTGCAGTTTTGTTTGGCCAGTGGGAGCTGGGTGTGCCATTCGTCACTTCAGCTCTCGGATGTGCATTTCAGAATTTGATCCAGTTAATGTGCGCTTAAGCTTTGATCCAGTAAACATCTCCCTGGGACATATGGATTGACAAAGCTGATGACACTGTCCCAAAATTGGCTCTGCGGTGACAGTGGGCAGCTGTTACACAACTCCACGCCAAAAGCTGATCTTGTTTCATCAGCAGTCAGCCAGGGAATCGCCTGCCCTTCGAGCATTTCAGCAGAAAGAAACAGGGATCTCAGCCAAAGGAAATGAGAAGGTGATAGGCACAAAAAGAGAAAGCGGCTCAAATTCCGGGGAGGGTGATGGATGGAGGCTGAACACAGGCACAGCCCTTCCCACCTGACAGCTTTGCTCTCTGAAGGGGCTAAGTATTTTCTTCCCAAAGCTCTCTGAACAAGAAGTGAAGTGTTCAGAGGTGTTTCAGGAATGCTAGAACAAACTCTTCATGCCAGCAATGGCATGAAGAGGGAAACAGCTACCACCAGCTAATCTTGTGTTCTGCTGGCGCAGTCGTACTGCTGAATTCAGTTCCTTTTCCCTAACTGCACTGGAGACATATTCCAGAGATATAAATATTGGGCAAGGAAATCACCTCTATGTCCCTTCCTGTAAAAAGTCTGCTAGGGAAAAATAAAAAAGAGCAGAAGTTCAAAGCAGGGTCCTGCAGCACCAGTGGCTGCATGGACTAGAAATGCACAGGGACTGTCACAGAGGTAACCTTAGCCCAGCTCTGCCTGGTACGAGCCATCTTCCAGACATAGGGCTAAATATATTACAATGAGAGAAAGGGCCACAGCTCCTCTGACACAAGCTGCACCATGTATGAGAGCAGGCATCATCCAAAGGGGAAGAATAACACATACCAACCCCTGTCTTCTGCAAGCAGTGACCCTGCAACAAGCCATGGGACAACACAGCAGCTGGTGGCCTCCCTGGGGCAGAAGGGTGGGGAATTCAGGATAGGGCTTTACAACAGGAGCCCATAACCCAGATAGAGAAATATGGCCACAGTCTCCAGCACAAGCCCCAGGGCTCCGTGATCTTTTTGCAGTGGGACTGGCAGAAGAGAGCTCTCCCTGGGACAGCACCACCCATGCAGCCAGTGAAATGCAGCTGCCAGGCACCTGAAGGTACCCAGCAGTCAGAGTTGCATCTCTAGTGAGGATCTGAAAATAACCAAAGCTGCAAAGTTGGTCAGTCAATGTGTCTGCTGCAGTGGAGCAAGCCTCTGCAGAGAAATACGTAGTGCATGAGGTTGTGGTCAATCAGATTTTAAACCCAGCTCACCCTTGAGGTCTTACCTAGACTCATGTTCCTATAATGATTTTCTGATTTGGAAAATGAGCAGCCGAGGAGGGGGCAGCTTCAAAAGCCAGATGGGTTACCGGCACTGTGGCTTGCCCAGGCATCCCGTTTACTAACATCCTGAGGTACACAGGGCACGTCAGGCTGCATCCTGGGGTTATCGGACGCAGTATCCTTCCTGGAAATCAACATTTTAAGTTGAAAAAGAAGAAAAAAAAAGGGAAAAGAATGACCCTTTTCTCTCCTGGGACACTGTCCCGGGAGAGAAATGGGCTGCGCTTGCCCGGGGCAGGAGCTCGCCAGGGAAGATTGGTGCAGCAGAGCAAGGAGGCCAGAAGAGGATGAAGGTGCAAACTGCACCGATACAGCACTGACATGATGCTTCTTCTTGGAAAGAATGCCTAGAAGACCCTGCTTAATAGTCTTCTCAGAGGCATTTTGCTGTGAGCATAGGGACAGCTCCTTGTCCCTTGGCTTCTGCACAAGCATCTGCTGCAGCACCTCAGAAAGTGACTGTGTCCATCCTGCATGGCATCTCATCTGTCCCGGCTTTGGCTGAGTGACACGGTGCTCCCAGATACCTCCAGACCCAGGGAGCTGGGCCTGAAGGCCATGGGGACATCCCAAAAGGATGAGTGATGGCCAGGGAGAAGCTTTCACACCGCCCAGCCTGCAGCAGGGGGCAAGGCCTATGATGCGTTTGGCTTGGCAGAGCCTCTGCTCTGTGGCTCTGTTGCCATGAGACAAGGAAATATTCCTGTCAGGGAAATGTCCCCATCAGGGAAATGTTCCCATCAGGCAAAAATTCCAGTCAGGGAAATGTCCCCATCAGGGAAATGTTCCCCCCAGGGAAATGTTCCTGTCAGGAAAATGTTCCCATCTCGGCTGGTGCACAACGGCTGCGGGGAGCGAGGCAAAGAATATGCGCAATTAGGTGCTGAGAAATGCCAGTCAACAATCCTGCCAATGTTTTCACTTCCTGTGAGTTAATCTGCCTGAGAATTGAGTTGAGGAAGAAGAGGCTGAAAATGCTCCCAGTCATCAACAAACAAAGGTGACCTGGCCACTGCTGGGCAGGTGTCTCTGAGCAGAGGACTCGCAGTGACGCATCCCTTGCTTAAGTAATTTCTCCAGGGAAACTGTTTAGCATGCAGACCCACAGGGGCAGCACGAGGTTTGATTCCTCAGCCTCCATCATGATGCTGGAATGGGGCACTCCATCACCGCAGGTGATGCTGCTGGACACTGCATGTACAAGGTGGGCCAGCCATTAGTCCATCCCCAAGAAGCGGCACTTACAAGGTCACCTTCAGCTTCCAAAGCCTCTGGACTTGTGCTAAGGTAATGTCTGAGAACAAGTGACATGACACACAAAATTAGAAGAAAACAAGTGTTTTGCCTTGATAAAATTACAGCACACTTCAGCAAAATTGCCTGGGCTTTTGGTGGCTGGGAACTTGAAACGTCCGTTCAGGTTCCTGCTATTTGTCCCATAAATTAATGTGTCGCCTGTGAAATAAACCATTAAAGAAGCCTTTGTTAATTTGTACCAGAGTAACTGGTTATCTAAAATAGACACCACAGGGAGTTTCTTAATTAGTCTGTTGTCAGCTGGGACTGGAAATGCCCATGGCAGCACGAAGCTAATTAATTACTCATCCCACCACACTGCAGCTTCCTATCAGGGCAGGAGGCACTCCTGAGTGCACACTGGTGTTTGGTTGCTCCTTTTTGGGGACCGCGAGAGCAGCACATGAGGGTCGTGGACTGCCTCTGCTCACTTTTTGCAGAGGGGTGGGCAGTGGGATCCGTGCCAAGCAATGAGTATGTCCTGCAGCTGGAGGCAGACTGCAGAAAGAAAAACAGGAGTAAGTCTTGGGAAGCAGGTATCCGGGAAACTCCAAGGACAAGGATGCACGCACCTGGGGTGAGGGTATCACTGTGCCACCCATGGCATGGTATTCTGGTCAGGGCAGCATGACGGACCCTCCTCCAGCAGCTCGCTCAACCTGCAGGTCCTGGGCATGGACCTCAGCAGCTGTCCTGCTGCTGCTGAGCTCCTGGGGAGTGCAGGTTCCCAGACAGGGGCCCAAGATGCCTCCAGAGCCCACAGGAAAGAGAAAAGAACCTGTAATTAAGCTGCTGTTATGGTGGTTTCTCTGCCACTATGCAAGTGACAGACCACAGCTTCAGCAGCAGCAAGTGACAGGATTTTGTGCTCAGACATTTTGTAGCAGGCAGCATCCCATGCAGTGGTCCTGTCAACCCCTTCTTGGAGGCGCAGCGCACCCATCAGACACAGCCCTTACTCCCGGGGTGGGCTGGAGACCTGCCCGTGCTCTGCTCCTCCTCTGCAACATATGTGGCTGTTTGCACAGCATCCTTCCCCGTGTCTTGAGAGAGACGGGTCTGTTCTGCAGAAAGGGAGTGAATTAGCAGCATATTTACACCCACGCTTGCAATCAGCAGCCATTTGATATCCTCTCATATTAGCATCCAAGGTTTTTACCAGCTCCAAGTGCTGCAATCACTCCAACCGCACCACAGTGTAAACTTTAACATTACCCCCTGTGCTGAATGCTCTGAAATAAAAAAAATATGGTAGATTACACTGAAAGGTGTGTAACAAAGTCCTCCCCCACTGTCATCCTTCTCCCTCTGTGATTACACATCTCCTCATCTAGTAAATATACCATCTATTTTATTTCTCAAGCATTTGCATGGCTGAACTCCCAGCATCATGTACAAATAGCCTGCCTCTAAATCCTGCTCCCCAACACTGAGCAGTGCCATGGGGGGCTCGTGGCCATCATCACCTTGTCACCTGCAAGGTCTTAGTTAATGGGTACTGTGGATGCAGCTTTAGGAAAAGGCAGAGTGTGTCCTTTGGGAGGAAATAGTTAAGTCTGTGGAGCTGTCCCGTTAACCACACTGTCAGAACGGCACTGAGGTGCCCCAGGCAGATGGTTGGGCACTGCTGAGGCAGTGATGGCTCTTGTGGGCAGTGCCTGTTCCAGTCAGTTTTGGCCTTCAGACAAACCACGGCATGCAAGTCCCACAGAACTAATGCCTGAACCTTAGTTCAGGCATTTTCCTTTGGGTAACAGAGCTTCTTCTGATGTTATTCCACTCCATCAGAGACCTTACGGCTCCTACCCTCTCCTACCACTTTGTTGCATTACCCATGGAGGAAGACGCTGGCATCTAATGACCACTCCCTCCCCCCCAAGATTCCTCACAAACTCAAAGAGCATTTGCTCTGTGGGCAGTTTCCAGCAGCTGGCAGTGCAGGAGGGAAGCCCAGACGTTGTCTGTCCCTGGTGTGGGGCCCGGTGCCCCCAGACAGGTAAATTGCAGAGCACATGCCCTGCCAGCCCTGCAGACCTGTGGTGGTGATGATGATGGTGGCAGCAGGGGCGTCACCACTAGAGGAAGGCCTGCTGAGACACTTGGCCACAGGGACAATAAGGGGTGGCCAGGCGAGGTGGCAGCTGTCCCCTGGGGAGCTGGGAGCTACCGCAATGGCAGATTGTTCCAGGGAAGGGGACGGGGGAGGTTTTGACGAGGATCAGACAGGCTGCTTGCTGGAAACACAGATCTCACGTAATTCGGGGACACAGCTGCCCTGCTCCTTGTGTCGCATCACACTCCTCCCCACACACAGAGTGCGCCAAGCAGATTTCACCCCCTTCAAAGAGATCTGCTTGCATCCCTGTTCTCTGGGAAAGCACACCTTGCCCTCCTCCTCCATCCACTGCCCCTGAAGTGCTTACCCTCACTCTCAGCCATCATTTCCTCTGCCATCACAAAGTCAGAGGATGGCTGAGGCTGGAAGGCACCGCTGGAGGTCATCCTGTCCAGCCCCCCTTCTCAGGAGGGACACCCAGAGCAGGTTGCCCAGAACCATGTCCAGGTGACATCTGAGCATCTTTAAGGGGGGAGACTCCACAACCCCTCTGGGCAACCCGTGCCAGTGCTTTACCACAGTTCCTGATGTTCAGAGGAACCTCTGGTGCCGGTTTGTGCCCGTTACCTCTTGTCCTGGCACTGGGCATCACTGAAATGAGCCTATTTCCACCTTTTTTTGCAGCCTCTCCTTGGAGGACACAGCACTGGCCCGTGGGGCACTCTGCTCATTACCAGCCTCCAACCAGACTTCACACCATTGACCACTGCCCTCTGCCCTCTGGGTATGGATGTACAGCCAGTTTTTGATCCACCTCACTGTCTGGTCCTGCAGCCCATACTTCAAACACTTCTCTATGAGGAGGTTGGTGGGGACAGTGTCAAAGGCTTGATGGAGTCCAGGAAGACAATATCC
>CM021729.1:62712772-62728194 GCA_011074415.1 Stictonetta naevosa | reverse complement strand
TCTTCTTGTTCTCCTTGTGCCTGGAAATGTTTTCCAGGGTTACCTGGCAAAGATCCAGTGAGGCACAAAGCAGTCAGAGGGGACACAACAGGACTGTTATGACAAAGATTTCAACTGTTCATACCTAAATAAATGCATTGTTTAAATGAGCTATTGAATAGGCCATTGAGCATGCCCTCCCTCTTTTTTGTTGGCTTCAAGTTTAGCTTGGCAAGTTCTGGACTTTCAGAGCCTGCAAATAGCATGAAGTGCTAATACTCTTTTGATTCATCTCCCTTAGTTTGTCACCAATTTTCTCAAAAGAGACAGGAAGAGTACCAGCAAGCCTCCCAGGGAGCACTTGTCATTTTGAGTGCCCTAATATGTGGTCAGTTCTACATGATTATGCTCAAAACTGTTTTAAAGGTTTTTCAGCTGTTTCTAAAATCTTTTGCTTATTTTGTAGAGTTAGGTCAAAACAACCTGACATGAGCTATTTTCCCTCCCTCTCCACAGATGTGACTCCAATTAGAGACCCCTTTTAAGAAGTATAGCCTCACTTTGCTGTGTTCTTTGGGATAAAGCAAGACATCTATTATTCGCCATTATTCATAACATGCAGCGCTTGTCAGTGACTCCGCTGAGATTATTGCATCTTTTGTCTGAGCAGTTTTAGACAGAAGGCATAAAGTGTATTTAATCAGAAATATATTAAGGGGAAAAAGCACACCAGGCAGAGTGATACAGCTAAACATAATTCCCATTGAATTACACGGGCAGGGTTTATTTGCTCCTATGGAGAAAATTTACTGCCTGGTGCTGTGACTAATACAACAGCCCATACCTCTTCCAGAGCAACCCCACTGAAGTTCCTGAGGTCACCTCAAGACTGATGTATGACTCATTATCAAGATTTCTGAGCCCTGCTCCTGGCGTGCTGGCTCGGTAGCAAAGCACGAGCCCTTCAGGCATCTGCTACTTCCTTTTTGCCACTTGTTTCTTGAGAGGACCAGCTGAGCCCTACCACATCTGACTGACGGCCAACTGGCCAGCAAGCAGCAATCAAGCACAAATGATTGCCTGCAAACACCATGACACGGGGGTATTACTGAACAGCCACAGTCTAAAAATCTTTCCTCAGGTGAGCTCCTTGTAACTGAGGACATGAGGAGATGGAGAACCACCTGTGGCTTTGAAGGAGGAGAGGAGGGATGGGAGAGCTGTAAGGTCCTGCTAGACAGACCCCCGAAATGATATAAATAAGAGTGTTTTGGTAGGTGGAGCCAGGTTACCCACAAGCTCTTTCAAACAAAGAAAAATAAAATAAAATAAAATAAATAAATTAAAAAAAAAACAGCTATAAGTTGAGGAGCATAAGGATTTCAGCACACTTTTGCACAGCACAGAGAAATTAGCAAGTACTTTCTTCTGCCAGTGTGGCTGAGAAAAGACAATGTTAAAGAGCACTTGTCTTGGTGTTCATCATCCACCTCCAGCACTGGCTACTTGATGTAGATAACAGGCTGGAAGGACTTCGTGAAGCAGCTCTTGAGCAGGTTTGAAGAGCCAGTGACCTCAGCAAAATGACACCAGCATGCTCAAGCTAATGGAGAGGCTCAAGTGTGTGCACAAGAGCATCAGTATAAGAGCTTGAAACTTGAGCACCCCTGCCCACATAGAACTTGTCAGCAAAGCAAATCCTGTGTTTCATATCCAAATTACCACTAGGATGTACATGATCCCACACTCAAAAGTGGTATCAAGTTGTGTCAAGTTTTAGCATCACCACCGAGGTTAGAAGGTGGCAGGTCTCATTTTACCTGCGATGTTATCAAGGGCTCCTGAACTCTCATTATAGGATGGTCTGGATGTTATAGATAGGCTAGCTGTCAGCTGTAATGTATTAACTTGAAACTATACCTCCCAGGTCTGTTTCCCTTTAGGATGCTAAAAAATATACACTACACACACTTTGCTTGTTAGATAGTTTTTGGTTTCACACAAGGTTCCCGACAGAAGTGGACAATCAGGTCTGCAACAGAGAAGGTTCAGAGCAGGGTCAAGAAAGGAGTGCCAAGAACATTTGTGTGTGTCACTCAGCCAGTAGCCTTTTAATGGCATCCTTCCTGGTCTAGTCCGTTCTGATTTATACCAAAAAACCTACATAAATACTGACATGATGTAGCACACCTAACTTGTTTGTCTAGATAGCTGTTTCAATTGTTCCATGGAAATTCAGAAATCATCCGCCATTGACCCAAAACATAAATTCAGGCTGAAACAGTAACCATCCAGAGTGGGCTATTCTTGGTATTTTTTCATCAATACAACCAGCCAGCAAAGCAGGTTTGAAGATTTCTGCGTTTCTGAGGAGGCAAGTGCTGAAAGCACCGGAGATAAAAAAAGAAGTTGGGGTCACCCCTGCCTGAGGGGTCCAACCCTTTGGAAAAACAAGTTACTCCTGTATAGATGCATGGGGCTCACAGCACTGCATGGGATCAGAGCTGCTGAAGACTCTCAGACCTTTAACATGTTAAAGCTCCCAGCTTCCCAGCATATGCTCAACTTCATTTTATTCATTTGGGATTATTGCAATTTATGTGTTTCACATGTGATGGGCCTGGTTGGTGAAAAAGGGCGTTGTGCACTTCTGGGTACCTGCTACATTTAATGGCTGAAGCTACAGTAGTTAGCACACTTCGAACTAGCTCTTGATTTTAAACCCTTACTTCCAGTTTGCACCTAGCTGTAATTTGCAGTTTTCCAGCTTCTCCACCATGACCGTAAGGAGCTGAGGCAGGTGACACTGCTGTAGTAGCTTTTAACTTGGGTAATGCTCAGATATTTGACTAACACTGTCAGTTTCTCTGAACTGTAAACAGTGAGAGAATAATGCACACTACCTGATTAGCAGTTACACCAACGTGTTATGTGGGACAGGAAAAGGGGTTTGTATCTAAATGAGCATATGGTGAAATGCACACTGAGCAAGCTGAAATCAGTGTCCCAGTCTGGGACATACCAACTCACCATTTAGTATCTCTGTTTACCTATGATGTACAAACGTAGTGACCCATGTCCAGCCTTTGAATCTTGCCTGCCCTGACAGGGTGTGTGTGGTCACCAAAACCCCAGACTTCTCCAAAAGTCTCTTCCAGAGAAATTCACCCAATTTGAGTCATCCCCAAAAAATTGCTTGAAAATCACAGTGTAGAGCAAGAACACTAGTGTCCTTGAAATCTGCTTAAGTTTTGTTTTGAATGAACAAAGTTATTGGTAGCAGCACAAAGAGATGGTAAATCACCACTTTGTCTATTCCATCAACATGAAACAATATTTTGAATTTTCAGTCACTGTGTTAGTTAATCCAAAATTTTTTTGCATGGAACCACAAGGGAGATGTGTTTCACCTCACAGGAGTCAGAGTTTTTTCTGTATTTGTGACCAGGAAAGAAAATTCAGCTGTTTTCATCTTTGCTCCCCTGTGTAAGTGGATACTTGATGACCTCTTGATTTCTGGCTTGGAAAGACAATTTTCACAATTGAAGCACATTCCCCTGGAACAGGGTGATTGGTTTCCCATCTCCATCCTTCCCCAGAAAGCATAAAATCTTCTTGCTGTTAGTCTTGGGAACCGTTCACAAAGGGACAAATTGGAGGCGTTTAGTTCCACCTTTGTCCTGACAGCTCCTGTAAGCATTTTCCTGCCTGCTAAATCCTCCTGCTCCAGAGTAGATGTTCTCTCTTCCATCTCAGTAACCCTGTCGCTTACATTTGAAGAGCCATTTTTATTCCTGTTAGATCTTCTGACATGTACTGCCATTCTTACAGTGTATTTTCCCCTCCACTGATGCCACTAATGACATTTACATTTCTATGTCATCTACTCAGGCGGTTTTCCTTTCCCTGATGGACCCTGATGAACACACTGACAGCTAATTGCTATTCCCAAAGAGCATAGTGTATTTTTTCTGCACATCACCAATTTTCCACCCAAAAAGAAGGCTGAGAACTATTCAGACGTGTGAGGGGAAGGGAGGAAAGGTCGGGGAGCAGGGAGCGGTGAGTTTCAAGGCATTTGCTACCGGCATAATCCTGCGTGTCCTTCACAGCTCTCCAGCTCCATAGGACAGATGGGATGGAGGTTAATCTTTACATCTGGTGTTTAACAGAGGGGCAGAAAAGGCATTATTCACTCTAACATGAGGACATGTGAGCTGTGTATCCAAATAACAGCAGATGGAAACAAGCAGCAAATTCTCACTCCAGAAAATACAAGCCAAGGAGCCACAGTCATTGCTCGCCCTGCGAAATCCTGCTCAGAGATGGGAGTCAACTTGTGCTGAAATCTGTCTGGGAGGATTCAGGCTGAAGTCTTTTATGTTGAGCACTTTTATGGTGCTTCTAGGAGACCAAGTTACTCCTGTCCGAGCCCATCCAGGCACAGCACAGAGGCCGAATGATTTTTTTTTTTTAATGGATGGCTTCCCAGGGAACTCATTCAAAGGATGGAAGTTTGTTATGGATCATTATTATCAGTTTTCATCTCAAACCCAGGCTGTTACCACCAATTCAAGCTCCCTCCCCCAGGAAGCCGGCTTCCCGCTCCCTCACACTTGCGCTTCCTTCAAGTTAAGGCACCAAAGGCACCACCACTTGACACCCTGCTTATCAGGGAAGAGGCCAGCGAGGCCAAAGCTGTGACATTTGCAGAGAGGATATCCTCGGGCTTGCTGTCTACAGACAGCGTGGAAATCCATGGCGTGGGAGTGCTTTGTGCATGATGTGTGGTGGGGAGGGTGCATGAAGATGAGGACCTGTGGTGGTGTTTCTAATGGCTTCTCTGAGCTCTGTGCATTCCTACCCTCAACAGTAAGCCAAGGAGAAGCAATCACATTAATGGGGTAACTCACAGGAGCCAGGGCTTCACAGCTTGATTCATAATGTCCTCTTTCTCCCTCAGAGGCTTTCTGGTAGCACTCCTTCCCATCTCCCAGCACCTCTGCTCCCGGTGAAAGCATTTACTCCTTCATATCACAATTAAGCATCGAACCAACATGCCAGAAAATGCTGCCTCCCTCCTCTCCACATCCCCATGCGTTTTGGGTCCTCTCCTGAATTCATTCACACGGTGGGGCTTGTTTTGGGCCCCCACCTCCCGCGTGCACCAAAACCCACAGACACCGAACATGGCCATCAACACGGATGTATAGTGGCACTTTGGCACCACGGGACCCCGGAGGTTATCCCCAAAAGCCAGGCTGGGGTGACAAAGTGTGTGACCTAGGTCCTTGGGGTGGAAGCTCAGCATCTCTTAGGGCGCTGCTCTCTTCTGCCTGCACATACCCTGGTGACATTTGGAGCAAATTCCAAACCCACAAAGCTGTCAATTGGGATGCTCGGGGGAGGGAAGCAGGCGGAAGCAGGCTCAGACCCGGCTTTTGGTGCCCGTCGTGGGAGGGGGGGGGGGGGGGGGGGGGGGGTCTGAGGAACCCCCCAGCTGCTGTGTCCACTGGGACACCCCCAACACACCCCAAACCAACCTTCCTAAAGCTCCCTCTGCCCCACTTCCCACCGACCCCGACCCCCGGCGGCAGCCCCCCGCGCCCATGGGGCCGTTGCAGGTACTCACGGCGGGCGGGCGAGGAGGAGGAGGAGGAGCAGGAGGAGAAGGAAGAGGAGGAGGAGGAGGAAGAAAAAAGGGCAGGCATCCCTCCCGGCGCCCACCCCTCGCCTTTTTGCAGGCTCCGAGCCCCCTTCCGCGGCTCGGGCTCGCACGCCGAGCCCACCCGTGCCCGCCGTCACGCGTGGGAAGGCGCCGGGCTTTGGAGAGGGGGGGTCGGGGGGGGTGGGGGCGCTCCCTCCTTAGCCCGGCTGCCGGCGCAGCGCGGCGCAGAGCGGCTCGGGGAGGCAGGCAGAAGAAGGCAGGAGGCAGGAGGAGGAAGGCAGGAGGCTCCCGACCCCCGACCCGCCGAGGAGAAGCCGTGCGAAACCCGTCCCAGCCGTCGGGGATCCTCTAGGGTCCCCTCGCAGGGCAGCGAGGATGGCGAGGACCATGAGACCCGACGACATCAACCCCCGGACGGGGCTGGTGGTGGCTCTGGTCAGCGTCTTCCTGGTGTTCGGCTTCATGTTCACCGTGTCCGGCATCAAGGGGGAGACCCTCGGGGACATCCCGCTGCTGGCCATCGGGCCGGCTATCTGCCTGCCAGGCATTGCTGCCATCGCGCTCACCAGGAAGACTGATGGCTGCACCAAATGGCCCAAGAACAAGTGTCCGTGCTGCAAGCAAGGCAGGGACCGCGATGTCATGGAGCTGCTGAGGACGCCCTCGGACCTGGAGTCCGGCAAGGGGAGCTGCGACGAGCTGGCCAAGAAGGCATACCACAAGGACTGCAGGGCGCTGCGTGGTGAGGACTCGGTGTCCATCTGCACCACCACCACCACCACCACAGCGGGGGAGTGCAAGAGCCTCATCAGGAAGGTGGACCAGGAGGAGATGCTGAGATACCTGGAGAACTGCTACCCAGAGATGCCAGGGAATGTGTTTGTGGGAGATGGCTCCACATACAGTGCCTTGGAGAAGAAGAGCTCTTCTCCCACAAGGGACAGCGATGCTTGCCCAGACGTTGAAGACAACATTTTTGTTGCTCCTAAGGACAGCATCATTGTCTGCTCTTACAAGGAGAACAGCCCTTATGACAGATACTGTTGTTACATAAACCCTACCGGAGTCACCTCAGACCAGGAGACCATAGTGTGAACAATGCATACTTTACATATATGTACGTATTTATACAAAAACTACAGCTCCAACTTCTTGATAGGGGATAATATAGCTGACTGCACTGCATGGGACAATCCTGATACTATTACAATTTAACATGGTATGTGACTGATACTCAAACCTTTTGTGCCTGAAATACTCTTTCTGTAAGTAAACAAGCATGTTTAAAGGCTAAAGAATTCAATTTTTCATTTTGGGGAAAAAAATCCATTTTCATTTTACTTTCTCCCCTCCTCTCCCTTTTGTTTTTCTGCTGTCTGTCGTACACGAGCCCGTAGACACGCTGGCAGGAGGTCAGCTGGGAGCAGGAGCTAAGTCAAAACTCTGGAGCTGTCTGTAGGAAACTCTGTGGTGCTCTGAGTGCGTCCTGGCAATAGTGTCACCTTGCTTTTGGGAGGGATTGAGAGGTGCCAGCATGCCCTCAACAGCTGGCCAATGTTAGGGAGCCTGGAAGTGGTTTGTCTCTTCCTTCTTCTTGGCAGGATTTTATTTTTCTCTGTTTCAAGGCATCGATGTGCTGACCCTGTGGGCTCTTCTGGAAGTCTCCTAGGAGCTAGATGAGCTCACGGGAGATTTCAAAGACTAAGCTGTCATCGATGGCATGAAAAGTACAGGTTTTAGCTCCATTCCTTACCGGTATTGAGTTCACTGGGACGTGTATAACATATTTGGATTTTGAAGGCATACTTGACAAGGGGATTACAACATGATCATGACACAGTTCTTGCAGATGTCAGTGGACTCAGGATCTTAAAGAAATTATTCCAGTACTTCTTAGGGAATATTCCAGTACTTCTTAGGGAATAGACTTGCATGGGTTTTGTTGAGAGCTGGATCCGACTCTTCGGAAAATGTCACTTCCATGTGCCTTTTCTAAAATGCCAGATGTTTCTCTGTGGCTCATGAATGGTTACAGTCCACGCAGGAGCTGAAGGAACAGAGGACCTGGCTGGCAGATGTTTTTGTTCACTACTTATGGATATACATCATGAGACATGAAGTGAGTAATGAGGATTAATTCAAAATCTGAGCCTGCGACTTACATACAGCGATGCAAATCCTGCCTCTTCTCCCCAGCAGAAAATTGCATGTTCCATGTAGTGTACAAAATTTTATCTGGCGGCTATGTAGATAATAGAGATGCGACCTTGTGTGATGTGTATGCTAAACAGCTACTCTAAGGGTTAAGCTCTTAGGGTAAAGGTTTCTAAAGCATAGAGTAATTTGCTAGCGTCTCACAAAGTCTCAGTCCCTGTAACTAAACTCTCACACCTATTTCAAAAAGTTTCTCAGTGACAGCAATCTTTGTAACTGTTCTTACTTTACCTACTTCCAATCGACCATAAGCTGCAGCAGACAAATACTTTGAATTATCAGTGCCGGAAAGAAGAAAGAATCTTTCTCTTGTAGCACCCAGAAATGTCGTGTAGAAAGTGGCAAAGAACTTTCCACTGAAAGGAGCCACTCTGTGCAGCCTGTGGAACTGATTGGGAAGTGGAGGGCAACTTTATGCGTCCCTTAGTTTATTTATTTGGAAACTTGATTATTGTTGCCAAATTCTTATAGGCTAACAGCCTCTGAAGAGGTTTTCAAAAGGGGGAAATAGAGTTTTTTATCAAAGGTTTCTTTCTGTCAGAACAAATGAGATGTTATGTTTGTGCTGTGGCCAAGCTGTGATGGGACATCTGGATGCTATGAAGAGAAATTAAAAAAAACTAAAAAAATAAAAAATGCTATCTCATCTGAGCCAGGTAAAGACTCTTAATAGGTGGTTACAGGGCAGCTTTGCTGCTCTGGCATGCATTAACAGTATTGTGGGAATGAAAAAACACTCATACTGCACTCATGTGCAATCCATGTTTCATCCACAGGGCAAAGGAATTTCACAAAAAGAGACCATCTACCAGAAGTGTCCAACTCCCATGTCCAGATAAAAGCTCTCTGTCGTTGTCAGACAGGCTTTCTGCTGCAGGCTCCATCACTGTAAGACCTTACTTTGCAACGTACAGAAATAGCTCTTTGAAGGCACAGGGAAATCTTATTTTGTAAACTCTGAAGGCAACAGCTGACCTGCTGCTCAGGTACATGATGAGGAATGGGGTCTTTAATCACGTTCTGTTCCCAGGTGACACAGGTGAGGGTCTCACCCGGTCCCTGGAGATCAGACCCGCTGAGGGGAAGTGTGCTGCCAGGTAGCTGAACACTGCCTTTGCCAGGGCTGCGAGCAATCCTTTGCATTGCCTAATAGAGCAAAGCGTCAGCCCACTGGGAAGATTTGTACAGTTCTGCAAATATATATAGGCAGAGGTCAAGTTTTTTTGTTTTTTTTTTTTCTTTTTTTTCCATTTTGTCTAGGATTAGATGTTCTTTGTCAAAAGTTATATGGGGTTTTGCAAGGCAAGACAGCAAAACCTAGTGACAAATGGAACAGTAAATACATAACTTGAGATGCAGCTGTGCAGATCTGAGGCATCTGTTTTATTCATTTCCTATTTTAAAACCTAAAGAAATTTTGTATTAAAGCAAAGTTTATTGGGAGTGAAATTTTCCCTCAGTGTAGAAACAGGCATTAAAAATGTACGTTTAAAGCATATTTATAGGCAATATCTTTCCTCCATTGAATTAACTGAGGCAAGACTTTATAAAAAATTGTAACTTTGAGCAATATTTCTAGGCTAATCCAGAATAATACACTACAGGGCTTTTTTGGGAACATATGAGAGTTTGAAGTTAAATAAATACAGTTGTACTGCCTCTGAAATCCCTATCTCTATGATTTTTTCCTTTCTTTTCTGCTAGCTAAACAGATAATGAAATGGTAACTGATGAATTTGGCCATTTAAATCCAAATCTTTTTTTTTTTTTTTTTTTTTTTTCATTCAAAGTGAGCATTTTTCATACACTATAGTTTTGCCAGTAAAAATCCACTGCTTATTTGATCAAAGACAGCATGACAGCAGCCTCAGGGTTTTTATGCAGATAACATGTCCAGGCCTGAGAATTATTGAGGATTTATCTTCATTCAGCTCATGTGCTCTCTTCTGATGGCTGCTAGAACTTGTAGGGCCAGTGCTGATCCTGGAACAAGCACCAATAATTATGTTGCTTTTCAGAGGCAGCTGCTGCTTGTCCTGAATCTGAATTTGGATCCAGGATACCAGAGTTTTGGGTGTGATTCCAAGCCATGACCTGGAGATGAGAGCTGCTTTCTTTCCTTGCTAACTTTATAATCTCTCTGGGTTACAACTCTCTCCTCAATGTTGTTCTCCAAAGAAGGCACTTGTAGTGGACCATTGTTTGTGGTCCTGTTGAGGTCAATGGCTGCACATTGCTTGGTCCTACCATAGGACATATATTAGCATTTGAAAAAAGATATTGATTTAGACACTCTGAGAAGGTTCCTAAAATATATAAACATGCCGTTTTTAGACTAGAATTTATCATAGTGCTACAGTGGAGTTTACCTTCTTTTAAGAAACCATGTGACAGATCAGCTGTATTCAGGACAATTTTGTTCTGCTTTGTTTAAATATCCATGGGCAGAAGTAGCATTTTTTTACAGCCATATGAGCTGATCATTGCAAAACCTTTAACAGGAAATTAGGATTTTTAATCAGCGTGTGGCTTGTCCCTCTTGAGCAGTAAACAATGCTGGTTCTCTCCGACCAGAACCAAATGAGTAGGAGGTGAGCACCCCTCAGGACCAGTGTTTCTTTCGTTTTTGATCTGAGTTGGGAAGAAATTGCTTTTCCACAGGCAGTTTTTGCTCTTCATCTGATGAAAACTCACTGCAGTCCCAGCTCCAGTGAGCATTTATCACATTGCAATTGGCAGAGTAACAGGCACTATAACCCCCTCTATGCAGACTTGATACATGACAAGACTGCAGGGAGAGCTCCTGCTCAGAGTGGTAGAATCTCAGCCTGCAGCATCAGCCCAATGTAAGAGACATCCTACTCAATCCTAAATTCTTGCATCACAGGCCTGGGATTTTGCATCTTTGTGTGTGAATGAATGCTTTTAATTCTAAAGGTGCTGTAGACATGGGTTAAGGAGGGATGGTTGTCACTTCTCAAAATCACTTACAGCCTGATTTTCATGAGCTGAATCTATATGAGGAAATGATCTATTTATTTGCAGAGCACAGTGTGCACTCAGACACTGGACTCTCAACATGTTGCCAGTGAAGACATCCTTCTAGAGAACGCAGTTTGTACAAGGAGCAATTTTCTGAATCCTGTAAGGTTTCTATGTAATACTGTTATCAATAGTATTAAAACGTATAGGGGATTTTCCTAATATGTAGACTAGAGAAATTTTCTTGACACATTCTTGACACACAGCATGGGCATCAGCTGCAAAGCAGCTCTGCTGAGCCTGTTTGTAATATGCAGCCAGTCCGAACATGGGATGCCTGCTGGGACAACTAGGTACGTTTGTTACTTGTCTGGTGTTATAAGCACTTTTATGTCGTGTGTTCTGAAACAGCACAGAGACCAAATCTAGAATTCACTTGTAATGCTTTCTGGCAAACTTTCATCAGTAAACATTGCCTCTAGTTTATCAGTCCTCTCAGTGGAGGGATATCAGACCCCGTATTTCTTTACCAGAAAGGAAGGTCCAGCTATCATTGCTTCTTAAACCAATTGCTACTCTCTGTTGAGAACAGTTGCAAGGACCTTCCCTGACTATCCTATTGTCAGATGCCTGCAGAGAGGTTTATTCTTATTTCTTAGAAACACTGCATCATGCATAGGTGTATGTATGTCACCCACTTGTTTGCAAGAGCAGGTAACAGAATGCATGGTGGTAAATTCATTTGAGATCTACACACGGGACCCCCTGTCTTTCAGACATCTCACATCAATTTTCTGCCTCAGCCCTATTGCTGCTATCGTGGAAGTTTGAAATTGATGTCCTTTCAAGAAGAGAATTAATACATATATAGTGGCTCTTTAAGGCCATCTTTGTTCTACCAACTGGATACAGAGAGTTCAAATGTCCCAGGACCATGTTTTGTCATAGCCCCTTTAAAATCGTGGCTCCATTACCAATAGCAAACTCAGATTTTCCACTCCTTTGCATTCAGCAATTCCCCAAATCCTTGGTAAAAGCCTTGAGTCCTTGGTCAGTCCTGCTAGATTCAGTACTATTATCTTTTCAACATACAGTTTTATTACTTAGGGAATGGAAAAGGGGTGAATACTTTGAAAATCTGACTCTGTACATTGTCCTAGGGCAGCAAGAGCAGAAAAAGAGCTACTGGAGCTATTCATGAAAGCAGAAGAGAACAAAAAGGCTTCACAAACAGTATTGCATTACTGAGTTATATTCTAGTCTCATAAAAATGATGTCTAGTGCATTCTTCATTATGTGTGGCTTCTGTTTGATAGCTTATCCTGAACAGGCTCCCCAGGAAGGGACAGTGAGCGTTTTTCAGCCTGGAGGAAGAATGCAGGAGCTACAAAAAGAAAAAAATAGGTGCGTAGCAAGGGTCTGATGCCAGGAATGCCAATTTGTCTTCAGATCTCATCAAACCTCTTATTTACACGATTGTATTTGACCATGAAATGCAGCAATAACAATTACCAGTTGTGTCCAATCAAGCACAAAAGGATGCAATGACAGTAGCTTTGTTTTTAACATTCACTGGCTAGGAAGAACCTGTTCCATTGCCACAGAACTACAAGGTAAAATTCCAAAAGGTGTTAAAAGTGAAAAGAAATTAATGTAGAGCTTCAAGGTCAAACTTCATGATATATAAAAATTGTTAAATCCAACACTACAAGTTAGTTTCAAAAAGGGTACATATGTGCATAAGACCTAGGGCAGTGCAAAAATGGGTAAAAATATAGAAGACAGTGTAGTGTGGTTCCCTTATTCACTGTCTGCACCAGAGGGCTGTGGTTAGTATGTTACAGGACACTAAATAACACCATATACACTCATGTATATTTATTGGAAGTTTCGATTAGCAGGGTTCCCACATCAAAAAGTTCTACAAAGCCCACTCTCTCACATTTCAAAATGATTATTTCATACCTCTATATCAGAAAGCGTATTTTTTAATAGGTTTTAAATTAGGAAGAGAGGGAATTTTTCCCTACTTTCCCTGGAGAGAACATTTGGTTGCAAATGATTTTATCTTTGTATTCCTTGCTAGAATGTAATAATGTTTATTCCAGCATTTTGTACTGCCTGGTGTGAGGTAGGGCACAATCGAGATAGGAGTTAGAAAGACAGAGTACTCATTATCCAAAAAGCAGATGTTAGCCAGCTGGAGAGTAATCAGAATAAACTTGCATAGCCTTGCCTTTTTACTGGTCTGAAAGGACAGCCCCAGAAAGACACTCTTAAAAAAACAAAGATTCTTACTATGGAGGTCAGTTCGGATGGAAGGGCTATTAAATACTATTGGGGATCTAGGTGGGGTGGGAGAGAGATAACTACCTGCTCTGTGTCCTGGGGAACCTCATGCCAATTTCTTCCTCAGACCCGACCTTCAAGACACCACACAGTCGCTGACTCCATCGTTAGGCTCAGCACTCATACTATGCCCTTGTACTGTTTTTCATTCCACCTGATTTCCTTTCATTTTCTTTAAACAAACTGATGTTTCTGATCCCACTTCATAGCTTTAGGAAGAAGCAGAGAGCTTTTCTGTTTACGCTAAAAGGAGCATGGAACTGGAGATATCTGCAAATATCAATAGCAAACTAAATAAAAGATATTTGCTGGGGATAAAGACTAACTTTTCAATGGCAAAACACAGTCTCTTTCCAATGCAAATGGTTTGAAAAAAGTCTAGGAAGTTTTACACCTGGAAATACATTAACCATTTTTTTAAACTTGTTGCGACTTTTTAAATGTTGTGGTTATTCAACCTATTCCTCAACATTCAAAGTGAAAAAAAAGTGATGGTTTATCAATCCAATTAAAAACTTTCTTAAGTCATTTTTTTGTGTTATGAGATTTATTTAAAGTACATGCCTGCGTCCTCACCTGCATGTAGATCGGGCTGCAATGAGCAATAATCATACAATAAACAAACAATAAAACACACAAGCTTTTGATAAGATCACCACATCATGAACACATTATTGGTATCCATTGCATTATGTTCCATAACTGTAGACACTGAAAGGAATGGGATGTGAATCTCTGAAGATTTAATGCATCTCATAGATGTGCATCATGATGCTTGTCAGACTTCACAGTGACCAGACAGCAATCACTCGACAGAGCTTTTCTGCATTGCCATGGTCACGAGAACTTTAGGCAGCAGCTTCCAGGGGAGCTACAACACCTCTCTGTATTCCTCAGGCAGTGAGAAATACTGGGAGCTACAGCAGAACCTTCTGGAGAGCTGATTTTGCAGTAGCATTTGTCTCAAGTGAATCCCCACACAAGGATATAGATTTAGAGCAGCAGAATGGGATGGCATTTTTGTTTCGCAGGTGATACAAAGACCACCTTGCCCTTGTATCTGAAGTTTCATGTTGACAACCATCCTGTGTTCCCTCAGTGGGATCAAACCTGAGATGTCTGCAGTGTTCAAACCTGACACTTCTAATATAGCTGTCAACAGTTTGGTGACTTTATACTGGATTTGCACTAATGTCTAAATAACTAAATAACTAAATATAGTTATATTTATAACCATATAGTTATATTTATAACCAGACTGTTTATATATATATATAATATTGTGCATATTATATATATATATAGACATACATGCATGTGTAGCCACAACACAGAGGAAAAAAAAAGATCTCTGCAGTTATGTCATCCCCAGAAGGTAAAAGCAAGGCACATCTCACAGGCTTTATGCTGCAACCACCTTTGCTGAGCTAGCTGTGTAGTACAAACTCTGAAGATTGCTGCATTTTATCTAATGCCTGATAAAATCTGTGTAACTCTGTAGTGCACATGTCCCTGTAACTTGCCTGTTGTTTTGATAGGTGGCAATTAAATACAGCTGTAGGCATCGACAACAGCTTTCAAAAATCTTGAGTTAAATCTTACATCCCAGTTGACTGAGGACACTTCAGTTTGCATCTGTAACATCTGTATTCATTACTTCTATATTCTGGAAAATGAACAGTTGTATCACAGTCAGCTGACAACTGACATTAACGAAGACTACTGTTTGAAGTCTCAGGAGACATACCATAGATTCAACCGAATTTAGAAAATAACCTGGTTCTCATTCTGGAGATACTTTCTTCAAGGAGAGGATCAAGAGACAGTGAAAAAATTGAGAGTTAGGATGGCACTGGTGCTCCCTGAACTGTACCTCTTTTGCAAATAGCCATACAGACTCCAAGCCTCTTGAAGTCAACAGGAGTCTGTCCATTATCATCAGCAGAATTTGAATACTACCCAAGGACATATCCATGGTGGAGGCTGTCCATTCAACAAGATTGCTAATGGTCACCCAGAATTCATTTATATGTAGAAAACATTAGACTCAGAACACATTTGTTTTTAGGCTTTTAGTTTTGAAAACATTAAAATAAAGCAGATGAGTTAAAACTGCAATGCTTCTACAGATGAACATATAACAAAGCACATGCTTTCACATTCATATTTGATAAAAGATCCTTTGATATGCACCTTTCTAGTAAGAACAGAAAGCATGCTAACTCATTAA
>CM021729.1:62664463-62704157 GCA_011074415.1 Stictonetta naevosa | reverse complement strand
CTGGGGGGAATATAAAGAGCAGTTCAATATCTTTTCAAATTTGCAAGGAACATATGCATCAATTAATCACCAACTAAACATTATTTATTAAATAATGACCTATTAAGGCATTTCTCTGTTTGTAATCAGAAATTTTAAATAAAATATTATTGAGAAGAATATCCAGCTTTTTTTTTTTTTTTTTTTTTTTTTTTTGCTACAGAACTTACTATATAACAAACGATCAGTCTTCTGTTTTTCATGCATTAAATCCTGAGTTCTCTCAGAAACCAGTATCTCCAGGTGTTTGCTGTATTTCTCCATCTAAATAACATGGAGAAATGCACAAAATAATCCATTTACTGAAACAGATTCACAGCCGGATAGGATTTAAGCATTTGAATGATTTTGCTTTGAAAATATTTAAAAAAGCAAGGGCCCAGGTCTGCGGTAACTAAATTTTCCTTAAAAAATCCAAAGACAAGATTTCTCCATAGGTTAATTCATGATTCCAGATTTCAAATTGTTGCTTACACACAAGAGGATCAATCGTAGAGATTTCAGTCTATGTAGAAATTAGAGGACGAATCCAATACAGAGATCAAGCTACAGATGCATATTAAAATATGTTACCAAAACCAAAGAAGCAACCTTTTGTCAAAATCTTACAAAGCTCTTTCATAAACTTTCCTGCCATGCTATGTTATGCTATGTTTTGTGCATCCTTGCTCTGTGGGAAGCAACAAGCTGTGGAGACAAGAGTCTCTTTTTTCTCCTGGTGGTCTTAAGATGCTCAAAATGCATCTGTAAATATACTTTGGTATGCAGGGATTCTATACCTCCAGCTCTGTAAAACCACCTAGCCGCAGGGGAGGGAGGCTGTAATTTCATGCAAGTGCATAAAAAAACCAATGGCATTTGAATGAAGAAACAAAAGTGTTCCACTGTAAAGAAGTTGAAAAATTTAAGAACTGACAGAAATGGGCTGAGAAGGAAAAATGGGCCTCAACAGAACTGCAGGTGTTTCTTTTTTTTTTTTTTTTTTCCAGATCAAATTACAATTAATCTGCTGGAGGTGAGTAAATGACTGAGTGTTCTTATCAAATCTTATCAAATATAAATGAGATCAAACAAAAAAGAAAACAAAAACACAACACATACACAAAACCCCACACCAAACAAAACCAGAAGTAGAGATGTGGAGGCCATTGTAACTAGATTAATTTGAATTGGATTTAAAAATCTAGAATTACCAGAGTCATCATCATGTCAACAGGGCTAACTTTATTAGGATTCATCTTGTATAACATTTTCTTGATGTTTTCAAATGTAGGCCTTTGGACTGGATTATTTTTTCTGCACTTTCTGATTAGCTGTAATACAGAAAGAGAATGAGAGAAACAAACAACCTTTTGTCATTTCATGCACAGGTAGTGCTTCCAATTAATACTATTTTTTTTCTTGGTGCCACAAATGTGTGTGAAGCCCTATATAGAGCTTGTGAAAAATAGTAGGACTATACTGAGGTCTCCTGAACTATACAGATCTATACTGTATAACTGAATGAAGAATGTTAGTTAATGAAAATTCAGCTAGGGGAAACCATGAAGTAGATGTTCACATTCCTCCTGCCAAACTCTGCTTAAGCTCTTGTCTTGTGTTTTAAGATATTGTTATGAAATTGGAGTCACATGAAGACTTGTCTGTACAAAACATTCACAAGCATTTAAAAACTCAAATACATCTTTAAAGCACTAACTTCCCACTGAAATCCAATACTACTTATGAGAAGCTTGATACATTTAGGTTGCTACAAGCCACAGAAGATTAATTATTTAGCTCTTAAACTGAAATAAGGATGCCACAATTTTGTTCTGATTTAATTGAACAGAGATGGAGTGAGGTTTCTTTTTAGTCAGTTTGAGGCTACTAAAAACATAGATCTTTTGCATGAGAAACTCACACTTTGCCTGAAACATATACTTCAGAATTTGAAAGCACTTCATCTGTAAGCCAGACAGATAAAACTAATATAAATTGTGCATGGAACCAACACATAAAATAAACTGAAATTGCACACAAATCATGACTGAATATTAAGAAAAAACAACAAAAAAAGATTACTACACTGAAAATTTGAGGGGGCAAATTGACTGCATTTTTTTTTTTTTAAAAAGATGTTAAAGCAATTTCATTGTGCTTTGTTTGAGATGTGCTTCTTGATTTCTGAGTTGCTTACATCCATTGCCATGAAAGTTCAGTCACATTTCTTAAGTCTACTTCAATAAAGAATTTTTGTAAGTAATATTATATCTCACCTCTATGTAATCTGTGGGACATGGGCAAGAATTCTCAGCCTTCCCTGAAATTAATTCTGCCAAGGGTGGACACCAAGAATATTCAGCTGAATGCACATCATCTTTCTAGAAAAAAAGGGATTAAACAAAGTTGAAAAAGTGGTGTGTTTTTATATATCCTTTTGACAATACATTACTGTGATCATCATTACTTTTATGACAACTTCCCATCAGCAGAAGATCACTTCTATTTTTAAATAAGAGGACAGAGAGAAAGAAAATAACAATAATAATAATTATATATATATATACACACATATATAAAGTTCAGTCTAATCTGAGCAGCCTTGTTTATAATCTTTTGCATAGCTGGAAGGGTTCAGTCTCAGTGTTTCCACGAGGTAAACTAAAAATTAATACCTGGCAAGACATTTGGTGATTTTTGAGAATCAACAAGACCTTTGCTGGTCTGTTGTCACAAACCCTTAGAAGTGGAAGAATGTCAGTTTTGAGTTTTAGTTTTTAGAACTATTGTTGTGCAAATTATTTCAGACAGTATGTTGTTACGTATTCAGAACCTCTGGTCTCACTTTCAAGCTACATGTTTTTGTTTGCCACTTAGCACTGATCGTGAGACACATGCAAACAAGAAATTTTCCTTTTAAAGAGGTCAGTTGCTCTTTTAAGATATTCTTACCAGTGCAATACTCCACTGAAAGTGTCTGTGAATGGCAGGAAGGGCAAGGAATAACTGCAGACAAAAGATGCTAAGGCATACCTTTGTCTTCACATTTAATGTCAGAGAGCTGACACAAAAGCAATTTTGGAAATACAATTATTTTCTTCATACACTCTTATTTAAAGTCCTGAAGGGGAGACTGTTAGGTTTATGTGGAAGCCCTAGTTGCATGTTCCATTGGAATTGAATTTGCACCAAAAAAATCAAGCGGAAAATGGGTGCTTAAACAAACAAACGCAAAAAAAAAAAAAAAAAAAAAAAAAGGTACAGGTGTTCAGCATTTGATTTGTATCTTCAGCAGAAATGGAATTAAAATTACCAGGCAGACTTCAAAGTTCACCTTTACTTACTGGCATAGGGTCACTTCTTGTGGCAATTTCTAGTAAAATGATCGCATAACTGCAGAATAAAAGGAAACCAAAATCTTAATGAAGTAACAGCTAATAGAGACAATGATTTTAACTTTTTGGGATTTCTCATTCTTCCCAACTTTATGACTGAAAGCTCAGTATCCCAAAAGAGAGGATGGCATCTTTTCTGCTGTTACTTCTCAGTGTTTTTGGAGATACGCCACTGATAATTTAACAGTAACCTTCTTGCACAGTCTTGCACCATTCTCAGAGATGAAGCGTTTGAGTTTGATGGACCGCAAAGCAATTTTCTCTGGAATTTAACAGAATCCAGAAGGGATGTGTTCAGGGACTACATGACAACCCCCTATTAAACATACAGAACAGGTCTGTACTGTAATCAACGGGCAGGAGCAGGTTCATCAGAATCATCATCAGGAAGAGTGGTCCCTTTTTCTGCATAGATCACTGTTCCGGAAAATCTCCCTAAAGTTAACGATGAGACACAGTGTGCAGAGCAGATTGTATACAGAACAATTTTTTCCTGTTTCTTTCTGAGTGATATTTTCATCATTGATATCTTCCTTAGATGAACCAAGGTTAAACACATTCATCAAGGGTGAAGAATGGAAAAAATGGGTTAATGACTTTGTGTTCAGTCTTGTTGCTGAATTCACAAGAGATCTTTTGGAACAGTGATCTCTGAGAAGCCAACAACTCCTCCAGCCAGCAATACTGATAAAGCTGTTCTTGCCTCTCAGTATATTCAAACTGCGTAACAAATAACACACTATATGCATATTTTCCTGAATACATTTATTCTTATGTGGAAAACTGCTTTGCAATTTTTTGTATTGCTAATGGTTGCTCTGTTCAGCATGGCATCCTAGCCATACAGTGGGTATGGCTATACATCTTTTGTACTACTGGTAGGACACAACTACCAAACAGAATAGTGTGTATAAACCATACTGTATTATGTAGAATTAATCTGATGACATTTTATGTCCTTTTGGGGGGTGATTTGGTAGCAGAAAGGATTACCAGTCCTGGTGAGACAGCAAAGCTCAGATTTTTCATGGAGAATGATTAAATGACGGTAACTCCAAGAAGGCAGTATTGATTTCATTCATCTTTAGCAGCAGTGTTCAAGAAAGGTCCTAACAGAGCGGAAAGTGAGATTCACATAACCATTACAAATCAAGAGAAGCCAATCTAGGAGAAACTGTGACTGGAAACAGCCTCTTCAGCTTTATTAGGAGGTTCTTTCATGTTCCTGTTCTCAGTTCCATTTTAGGTTTCCCATCTGACCAACACATTCCCTGGAGAACTCTACAAGCATATGATTCATCTGTAAAAGCACACAAAATTACGAAACCTGCAGTCTCTGCTCTTTCTTTATTTGGGCCATATCTTCAGGAATTTTAATGAAATTTTTGCACAGGAATTTTTGACACTGAGTATTTCAAGACTAGGTCACTACTTCCCGGTTGGTGATCCCACACATTTATCAGGAAGGTTTACCACTTGATAGTATCAATGAACACAAACTGTGGTAAAATGCAGAGCTTAAGACTAGTTCAGTTAAATAGAAAAACCTGTTAATACTACAGGATACTTTTTCTTCAGTCTCTTTTTCTTCATCTTTCTTCCCTGACTTTATATTTCATCTCTTTTTGTCTTTTTCTTTTTTACCAAGCAAGGATTATCTGCAGTACAACAAAAAGAGACCTGGATTTTTTCAGACACAAGAACTGACAGCAAGATAGGTTCAGAAAGCATTTACTAAACCTGTCAAAAGTTCACTGTGTATTCATCTATGATATGAGAAAATCAGCTGTTAACACTATTTTAAGAGGAGTCATTGGCAAGAAATGGTTTCAGGAGACCAGGCTGTCTGCAAAATCAAGTAATGTCATCTAACCTGAATATGGGCAAAGAGTAAACCAGGTAAGTAGCAAGGAAATAACATTTCCTGGAAAACAGAATGCTTTCTGAATGTGGAGCAATGATAAATTGCAATGCATAAGATGACTTTAAAATTACTGCTTAGTTGGAACACAGTACTTTTGAAGATCAGGCAATACTGAAAAGTAAGGACCTCCACAGGACAGAACGACTATAGCCAAATATATCAGCATAGTGACAAACTGCTTTTAGATTAGCTATTTTGAAGCAAATTAAAATGGCATATTTGGACCACCCATAGATTAAAAATAAAAAACAAAAAAACACTACAGAGACCTCAAATTCTTATTTACACAATCTGACCTGATAGAATAGATTAAAATAATAATGTCCTAGCAGGTATCATTATTGTATATGCACACCAGGGAATAACATACATGAATCCAATAAATCTTGTGTTTATATACAAAATCACATCTCCACACTACATAATTTTTAATGTATCCTAATTGAAAAAAAAAAGGAAGATTTAAACAACATTTTCTGTTTCTGTAATTAAATTTTCAGTAAAAGCCCTGCAACAGTCACTTAAGGACATTAGCATTTATTGTGGCCCAGTGTAGGACTCAGCCTTTTTGATAAAAGACAGTACTATCTACCCTTTGGTAAATGTTGTTAATAGACAGTGCTAATAACTATGCCCTTGTCTACTCAATCTGCATTTCAATCTTTGTTTGAATTCCAGTAGTTTATGTTCTGCTAGCTACTAAATTTGACAGATTTTGCATATTTGCCAATCTGCTGTACTGGGAAAAGGGAAAAAAAAGGAAAAAAAGGGGGAGAGGAAGGGGAGGACAAAAATGTTGTAGTCCCATCTGTCCTACACCTTCTCCTTTGAACTGCTTTTACCTAACTACTGGAAATAAGCATAGAGGAAGTATCACTGTTATGAAACAGCACAGACCAAGAACACGGTGATGCTTAATAGAGAAAATATATGGGAAAAGGAAAAAATATTGATGATTTTTTTTTAATGCAGTATGATACCTTTTTTTTTAGATTATTATCTGAAATTTCAATAGTAATCCTTTTTATCTGAAAAGTGGTTGGATCTCCTTTACAATAGCTTGTTTGGCTGACAGGTTTAGCCTTCCATCACTGGCAAGCCAAAACTTGATAGCCAAATAAGTGATTGCAATGATCTCCCACAGAGATTTTCAGAAGGAGAGGGATTGACCAATTCACTTGTACATTCATTCCTCTTCCAAGCTCTAATTGTTCTCTGCAAACAAAACATTGTCACTGTGTGCATGCAACAAAACTATGTGTTTACACAAATTATAGAATGATGGAATGCATAAATATATTATGCCTCCTGGAAAATTGATGCCATTAACTCTTTTTAATGTTGCCATTATTGAAAACCCTCTTTAAAATGCAATCAAATATACCCCTGGGATGACCACAGAATTACACTGAGACTAGCTAAGAGTGATGAAAGAATATTTGACTTGAGATGGGATTATTAAGTGAGAGAAACAGGAATTTACCTGTAGACGTCTATCATAGAATTGGGTTCAAAGTCTGAAAGGGAATGGATTTCAGGAGCTATGTAAACCTGTATAAAGTGCTGCTGGTATGAGCTCGACCCTTCAGGATAATCTTCTTTTCTGTATGACTGCAAACCATAATCTAACATGGAAGAAAACAAGAAATAAAACTGTTCAGCATTTCTCTGAACACACATGAATTGGTATATAGTGACAAAACTTGACAAAGGAATTAATTTTCCCTCTTTGAAATACTCATCTCTATGTAAAAATGATGTGTGCTTTGTGGCCTTTTGTCTCTAAAACAAATGTAAGATCTGGACAGCAAATATTTGGATGAGATTGTTTAACAGCCTTTTGAGTAGGACAGTTAAGCTTAATGGCCCCTTCCAAGTGGAATTATTCTGTGATTTCATAATACTACATTCAGACACAGTAGGCTCCTTTCAGTGCAAGACTTTGTATGCAAATGTAGATTTGTGTTCTACTCATCCCCCGATCCTCATCTGTGGCAGGTTGTTAGAGTAATTACAAGTTAGACAGACTAAAGCTACTAGAAATCAGATGGCGAGCTTTATTTTCACACCACTAGCTTGAAAACAAAGGCAGATAAAAGTGAAACATTTTTGCAGCTACACTTTCAGTTTAACACAGAAGAGGCTCTCAATATCTGACTGTATTGTAGAGGAGAAAAAAACAACTGACATCTGTTTTCTTAGACTCAGCTGTCTGCTGAGTGTAGGGGGGGGCAGGATGAAGATCTCTGGCTCTTTTATGGAGTGACCTCTAATTAAGATGGTCCTAAAACTTCATTATTTATATTGGTGCTTATTGGAGTTTTTCTATTAGTCACCATATCAGTTATTTGTGAGTGTTATTTTGCATTATGAAATCTGAATAAACCAAGAGAATTCAAATTCTCTACAGTGTTACCAGTTAACTTCTCAACAATCTCACAGGGACCTCAGTGCTAATGTGATGCTGTTGATGTAGTCTAGCTCTCTCAATTTTTTATGTTTTTCCTCAGGAAAGGAGCAAAGCAAATATTCCTGCAGGCAGAAGGATAATAACAGAAACAGAGAAGCAGCCATGTCCTTGTGTAGGGACTGTACTCTTAGGATGAACCTTTGAAAGATAAATCAGTTGCAGTTGTTTTTAAGATAGCTGCAGGTTATAGAGTGTAATAACTAGTTTGGGAAGTGAGTAGGAGAAATGAACATTGCTTCCATTCCCTTTTGCAGCTGCAGAATAAAAGACATTCTTCACGGTTTTTCGTGCCCCCATAGACTGCCCTCTTGTACCAGGAGCAGGACAGATCTGTAGCTCCATCTGTGGGAGAATAAAATTCAGTTTTGTTTACAGGACTGCAAAGCTCTGTGTTGAGTCTGCTTCTCACCATAAACTATCTTGTGTTCACCTATCAGCATTATTCCATATCTTCATAGTGAAGTCCATGGTTAAGGTTTTCTCTCTGCATCAAAACTGAGAATGAGACAGAGTTTCTGCTCAGACTAATGTTGATGGACTCCAGCATTTAAGGGATCTGATGTGTGCATCAGTAACACGTTACAGGTGAGACTTGACATGATAATGTAACATGAAGCTATCATCATCACAGGAACTTTTAGTGAAGGCTGTTAAATTCAGCACTTCCACCAAAACTTCACATCGTCATAAAAGTGCTTGTGAACAGTGTTCAGTGTAAAATCTACTTGGATTAGTAGGTTACCTGGACAGTTTTGAAATTTCATTTATCTTCTCTTTACCTGCAATTTTACAAACCCATCGGTCATCTATCACACAGTTATTAGACTTCAACCGTCCATGATAAATTTTGTGGTGGTGAAGATAGGCCATTCCCTGGGCAATGTCAGTAGCGAAAGAAAACCTGAAAGACAAAACCTAATGAGCTAGCATTTCCACTAAACCAGATCTTCACTCAGAAGTGGATACAAATCCTACTGAAGCTGACCAAAAGGCTCCTCATGAAAGGCTCCTCATGACTGAAATAGCTATGAAATCTGTCACTGCATGCCTGCTTTTCAGAACAATTGAAGTGGGTGGCTGAAAGCCCTCAACTCTCACTTGTCGGGATTCATGGCCTTCAGCCTTTCTTAGGACAGTTCAGTTTACTCTAGAACTTCTAGAACTTCCCAGTATGTTTGTATTCTTGCAAGTTCTTTTCAAATGTTTACAAAACAAACACATTTTATGAACCTTCTCACTTTTTTGTAGGGTTTCCTCCCTTATACTCTTTTTCTTTGCTGCAGGCAAACAATAGGCAGAAGTATAAAGAGCATGCCAAAAAGATTATTCTCAAAAAAATGATAGATGTGTCTTTGTGAAAGTTTAATTAGGATGCTGTGCTCATTTTCTGTATCGGTAAATAAAATAAAGCATTTGGAGGTACGCTAATCATTTCACTTATGTACCTTTACAGTGCTTTTTAATTAATTGCAGATGCTCAAGATATTTGGGAAAAAGATGAACGGAAAAGGGGGGTTGAGAACAGTTTTGCAGAATAAACAGGGGTGGGTCAAAAAGTCATTGTCTTAGCATGACCAGCACTCAAAATATGATTGCTCAAAAATCCGGAAGACATGTTAGGCTAGATATTTGAATTCACTGTCTTTCTTCTTTATTCTCACCATATTACATTGTAGGTCTATCTCTCCATGTACTTTGTTTATAATTAGAATATTGTCCCAAATTGCACATAGCATCTATCAGCACAGTTTGCATCTTTATTTTTTCAATTTATTTATTTATTTATTTATTTTTACCTGAATCCCCAGTTCAATGGTATGTCTTCATTGAGCAGAACATCACTCAGGCTGCCTTTGGGGCAGTACTCTGTCACTATGGCAACATTGGGTACTTCTATACAACCACCAATGAATTTGCAGAGATTGGGATGGTCAAGTTCCCTGTAAAAATTAACATAAAACACAACACATGAACAATTTTCGTGGACGTCCCTCCTAGTTTTTGCAGAGTAATGGAAAAGCCAAATTCTTTGTATTGAAATATATAAAGAAAAGTAAAACAGGCCTAAGGAGATTTTGATCTAGTATCAAAACAAAGTTTGAAGAAAAGAAGAATATGAATTTATAGTAACCTTTGGACAGATTGTAACCTCTAAAGAACTAGTATAAAAATCAAATAGCATATGGTTCTCAGGTTTCCCTTCTTACCTTACTTGCTTTACTTCCTTACGTATGGATTTGGTCAGGGTGAATGCCTTCTTCATTATTTTCTTTATGGCCACTGTTTTACCATCACTGAAACAGAATGAAATGCTGTTCAGAGAGTTTTAGGGAAACTTCATAACTTCATAAGGCTAGGAAAATGGACTGGAATTTTTTTCCAGAGTGGGCAGCTTCATATGTCTAGAGATGAAGCAGGGAATTTGAGCATGTCCATATGCAGGTGTGAATCTGAGTCTGAGTACATGACAAGGCTCTGCTTCCATGCTAAGGGAGGCATTAGTGCTTATATTTAAGCATCCTTGATCTGTGTTTGCCATTTGAAACATGGGAGTGTTAGAATTGATTTAGGCAGCTGGATGATAGAGTAGCAGCAAAGGAAATGTCAGAGTAATATCCCTGCTATCCTTCATTTCTCTGTCTACTGTTTTGGAGATCCACCATTGATATTTAACATCCTTCTGCTCTCATGGGATGAAGCATTCTCCGCAATGAAGCATCTGAGCTTGACAGATAGCAAAACAATTTTCCCTTATAAGAATCCACTGCAGATGTATGCAGGAACTTAACTGATACCCACCATATAAATGCACTGACAAACTTCAGTTCATATTACCTAGCTGTGCTCTACCTGCATTTTAGATAAAGGGCTGCATCAAAACCTTGATTCCAAATACATTTTAACAGTAGCCATTATTCATTAACAGGTGCAAGACACATTATGCAGTCATACCCATGTAACAAGTCCAAAAAAGAAAAGGAGAAACGATAATAAAAACAAAATCCATCAAGTTACACTTTCTACAGCCAGTAAGCAGTACAGAGGTCAAATGATGATATTAACTTACTGGATTTCACGTAACAAGAGAAGCACATGCTTTTTGGAATACCTGTTGGCAGCAAAGTTGCATGAAACAGAAAGCATGGTGAAACAATAGGATAATAGATATTGCAGAAAATGAGTAATATATTGACTTACTATCTCCCAGTCTGGGTGAAGTACTGTTTCTTGGACACATTAGCAGCTGCTGTGCAGGAGCTCAGAGCAGTGATAGAGCTGATATTGGATTCACTAGGTGCTGGGGGAGCACTCATCATGCTTCCTGTTGCTGCCCCTGCTATGGAATCTAAATGAGATGTGGGATTAGTAAAGGCAGCTGAAGATGAATATTATTACCAAGGTAGAGACTCCAGAGGCAGACAAATATAAGGAAATTTCCAAATATTTGCATGCAGAGCTGGTCTCGTTAATGCATAAGACAGAAAACCATTTTTTTTTTTTTTTCCCAGAATGTGACTACTGCATAAAAAGTCAAAACAGAGGTGATGCACTGCCAGTGATCTTTCCAACCAAACCTCAGGGTTCTATGCAAGTTTCTCTGCTTTCAGTACTATCAGCCCTTGCTGTTATGGAGATGTAGAGGACTGAACACAGGGAAGCAGAGCAAACTCTGTGCCAGATTTTAACAAGTCTATTTGGAGCTCCTAGAGGACTGTAAAGTGCAGGGATGTGGGAAGTGATTCTGACACCAGAAGGAAATCAGTGAAGAGCAATAATACCATTAGATGAAAAAATCAGTAATCTCAACATTTTCTTTATTTATTTAATTTTTAATCTGTTGACCAGCTCAAGGTAACAAAGTGTATTTCAAAGAAGATTTAATGAATTATATATCATTTCACAATCTCCACCAGGTCTGGCCAATTACTCTCAGCATTGACAAAATCTCCCAATTCTCCCTGGTATCATCAGTATGCAATAAAGTGCTGCTGAGGAAGTTCAGCATCTCACCTTCCATCAGGACTGTCATGTTCCCACACCATAGTATTATCCACATGCAGTTCAAAACTGCATTGACATTTGGAGTCTTTCTATGGCATTCCACTTAGAAATATATTAGAGATCCCTGAGATAATTCTGAGAATATATATAGGTGCAATGGACCTTAAGAAGAGTAATTTTTCACAGCACAGGCTACATACCCTGGCTGCAACACTGCTGATGTATTTCCATGTAAATAACTGTACATTTCAGGCCACTGTGGCTATGGCTGGGTAACTCTGTCTGGAGGAGACACTGTCTATTTCAAAGTCTCTTCACATTATCAGTCCTCATTACTCTAAGTTGTTAGTTATTTTCCTAACTAGGTCTTAAACAAGGAGGTATTTAAAAGATGTTTAGATTTAGAGCTTAGTGATATGGTTTAGTGGAGGAATTGTTAGTGTTAGGTCAGGTTGGACGAGGTGATCTTGGAGGTCTCTTCCAACCTAAATGATTCTGTGATTCTATGATTCTGTGAAAATTGTTGTTTTGCAGATTTTTCGTCAAGAAAAAACATGGTTTTCATCTTGGATTTTTAAAATTAATTGCCAAGTACTCTTTTTTAATCATGTCTCTCATTTCCCTTATTCTCTTTCTATTGTTTCTCCTCCTTTGTGGTGTTTATGACCTCTTATAATTGACTAACAGCTGAAAATCTACTCATGTTCCTTTTTTACATATCAAAAGACACTTGCCCTTGAAAGTTCTGCTTCCATTTTTACAAAATTGGATTGAAATTAATTTTATGTACTCAAATTAATTTCTTAGTCAAAGTCTGTTCTTGACTGCAACAAAGATATCATATTAAAACTACACAGAAATTAATGTGCAAGTCCAAGGCTGAAGGTATCTCTACTACATTAGCACAATAATGTCTTCACACTTCTACTAGCACCACGATGACATAACACAGGTAAAGCAGATATCTTTCTAGCAATACCCTGTAGAGATAGAAAACAAGAGAGTATATATCAGCTCAGACCTACCAACTTCAGCAAACTACAGATTTACCTTCTGAGGGTCTAGGCACTACTTTCCTTCTAAGTGCTAAAGCACTGAACAGCAAAGTGAATTGTATAATCTATATTTATTTTAAGTGCAGCATAGGAAAATATAAATAACATCTGATTTTATTCTTTTTTAGTTACAACAAATTTAAAATATATTTTAAATCCTGAAGGTAAAATGAAAAACAAAACAAAACAAACCACCTCAGGTCTCAATGAATTATTTGTTGCAACAAATGTGCCAGAGTTCTCAGCATTCACTGAGAAAAATGAACATCTTATTATGTCTTTCATTTTATTTGTGCAAAGACAGAGCAAACTAGTGAGGCCAATAATACAAAATCATGTATCCATTGAAGCAAGTATAATTTATTTTATCCAAGTCCAGAGGTTATTTGTTTATTCTGGGATAAGTCTTTTTAAATTGACAAATCACCATAAATAATAAAGAAACTAAAATAGCTTAGATAACTAAGGTTTCAGTAAAGAAAAATGCCAGTAATCAGCTCAGAGAGCTTACAGGAATGAAACTTCGGATATGACTTTCACAAATTTGTACATCTTTTGCAAGACCATTAAAACATGATGTAATTATGATTTAGATTATTTCTTAAAATTATTAATGAAACTGATAATAGTAACAAAATGACAAGTTACTAACCTTGTTTGATGCATTTGAAGTCTATAACCCAGCTCTCGTCCCAAAACAACTTTTGCTTCTGATATTGAAACCACTAAAAAAATAAATAAAATTAATTCTGGATGTAGCTCTACTGATTTTGAAAGAATTCATCTAGAGATTTTTTTTTTAATATGAAAATTTATAAGTATCCCCCCAAATTATGATGTTTAAGCATACAATATACATCATACGAGTAACATTAAAACTAATATTCCCAGAGGAAAACAGAATCTAAGATACTTGAAAGTGTATTCCATACTCTGGAATCTAATGACAGGTAGTATTTTGCATTGGCTATAAACTCTTTCCGTTATTGTCAATACTTCTGATGCAGTGCATTTAGATCTCAGACTGGACGTCAAATGAGTTGTGTACGTCGCGTTATGCCACGGAAATTTCCTGTGCTGCCTGAATGCATGACAAGAATACCCTAGTGCCCAGCCTCAAGAAAAGCATCAGTACGTTATACCCTGTAACAAAATTACACACTGACCAACAAATAAGACCATGTTATGTCAAATACTCTAGCATAAAGAATATTAGATAGGAAATACTAATAATCAGCTATTTCTTAAAGACATAGGTCTTGTAAATAACTGATTTACTGTATTTGCAAAACAGATACAAAAAGTGTAAACAAGTATTTTTAAAAGATGAGCAACAGATTAAATTATACAGCTCCATACATGCAATCAGTACCAAAACAGCAAACCAAGGCCACATTTCACCATCACTATACCATTTTATATAGTGTAGAATTGAACATCAGAAATTATGAATCCAATGAAATAGGTTGCAAAAGTCCAGATAATACTCAAGAAACATGGTGTGGAGACTGATCCCATATTTTGGCAGAAATTTATGACTGCTATTGAGCTCATTAAATAAAGATGAAGTCATCCCATTTATTTCAAAGGGTTTCTGAGAAAAGGTATCAACATTTTATCTTGTAAAGGTATGACTGAACAAAGACAAATCAGCTAGAAGTGACCACTATGTTTGCTACAGACACTTAGATCAAAGGAATCCTCTCCTTTGCTTGAATGATTAAATATATTAGATTCCCAGATGGTTCTTCTTATGTGATATTAATAACTGAATTGGTTAAAAAGATCTTTCCTATATTGTTTATTCATCACCTCAATAATTAAAAAAAGCTATTAAAGAAGTAAGCAGAATGAATAAGTATACAGCAAAGAAACAAAAATAAAAATCCCCTCCCCCCCCCAAAAAACACACTCAAACCATACAGAAAAATAGCAAAAATAATAGGTAACTTTTGCTATATAAAGTAACTTTTGGTTTAGATAAATTTATGCAATGTCAAACTCCATTGTCCCTTTGCACAATGCCAGTTGTCTTAAACCGTCCGAACTTCTCATCTGTTCAACCACACGTTTCTATCAGAGCATATTGTTTTATAGGACAGTTACCATAAGCACATTGTCACAGTGTCCATGTGGATTACAAATGCTCAAATAAGAAACAGAGACACAGGGAGTTTAAGGCTAGTTTTTCAGAAGTGTTTCAGTTCCTAACTTCCAAAGCCACACAAAGGCACAGAACAGAAAAGAAAAAAAAAAAAGTAAATTGTTATTGAGGCTTCCTGACCTTTACGAGCCTTCTCCTCCCATTCCTTTTCAGCACATTCAACTACCTCTGATGCCCAGTGCAAATGCAGTATGCAATGAAAACAGACAAAACAAGACTCTATTGATTTATAGGATCTATAGGCCAAACGCTAAATAAATGATCCTGTAATTACAAAGCCACCATAATGACTCTACCACTGCACATATTCACCTGCTATGTCTTTGTTTTGAAGTTCAGATTTTTTTTTCAAGATGTGAATACATGAGGAATACAGATCCTCTTCACTGTGTATTAGTCTCATTATTCTTTTTTTTTCCATCATGAGTCTGTTATAATTGATAAATTTTAAGCAAAATGAATCACTTTCAACTGAACCAAACTAGTTCAGTTACACTAAGAAAATAACTGAAAAACAAAAAAAAAAAAAAAAGAGAAAAAATATAGGTATCAGTAAGTTAAAAATATAGTTGAAGGTACTCTAATACATGTTCTATTTGAACTCTGAGACTTAATGACCTATGGTGGACCTAATGGCTTTATGAATTTATCTAATTTGTTTTTGAATTCATTTTTATTTCTTGTCTTCACAGGGTTCTGGAGCAGTTACCATAATATAATTTTATTTTGAGTGAAAAGCACTCTCACTTCACTGGCAATCCCTCCTTCCAATTTTGTGAAAGACTGCTAATAACTACTGCTTCTTCCTTCACCATTATATATCCCTCTGTTACATTCCTCTTTAGTCTTCTCTCTTAAGGGAAGAAATTTCCTAGCACAATTATCGTCCCCTCATAAAGAAGCCAAGAATGGTTTCCTTTCTAGCATGCAGGTTCAGGATGCGGAAGAAAATCTATACCTTTCTTGAGAGAACACTCATTCAAATTAGTGAAATAATGTAAGTAAGAGAGAAGGAATAAAAGAGGAGAGAAAACTTACTTACCAGGACTGTCATAATGAAGGCAGCGCAGACTAAACTTATTGGTAAGGCAATTGCTATCCTAGCGTCAGCTGATAGCGGGCATTCCCCACAATCTGCTGGACATATAGAGCAGCCTTCTTCTTCCTCACAAAAGCCATCTCCACAAACTGATTAGAGAAGGAAACCCATATCAGAATATTTTACGGCAGTTTCATCCATCAATGCGGTGGAATTCAGATTTACACACGTGGTTCCTAAGGTTACCTCAGAGTACCAGAAAGAATACATTTTGAGGAATCCAGAGATAGTACTACAGCAGCTGATTTTATTATTTTGGTTATCAAAGTGATGTAGGATCTCTTTGATCAGACCAAATTGTTAGTGACATGAGAGTCTTTGACTTTTTTTATGTGTATAAATAATTTCATTACTACTCTTTCTCATTGTCCATCTATTTTTTTGTTTACTTGTTTTTCTGAGACAAGAAGTTCCTCAAGGCAGACATTGCCTTTTGAGTTCTTTGCACATAAGTCAGCCCTTGAGACCTCCAGAAGTAGGTGATTCTTTCTCAGCAGCAGCAGACTGTGTACTTCAGAGTGAAACATTGCAACCTGTTCTTCAAGGATTTCTTTTCCTCCAAGGTCTTAAGAAAATTATCAGCAGCATCAGCTGTGATTTTAAAAAAGCCCTAGAGGACAAAACTCCTTCTCCCATGTTCTGAGTGCTGTTTCCATTTTACCTCTGTGCCTAAACAAATACAATTCTTCACTTCAGCCTCCTGAGACAAGCTCAAGATATTATTCTGTCACTACAAAATATTAAAAAAAAAAAATCCTGAACAAAACAAAATCCACTGTTTTTATCCAGTCTGGAGTTTCTTTGGTTCTGTTTGTTTTTGTGTTTGTTTTTGTTTTTAATAACATTGTGAAATATAAACTTCCAGAAGAGTAGCTAACAAGAAAACTTTGATGACATTTCTGTTTAACCAATATTTTTCTTCAAGTTGTGTAATTTATTAAATAATACCCACTTTTTATATTTTGCTTTGCTAAGAGAATTGTTACTATTATTTCTGCTCCCCTTCATATTGTTATACTAAACTGCATAGAAGTCTGATGCCTTTGGGAGCAACTGGATTTTGATGTGAACAATGGAACCAAGCTGGGTTTCTACCTTTCCAACATGCTTAAGGCTAATCCGTTCCCCCTCAGATTAAGAATGTCCAGATCTTCACAACGTACTGGCTGGAAAAGTATTTTCATATCCCTGTCAACTGAACCCATTGGTCACGGTATTTGACTTTACACGTTTGGCAAGAATGGCTTCCTACTGTTCTAGCTTCTTTCACAGGTAAGAAGAAGCTCAAACAATTTTTTTTGATTTTCAGCGTTAGAAGAATTTTAGGAAGATCTTTGATTATACACAATTGTAAGGAAGAGTAGGAGTCACTCTTGCTCTTGGTATCCATACATGAATGATAAAAGCATTTGCATTCAATAAGCAATTCCCTCACGTCTTCACTTGATATCATACCTACTGCAGGAAGGACAGTGGTTTTTGCTTCCAGAGCAGCTTGCATTCTCCCAACTCTGATGTGTGCGATGAGAGAAGTCACACCCACATGAACCAAAACAACCTGCCAGATAAGTGAACAAAGCTGCAAGGATCGAAACTTCATTTGCATATAGTAAGTCATTTTAACAAAAATGATCCAATTATGGTGTCTTCCAAAAGAATATGTGCATTTTTTTCAGAATCAGGAAGGTCAGGGGTGCTTGGTTGGTGAAACAAAGAGTAGCAGGAGAGGCAAGCCATGTTGGAAAGCCAGGTCTGATTCCTCTCACTGGTGATTGTCCTTTCAATCAGGCAAGGCTTTCAGCCTATGCATCCCTGTCACATTTGCTTCCTTGTTACTTCTGCTTGGTAGAAACCCCTAGAGATCACGCTAACCTGCAACACAGTCTAGTCAGTAGCACAATATTTCGTTAGTACAGGCCTTAAACAAACAGGTTAGGCTATTTTCTTCTTTCCCATCCCCATTATTTCTACTAACTCCATAAGGAATAGCAGTATGAAAAGCTATTGCTTCTAATTGAGTCAGTTTTGAATTGGTGATACTCAGCCATATCACTGTTTACATATACAATACTGACAGCAGTTAACAAGTCAGGGAGCATGCAAATGAACTGTATCAAACTGCTAGCAAGTAAGCTTTGAGAAGAGCAAACCATTTGTTGTATACAACAAATATACCTTACCTTGGCAGTCCAGTTTCTTTGGCTCATTTTGCCAGCTGTAGATAAAGTGTGAGTAAATATCTGGCCATCATCAGGAATCCACGGACCACATATTCCTCCTCTACCCTTTATCAGACAGATCGGTTATGTCACTAAATGATGACACAATGAAAATCCTAGGTCTCCCTTTTTTACCTTCTTAAAATGTCTTGTATTCTTTTTCAGAAAATAACAAATTCTCTTAAAATGCCAAACAACACTGTTCTGTGATAAAATAAAAGATAGTAAGAGAGAAATGCACTTAAATTGAGTCAAAATCTCACAAATCTCATTATTGATTAAAATACATGAACCAAAATCTGGTCCCATATTTTAGCTCCAGTAATTCCATGCAGCCAATATACTTTTTTCTTTTTTTTTTCAGGTTTTGCTGCACTAGAACCAGAAACAGAATCATATTCCATATTTTATATTTTTTCTAAAGGTATTTTATTGCAGATTGACTTTTAGTATGACAGGGCTTTTGTCTTTAACAAATCAGGAAGGGATCTATTATGTGTCAATGTCTGTTTGCAAAGCATTTCACAATAAAGCTCTCAAAAAGTAAACTTCCCAGCAATTGCAACCACTTAGGATTATTTTGGCTGTTTGAAGATTGTGTATTATTTTGATGTTTCAAAAGGCTTAAGTCTGTCTACTAACTCCAGATATTTCCTCAGGAACCTCTCTCAATGCAGTGTAAAGCACAGACCTAATCCAAAGAAACAGTTCATGCAAACCAAAAAAAAAATGCTTTAAAGGTTACAACATTTTTAAAAAAATAGCACAACCCACCCCCACAATAATAAAACAAACAAACAAACAAAACAAAAAAAACACCCACACAACTCCTTCCTGGAATAATGGAAAACACTCACTTTGAAATGTATGTTTAGTCTTACACAATGACACTTATCTGGCCTTCTTGCTGTATGACAGCAAACCAGACTTCTAAGAAAGAACTGCAATATTTGCAATATTACAAGGAAGCGTGATGATGCATTTTGGCTACGTGCTTTTATGTTTCACACACAGTAATATCAAGCAGAATTGTGAAAGTAAGAAATAATAGACAGATATTTAAGTTTTTCAGTATGGTTCTAGCCAAAAGCTTTGATGTGATAGTTCCATCAGAGATTCCTCTTTCAAATAAAATTCCTGGTATCAGCTAAGGTCCTCAGGGAGTCATAAATAAAACAGTTCCATACAAAGAGGGCTGCCATGAAGTAAACTAGAGTTCTTAGGAGGCATTAAGCCTTCACACAGAACGGTGCATGAAACAGCCACAAGACGTAAGGATATGTTTACTATTACACTGTGTTTGATCATGAAGAATGTGTGAAGTAGCCACAAGGGAGATCAACTTGAAAAACTGGGCAACTGCATGAAGGTTATTTTTCTGGGTAAGGCTTTCCTCACATGGGAAAATGAAAATGAAAAGGAAAAGGAAAAGGAAAGGGAAAAGAAAAAAGAAAAAAAAAAAGAAAAAAAAAAAAAAAAAAAAAAGAAAAAAAAAAAAGAAAAGGAAAGTTGGTAATGGGGATTTCCATTCCTTTTTTTTTTTTTTTTTTCCTGTTCTAATCTAATAAAGAAAAATCAGTTCATCTTAGCACCTGTGTATACAGGCTTCCATTCTACAAGTCACAGACAGTGTGACTCGCAAGTCAATTTTAGTAATTCAGGCAAATCATTCAGGTTCCCTCTATAAGACGCAGAGATATAGTGATACTTGCAGCTGACAATTAATCCCACTTGTTTTAGAATGAAACGACCTATCTTTCTTTCTCTATGGACGGTAAAGAGATTTGAGTCAAGTAAACTTGAGAGATGTAACTAGACACATTAAGAATAATGAGTGCTTCTGAATACCATCTTGTACAAAAATACATCTATTTGCTTTGCAGCCTCAAAATCAAGTGCAAAACTTTCTGAAACTGACAATTTCTCACATTTTTTTCAGTAAACTATATATTTGCTCTAATTGTAATAACAAAAAGACCTCACAAAAGTCATTGCAAAAAGTTTTTACAAAAGTTATTGCAATGGTGTTTTATCCAATACCACAAACAGAGCACATGAAGTCACACCCTTATACTAACCATGAAGGCCAAAGGACAGGAGTGAATGTTGGCATGGTGGACACAGCAGTTCTCGCCATTTGCATCTTTCCAGCTGGGAGGGCACTCATGTTCCTCACAAAATTCCCTTGCAGCAGTAGCATTGCTAGCCAAGGAGCAGAGAAAAAGACATAATTTTATATTCATTACTTATTCCTCAAAACTGTAACAAGCACAGAAAATCCTGTTTAGAAAAATGCGTAGCATAAACATATGCTGTGAGAAAAACACTGTAATGCCATTTTTTTCTCTTTTGTTTTACTTCTGGTTGAAGCACTCCTAGAGCAATGGAGATTGCCGTTAACTCTGGCAGATACTATACATCAAGCAGCTACCAGCCTCCACTTATGTCTAGAGGCTGACTGCATGACCAGGTTACTTGGCATTGCTACAACTGGATTAGAAGAACATACCACTTACTGTACTTCCACTATCAGAAATATGTGTCCCTGGTTATTTTCATTCTCAGTGTTTTCAGTTGTATACGTGAATCTATGCATGTGATTCCTATTTGGCTTCAGTCTTTGCTCTACAACCTGAAAAGCCAATGATAATTACTACATTGAACAACAATATCAGATACAAATCCTAAAACCACAGCCTTAGAGGAAATAGTGATCTATATGTTTAGACTGTTCTGCAAAGCAACCACAGAATCACAGAACATCCCAGGGTGGAAGGGGCCTCAAAAAACCATCAGCTCTGATCTGTTGTGGGAAAAAGGAGACTAGATGAAATTGCTTTGAACACTGTCCAACTGCATCTTAATAACCTCCAGTGATAGGAACTTGAACACATCTCTGTGAAAGTTGTTCCTCTGACTGGTTGTCCTCATTGTAAAATATATATATATATGTATTTCTTGTATCAAGATTAAATGTCTCCCAGTGCAACTTCTATCCTTTGACTTTTTGCCCCTTGTCTTCCCCATGTGGCTCCTTGTAAGGAGGCCTCCATCCTCTTTGTAGCCACCCTTGGAATACTGTGATGAGGTCCCCCCCAAGCCTTCTATTTTCCAGGGTGAAAAGATCTAACTCCTGCAGTCTTTCCTCATAGTGGAAACCTTTCTTCAGTGCTTTGATTATTTTTGTGGCTCTCCTTCAGACCCTGACCAGTCTTTTTTGAATTGCAGGGACCAGAACTGGACATAGTACTCTAGGCCTGAAAAGTGCTAAGTAGAACTAGTCATAGGAGATTATATTTAAAAGAGAAGACTACATTACAAGAAATATATGTAAGTTAGGATTTTTAGAAGTTCATTACTGAAACATGAATGTAGTTCCCTGGATATGTCACAACACTTTCTTCCAATGTGTTTTCTAATTTACACTTTCAGTTGAACAACAACTTCTGCGAAGTTGTTAAGAAATTTTTATTTATTTATTTATAAGAAATAAATGCAATATGTGTACGTACTCAAAGAGCAGAATTTTCTAAATTCCTTAGTGATTTAAGAGAGTGGGCCTCCTTGGAAAGACCAGGAAAACTGATTAATTCCAAGTGAAAACAAAAATACTTTTTGATCACGTTTTTGGATTATTTATTTATTTTTTATTATTTTATATTGCAAATGGATTATATGTCATCTTTCAATCTTAAATAAAATCATCCTGCATAACAGCTTTTACAACGTGAAATTCACAAAGTGAACACTCACACAGACAAAGAAGAATGTTAGTTTTTTTCATAAACATCTCTTATAGTAGCCAAATACAGAACAGAATGTGGTGAACTGTGGCTGCAGCCTTTGTCCCAGACATTGCTTTATACGGTTGGAGAACTGCTGTATACAGTCCACTACTATAAGATCACAGCGTACTAGCATTTTAGTGATCTAAAGTTATACACAGACACATGATGTACTTAACCTGTGTTGTCTAGTTACTAACAGTGTCTGAAGTGACTGAACTCGACTCCTTTTGGACTGATTTCAATGCCATAGAAATTGAAATAAATTCTTTACTGAAATCACTGGATTCAAGGTTGGGCCAAACCCTTTGTTATATTTATATTGTGCACTTTGAACATGCTTATTATTAAAACAGACATAGAACACAGTGAGTTTGGGACTCCTGCTAGAATTTCATTAATTTCCTCATGTAGAGAAGCTAACAAGTGACATTTAGAGTTGCACTGCGACTGTTATACAGATGCAGGATGACACGTGCTATCCTTGACATGCAGGTGAGTGTGCCATGATGGGTGTTATGAAAGCAAAGCCATTCCAGAGGGGCAAATATCAGTGCAAACACTGCTAGAAGAGAACTCAAGAGGTGCAAAGAATTAGCTAGGAGCATGAGAACATGTGTTCCAATTATGTTACAAAAAATGTCTGTGCATACAGACTCCCCATATACTCATAACCATGAAAACATTTTATTGGAGGTATTACCTGTGAGAAAGGATTCCATTTTGCACTGCATATTGATAAAAGCCATCTGATGCAAAGACTGCATAGGTCACATTGAAGAATTCCCCACTCACAGCCTTTTCTGGAGGCCTTTTCACCCATGCCATCTCCAGACCTAGAAACAATAAAATTATGAGCCAATATATTTGCTGTACTTTTCTACTTTACAGTTGTATACAAATGTAAATCTTCCTCTGTGGTAGGGAACATTGTGTACTGAAAGATAAGTAAGTGTAGTTTTCATCCATTGCTCCTTTCGCTTCTTCCAAGCCCAAAATACTCATCCATTTTAGTGGCTGTATAAGTATGCAAAAATGCTCATTACTACAATTCTGACATTCACTTAGAAAAGATCAAGCAATTGGAGAAATATGATAAAAAGTCTGTTCATCTTATCTATAATAAATTTACCCTCAGCACAATGCAGTGCTACTTGTCCTGACACACTTGCTTTGATTGCAATGGGTTGCTCAGGGAGGTGGTTCCTGGGGATGTTTAAGTAAAGGTTGGATGTGGGGCTTAGGGACATGGTTTAGTGGGTGACATTGGTGGTAGGGGGATGGTTGGACCAGATGATCTTTGAGGTCTTTTCCAACCTTAATGATAATGTGATTCTATGATTCCTCTTAGATCAGGTAATAAGTATTGTTCATCATTCCTGGCTGCTTTCACTGAGGCATACTTTCTTATTGAAGAACAGACAACTCTAGGATACATTAAATTCAGTCAGAAACTTTAACCTCACCAGAGGCTACATATGCTAATTACACAGTGTTGTGGTTTAACCTGGCCAGCAGCTAAACACCACACAGCCGTTCGCTCACCCTCCCCCCTCCCTCTCTGGGATGGGGGAGAGAAATGGGAAAGTGAAGCCTGTGGGTTGAGATAAAGACAGTTTATTAAGATGGAAAATAATAATAATAATAATATGTACAAACAAGTGATGCACAATGCAATTGCTCACCACCCGCTGACCGATGCCCAGCCCAACCCCGAGCAGCCGGCCCCCCACCCCGGCTAGCCACCCCTATATATTGTTGAGCATGCCGTCAGATGGTATGGAATACCCCTTTGGCCAGTTTGGGTCAGCTGTCCTGGGTCTGTCCGCTCCCAGCTCCTGCTGCGCCCCCAGCCTGCCCGCTGGCAGGACAGAGCGAGAAGCTGAAAAGTCCTTGGCTTGGTGTAAGCATTGCTCTGCAACAATTAAAACATCAGCATGTTATCAGCACTCTTCTCATCCTAATCCAAAACATAGCACCCTACCAGCTACTAGGAGGAAAAATAACTCTGTCCTAACTGAAACCAGGACACACACTTAAGAAAGCCTGCTCTTTTTATAAAACTGTAACATCTAGAGCAGAGACCAGTGGGAGTACTGCTGCTCAGACATCTGTCATTTTCCATTTCTACACCCTTACCATGAAAAATAATTTAACTTGGTCATCTCTCTTGTCCCTGGAACACCTTATTACCTGCTCTGAGCCTGGGAACGAAGTGAGATTAGAGGTGAGAGCTGTTTTTCATTCGTATTCTCAAACAACGCTGTAGTGGTTTGGGCTGAGATGGAGTTAATTTTCTTCATAATGGCTAGTATGATAACATGTTTTGGATTTAGGATGAGAACAATGCTGACAGCACACCGAGGTTTAGTTGTTGCAGAGCGGTGCTCACACAGAGCCAAGGCCTTTCCACGTTCTCGTGCTGCCCCACCAGCGAGGAGGCTGGGGCTGCACAGGGAGCTGGGAGGGGACACAGCCAGGACAGCTGACCCCAGCTGGCCAAAGGGAAGTCCCATAGCATGTGGTGTCATGTGGGACAAAAAAATAGGGTGGGGGAGTAAGGGGGTGGTGTTGGATAGGGCAGAGTGGGGTTATACTCCTGCTCAAGGACTGGTTAGGCATCCGTTGGTGGATTGTGAGCAATTACATTTTGCATCAGTTCTTTTGTATATTTATGTTATTTATATTTATATTATCATTTTCTTTTCTGTTCTGTTAAACTGTTGTTATTTCAATCCACAAGTTTTTACTATTTTTTTTCTGATTTTCTCCCCAGTCCCACTGGTGGGGGAGTGAACAAATGGCTATGTGGTGCTTAGCTGTCTGCTAGGTTAAACCACAACAACTATAAACATCTTTTCACCCCTTTCACCAGCCTCTTTGCATGTTGTTGGATAAAGGTTTTAATTTTTGGCATATCAAATAACATATGCAGACATGTAGCTCTCAGTTTGTCAGAAAATATTAAATCCATTCTGCAGAGGATGGGTAAGAGTGTTCCCATCCTGCTGTTCAAGAAATCCCCACTTTCTTGTTGTTGTTGTTCAGTTATAAATTCTCTTAATACTCTGGAGTTGTTTTTACAAGTGTATTCTTCACTTGCACTGTTAGTGAAATAAGACATTATTTTTTCCCTTAAACATAATTCCCTTTCAGATATAAAGAAGCAAATTGTAAAAGAACCTCTTGACATCACCACTCCCTTACAAAGTAGTTTTGTAAAAAGTAAAGTAAACAAAGGTTAAAAAAACAAACAAACAAACAAAAAAGCACACACACACACAAAAAAAACATAAAAAAGCTCTTTCTACAAAGAACAGTTTGCTCTAAAAGGTAAGAGAACTGAGGTTCAGAGAATGTAACAGAATGAATGTAGAAGGTCAGCATAAATTTTAGAAAAATTACTTTCTACTCACCTTTAAAGGTCGCACAAAAATAAACAAAACTCTTATTTCAATGACAGATACTCCCACATCTAAGTGTTTTGAAGATCTTGTGCTACAAGTCAAGTTGACAGCAATGAAGCTGCCCATCACTTTGCTTTCCTAAGTGCCCAGGGATTGCAAGAAGAATCACAGAGAAAGACAGGATAAAGCTTGGAGTTCATTCTAAAACTGATTGTAAAGGGTATATGTTGATCAAAAAACCTACTCATATTTGTTTCCTTTGTATTCAGTTCACACGGATTTATTAATAAGAATAGTTTCAAATGAGTTATATCTTTTGATAAGTAGTAGTTTCAATGTTAAAACAATAGTAAATCTGTACAGAAATAAAATCCTTGGTTGACAGTCGTCTAGATAGTCTTTCAATTCCTCTGTTCAGTCTGAACTCTTCAGAAAACATTTGACTATAGTATTGAGTTCAGAGTAGGACCCGGTAGTTTATTTCCTGGAGTTTTCTATTACTACTAGAATTTCTCAGGTAAACTATTTTTTTTTCTTTTTTTTTCTAAAAAACAAACAAGTAAACAAACAAAATGGGAAGGGAAGGGAAGGGAAAACGTCTCTGATCTAATCTTTTCTAAAATAAACAGAAGTGTTACTTTACACCAGTTATTTAGCCCTTTATTCCCAGTTGTGGAGTCACAGAATCACAGGACAGTTGAAAATGGAAAGCATCTCTGGAAATCATACAGTCCAGCCTGATCTTGTTTGAGGCAGAGTCACCTAGAGCATGTTTCTCAGTACTTTGTCCATTTGGGTTTTGAGTATCCCCAAGGATGGAGAAACCACATCTCTGGGCAACCCGTTCCAGTGTTTGATGACCCATAAAGAAGAAAAGCTTTTTTTACATTTAAATTAAATTTCTTATATTTCAATTATTCTTTAATTATTTTAAAATCTCAAGCAATTTCAAAGATTAAAAAAAAAAAGCAAAACCAAACATAAACTATTTTTTATTATATCATAATGTAAATTCAGTTTTGAAACTGGTTGAAATAAGTGGTTAAAGATCTCAGATTTTAAGTACTCATGAAACACAGTGTTGAGGAAGGAGAGGAAGGCACTATGTGCAGAAATGGTGATTTTATTTACTGGCCGGAGGGTTTGAACAGTCCACTTTTGAAATGACACTATAAAAATTCAGGAATGACTCAATAGAATTTGCTGCAATGCAGAGCTGACTGCCTGCTTTGTTTGGATTAAGTTGCATTTGGTTTTCTAATGAGAAATGAAATGTTTTCAATTATTTTCTGGGGGAAGGGATTCAGCTGTTGCTATTACTTTTTCTTTTGGAATCAATGAATATTGGACAAATAATTACTCAGAACTTTCTTTTGGCTATTTTCGTTCACTTTTTTCTCTAGAAAAAAATGTTGTTACTGACTCAGATGCCTTCCACCATGTGAAACATTCGTTTTGAGTTAGATATTATTCAATTTGGGTTTCCCAATCTTTCCTCAAGCAAGATATGATCTTCTATGAGCAGCTTTAGAACTCACCTCCGCAGTCCAGCATGTTATATTCATCTGGTTTTTCCAGGGGCCAACAGTCATAGTCTTTGTTGTCTAAATCATGCCATCCCCCCACTAACATCACCTGCCAGAAAAAAAAGCATACAAATTGACCCCAAAAAACACACTATAGTAACAGGGGAAGGATGAGTTTCATTTGGAAAGTTTGTATTTCTTATAAATAAAATAAAACAAGCATAGAAACAGAGCCTGGCATATTTTGATTTCTTCAACTTCTGAAGCAAAAAGAGACAACTTTTTATGGATCAGTTTATTACTTTGATCTAGCCAGAAATTAGACCTGAGATAATGTAGTGACTTAAATAAACTGTCTCTTGCAGAAGTTTTCCTCTGTTAAAAACGGGCAGTACTAGGACCAGATGCAGAGAAACCTTTTATTTAAAGAAGTTTTTCTCCTTGCTTTTAAAATGCCATCTTCCTACACTGAAATTATTTCCATGATTATTTTTCATTATAGATTTAATAACAAAATATAGTTAATTATACAAATGTTACAATATGTAATTATAGACAATATTAAGATTGCATATGCCTATTAAATGTAGAACACAGCATCATAATTGCATACAGAGTGAATTTGAACAGTTGCAGAATATAAATGATTATGCCCGTATATATATTATACATTTTATGCATATTTATAATAATCAGGTATTAAAATAGACATTCTAGGCTATATATGAACAGATAATAATACACCCTGAGTTTAGTCCTCAATTAGTAAAATAATTATTTTTCTCTATATATTATTGGAAAATAATAATCTAGTGGATTTTTCAATTAATAATCCAGTCATTTAAGGAATAAGATATAATTATATAATTTTTTTTTCAACATATTCTGCTATTATTCTTGTATAGATGTACATTAATAAAATAGTCATCTCACTACAATAAGCCATCTACCATTCCTACAGTATGCATGGACCAGAGGAATACATTACAGTAAAAGGATCTACATAGTTTACCTACCAATAAACTGAGGAGGCTTCGGAGCCCTAAGGCAAGTGTTTTGATAGCTCTCATACTGCCTAACATGCATCCAGCTTACCAAGAGTCTGGGCTGCTTCTGTTGCTGTTGCTGCTGAATTAGATGCCCCTGCCTAAGAAGGGGGGTTGCTAGGCAGGCCGATCCTAGCAACTCCACCTGCTGCAGATGTTCTGCCTCCTCCTCCTCTTTTACCCTACCTTACATCTGCTCAGTGCAGGGTGGAAACACTCCACCACACTTTTGCTGAACCTCTCCAAAAAATCAGCACTTGCCTTAGGGGCAGCCCCACTTTTAGACTGTTGATGTTTGTGCCCCTGTCAGCTCCAACCTGGAAGAGCAATGGGAGGATTTTATTTCACTGCCTTATTGAGCCTGGGTAGCATCTGACCCTTAGACAGCATCCTGTAATTGATGAATCAATATTGTGGAAATAAAGACAGACGCGTACTTGGGCCTGAGCAGAGATCTGTACAAGCAATGATCACCTGTGTTAAGTTAAACTGTAAAGGCTACAGGCTGAACTAGACGATCTCCTGAAGTTCCTTCCAACCTGAGTTATCTTAGGTCCGATGACTCCAATTTCACAGTCCCTGGAGGTGATGGACAACTTCTGTTTGAGACATGACCTGGTACACAGGTGAAACAGACCTCTGCCTAGCCATGCTGAAAAGATGTGTCTAGTGCTATTTCTGTTTTCTGAAGTCACTGTCAATACTGAATGTCAACTATGATTAAGCTCTTCCGAATATTTTCCCTAGAATTCTGGCTCAGCCCAAATTCACCTTAAGAACCTTAGTTGACATGTTTGAACTTCACAATCTATCACATCATAAATGCATGAAAAAGTTACTTTGATGCAACATGTGCCCTATTCATTTTGAAAGTGGTTGTAGGCCAATTAAGAGATCTGCTTGGATTCACTCATAGAAGTTTGAATGAACCAAGAGTGAATAAACATAGGAACTAACACAAAGTTTCAGGTTAGAATTTTGTGTTAGTAATGAAATCATAAACCTCAGTTGTGTTGTGCTTCCCTGTGCTTCACTATCAGCATTTAACCCAAATCATACAGTACAATATATGGAAACCTTTAGACTATTTCAGCTTGGCCAAGTGACAGAAAGAGAGTAGAAAAAAATATAATTTTTGGCTAGAATTATCTGCTTAGAAGAACTCTACAGATATTAACACCAGGAGAGGTTTTACTAGTGATTTGTTTCAGTGTTTGTTTCTTGTGCATAATGAGGAATTTGTTGGCAGGAAAGCTAAGGATTACAACTTGTTAGATCTCACAGCAGCCAACAGATTACCAGACTGATCCTATTTTCTTTAATACGGACGCCAAACATTCACATGGCATTAATATCATGATTCAAGGACTGTAAGGATTATACATTACCTTTATAGCTACCTGTCTGTCACAAAGTTCAGAATTTCTGGAAAGTGGCCAAGAACAAGAAGCTGGTCTAGAAGTCCTGAATTAAAGATGGATGGAAATGAATGGTTGGTGATAAACAATCTATCCCAGATATTTGGGAAGCACACTGCTGCCTCTGCATTTAAGTCCTGAAAGTTTTAAAAAGAAAACCAGTGGTGACTGTTTTGCAATATAAATATAGGCACTGTGCTAAAAAGAAGTGAGAGATTAGTAAGTAAGACATTATTCAGGTCTGTCTACAATTCTGTGTATATGAAGGAAATCAGAAATGGATTTGAATAAAATGAGATGGTCATCTCGATCTTAATATTTTTTCCATTTGCTTTTTTTGTTTGTTTGTTTGCACATTATCTGCAGCCCCATAATTTGCATTAACGTCTTAACATTGCATTGTACTATGAGTTATTTTACTAACAGTCAGACAGTCCAGTATGAATTGTTTTGCCTACTTCCCCTCGTAGAAGGATTTTGCATCTGAAAAAAAAAAAGGGGGGAACTTCTACTGATTTTAATAAAGTTTCTCTAATAACTTCATGTTTACAGATTTATTTCTATTGGCTGTGCTCAGTTGGGCACTTAAGAAATATGGTTCCCATTTAATTCCTTAACTTAATAATTCCTAGTATCAAATAGAAGGAAAATAAAGATGTTTCAAGGTCCTATGAGCAGTATCACTGTTGCTATTGATAAAGATGTACATTTTCATTAATGTTTGTAAAAATGAACAATTCTATACCTAAATATCCATATATATCCATGTATACATAGAAAATAATAGAAGTTAAAACATTGCTGAATAAAGCTTGTTAAAAATGTACTTATTTTTAGATATTTTAGAAAAGTAAGTAATTTCCAGCAATATACCAGAACAAATATTTATATGAAGAAACCTTCAAATATCTTTGAAGATATTTATTTAATTTGTAATTCAAGCTTTCCAGACAGTTCTTGTCTTGATAACAAGCTGAAGTCAAAATAAGGATGTTTATACTATTTATTTTTAATTGGATTAAATTTTCTAGCAAGACAATTATTTGCCAGATAAAACAGTCTCAAAAATCAATACTAGGCCTCATTTGTAATTTCAGATTTACGGAATTTGAAAGATATATTTTTTTCAGAACTGTTTTTTATTTGAAAAATCAGTATTTTAAACACAATTCCTTGAAATATGAAATTCTACTATGCAGATTATGTTATTAGACAGATGTTATTAGATTATTTTATGTGCATACAGGAAAAGACAGATTTAGAAACTGAAATCGTTATAAATATTTTGATGGAGTACAAAAATGTATGCTGGAATGATTTAAGAGGAACAACTGAGGGAAAAATGTGAAAAATTGGGCAAGTATTAAGTAAAAGTGAATTGATAGGTTTGGTGAAAAAATTGCATAAACATCTATGTTTCCTAAAGAGACGTCTTTTATATAAACAGGTGGTATAAACCTCATATGCTATATGCATGTATTCACACACAGGAATATTATAACTGTAAAGATAACAAATTCCAGGCAGAAGTCAAGCATTCCTGACCAGAACACCACTGTACATTGAGAACAATGAACCTGTTCCATGCTGGGCTGCGTTGGGCTGCACGTCCAGTGTGGCCACCAGTCCGGTGTTATGCTGCACAAACACCTTGGACCCAGTGATTTTTCCACTTGTATGTCCATGCTGTTAACTTTGCACAGAAAGAAGATCTCATGAGCAAGGTGTTTCTGTTTTCACGGTAGAAATTGTAAGTAGAGTTGCTTCCTTGAAAGAAAATCATATAATGTTGTGAATGACCAAAGGGGGAAATGCTGTGCTACATACAAGGCCTGCAGGACACAGTGCACGTTGGTTGGATTCCCGTTCAATACTTCAGGGCTTGGGGCTCCCAGCTTCTAAGGTGACATAAGATTATGTTTGGTATTTTCGTTTTACAATCTTAGCTCTAATAAAAAGCATTCTAAATAATACCTTACACGGTCTGATTGCATTTTTTACTGCGACATACTAGCCCAGCACCACCTGGCACAAAACACAACCTTCACACTCATCGTTTGCAACAATGCCAGAGCACTCTGAGACTTCCCTCTAGTGGTTTAACAGCAGAACAACGGGAGACCAATTCCTCTGTGTGCGCAGATTGGTTTAAGTATAGCTTTCTTTTGATGCAAAAGGTGCCACAAATGGCGTCACCTGTCTACGAACTGCAAAGAACTGGCTTTATCTCAGGTTCTCACCTGGGAATGAGGTGAGGCAGTAGCTGGTGGTCTTGTACCCCTTCCCTTCATAACAGCAGAGTGATGCAGTGGACAGAGCCACAAGAAATTGCCAGGTTTTGGCATATGGACACATTACCTCAGCATAGCAAGTTATTACACATCCACAGGATCATGGAAACCATTTGTTCACATGTGATTTGCCTGCAGAAGGTGCTTTGCTGTTCTACCTAGCAGCCCACAAAGAGTGTTGATCCTATATAGTAGCTCCACATTGACATAAAGAAGTGTACATGTCAAAAGAGACCTTCCATCATGGGCTTCTTGTGCACTCTCCTTATGGTGCTGGTATTCCAGGCTTTCTGCTGGTTAATATTATCATTATTATTTAATTTCCCTTGTTCTGCTGCATTAGTTTTAACTGGCTCAGTGTTTCTTCCTCCCACCCGCTGTTTTTCCTCATCTGTTCTGTCTGCAAACCAACTCATATTCAAGTAAAGTAAAAGCTGGATGTGAGCTCATGATGTGGTTCAGTGAAACTCAGATCATAGATGAGCCTGGATTAGCAATATCAAGAAACAACATCTGATTCTCTCCAGAATTCTTGGTAATTTAATTAAAAGACTAAATATTGTCATACATTTTGTATTGTACATTATTGATTGTCCTCAATTTGTTGGAAATGTTGAATTTACACCAGATTAGGGTATGGTGAAATTCTGGAGCACAGGAAGCAAGCTTCTAAGCCCTGCATAAAGCACACCATCACTTATATTTGTAGTATCTTTATATTTCTCTCACTCTCCCAAATACTGGAAGTTTGAAAGAACTCCAAAGAAAGAGGCCTTAGGCTAAAAGAATGATAATCATAAAATAAAAAAGAGGTAATGGCATACTTGTTCCTAACAATCAGAAAGCTTAACATTAGATGATTAATCTTTGATGACAGTTTAACTCAACTGCAGCAGAAGGAACAAACAGTTACATAGTTTACACAAAGGAATTGCGCTGGGAGGCAGTATGCAAGCATGACAGATCAGAGAAAGATTTTTGTGAAAAGGTAATTACAGGACATTGAAAATTACAACTAAGAAACTGCTTCTTCTGACTGCCATCTAGGATGCTATACATATTTCACAACACACACAAACCTTAAAATGCAAATAGCGTTCATTTGTAAGGTGACAAGTAGTTTGCACTTGCCTCTCAAGTTGCTGTGAATACTGAACAAATTCACACTTTTATAAATGCATTCGTTAGGTCCACTTTAATTGATACAGCATCTTAGGAAGGCTTGTTCTGCAGTTGCAGCAGAGTTCGATCTGCAGCACTACGTAAGATTAAATATGTAATTCATCTCAAAAATGATTTAAAAAATATATCAAAACTTTAAGTATGAAGCAGCAGGTACATGAAGCATGAAATAGCACGTAACCTGCAGGTTGCATGAAGACTGTTGTCTTGGATATATTGCAAACTCGAAGTACTATTTCCCTTTAAGAGAATACACTGCTGTTTAGAGAATTGACCAGTAAATTAGCTGTTGTGGAAGGCATGTAACATTCTAAGATTTTCACTGTGTAAAGCAATCTGTATTTTTTCTTTGTCTAAAGAGAAGGTGGAAGGACTGATGACATCTGGAATTTCACAGAGTACTCATTATGAGAAATCTAGCAAGTAATAGTGATTCTCTAGCTGAAAATTCTGTTGGTCTTCATAATATGATAAAACACATGATGGAAAATCCTTAAAAAGACTGGATAAGAAAAAAAGAACTTGCAGTTCTCAGAGAATCCAACAGGAATTTCATTTTCAAAGTGATTAACCTTTAAAAAATCTTAGTCCAAGTATATAACTTAAAGGAGATTTCTGCACCAAGGGATTTGCTTGAATTAATCATTGGATTTCTGTTACTATAATGCAGCATGTCAAGGCTGTAGCTGTTGAAAGGGCATTCCATAAGATGGAGAACGTGAGAATGTATTTCAGTTTGATAGGATGACTGTCTAAGAGGCTTAAAGAGAGTTGGTCCCAGTTCAGCACAGAACAATTCTGTTTGGAATGAAATTGAGCGGAACATCACTGATGTTCTCAAATGCCTCCCATCTTTCAGTCCGCCTACACAGGCAGAAATGTTATGGATGTCTGCAGTTCTTAAAAACAGCAATCTTGGCTGTTATTAAGACCTACTAGAGAGGATCTAGTAGTCAGTGAGTGATAGCAGCTGAGGCACATTTATGTTCTTACATGCATCATGCTCCATAGATGCACTGGTCACTCCACTGGTTGCGGTGACATTTGACTGAAATCTACATTTTGCCTTAATCTACATTTTGGCTTTCTTCCTCCTTTCTCACTGCGTGACTCATTTCTGTTTACAGAATTCTTGAATGATTTTCTGCCCATATTTTTATCTACATTAGTATTGCACATTTATTGATGTTTTGACCCTTCCTCCCCAAATAAAAAGACATCCTTATAAGCCACAACGCCCTCTGTATTTCTAGGGAATCATGAGACCAATAATTCCTAAGAGATGTTGAGAGGTCACTGAGATGGGCATCTTTTGTCCTTTTGTAACTGAAAGATAATTTAATCTTTTGGATGATCTCTTTGGAAGAACTGAAATTCAGAAATGAAACAGGGGTCCTAAACTACTTCCTCAAGTTATGGCCATTTCTGTCAGACTAGATAGATGTCTGTTTGACCTGTTTTTAATGACCTTTAGTATGACCTTTATCCATTCCTTGGTAGTCTAGTCCGAGATGCCTTATACACATTTTTTCTTGTATTTCTTCACAAGGAGAAAGGGTTATCCCAGTTTCAGCAACACAATACTGAAATACAGAGTGATTAAAAAAACACATAATGGTAAGCAGAATAGATGTATTGACTGTAGGAATGAGTACATTCGGACAGAGACTGGTGATCCCAAACGCAGACCAGGATCTTAATCACAAGACCCCCTTGATATTGTTATTAAAATAAATGTCACATTTCCAGAAAGAAGTAGGAAACATTCTCTCTTTATCACCCCAGTCTATCTGCTGATGGAACCTTCATCTCAATTAACTTTGTAAATCTGTGCCTCAAGTAGAGTGAACTTGGTAAATGTCCAGTTTGGCATAAAGCCATCTTGCAGACTGTTTTGCAACTGACTAGTTGTCAGACCTAGTCCAGTGAGAGAAGTGAGGGTTTTCAAACACTACTGAACATGAAAAGATTTCCATGCCATTCAGGATTCTCTGCTTCTTTGGGTACATTACTTCCTCTGCTAAAGTCAGACATGCTCTCCTTCTAACAGAAAACACTGGAGAGCCAGCAACTTCTATTTCTGTCATGTTAGCACCCAAATGGAGAATAATCTACTATTTACACAGTAGCTTTGACATAAGGAACAGTGTCTGAAGTGCTGGCAGAAGACACGGGAAAGAAAATTGACTTGAATTTACCTAAATACCCATGGTATTCTACCTGTAGGAATAACCTAGGATATGCTTTTGTAAAGTCACATGCAATTATCATCTGATGTAGCACTTAGCCTCAATTTGACTGAAATGGCTGGCATGTATCTTTTCTTATTCCAATGATACACTAGCCTCAGACTGAAGAACTTGAGAACACACTGCGAGGAAAAATGTAGGCATACTAAATCAGTATTATAAAGAGGATTTGTGTTTTCCATGATTTTACCTTCATATTGCTTAGGGCTACTAGCCAATTAGCTTTATCTACTGCCTCTGGTAGTAGAGCCTTTTGGTATGTCTCCCTTCAGACAGCACACTCCAGAGCACTCTCATAAATGGTTTCCTCTACAGGCAGGCTAAGATACATAGGGTGTCAGTATGATTCTGCCATCATGTTTTTTCTTTGCTCTGCTCTGACAACGATCAGACAGGAATTGAACTGTGTCTTCTCACTTACACCTCCCTCACTTCCCTTATAATTTGTATAAGTCCTTGGCTAGTAAGCTTCTCAAAACAGCCACCTTGTAAGAGATTCTCAAAGGCACCAATAGCAGCCACTGAATGCCCACTGAAACTCCCTATGGTATACTGTCAATTATATTTTGGAATAATCTCCTCTCTCTTTATGTAAGTACATGTACAGTGAGTAATAAGCAAGGCACTAACAATCCTGACAGAGGCTATCAGGATCCTGGGCATATCCCTCCCTCCTGGAAGCTATGCTGCCTGGGCTCAGAGCCAACACTGATAGCTCAGCTATCCAGCCTTGAAGTTATGTGAGGGAGAGCTGTTTGAGAAGCGCTGGCAAGGGCTCTCCACCTTTCTCCTATGAGCTGCTTTTAGGATGGCCTCTCATGCTTTGAAAACAAACAAGTAATTGTTTTCATTGTAATTAGGTAATTATCAGCACAGAATTCTATGCTTATTTTACTTCAAAAAAGGGCATTATTGGAACTTTGGATTTTTTGGGGGGGTTCTGTAGTATTTTTAAATGAACAATACCATCACTGATTTAGTTTGATTTCCAAGCATACTCCTATCCTAGTATATCTGCTTGAGACTGGCTGTGGAGTTAGAGATTTTTACTAAATTTACACAGGTGTTTTATTTTCTAAACAATGATAGCTCTACACTAATGTGTGACCACTATCAGTTGTTGCATTGGTTCATAATATCACTCTCCCCAGTCATTAAAAACATCAAGGAGTATCCTTCCCCCATGACAAAAGGGAATGCCAGGCTACTTGCAGAAAGGGTAGCAAAATGAGGTACACTGTATAGACAAAAAAAAAAAAAAAAAAAAAAAGGAAAAATAGTGCTCTTGTAACAACTCCTAGAGAAAGCACTGCTTCCCAGCTATCATCAGTCTTGTTCACTTTTATTTTGGAGAACAAACACTTGGGACATGCAGAGGAGACCCTGAAATCAGCCTGTTGTTAATACATTCTGCGTTTAAAAAAGAAGAGGTGCATGAAAACCTGAATGTCCAGGGAACTGGTTTATTATTTCTTCTTCTGTGCTGATGAGAAAGGTATGCCATTTTAAATGGTGGCTTGTGATGAACTCATTAGGACATTGTGCGTGACTCATTAAAACTATTACAGAATATCTTAAGAGATTTTTCCCCTTTACATTTGAGCAAAAGGATGCTTTTCATCTCTGGCTTGGCTATTTCTGATACTAGCTAGGACATGTTTCAAGGCATTCTTCGTGTTCCGTGCGGGGCTTATGAAAAGACTATTTTTACCATATGAGTATTAGCAAGTTTCTCCAGCCCTCCTGCCTCCCTCAGGGTCAAATTCTCCCCTGAAAGTGTGCTCTGATTATGTAAGAGACATAAATTGAAATTCCACTGAGGAACTGTGGCTAGGGTAAAGCTGAAGACAAGATTACTTATGTGGTTTTGGTTAAGCACAAGTGGCTCATTCTTTTAAATAACAGGGGTTATTTTTGTTACTTCTGATGTACCAGTGGTTTAATAAATACTCTGCTCATAAGTTCAGTTCTTAAACAAACTTACACCTGATTCTTCAGGTAAAAAAAGAAAATGGGGAGGAGGGGAAGAAGAAGATGCAAATCTAACTGAATTAGTTAGCTCTTGTGATAGAGCTACATCTTTTTGTATTGTAACTAGAATGTATTTAAACCCTGATCTTTCTAGAGAATTCTTTTCTCTCTGAAAAGCAGTCTGAGATCACTTTCACTTCCAGTCATGGAATGAACGTGACCTATCATCACTCTGTGTTCACAGGAGGCAGCCAGTAGGCCAGACTCTGACGTTCTCAAGAAGCAACACTTCTCACTCCGTTCCTGTGTGCTTGGGAGGCACTTCTGTTTAAAAATAAGTCATGTTATGCAAGATAATCATATTATATATAATATATGGTGCATTGTAGTGTACATATTGTAGCCGTGCACAGAAACCTGGGTTAACCAGTGTTGGTTAGTGTGTCCAATAAATGGGGTATAAATGTTAAAACCTGGGAAGATGAAAAAGGTAAAGAAAATATGTTTCATAGTTGCCTAGACATGTATGAACAATAGGACTGTATGAAGTCCTACAGGCTATATGTATTCTAATAAAATCTAAAGAGCTCAAATATTTGTGATTAAAGGAGCAAGGAACAGAGCAAGAAATACCCAGGAGAGCAGGTGAAGAGTAGCAGGAAGGATCAAAAACCAAAGTTGCAAGGACAATGGTTTAAATGTGCCTGGCATCATGCTGTGAGGAAGTTCTTTTATTTCTGTGTTGAACAAATGTGTTTCACTGGATTTCTGGGCTGAAAGTGACCTTGATGGAATGCAGACATACCACAACTGCTCTGTTATGCTGTACTCTTTTTCCTGACTGTAAACTCTGACTACTAGATGAAACAAGCTGACAGTAGCAGATTTCCTGAGTGCTGGCCACTGGCACAGCAGAAGACATGAACACCACCCTGTGATTTCAAAAAAGCTAGATATTGGGAGGTGGCAATGGGAATTCATGCAGAATGATACTTGACAGGCAAGCAGGGACGTAGACAGAAGTGCAGGGCTTACTAATCGTCTCTGACGAACTGTTGTTCCTAACACAGGGTTCAACACAAATTTGGTCTGATTTAGCTACGGACAAAAGGACTTTAAAGGAAGAATGAGTCTCAGTTGCTAGGGCAGGATGGGGAAGTGCTATTCAGAATTCTGAGACATGTATTTACTACTCAGGAGATACATGAAATGAACCAGAGTGACATGATCCAGGGATGTCTGGACTTACCTTATGAAGTCATTACCTCATGACTGTCATCTTCCTTGTCTCTTGTGAGAACTGTCATCAGTGTTACTGCCACCTGCTGTTCTGAAACCATGGTCTCAATTTTTCTTTGGGGTATGCTGAAAGAATTGGCTTGTCTGAGATTTACGAGGAAAAACACTTGCTGATGCAACAGAAGTCTCAGATCTCAGGGCAAATTGCCAGAATCCAAGCAATTTAAACATCTTTTAAGAAATGCCATGCAAATTATGTTTTCATGTAGGCAAAAGAAATTCTAGTCACATGCCTAATACAGATTTTTCACCTATGTTTGCAAATCCATGGCTCTGCCTGTGCCTTCTACTCTTACTGAGGGATTTGCTTTTAAAATGAAAGAGAAAGATCCATATTCACAGCAGGGACATTTAGACACAACAACCAAAGAACAAGGCAAGTTTCTATCTTGTCTGCCATGCAAAATCAAAACAATAATTAAAGATCATAAATGACCATGTATGATTACTGTGTCATAGTGGTTAACTCTGGTAATGAGGCCTTTTTATACATAAGTTTTCTGTAATAATTCTTTGAAAGATTACTATCTTGGACTTAGCTAGGGTAAATGTTATTATTCCTAACATGATCATTTTTTTTAAGTGATTTCACTAGTCAGGATGTTGCTCTTCTATTAACACTTACTGTTTCTTACTTAAAAAACAAACAAACAAACAAACAAACAAAAACAAACAAAAAACCCTTCTTTTAACTTCTATGGTCCTAGGATGAGAAAAATCACAAACGTAATTCTGTAGACGTGACATTCATTCATTGTTACAGGAGACTTGCAGTTCTGTATCAGTGGCAAATTGTGTCTCATTTGCTTGAGGCAAAAATACTGATGGTTAGAACTACACAAAGAAATGACAGCAAGAAAGTGATTTCTTTAGAAATAAATTTTTTATTCTAACTTTGTCACAATGTAAAATGAAAGCATAAAATGAATGTGTATTACAGCAGTGCATTTATAAGATGTAGATAAATAAGAACAGAATAGTCTTTATATTTTCTTATCCTACTCTAAATTCACAAACCTTGAGTTAGTGTTGGCTGCAGAACTGCGAGCCAAATTTCTCCCTCCCTATTGCATCAGGCATTCAGCACACCAGGAAATATTTCAAACAATTTCCTTCAAAATTGTTTCCCCCTCTGTGTGCTGTCCCAGAATGAATAATTGTGTGACGCTGA
>CM021729.1:62641891-62664363 GCA_011074415.1 Stictonetta naevosa | reverse complement strand
TATTTATTTATTATTATTATTATTAGCAGTTGGCCTTTATTACTTTGCTAAATTATGGGGAAAATATAGCATACATCAATTGCCAGAATTAACTCAATTTTCCTGTCAGCAATTTTCACCTTCATTTAACAATTGGTAGAGTAATGGTAACAAAATGCTTGTACAATGATTCATTTACCACTATTTTTCTCTCTCTAACTTCAATGCCTTTCCTTTGGAGGACAGTCATAATTTTAATGACCTCTATCTTCAACTTAGGTCTTAAGGATTTCACTTAAATCTTGCTTTTTCACCGTTTTGTTTAAAGATATATTTTTTATCCTGTTTAAGGCTGTTAGCAATACTTATTATAAGAGTTATTTTCTGCAGAAAAGAGGAAAATGAGTTCTAGGAGATGGGAAAGAGATATATTCTAGTGGTGGAAAGAAGCAACAATTTTCTCTCTAATGGAAAATGAACTTCAGAGGACTTAGGAAGTACAAAAGTATAGTTGTTCAAGGGTACCTCAAAAACTGAATGCACTCTAAGTAGATAGGAGAGGCAGGGCAACACTGACTTTACAACATCTGCTGTGAAGTTCCTAGGGTATAACAGTCAGAATGAACAAACAAACAGACAAAACCCTAGATCCCAGAGGTTAAAAAAAAAAAAAAAAAAAAAAAAGACTCATCACTTCTTATACTTACAGAAAAACAACAATACTACAGTGCTAAGATGTCAGAGGGGCTGATGATTTGGCTGTAAAATTTAAGCAGTAAAATTTTAGTGAATCACTCCTGAGACAATGCCAAAGAGGCAGGTAAAAGCACTTGTGCAGACACTTAACATAAACTTACTTATGATGGTTGCTTAAAATAGGACTCCTAAATGCCTGGTCATTATCAATGTGGTCCTGATTTGCCATAAGTGAGAGAGCTACTCAGTGGTTTTGCAAAGCAAGCTATTTTTAACCCCTGTATATATTCTTAGAAGCCTAGAAGCACAGAATAATAGCGTATCCCACATTGGAAGGGACCAACAAGGATCACTGAGTCCAACTCCTGGCTTCACACAGGAATACCCAAAAAACAAACTCTACGTCTGACAGTGCTGTTCAAATGCTTCTTGAACTCCGGCAGGCTTGGTGCTGTGACCACTGCCCGGGGGAGCCTGTTCCAGTGCCTGACACGCTCTTGATGAAGACTAATTTAAGATATCTTGCAAGTGTTCTACAAGTTACTTGTAAAACCTTGCTGGTTTCACAAGTCTCTACTTTTCCTTTCTAACTAAATGATCTGGGTATTTCAATCCCTAAAGCTTGCATTTCAAAAGCTCTAGTCTAAAAATTTCTTACCCAGATGTAAGCTGAAGGGTCTGTCAGTTTATAAATACAGGAAGTCCTTAAGGGTGGACAGACCAAAACTCCTCCAAGAAAAGAAAGAGAGGTGGCGAAGGACCTGTCAGTAAATAGGCTGTTACCAATAACTCATGTGATTTAAATTAAAATGCTCTTAGGATGCCACTGACATTGAAAACCTAAAGGAAATAAATATCCTTATGGGAACAGATTTTGAATGGTCTGGTGATTTATTTCCAGTGACTTTATCTATCTCCAAAACGTAAATGGCATTGTGTATGAACGATGTTATAAGCCAGCAGACATGAGGCACATACCTCCGCCATATACCTGCTCTGTACCAGTGTAATTTGCCTAATTTCACTTATCTTCATCTTTCCAATTTTTAAAACAAGGCTGGAAGTGACTGACTAAATAAGAACCTGGAGATTTTTAAAAAAATAATCTTTATAAGGTAAAAGTATGGTCGTTGCTGGGCAACCAATAAAAGTAAATAGCACTCCTTACCTCTGTGTGCATGTTTGTCTCTAGACAGTGGTTGCATGTTGACATTAAGTAAAATTCAGAAATCTGAATATCCTTTTAGCCTCTTTCCTAAAAATGAGCTGAAGTACCAGAGATTCTGAACACAATTTGTAAATTCTAATATCCCAATATTGTTATCAATGCTGGTGTTTCGTTTCTGCTTCCAGTTAGACTGTGATAAATGTAGATCTAAGTGTTCATTCTCATCTATTTCCACTCCTGTTTAGGAGACAGTTTTTAGTACCTGTAAAATATCTTTTTTTAAAAAAAATATTATTATTATTATTATTATTATTTTCTTCAACACAAGCAGTTAAGTGGCAGCCCTAAACATTGTCAAAGAACACAGTACAAAACTGTGTAATGCATTGGCCTGCCTGCCTCAAGGTGTTGTATAGTCTTGGGAATTTACATCAGTTCTGATTCTTTCTTTTAAAAAGAGATTGTGCATTGTGAGCAGTGTTGAATTAAGAAAAAGCCCTCTTTTTTTGTATGTTATAGGAGTTTACCTATAACCTTTTATGGTCTTCTAATCATGGATCTAGTGTCACTGTCTCCTCTGAAGATACCAGATAGTGAGGCCCCAGATATTTATTTTGGAAGAAAGTAGAAGTTCCTTCATAAACAATTGATGATATCAGTTAAGGGCAATTGATCCTGCTTTTCAAATCCTTGGCTGCTGTGACTGCTTTGATAATTCCTTCTAATTTAAATCATAGAATCATAGACCATTTGAGTTAGAAAGGATCTTTAAAGATCATCAAGTTCCAAACTCCTTGCTATGGGCCTTGACCTTGAGCACTTCCAGGGATGAGGCATCCACAACCTCCCTGGGCAACCTCTTCCTGTGCTCACTGCTCTCACAGTAAAGAATTTCTTCCTTATAACTAATCTAAACCCACTCCCTCTTAGTTTAAAATTGTTACTCTTCGTCCTATCACTATATAACTTGGTAAATAGTCTCTCCCTATCTTTCTTGTAAGCCTTCTTTATGTATTGAAATGCCGTGAGGATGTCTTCCTGCAGCTTTCTCTTCTGCAGCCCAAACAACCCCAGCTCCCTCAACCTGCCTTTGTAGGAGAGGTGCTTCCACCTGCTGAACATCTTCAACACACTCCTCTGGACCCACTCGAACAGGTCCCTGTCCTTCTTGTGCTGGGGGCCCCAGAGATGAACACAGTGCTCCAGGTAGAGAGGGAGAATCACCTCCCTCACCCTGCTGGCCATGCTTCTTTTGATGCAGCTCAGGTTACAGTTGGCTTTCTGGAATGCAAGCACACACTGCTGGCTCATGTCAAGCTTTTCATCTACCAGATTCCCAAGTACTTCTCCACAGGAAAGCTCTGAATCCACTTGTCACCCAGTCTGTACTGACATTTTGGATTGCCACAACGCAGGTGACTCCAGACCATAACTCTAGTCTGGAATACACAGTTGCTGTTACTGTGCTGACTTCACAGTGCACAAGACAGTCATCCTTCAGGCAGGTACTTTACTCTTTATAAGACAATATCACCAGATTATGCTACGCCTGCTAACACCTGCTCAGCAACTGTAGTACCTGGATGATATCTCTGTCCATCCTAAGATGGACAGAGATAATGATGTGCACATCTATACATGAGCTAACATGTTGAGCAGTCTTTTTGAAAATTGGCTCCTTGATATGATTCAAAATAGCCTAGCATACATTGAAGGTCAATGCTTAATAAAACTTGCCTTCTTTATGGTCTGTGCCAGCGGATAAGAAATTAAGGCATGGAAACATTCTGTGACCTGCTAGAGATCACAGTGCAGGCTAAGGATACATTGTGTGTGCCATCATTCATTCCTTGGTAAGCAAGACAATTGCCTGTGCTGAAAGACACTGGAATTCTGCATAGCTTCAGCGCTTGAAAAATGGAATACTTGAAAGTTTGGTCTTCCAATCTAGTCAAAAGAAGTCTGTTGACCTTGTTGGCATTCCTAGATTTTGTATCTATTAGAGCTTCACTTTCTTTCTTGCCATTTTATTTTTCAATATTAACTGACACAGTAAGGAATCATGTTCACAGAGTATATGGTATTCTGAATCAACAGCAAACTTTCAGGTCTCACTAATATGTTTAAAATATGAATGCACCATTCCAGTCCATTGAAGTTGCATTGTTTCTCAATTCACTACAGTGCCTGTGAGACTGGAAGTAGGAACATATCAAATGACTAATGAAAATATTATCCCATTCATACAATGTCCTTACATACTTAATAATATGGAGCTTCTTAAATATTTGGTAGCATGTTAAATTAAAAGACTAAAAGAAAATATGTTACATAAACTTTTTGACCATTTACCTACAGTGCTGAGTTGGAGGAAATGCAATGTGCCTACAAAAATTAACAGTTGTGTCAATTAGATATTAAAGAATAAAGAAAGCAAATTAGTTGTCTAACCAAAACGAAGCCAAACAAATCAGACAGTTTTCCAAAATACTGCATAAATTTTCTTGCAAAGATGTTCCTTGAAAACAAGTTCAAAACTTTATACTTCCTTACTTCTTAGACAATGAATAACAGCAAAGGAAAAATATTCAAAATCATGTAAGACATTGGACCAGTTACTTGGCCCTAGTCAGAATTTCCAGAGAACAACTAAGGGCTGCATTCAAAACTCTAGAAACACCTGTCAGGAATTTACCAGTCTTGCTGCAATCAGCTGATTTCCAGAACTAGTTTCTTGGTGTCCTGGTGTACTGAGTCTGGTTGGGATGGAGTTAACTTTCCCTACAGCATCCCATATAGTTTGTGCTCTGTACTTGTAGCTAGAATAGCACTGATAGCACACCAATGTTTTGTCTGTTGCTGAGCAGTGCTGACACAGCATCAAAACTCTCTCAAGGGCCCCCCAGAGCCAGCAGACTGGGGTTGGGCAGGAGCTGGGGAGGGGACATCACCAGGGCAGCTGACCTAAACTGACCAAAGGGATATTCTACGCCACATGATGTCATATTCAGATATAAAAGGTGGGAAGGGGAAGAAAAAAGGGGGTGGGATTCTCATAATGGAGCTGTCTGTCCTCCCAAACATCCACTATATGTATTGAGGCCCTGCTTCCCAAGATGTCATCACTCATTGATGGGAAATAGAGAATAATCTTTCTAGAGAATAAGCTTTCTTTGCTTCCACACAACTTTTGCTTTTCTTTTTTGTTTGCTTCTTTTGTTGTTGTTGTTTTCCTCTTTCTTTTTCCTTTAATTAAATTATCCTTATCCCGACCTGTGACCCTGAAGGGAAAGAAAAAGAAAATGTTCTTTCCTATCATACTTTCTTCCCCCCTCTCCCTTTGAAGATGGGGAATGAGAGAGCAGTTGTGGTGTAGTTTAGCTGTCCATCAGGGTGAAACCATCACACCTAGGCAGCATTTTTGCTGACAGAATGTTAGCTAAAACAGTCAAATGTGAATAATGAAATCTATATCTGATAAGAGACCCATAACCTGCAGTTACGCAGTTACCAGGAGTAAATGGAAGCCGTAACAATCTGTAACTGCCACCTGCTGGTTACAAACAAAAGTCTCTTTGTCATAAAACATTTAATTTAAATCCATCTATAATCATAAGTGATGTCACTTTTTTTCAGATATTGGATTTAGTTCGGTAAAAAATAATATGCAACTATTTGAAATAATAAAAAAAGACTATTACTGATGAAGTTGGTTTTGTAGACAAATGTCTGCATCACAACTAGCATACCTGCAGCTAAAGGGTTGTAGAGAAGAGCTCCAACAGAAATGTGGAAGTATGATCAATAAACTTCCTTTCTGTCCCAGAGCTACAGCATCACTTCACTTTAAAAATGAGGAAGGGTTGTGAAAAATGCTTCCATCTCAACATTGTTACCTCCTGGAAAAAGAGAGAGGGACAGAGAGAGAGAGAGAGAGCTACCAGTCAGCAAACATTTCTCAGCTCATTTTACTAGGCTCGAAAATGTAGTTCATCTTCAATTTCGACAATCTGTCCTGTGATCGAGGGTAAGGATCTTGCCCAGATTCCTAGGCTATGCTCTTGACTTTAATGTTTTTCATTCTCACAGCGTGGTGGCAGCCACAGGAGAAGACAGGGTGTGCAGTGGAAGCCCCAGAGCTCAGCGGTATCTATGAGGGCACAGAAACCTCTGCACAGCACCAGAACCTGCAGCCTGACAGGGAAGAGATCAAGGTAAAGGACTGCAGCGTAGCTCGGACGCGTAAGAAGTCTGTTGTGTGAGAGAGAGCATGTGATATGCTATGTGCATCTCCCAACCTCCACCGCACTTTTTTTTTGGGGGGGGGGGTGAAGGGGGGGGCGGGACGTGGAGGAGAGGAGGTGGAAGGGGGAGGTTGCTCTTTACTAATTTGCTCAGGCTGGCTCTTCTAAGCATCCGTTTAACATCCCTTTAACACCAGCAGATGGCAGATTTGAATAACGCATTGGCTGCCCCGAGCTCCCTGCTGCCTGAAGGAAGATGGCGGCCTAGGGCCACCCGGGAAGATGGCGGCGGGCATTCTAAGGGCATGGCCAGACGGGCACGGTGTGCTGTCAGGGCTGCTTCCTGGCGGGGCGAGGCTGGAGGAGGCAGGCAGTCCGGGTCGGGGGACATCTGGCTGCTGGAGCCCGGGGAGAAAGACATATGTAGTTGACACTTGGCAGCCACTTGGGGGACAGCTACAGGGTTGACCTTCATGTTGTCTGCAGGGTGGCTGCTGCAGGCTCTCCAAAATGGGTCCCCCCACTCCATCATCCTGATGCTTCATTGTATGGACAGCACTTGCGTTTCTGGGGATTTTCAGCTGTTGTGTGGTGTTGTCTCCACCTGTCCTCCATCCTGCCTTCCCCTTCCTCCCCCTGGGGTGCAGACAGCTGCTCCTGCTGCTTTCCCCACCTACCCCATATGACAGAGAATGGCTGTTTGCTTCAGTGTATAAAGATCTGGATGATGTGCAGGGAAGGAAACAACAACAACAACAACAACAAAACAACAACAAGCAAGCAAGCAAAAACACAAGCATTTTAGACACACAGGTGTCCCAGTTTCTACTTATTAAGACCAGTGTTCAGTGCCACGCCTCATGGTTGCTTCCTCCACTCACTGTGGAAGCATCCAAGTGATCACTGTGGCCAAAACTGTTCAAGTATTGACCAGGGGATCAAGGCTAACACTAGAAAACCTGTAGCCCTGTTGTGATTTCCTTGCTACTTTCTACTTTGGTACTTTGCAGCTTAATTCACAGCATGAAAGCAAAATTCTGTCAGTACTCAGGTAGGTCTGTAAACTGTGTGGCCATATCTCATGGAAAAGGGAAAAACATTTTTTTCCCCCCTGTATTTGATCTCTGTTGAAAGACAAACTGATAGAGCTTACATGAGCCATATGCGTACTAGTTATTATCACACAATAAAATTTCCTCATGCAAAAATGCATACTGTGTGATGTGGTCTAACTTGCTGAGAGCTTTCTCAGAAAAATCAAAAGCCATAGGTTCAGAAGTTTTCTTTTTCCTGGAATTTCTGGAGCATTAGCAGCTGTGGCAGTTCTAGTAGACTAAACCAAGTAGAAACAAATACTAAACTGGGAACATGCACTTCACAGGATACAGATATAGGTCCAGTACCAAACATAAGTAACTTATCCCAGATGGCGTTGCTGAACTGAAGTAACACAACATGACAAAAACATCAGTGACTTCTATCCAGTTCTATTATAAACACATTTTTTAACTAGCACACCCATTAGAGAGTCATTTGGCCGTTGTTTTCTGGCCTTTTTTTCCAGAGGAATGTCCCCAAAGAGAGGTAGAATTGCTCAGTAAAGCAAAGATCTCAAATGCAATTCTTAAATGTCTCTGGTTTTGCCATGCAGCATATTGGTAATGTCACCTGCGTAGGTGGCCCGTGGTTATCCTGTGGTGAAACAGGCTCCTTCATTGGCATAGTATAAACTAGGTTAGTATTTTCCTGTTGATGCCATGAGGATAAATTGGTGAGTTGGGTTTCATAGTTAAGAAGACTATCATACTGAAATGGTGTGAATATATAGCCCTGGAAATCTCAGAGGGAAAAAAAAAATATTAAAGTGAATGGTCTCTAATTAGCAGTACTGAGCTATTTAACATTGTTTACTAGTCAGTAACATGATTGTTCAGGGTGGTTAAAGGCTGCTAATTGTCGTTAGATGCTTCTACTCACTCTGATTTCTGTTGCAGAGTAACCTGGAAGGTCTCAAGGCAGATCTGCAGGCTGTAGAACAGGGTGAAGAAGATCAGTGCTTGAGGTGTATTGGGGTCCTTCACAGATGTACACACCTATGTCTGTTAAGTAATGGCTGCATGTCCCTGCTGTTTGTGTGGTACAAGGAAAACTCACCAAAAGCAAGTGCAGGAGGGTACTGGGGATCGACATGAAACTGCAGAGCTTTTCTAGCACCTTGAAAATACCTAATTAGACCTAAGTTTTGCAGCTTTTAATACTCCTTTCTGAATTTGCAATCATTACATTTTCATTTTCTGTATTTCCCATGCTATATTGATAATGTCCGTAACTTCTTAAATGTGTAGGAATAGCTAAGCTATATGTTGTGCATATGTGCACTGGAAGGTATTAATGGTTAGAAAAATACTAAGAAAATGATCTTTTTCTTGTTTGGAAGTAGGTGGTATAAGGTCCTTATACATGTTTTGAACAATGATTGTCAATGAAGGAAAGAGACCTAAGCAGCTATGGAAACACATCTGCTGTATTGACATTTCTGTTAGCCATCCATGCAACAAATGGTTTCTGACTTTACACTCCTTTAGCATTGCTCAAATTTTATTATACCACAATCTCAGTTGTTACGTAACTTCACATACATGACTAATATGAGTAGTGTTATATACAGAAATGTATAATGCATCTTATTTCTCACTTTTAAGATTAATAGAATTAATTATAGGAGAAAAATTTTTTCTGTGCCAGTTTAAAGAAAAGATTTAATTACCTGTCTAGTAACCTGCCTTTTCTTTTGCCAGATGTTTATAACTGGAGATGTAAGATAAATGTAAAATATAAAGAACTGCATGCTGTGTATGATCGTGCATATGTACTATGCTCCTCCTTGAAAGTCAGATAACATACTTGGAATATAGTGAGCTTGCTGCCTGACTCATGAAAAGAGGAAGAAACTCTGTTTAGAAATAAATCACTTATATATTTTAGTAGATAGCACTGGATAAAGCAAAACACTTCTAAATATGAGTAAAGTTTGTAGAAAAATCTCATTTTTCTGTTTGGTAGAATTAAATATGTGACAATAGCTTCCTATGATGTCATTCATAAACGTATGAAATTTCAGCTAGATTTAGTTTGTGATTTCTCACTTTAAAAAATGTGAAAATCAGTACTGGACAAAATATTCCAGAAGCTTTCCAATGGGAATGCTTTAAAATGCATTTGTTGGATAGCTGCTAACCCACTGATGCATTCCATAATGAAATTAATGCATATGCTGGTGAATTATCCTTGTGCCCTGTTTAAGTGCAGAAAGTGTTCCCATTTTCAAGGCTATAGCCCTGTTTGGGCCAAGTTAACTGTGTCAGTTCATTTCATAGGGGCCAATAAGTAGCTGTTAAATAATGCAGCTTTCAGTTCCTGCTGAGCTAGGTTGAATTCAGCCTGTCACCTTAGAAATCACAGGGCAAAAGCTGCACCATAAAAAATGTTGCTTTTAATTTGCTAATTTTTTTTTTTTCAAAAAGTTAAGGTTTTGTGTCCAATTGTCTTGTTAATTATTTCTAGAAAATGCTTGCATTCATGTATGCATTAGACATGCATGAGTTCATGCAGATGTGTATTCAAAAAGCTGTTTGAGTTACTAATCTAAACACAGTTAAAAAAAAAAATCAAACTTGTTCAATATAATGAGTTTTTTGGATGTGAGCGTTTTGACAATTTTGTCACTCTATACAATGTGTTAGGGTTGATCATATGAGATTCTGCAGGCAGAACTGTTACACATATCAAAAGGAAGTCATACGTGGTCATGGCCTTTTAGATGTGTGCATAAAAATTAGTATGTGCAGTCTCTTTCCTTCTACAGTTAGTCCATTGTTTGCTCTTCAGCTTCCTACCCTTTGCCAAGAAGGGCAGGAGAGAAGAAAAGTCTTCAGTTGATAGGTATTTTTGAGCATGCTGAGTCATGACCTTTTGAAGGGTGCCTGAAGTAGCAGACACGAATATGTGCCAGATAGAACAAAGGTTCTGGATTTTCTCCTGGATACTGAGTTGAGCACTTCAGGAAAAATACATATACGCTGTTCTCGTGAGCCTTGCACTGCATAGCAGCTACCAGCAAATTATTCTGAAATCATTCTGAAGATTCATGGCTTATTTTAGAAGAGGGATTAGAGTATTCAGGGATGTTCTTTACACATCCATGAGTATTATAAAACTAGCACAGTCAGTAAATTACTTGAGTGGTGAATTGCTGTTATCTTGCACATTATATGAATTCTGTTTTTCTCCAGGATGTGGCAGCTTTGGAAACTCTGATTTTAATTTTGAACTGTAAAATGTAAACAGGATTTTGATTTCAGCTTGGTAGTACATTTGACAGAACCACATCATTTTTTTAAAATTCAAATTCATGGCACAGTGCTTGGCTGAGATAATTCTGACATAGCAAGCCTCACTAAATTACCAGAATGTTGACTTTCCTTCTGGGTTGCATTGGGAGCACAGGATTGACCCTGTGGACAGATTTGTTTTCCTCCTGCGTGCAGGAAACATGGGCTGGAAGCTATCTGGCCTCCTAGAGGCAGTCAGGGTGAAGAAACACAGCTACACAGATGAGAAGAGCCAGGAGATGAGCTGGGATGAACACAATCTTTGTGCAAGACCACTCAGTGCAGAATAATCTTAACCACGCCTGCCCTCAGATCAGGCTGCCATTCAGTTTAGAAAAGTGAGGAATTTCTCATTTCTGGCTAAATGTGTGATGCCCTGTCTCTACACCTGACTTAGTGGCACACAGCTGTACTGTACTGTGACGATATTGTAAAAAAATTATTCTGCTCTGGGCTGTTCCCGTGAGTCTCCCATCTGTACCTCCTGACAGGCTGCCACTTTAACAGAGAGCACAGAACGTGGAGTGACTACATTTTGACCCTAACCAGCTAAGTCAGGACTTGCATTTAGTATGTTAAATGGTTTTCAGGAAAAAGGGACTGGATTTGATAGTGGTTCAGTTTGGAGGTCCAGTACGTGGGGGACAAAAGATGGGTTGTGCTCTGGCACAGAATCCTGCCAGGTCACTGAGTCCAGTTCCCTGCTCTCATATCATTTCTGTGAAACCAGGTTGTCTTCAATGTATGTTTTCAGCATGTAAAGCTTGCTTCTCAAGCTCAGTTTTTCAGCTGCATAACTTAGGAGATAACGCAAGTAGTAGTCATGTAACAATGAGCTCCTGAAACTTCCGTGGTTTTCTAAACTGCAGCCTTCTGAACTGTAGCCTTACAAGCCTCAGTAATACAGTAAAATTTCAAATAGTGGACAGGCAAGACATGTATTCATCATAAAATGAGTAACAGAACCAACCCTTATGTTACAAAATCAGTAGTTTCTGGAAAACTGTATTTTTTTAAAAAAGAAAAAAGGCACTATCCTCAATAGCCACGAGAAATCTGTCCGTTATTGTCTCAAAAATACAAACTCTCAGATTTGGCTTGCTGGAAATTACAACCTTAAGTGGAGAAAACAAACAAACAAAAAAAGCTCTTTACTAAGTTTTTACTGAAGGACTAGCTTAGTCCTGAAGTAGGTCCCACAGCGCTAGAAAGATACACCCTGGGGTTTATCTTTAATATAGGTTTTTATTTGCTTTTGATTTTAAGGAAGAGTCCAGACAATATAAAGCAAAACCATGCTCACCTGTAACAAGAGACAGAGTTAAGGGGATGGCAATGGAAGAAAAGAAGAAAAAAGAAAAGTATTGCAAAACAAAACCTTGCTTTGCTCTTATCAACATCTATATACCCCCCTGACAAATTTAGGTTACAAATTCTGACCTGTGTAGCACAAAGAGTTTTGCTACAAGAGCAGGGCTCATTTGTTCTGTGTTGATAATTTGTGTAACTCTATCTGGAAATATATATTAAAGTTGAAGATATTTTTCAGAAAGAACTTAAACTGTATAAATAATAGGGACTGCAGCATCTGGCATAAATAGCAGAGGCTTCAGAGCTTCATGGCATCTGTTTAATTGCCTACTTTATGTAGAAGTCTAAATACTCCAGTAAGATTACAGGTTGTCTATTAAATTCAGTTGCATGACAGCTCTCCATTCCACTAATCCTTGCAAATTTATCTCAGGAATACACATTTTAGATATTAATGAACACCACTTCAGACAACTGTAAAATATATTCCCTTGAAAACACTGTTTTCTTGAATCCTTGTGTTGACCTACATCTTTCTAACAAAAGAAGAAGAAGAAAATAGAAGACAATATGTTATGAAAGACAATACCTTTTGACAAATGTAGAAGACAAAGCTGTATTTGAACATTTGAATCTAAGAAACAAAATCCTATATTTATAAATATCATATCTTCTTAAGCCATGGAACACATCCTGTTAAAATCTACTTTTGTCACCCCATGCTTTCTGGTTTGGGATGAGGGGAGATACCGAAACATGAAGGAGACGTGCTGTTTAGTGTTTCTTTGCCTTCTGAGCTATGTTATGTAGTTTTGAATTCACTGCAAAGCTCATCTGGAGGAAGTTGGAACTGTCTGATCTTTCAGGTCCTTTCCAACCCAAGCCATTCCATGATTCTTTGAGAGGGCATAAACCCTTCATAGGTGTCAGCTTGATCAGGCAATGAGATAAGGGACCTCAAACAGTCAAAAGAACAAGAGATAAAAGCTAAACTAGCATCTAAATTAAAGAGCATATTAGGGTATTGTGATCAGAAGGATGCTTGGGCACTTGATTTAAAACGACATGGTTTTAAACTGCCAGGGCTAACAAAGGCACTGGAGGCCACTTGCATGAAAGCACTCGCATCCAAATTTTCCAAGACTGACTTTGTTTTGACAAGCTATGCCAAAAGAATGTGTTGTAAACATGAAGACATCTGGTCTCATGTTTGAATGAAATTTAATACAGTGGAATTTATAATCCTGAAAACTGTTCAAATGTGAAAAAAAAAAAAAAAAAAAAAAAAACAGAATAACATTTACTCTGTTCTGTTGTTTTTCTAATTAAATAAAAAATGAATCTCTGTCTGAAGGAGGTGTGAGTGCTTGAGCAAAAACAGGAAGAGGTAAAACATACACAGATAAAGTGGACCTTGTAACCTTCTACCCACTGGCAACTGCATTATCTGCTATAATATAGTCTGAGTCTAGGCCATTTTCCTGCAATGTACTCGGGGCTATTGCTTTCTTTCTTTTCTTACGGAAATAAATGGGAACACTATGTTACTAAATGGATAAGATGTGAACCACCTTGCCAAGGCTTACTAAACCAAAAAAAAAAAAAAAAAAAAAAGACATATAGAGGTGGGTGTTTCAAGCTGTGACAAGTCTCATCCTGTAAACTGTGCTCTCCCATCGTTCTCTAACTCAACAGAACCATCCAGTTTTACACTGTTTTGCAAGCAGGGTAAGGTGATAATTATTTCTCTGTATTGGTTTAAAGCTGGTGTATTATAGGATTTGACAACTGTTGTAAAGACAGGAATGCCAATGAGGTTTACAGTGTTTATTTTTGTGAGTTATGTAATTTTATTTGCATTGCTCCCCCAGTAAAGATCCCAGTTGAGCAATGTGTTTACATTTGTGAATAAACTTACAAGCATTGAGGGATCAGAATTTCAAATCTATACACTGCTGGGAGGTTTACTTCAAGACATGCACCTAAAAAGTCATACTTTGGAGACAAAGTTCTTAAAAATAAAACAAAACAAACACACAGTTAAGTCCATGATGTAGGTAATGGTCTGCAGAAGCTTTTACACTCATGTTGTTGATAGGTGCAGCCTGGCCGAGTACTGCAGCATCCGAAAGATGACACTGTGGTTGGATGGAGAAGTCCCTATCACAAAAACGGCTGATGCTCTGTTTCAGTCACCCACTGAGATAGTGAAGGCATTACCTTGAATGAACTGCTTTCCTACAGTCCCCAAATCAGAGTGGCAGCACAAGCAGCAGGGGAAGTTCAGTCTGACACGGAGCATGTGCCCACACGTCCGAGCACGTTCAACATGTATTCAGAATGGGCCAAAGGAAAGCTCTCCCCAGAGCTACTGCTGCTAGCATATTTGTTGAGAGGCTGCTTCCCTTGCCTGCTGCATACAGTATTTGACTGCTTGAATTCAACTGCAAAGCCACGTATTTTGGCCAGCAGTGTTCGCTGCTTAATACTGCTACCATTTGCAATTCAGTCCTGCATAAACAAGCCTATGCCTGTACCTTTCTTTCCTGTTAGTGCCCTCGCAAGATCTTATTTCCTAGTCCTCCTGGCTGCTCATTTTTTCTCAGGGAAAGTAGGCTTTGGATTGTATCTTGCAATGCAAAGAAGCTACTGCATGCCAGGCATATTCTTGACTGCTCCCTTTTGTCTCTGTAAGTGCAGTTTTTTTTGAGTGACATCTACTGGCTCAAGGAGCTTCAAAGAAGTTAAAAAAAATGGCTTCCACATTCCCATGGCCACAAAAGCATTGAGAGTGTAGAGCTTTATTCTTCAGTCTTCTCTACAGTTGTGAAGGTCCCTGAGTCCTTGAACTCGTTTTGAGAGGAGTGGAGCATGGCTTCCCTCTTTATTTACTGTGTTTTTCCCATGCAATGTAGATCTTTTCTTCAGTTTATTTCACTGACTAACTGGTCCTCTGCAAAGGTGACAGTGTTTGCATAAGTCAACAGCTGAAATTTAGAAAAATTGCTTATCTGCAACATTGTGTATTCTGTCACAAATAATGGGCTAAAAGCATTTTTCCAATTGCAAAAACTTTCACTGGAATATTAATAGGACATATGCATAACTCAAAGGCAATCCACTCCTCTTAGCATTGCACAAAGAAGAAAGCTCAGGGGACTTTATTGTCTTGTGCTTAACACTTTTACAGGTAAACAATGAAGTAGAACATGTCATAAATGTGATTTAAGGACGGGACTACCAGCTCAACAAATCCTCTCACATGGAAGGAGATTGCTGCAGAAAACCAGATGTCCTGGCATGGGAACCTGTACAGAACCTGAGGGGACTGAAGGTCCTTGGTCTAACTGTTTTGAGCTCTATTGAACATAAATACTCCTGTGCCTTCTTATTTCTTCTGCAACAAATGACATTGTCGAGTGCCAAAACTGAATCACGAATAGTTGAAAAGAAATTTTATGCATTCTTCTTTAGGAACAAATGACAGTCTTTAATCTAGTCTTAGCTGGCAAAGTGTGTCAAAGTTTCTTAACCAAGGAGATGCATCAGGAATCTGTTTCACACAACATTTCTAAGAAAAGACAGAATACAAACGTGCCCTCTTTGTAAAACCACTGGGTGCCAGTGTTGTATTATTTTGGCAGTATCATTTCACTGCATTTGTCTCCTGCATGAATTGTTGCTGTCTGCCTTTAGCAATGATACCAAGTCCTTCCAGGTAGTGTTTTGTCCCTTGCATATGAAAAAGCTCTGTAACACTAAGTGACGAGTCCCTTTATGTTTGCTTTGCCTGAACATCTGGAGTTTTCAGGAGCTTCCCTTAATAACCCCAGTGTTTCTGTAAAGTGTTCTTAATAACTAGCACATGAGAGGACCACTAATAAATGCAAGCACTGCTTTCCCATGCTGCATACCTTGAGGGAGGTGCTCCCACCAGGTAGAGGGGATTCCTGCAGCCAAATAGGTTAGGATAACTAGGGTGGCCCTGTGCCACCTTATTTTCCAAGGCAAAGTGCCCAGCTGGCTGCACCCAGACTGCCACTCATCTCTGCGGATTGCTGTTCACTGTGAGGTACTTGACAGACAGACTCTCATTACTTGCCATTGCCTACTGTTTGTTTTCTTCACCACCTACTACAGCTTTCTGCTTCAATGCTTGTACTACATAATCTTAAAAGACCTTCTTACAATTAAAAGTTGATGTTTTTTTTTAAACACATGCCAGAGTGACTGTAAAATGGTACCACAACTGAAGTTTCTGTGACATGAAGCTGATACCATCTCTTTGGCTCTGGCTTGGAGAATGATGTTTAAAGGTTGCCGTGTTTATATTCAGTGATGTATTTTTTCCATATGTTGTCAGTCTTGCCAGGAAAGAGTTCTGCTAGTTTATTAACATGGGGAGTGGATTCGGTTCAAGAGCTCTGTGGTCTCACACTTTAGCTGGTCTGCGTGTCATTCTTTTGGATGTTGTTCCATTAAATTATTGCCTAACTATATTGCTCAGGTTGAGCACTCTGAAGTTTTTATGAAAGTGGTGGAGATAGATAATAAAAGAAGTTCCACTGGTACAGCATACCTGAATGTGTAGTTGGCAATTAAATTTGATTATAAGGGATGGCAATTTTTTATTTAATTTTATTTATTTATTTATTTATTTTTGCTGTAGGACAGCAAGCAGGAACTAATGTATTCAATGACACCAAGAATGTGAGAAGGCTATTTCTTAATGTTTAATAGCTCAAAAAAAAAAACAAAAAAAAATCTGGATCAAGATCTATTTATTTTTTTCTGGTCTTGCCTAAAGTCCTAGGTGCCAGATCTCTTCTGCAATGCAGAAGTATGTAGGTATGTAGGTATGTAGGATGAGAAAATAATGAGAACACCCTAAAAACATCATGTTTAATTAAAACAGATATTCTCCTGGCCATCATGCAAGGCAGTGCAACACACAGCAAGTCACTAAATTTTTAGAACCATAGCTTTTCTTGTTGTAAGTGTAAATAATGATTTTATGCCCCTCTTCTGTTGAATCCTTCTATTTCACAAATATATGCAGCCTCATTCCTATTCATCTAGAAATTTTAGCTCATAAACTTTCCACTCTGAGTATTTACTATTTGGTATGCAGTTATATTAAGCGCATAATCTTATTTTTGGATAAAATATAAGATTAAAATTCCCATGGTGAGTCAAGTCAGGCCATCGCAGAAGAAAGTCCCTATATTTAGAAGGAAATCAGTGAACAGTGAGGAGAGAGAGAAACACCTAGTTGAACTGAAGCATACCTGAGGATGCAACTTAGCTATAGCATGCACTCTTACTGTAAAAGAGTTCATGAAGAAATCTGGCATTTTATTTATTTATTTATTTTAATTTCTGGACAAAATATTTAATCAATTCCATCTTTTGTGTATGTGTGTATGTTATCTATATATTTCCTTGAAATTCTTTATTCAAATTTGCCTGTGATCATGGCTGTTTCAGGGACATATACCCTCACGTTCACACAGACTGCATCCTGTGAGCTTAGCTGAAAGGACAAAAAGTGTGTTCATGGGGGATTCCTGCAGACATGACTAACCACAGACTTTTGAATGCTTGCTCTCATTTCCCTCCTCTTCAGCCACCTCTAGTGCATGATGTCCTGCCAGACCCACACTGGTGATCATTCTGTTCCTAGTTTTGTGCCACCCTTGCCTCCCTCATCTTGGAAGTCAGAGTTCAACCCACCTTGCCCACAACCAGTGGCATGCCGTGTGTGAGTCTCATTTTCCCCTGCCACCAGTAGCGATGTGCTTTAATCTCCTCCTGGACAGCAGCCTACATGCCAAACGTATCTCACAGTGGTGGCTCCGTGCCCAGGACACCATATGGCTGAACACTTGCTTTCCAAGCTGTTGCCCAGGAGCACCTGCAGGAATAGCATGACTTCTTTAAGCAGTGGTGAGGGTGCCTGGAAGGTCAGCTGCATGCCGGGGATGGTCAGACTAGCTGGCTGCGATGCTCCTGCCAAGGCAGTGGCACTTCCTGCAGAAATGTGCCACCTGCTTCCCTCCGCACCCTTGGGTTTGTGTTATGTCAGAGGCATGACAGATTACTCGCCCAGCTGCTGCTGCCTGGCGCTGCAGGATGTGGCAGGGGTAAGTATTCTCTGGGGTCATTGTCAAGTCCTGATGCTGAGCTGCCAGGAGAGGGGCAGCACTGGCGAGATGTTACAGAGCAGTGATCCCAAACTCTCTGTTCCCGGGTACATGCTCAAGTCTACCCAGAGAACATTTAAAATTGAACATATGGATGACAGTGAGAGCAAGAGAGGACCAGCAGCTCAGCAAAGAGCTGAAGATCGCTTTTGGAGATGGTGTTAAAGGTCCTGTGAGGTTGTGCGTCAGAAATGACGGGAATCTTCAGTACTATCTGCAGGACTTGTTGTTCAAATGCTAAAGCAGAAGCAGTTGTGAAATAGGATCAGTGAATACCTTTATAGTCAAGAAACAGATACTGACTTTTTTTCCCCCTCTTGCATAAACAGAATTGTCCCAAAACTATATTTGTATAAAACTTTACCATACTGAAATTCATCTGGATACTATGAAACTGTAACATGCTGCTCTTTGTGTTATGATCAGAGAACACCTTCTGGTCTGAAATACCAATCCTATGACTATAAGGCGAGAAGAAATCAGTAACATGGTGGCAAAGAGAGAAAGGAAATCCATTCCAGTTCCTACAAAAATCCAGTGGTTTGTTTCCAAGTTGGTAGTGGGAATAAGTTGGGTAAAGAATGTGATCTGGTGAAAAGTAAGTATGGATGCAAATGCAGTTGTAATATTAAGCTATTTACATTATGCTATTGACTATTGTTCTCACTGACTGATGACCTAAACCTCCATGTCTTTTTTTTTTTTTTTTTTTTTTTTTTTTTCTTTTTTCCACACTCTGGATGATTCATTCCCTGGTTGAAGAGCTTATTGCTGTGGGATGGGTGTTACTGGATCAAACTGTTAGAAGATAATTTGGTTGCTGGGACAGCAGGACTTGCCCTTGAGCCTGTGTTGTGCTGAAGACCAGCTTGCTGGAGAGCAGCATCTTTGGTCTGGTTCCACTAGAAGATTCTGGTAGTGGGTGAAGGTGTTGTGGCCTATGCAACCCCTTGTGCAGAGAACCTCAAAGACAGAGCCAGTTAGGCCAGGAAAATGGGCAAGACATAGATAAAAAATAAAAGCCCCTATGCTTGTAGGTCTCTTTGCCCATACCTATTTCTGAGCTCTGTTAGGAGCGGCAGAGGATACTTGTTGCCTTCAAGACATAGGGAACAGAGAGAAGCAGATGACATTTAAAAGCTGTATTGTCCATAACTTTTCTGAACTTGGAAAGGGCCTGCTGGTTATTTTCTTATATGTGCCCACAAGCCAAAGAACAGCATCTTTAAAACTGCAAACCTTAATGACTTCTGCGTAGTTCATGGCTGTCCTCCACATTTCATTGCACTTATTGCTGAGACCATTGAGGATCAGAGCCTGGAAATTTTAATTTCCTCTTGTATGTGTATAGGTAGTGGAGGCACGTGATAACCTCAGGATAAAAAGTCATCTCCTGGGTCTCCACAGCAGTGTACACTATGGTTGACTTCTGCGTTGTCCTCTGCAGTTTGACCCTTAGGCCAGGCTTGTAGGTTGGTCTTCAGAAAAAAAACAGCACTGGTTTCTGCTGTGCTCTTAGAAAAGGAATTCTTCTTCTCATCAGATACAGAGGAACTACTGTGAAACACATGCCATATGTTGTAGGCATGTGTTTACATACATATTCATCTCTGTGCCTGCTGGAATCTCTGTTAAACAGCAGCTTTGATTCTTTAGGGCTCTGGGTATTCAACACTGTAAGTATTCTACACTGGACTGTACAGATCACTTCTGTTTATCCCAATATTGCTCTAAATTGTCCTTTCAGATGTGAGAAAAATCTGTCTTGAAGAGATTTTTCTTTTGTCTCATAAAACTCAGAAACAGTAGAATAGAAGTTATCATAGCTAAAACTGTGTGTGCTTTAGGTTGCTTTGTTTTCTGAAAATGTCTACTCCCATTGACACAGCTGATCTAGCTGTGTTATGGGTTATTCTGTCGGTAATCCACAGGATCTGTGAATGCCTTAAAGATCCTCCAAGAATTTTAATTTCTTTTCTTCTGTGCAATTTATGGTTTATAATTTCCTGTTTTCCAAGTATTTCCAAAATACATCCTTGAAGTTTCCTTTCAAATTATAAAAATGTAAGAAACTCACTTAGAGAGAAACTCACAGTTAATTTGCTTCCTGGCACCTTAAGGTCAAAGAGCAACAGGACCTTGTTACAAGACCATATGGGAAAACTCTTGGCTTGCCTTTTTACCTCTTTCTCAGTAATCCCTGCACTCACAGAGAAGCAAGACACTAAAAAGTGCTCACAGCTTGCAAAATACTGGAGCCAATATACTGGGGAGCAAATTGTTCCATCCTTATACCCATGGCACGATTCACATGACTCAAGTGCTGATGAAGTTTGCTCTGTGTTCTTCCCTGCTGGACCATAAATCTGAAAGACTGCTCTAACTGACAGGATGGTGAAACAGTCTGAGACAAACCCCAGGCTTAAACTTTGTTAAAGGAACAAAGGAGGTGTTAGGAAGTCCACTTCAGGTTTTGGAGGAAGAAGACAGAAGAGGTGGACTTGTTCTGAGAGGGAAGTGTCTTTTCTTTGTCTTCAGCAGTAGTGCAACAAGTTCGCAAATGACGTACAGGGAGAAACTACTAAGTCCTACCCATGTTAAAAAGCAGAAATTCATCTGGCTTATCTTTTTCTTTGGAATAATTCTACTGTCACCTTGAAAAGCAACTTAACTTTTGTAGAATAAAGGTCTTAGTGTTGAGATAAAGTTTCTTGCTGAAATTCTGGTGGGTTTGTCCAGTCCCTAATACTACATCTTTGGCCAGGCCTAATAATTCTGTCCTCAGCAGCCTCAGCAAAATCTGCAGCTGCAGCTGCAGCTGTGGGAGGTATGTTCAGGGAGTTTCTCTTGGCTCCCACTGACCCTACTATTGAGACCACGTTATTAGAGAGGAAAGGAAGATGCTTTAAATACCAAGGCTACAGGAGCTAAACATCTGTGTGTGTATGGAGACTGTTTAGGACTAGATGCTGAGAGTGAAGGAGACTGTTGGAAAATAGTGGTAGGAGGCAACAAACGTATTTGAAGTTTTGAAGTGGAGTTTGAAGTTTTGGAGCGGAGACACTAGAGTTAGAGATGGGACTTTGCATCTGAAACGACTTTTCAGGATGACAAGGAACAAGGGGAGATTTGATGGCTGGAGGACTTTGACTTGTCAGGAGAAGAAACTAGAAGTGACCAAGGAGAAAAGATTAACCTGGACAGGTGAGAGCAGAAGTCCTGGCTCAGCATGGCATGTTGTGCGAACTGCTGATACCACACTCTGATGGTGTACTCAGTGAGCAGGCTATGCATGATAAGATATCTAACATTTTCTCATGTTTAAGATGTTCAGAGGACAGGTTCCTGCTGAAAGTAGTGATTTGCAGGAAAACCAGTCCTGCTTTCTCCCTTCTGCCTCTCCATCTCCACATATGCTCTTCTGAGAAGATTCCTTGCATTGACCTGGATTTGGGAGGATGACACCATGAAGACTTGTTTTACTACAAGAGAAATTGCTTCTCCATAAAAGTACATTACACTTCCAACCCACAGACCTGTCACCAGTTTATTTTGGAGCCATGAAGACCTTCCTACTTCTTACAGTATGGAGCATATGTATCCTATTTTACATTAACTGCCAAGACTTAATATCTTGGGCAGCAGTGTGAAAACCTGGTCTCTTATTAAGGAAAATATATTCCAGTGAATAATGAACAAATAATTTTCTTACAGTTGACGGCATAGAGCCACATGTTTCAGAAGCCATAGCTTCAAGCCTGTGCATATGTTAAGCAGAAATAATTTTGGCTACCTGAATCATATTAAGGATGCACCAAAGCTTTGTGTTGAATAGGAGTCACACCTTCTAGTGGTGCTTGTTACTTGAGCTGATAATTACTGAAAACAATACTTCCAGTGAACACCATGCAAAGTAATTTTGAAATAATATACAATAAAAGCTTGTTTTCTATGCGTATGCCTGCAACTAAATGTATAATGGAGTGCCTTGTGAGTGACACTCACCATAGCAAGTTAATTTTAGGTCTCACTTCTTGACCTTGTGCTCTTCTCACCTGCTTTTAGCTGTCCTGCTTTCTGAACATGAGAGTCAAAGTCACGTCACTCAGTTCATGTGCATATTACAGTTTGGTTTTCTCCTGTTTGGGCTGGGGAGTGATGGAGCAGAAAGGCACAAAGGCATTTTTTCCACTGTTCCATTGTCTGCTTAATTTTCTTGTCCTGCACAGAGGTACAGTGAGGCTGTTAGGAAACACTCTTTGTGAGACAAAGGGGTACTCCAAGTGTGAAGAATGCAAGCAGGCTTAGAAATGGACACTAAATAGGGATACAATTTTGAGCTTAGGGATCACAGCCCTTATTTTAAAAGAAGCAGCAATCAACTCACAGTAACCTTCTTTTCTTCCTCTCTTTCTTTTTCTTCTTTTCTTTTCTTTCTTTCTTTCTTCCTTTTCTTCCTTCCTTCCTTCCTTCCTTCCTT
>CM021729.1:62614261-62641491 GCA_011074415.1 Stictonetta naevosa | reverse complement strand
GGCTGCCCAGGGAAGTGGTTGAGTCACCATCCCTGGAGGTCTTTAAAAGACGTTTAGATGTAGAGCTTAGGGATATGGTTTATTGGAGGACTTAGTGTTAGGTCAGAGGTTGGACTAGGTGATCTTGAAAGTCTCTTCCAATCTAGATGATTCTATGATTCTGTGATTCTGTATTTATGTGAGTAATGGTAGTTGGAATGATCCTGTGCTGCTGCAAAAGTCGTGAGTTAAAGCTTCATCCTTCAGGATCTTGATTTCTAGTAGGCCCAGCAATTATACCATAGGCTACTGTTAGGTTGCAGACAACCTTATTGTCATCTCTCTTGTGTTAGCATTCTTCAAAACCTCCATTTTATTGTTTCAAAGGATGAAGAAGGAAAAGGACTATATCAAGTGTAAGTTTAGAAAGCAATCTGTTGTACATTGGAGGACACAGTGTTCCAGCCTTGCCCCTATGTGGTTGCAAAGCTCTCTGTTGATACTGACACCAAAAGAGCACAGATGAGCATGGCTGCTGTAGTGCTGGCACAAGCTCCATCAGTGAGTGGACTCTTCACCTACCAGAAATTAAATTCTTTAAGATACAGCATGTTTTCCATGTTGTAGATACTGTGTTTGAGCCAGGTTAGCAATCCAGAGGAAGAGAATTCTATAGAAAAGACAAGTCTTTGTAATTTGTATCAGGGCTATTCTAAAGTTAAAAGCTCCCAAATCTGTCATTTTATCCCTCAGCAAGATATTTTTCCTGGCACTTATAAGTGTGACACTATGTTTACTGGTCAATTAATAGGGCTGGGTCTCAATCAAATTATTCAAAAACTTTCTTCTTCATGCAAGTCATCAATGAAAATTGTATTCAACTGAAATTGCTTTTTGTGTGGTTTATGGACAGTGATGAGGAATTAGTAGAATAGATTTAACTTTAATCTATAAAACAAGTATATGATTTTCTAGGAAAAGGGCTTGACTTTAAGCTAGCTTTCTCTAAGCTGATAATAAGCTTTTTTTTTTTTTTTTTTTTGATAGCTATCACATCCTTTTTGATACAGCTGTGAACTTGTGTTTTTGAATTCTTCAGGCTGATGGCAAATTTCCTATGGATATTTACTATAGAATAATAGAACAACAACAATTGTACTGTGATTAGCTTAATGTGCTGTGATTCTCAGCATTGATCAATACCAAGTCAATATTAATTTTTTTATTATGGAATAACCTTCCTCTGCAATAAGTTTTTCCTGACCATTGTAGTAAATGATTGCCCTTGTAGTAAATGATATTTCCAGAAGCTGACAATTCCAAAGCTCTCTGTATTTTACTTAATTTTTACAAATTTACTATTAGAATTCTGAATATTCTCCCCATTGTAAACATTTTAATACTTTGGGGAAATTAGCCTTACAAAACTTCAGACCAATCCTTCTGGAGTTCTCTTTGGCTGCTAGCTTAATGTTATTTTGGCTGTTCTGGAGAAGTGTACCCCAGTTAATAAGGGAATTTTGTGAGTGTGCTCCAGCTAATGGAATACAGTGGTTTTTGTACTGAACTTTTCTTTACTACTCAGACAAAGGTCCTCTTTGAGCAGAAATGCTTGAAAATACCAGCAAACACTGCTGTCCCTGTCTTCCAGACAATGAAATCTTATGTCATTTTAAATAGGATTTTATTTATTTATTTATTTATTTATTTTCCTACGTGGAAGCATCAATTTTGCTGCTTACAGAAAATTAATTTTCAGCTAAGGGTTAAACATGGAGAGCTGACACATATTACTGAATCTTGGCCCTAATCAATCTGATAAAATTCTTATTGGCTTAGCAGGACCAGGGTTTTGCTTTAGCAAGGTTATTCTGAGAGATTGTACCAGGGAGAAATCCTATCTTCTCACCTGATGGAGCCATTTTTAATCAGAGCCAGCTGAGGACTTTCAAGCCTTGGCAGCAAAGCTTTGCTAACCAAAGATGAGAAACAGGTCTACTTTTGCCTCAGGGAGAAAACACAAGGATGAGAAAAGTCAGGACATAAACAGGAAGCAGGGCAGATGTCTGAAGGCTCAGGCTTGCCACATTTTCAGTCTTTAGGGGCTGCAACAGATGCCTGAAAAGGCAAATCATCCCTTAGCTTGACTTTCCAGGTCTTGGGTACCAGCAAATCAGGTAGCAGTGCCTTGGCTTCTTTGAATTTTCCAGCACCCTTAACCTGAACCTTGCTTTCTCTGTGTTTAAAGCTGCCATTGTTTGGGCCAACTCATCAGATGGTGGAAGTAAAACTCTCTTCTGAAGTCAGTGCAGCGACCATGGCTTCCTCTAGGTGAATATCTGGCTCCATTAGTATGAGCTTGGGCCCAATATATATTATGTTATTACATGACATATAATGTTATCCTTGAAATTTAAGATTACCTAAGTAGGTGGCAACTCTGGCTCTCCTCGGGTAGAGCTGGCTCCATTAAAATGCAAATAAGAACAGTTTGGCTTTGCTGCAGAATTTTAAGTCATGAGAGTGCTTGTAAAAGCCAGACATTTACCCTGTGGCATGAAGAACAATTGTTTATTTGTACCTGCAGTAACATGGTTGTAGACTGTCTCTTGACCCTCGATGTACAAAGAAAAATAGTTTTTGTCCATAATGGAAATAGACTGAAGACATTACTGTGCTTGCAGAAGGGAAACACAGGTGGTTGATATGATTTAATCCTTATTGTTAAAGCCGGGGGTATTTTTCTGTTCTTGATAGCATTTGGTATTATAAGTCTGATCCTTACAGAGATGCACTGAAACAGAGTTTTCCAAATGAGCCACAACTGTTACAAGAAACAGGCATGTCTGGTCTCTCCCAGAAATGTGTCTGAACCACTCACCAGAACAAATAGCCAAGATTATTTTGCAGTGCTTCCAGTCACTGAAGTAAAACTCTTTCAGGAAAGTGTGGCTCATAAAGTGCCCCACGGCTTAAGTGATAATGCACTTAGGATCTAGGGGAGATACCGCATGCCTTTTCTGAATATATGTAATTATTTCAACTTGCTGCTGGTACTGAGGCAGATTTAAAAGGCTTTCCTTTTACCTCATAATTCGTTTTCTGCTAACTCATCCAGAAAGCTTCTTGAGGTTATGTTATGAAGATAATTTATTTGTTGTGAATTTGGACTTCTCAGAAATTGTGTTCTTCTATGTTCTTCTCTTCATGAATGTGATTAGGGAAGGCTCCTAGATGGCTACAGAGAACCGTGCAGCATGTCTGATTTTAAAGTAGCCGTTTGTAAACAAAAGCAAATTTTTAAATATAGACTGGATATCAGCTTTTTTGATAGAGAGGAGTCTGGGGTTATTCAAAAACAAACAAACAAACAAAAAGAGAGAGAGGAAGGGAGAGAGAGAAGTAGATTTAAAGGGAAGGAGAGGGACAATGTAGGAACAATTTTGAAGTGTGTTCACCTCTTTGGCTGCAAGAAGGATTTGGTCCCAATGCTCGGTCCTTTCCTGTCCTTTTCTGTCTTCTCACCATATCACTGAAGACCAGATTATGTCATGATAGAAGGAAATTAATGCTATTAATGCTAGAAAACTCTAGAGCAGTTCTTAATGTTAATTGTCATGACTGTGTACAGCTAGGTCTCTTTCTGGATGCTGAATAACATTCAACAGAAGTGTTTTTTAAGAGAAAAAGTTTTCTGCTGAACATCAGGAGACAAATCTTTACTGTGAAGGAGAGGGAGCACTGATGCAGGTTGCCCAGAGGCTGTGGAGTCTCTCTCCTTGGAGATCTTCAAAAGCCATGGTCAACCTGCAACATGCTTTAGGTGACCCTGCTTGAACAGGGGGTTGGACCAGACGGTCCCAGAGATCCCTTCCAGCCTCAACTATTCTGTGATTCTGTGGAGTGCCATAAGGGAAACCATAAGCCAAAAAAGCAGGGGAGGATAATACAGTATTCATTTTTCTGACTTAATGCTGACTTCAGACTACAAAATCAGAGGAATCCACCACCACCAAAATGCTGTTATTCAGAGAGCAGGGTAGCCAGTAACCTATAGGACTGAAAGTACTCTGGTAAAATGTTCATTCAGCAGTTGTTCCTGTTCTTCCATTTCATGTTCAAGGACTTACATATGTGTAACATAAGGTGAAAATTCTGCTGCTGTTAGGTTTCCTACATGAATTATGAGGGTCCAAGGTTACACTTTCTAGTGTGTCAGGCAAACTGTGTCATCTGGGGCAGTAAAACAGCAGCACTGTATAGAATGTCATGGAAGTCTGATCTTCTGAGTAACTTGATCACAAACTGAGGTCTATTAAACACATTAAATTCTGTTTTGCTTTGTTATTTAATCTTCGTGCTTTAATAATGTGTTCATGATTAGTTAGTGTTTATTGCCGTTCAGGAGGCTATTTGCCTCTAGAAATATGACTTACTTTAATAGGTAAGAAACAGCGAGTTTGTTGTGCATTCATGTTGCAATATTTGGGAGACACCACACTCTGAAGAACCCAATTTCTCTCTCAGAACTCAGTCTCCATGTTACATGTTCATGGTCTCAGTTTCCTCCAAGGACGGTAGCTCTTTAACCATTTCTCTGAGTGTGGTTAGAGAGGACTGATATAAATTCATATAATAGGAAATCACTTTTTCATGTTTTTCAAAGTGAACTCACATATTTTTTTTTCCTATTCCCTCTCCTCATTTCCAGGAACAGGCCCAAAAGTCAGGGCTTTCTTTGCTCTGTGCTGGTGTCCTCCCTGTTGTGGGCAAGTATTTTGCTTATGCTACGCTCACTTGCCTAGGTGTACATTACATCTAGTGTATGCACAGGGCAACATCTTGCAAAACTGTTCTGTAGATCTTACCATCTATTTTAGAAAGCAACTTTGAGATAAACTTCCCACAGAATAATGATACTGAGGACTCTGAGAGGAGAGTAAGTCAGTTTCTTAAACAGACAGACTCCTCCCAGATGCTGATTTACAAATAATGAAGAACAGGATTCTTACTTACCATTTTCTTTTGTTTCAAAGACTGGTAAGCATGCCAATTTTCTTGTCACGTTTGTAGCTTTTTAACCTTTTCAGAAAAAATATGGCATGGTACTTGCATGGCACTTCTGGGTTGGAAGCACCTTGTTTTCATTAGGAAATTACATGAGAAACTCTGATTCTGTGTTTAATTCCAAATGAAATCCGTGTGGCAGTAATGCAGAGCAGCACTCTGCTGGATGCTGGTTACCCTGAGCACCTCTAATTGAATTGACAAAAACACTCCCCTCTCTTCCCTTTTCCTCCAGTTCCCCCAAATGAAAAGTATTAACACAAATAAAGAGTTGGCATAACACAAGGGCAAGAACCCCTTCCAAACTGCATGCTCCAGAGCTCCTGGATAAAGAGAACTTATGGCTTTAGCTAATGCTGCAATACAGATCAAGCAGGAATCAACTCCGCTGCAGAAGAAGCAAAGAGCTGTGCTACTAAAAACCAAACCAAAACAACAACAACAAAAAACAACACATCATAAAACACTGGAGAGAGTGGCACTAGAAAGACCATAAAATGAAATGTTGGTAAGTGCAAAAAGAATGGAAGTACAGCTGCTGGGACAAACCACGTAGACTGGTTTATTCTAGAGTGTACACCAGCCAGAGGTGCCCCCAGGAGAAGACTGGCAAAGGCAGAAAGCAGGAAGCAAACCTCATATTTTGTCTTCATTTTCTCTAGCTGGTACTTTCAGGCTGAGTTATCTGGCTTCTTGGGGATATACAGTAAATCCAAGCTGTCTCTGATGGCAACTTGCCCATTTAGATGTAGATAAAATAGTCCCAGTTCTGACTGCTCTAGTGCCTTCTCGGTATTGCCCTTTACTTGTAAGATGACACAGATGTTGGTCCTGGGAAGTAATGGTAGTGCAGCTCACTTTTTGCAAGTGAGGACTCACAGTGCACACTCTCAGAAACAACTGCAGTACAGAAGGGAGAACAGGAGAATAACGGGAATATCTTGAAGCTGTTGAAAGTTTTCAGGTCCCTATGAGACATCTGGCCTGTGGTCTCACTGAAGCTGCAGAATTTAAGTACTTTGGGTTTTGTTTCTACTGAGAAAACCAATGCCGTCATTGTGCTTTCATTACTGTATTTAAACCCACTGGACAAAGTCTGGAAACTTTCCCAGAAACTTTCAACTAATGAGGTATCAAGTCTGTCATACACAAAAGTGCTGCATCTTGACCCGTCCAGGAGTGGTACATGCAACACAAGGTGACTTCCAAGCAAACTCCACCTTTGGTTCTTTTTGTAGCATGGGCTGTATCTCCTAGGGGTCAGGCACAGCCATTGTACTGCAGGTTGGCAAAGCTGTGCTATCTGCAGATAATCAAAAAATTCTGGTGGAGTGAAATCAATAAGTGAAACACTCTGCTGCATGCGAGTCCTCCTGACTTCTAATCAATGTCTCATTGCTGTCAGTATTAATGGGGTAGTACTTGGGTAAGAATTGCTTGAACTAGATTTCTTCCCAAGTCCTGTGAAAGGCTTCAACTTCCCTCTGACAGTGCCACTCATCTATTGATAGCATTCTTCCAACTTGCCTGCATGACTGGCATTGTGCTGCCATAACATCTACGTAGCTGTTGGTGTTACACCTGTGTATCTGTCATGCCTTCAAGAACAGAGACAATCCCATTGTCTGACCATGTAAACCTGGACTGGGCACAGCTCTGGAAATATGCTGCCAGGATATATACTGCTAGACATACTGAGACAGAGTAACTGGTCACTTACATCTTGCAATTTCTGCAACCTGTTAAAAATCCCTTTGTTTTTAATTACTAAACTCTTGCTTTGCATAATTTTCAAAAATTAGTGGTTTTCGCAAACTGTATGTTCATCTGAACTTGGAATCTTTTACAGTTGTGGTTTTTATCAGTGAGAGATGGAAGTCTTCTTCAGAGATTTTCTCTTCCTTTCTAATTCCCTTTACCTACTCACCTTCATGGGAGTGCAGTGTCCACTGCTGTTGAGCATGTACAAATTTTAGACAAGGCTGCTCTCTTATAACCTTCCCTAAGACTACAGGAGGTGCACGAAAGGCAAATCAGTCTGTGAATGAACTGAAAAGCACACACTGCTGTGTGTGTTTTATTTCTCTCTTTTCCTCTTCTCCCTTTTCCTCTTGTACTGTGTACACACCATTTTCATTCAACTACTCCTGACATTTTGTCATGAAACAAAGCATGGAGCTGGGAGATCTTTAGCCTCTGTAACTAAACAAAATAAGTAAATTTGTACGTAAAGACAAGACAAAATCACACACTTACAGCTTTTATAATATATGCATTCGGGGGTAGGAAATATTAGAGAAAACATGCTAGCAGCTGGTTATAGAAACTCACCCTCTGTCCGAGGAAAGTGGCTACAGTATTTTAGGTGTGGTTTGGTTGTGTAACATAATGGAGCTGTTAAAGTTGTTAGTGTTCTCCTGGCAGGTGGATAGATGCCTTGTGAATCTGAATAAACGTTAGCTGCTTAGAAGAAATCAAAATAATTGTGAATTGTATGTCCCAGCTGGATATGCAAGTGAGAATTTCAGTACACAGGAACACCATAAACCTTTCTGTGCACACATAAGCCCTCTCTTTAAGCACTGTGTCTTGGTGTCAGAGTCCTTCTGAGGAAATCCAGATTTTTGAAAGGCAAGAGGTGAGCTAGTCTTCAGCAAAACTGTTGTTTCATAGACTTTAGACTTTCCCAAAATCACATAAAGAGGAACATTTTTTTTTTTTTTTTTTTTTTTTCCTCCTGCAAGTCTGGAAGTAAGTTAATTTTCTTTCATGCTAAGAAATTCCAGATATCTGCAATGAAATAATTTTTCCCCTAACCCCAATTTCTGATTTCATATGAAACGTTCTCTAAACTCTTTTCCAGAGCCAAAATAGATTCATTCACAGATTTAAACCCCTCTGTGTTCCTTACTTTGACAGCAGACAACCAGACCTGCCCGCCAGCCTGGGGCTGCATCCTGCAGTGAGTGCTGCATGGTTGGAGCCACACAGCATTCTCCCAGACTTCCTGCACATGCATGAGACCACCCAAGAGCACATTCCGCCATGAGCAAGGCTTCTGGTGGCAAGAGACAGCTCCTGGTAGGGCTTTCCAGTGCTGCTACACAAAGACATGCAAACCTGCCCAAGGGCAAAATAGAAGACTTGCACCCCACCCAAGACACAGAGATGCAGTCACTAAAACAGTTTCACCTGAAACCTCTTCCTCTGAAAACTTTGTCTGTTGACCAAGTGAAGGCTGACATCAGCTTAACATCAAGGGATGATCTGCAGGATGTCCCTGCAGAATGGACACAAGCAGCATGTGAATGCAGACATGAAATGATAGAGATCTGGACAGATTGGAGAGCTGGATGATCACCAACCACATGAAGTTTAACAAGAGCAAGTGCCAGGTCCTGCACCTGGGACAGGGCAACCCTGGCTAAACGTACAGACTGGGCGATGAGACGCTGGAGAGCAGCCCCGCAGAGAGGGATCTGGGGGTTGTGGTTGACAGAAAGCTGAACATGAGCCAGTAATGTGCCCAGGCAGCCAGGAGGGCCAACTGTATCCTGGGATGCATCAAGCATGGCATTGCTTGTTGGTCGAGGGAAGTGATTGTCCCACTCTACTCTGCACTGGTGCAGCCTCACCTGAGTACTGTGTGCAGTTCTGGGCACCAAAGTACAAAAAGGACATTAAACTGTTGGAGAGTGTCCAGAGGAGGGCTACTAAGATGGTGAAGGGACTAGAGGGGAAGACATATGAGGAGTGGCTGAGGTCACTGGGCCTGTTCAGCCTGGAGAAGAGGAGGGACCTCATCACAGTCTACTACTTCCTCGCGAGGGGGAGTGGAGGGGCAGGTGCCGACCTATTCTCCTTAATCACCAGTGATAGGACCCGCAGGAATGGTGTCAAGCTGAGGCAGGGGAGGTTTAGGCAAGACATCAGGAAGAGGTTCTTCACTGAGCAGGTGGTCGCACACTGGATCAGGCTCCCCAGGTGTGTAGTCACTGCACTGAGATTGTCTGAATTTATGAAGCATTTAGACTGTGCACTTAGTCACATGGTCTAAAATTTTGGATAGACCTATATGGTGCCAGGAGTTTGACTCGATGATCCTTATGGGTCCCTTCCAAGTCGGGATACTCTATGATTCTATGATTCTATGAGATATTTAGGCAGGGACAAACTGTCAGATTGCAGCCCCATCCATCCATCCATCCATCCATCCATCCATCCATCCATCCATCCATCCATTTTTATAATTGTCCTTTTTTTTTTTTTTTTTTCTTCTTTTTTTTTTTCTTTCATTTTCATGCTAATTAGACTGGGAAAGGTTTAATCCAATAGTGTACAAATTGGGTGATGACCTGTGCTGGTTCTTTTCACCACTAGCACTCTGCCTCCTAATCTACCTGAATTGACTGTCCCCAGTCTGCTCCAGCCCTCTTTTTAAATGCCCGCAGTTTCCAACAGGATTATTTACCCCCCCCCAAAAAAGGTTAAAAACTCTCTAAAATCAAAATGGATTGTGTCCATGCTGACAGATATATGTTGAGAAGCTTGATACACTATAGAAATAACAGCAAAAGGTATGTGCTATCATTTTTAACTTCCAACTTATATTTTTAAGCTGTATTGACTAATACTTTGTACATCAAGGGCATAATGTGGAGACCACCATAGTTACCTTCATGTGATCTCCAAGTCCTGGAAACAATGAAGGCACCTGTAGCATTCATTAGCTATTGCTGAAGTCATAGCTGGAGATACCTTTGCAGTCTTTGTCCTGGCCCCGTCCCACTCCTTGCAAATGGGCAGCTTTGCCATATCACAGACATTCAGTCTCTGTAGCATCACTTTTGACAGAGCTCTGCTTTCCATCATTGGCCCAGCTGTTTCCCTAACACGTCCGAAGAATTTTCAAGTATTCAATTACTTATCCTTTTGAAGGAAGGCTCTGAAGTTGTTTCTAAGTCACTGTGCCGTTAATCTGACCCTAGACATTGACTCAAGGCATGCATTTGGTGACTCCACATGAACATAGAACCTTTCAGGTAAATGAGGAACCTGTAGAAGATCAAGGTAGGTTTTTCTATGTGAAACAACAGTATTAAGGCTGTGTCTTTGACTCATGCAGTTCTGTATGTGACGGTCAGGAGAGACATTTCAGCCTTTGTGTGCCACTGTGCTTAGCAGCATCAGCCAAAGAAGGCATTTAAGTGACTTACTATCTAAATGTGACTTCTTGGAAAGCAGAGCAATCGGGGCAAGGCTGGCTGGGCTCCACCATGCTAAACACAATGTAGCCAGTGTATTTTTCCAGGAACTCTGGAAACTCACTCTCAATGCCCTGCTGTTTGCCTGCATTGCTCCTGGTGACCCTGTGCTAACACTTGCACTGTTGCGTGGCTGGGAACTTGGCGCTGCTCTGTGTTTCAGGTGGGACACTGCAGGGAAATTGGGAGGCAGGGGGAAGTAAGTAGGGCAAAAAAGCTTTAGGAATTGCTGGCTCAGTGTACCTATATCATAGTGAGGATTTTCACTTTAGGTATAATGAATTGCATCCTGCCTTCTCCACAACATCTTTTTAACATCTTACTCTTTCTTTTTTATTTTTCCTTTTTCTCTTTCTCCTTTTTTCTCTTCTTTTTCTTTTTCTTTTTCTCTTTCTCTTTCTCTTTCTCTTTCTTTCTTTCTCTTTTCCTTTTTCTTTCTTTTTCTTTTTCTTTTTCTTTTTCTTTTTCTTCTTTTTCTTCTTCTTCTTCTTCTTCTTTTTCTTCTTCTTCTTCTTTTATTTATTTTTTGTTTGTTTGTTTCATTTTGTTTTCTTAAATTAAGGGGTAGACTCCACAAAAGCTGTGTTGAGGTACCTTGGGATGGAGCCTTTGAAAGAGGAAGTAACTGTACTGTCCAAAAAACAGCTGACCATTTCAACACTGTTTTTCATCAGAGGTCATTTGCTAATGATCTATGTAAAACAAACCCTGCACTAGCTTAGAATTATAGAGTCATAGAATATCCTGAGTTGGAAGGGACCCACACAGATCCTCAAGTCCAGCCCCTGTCTCCACACAGGACCACCCAAAAATCAGACCATACATGTGAGAGCAATATCCAAATAATCCTTCAACTCCAGCAGGCTGGATGCCATGACCACTGCCCTGGAGAGCCTATTCCAGTGCCCAACTACCCTCTCAGTGGGGGTCCTAGCATCCCAGGAACCCGTATATTATTCTGTCTCCAACCACTTGCTCAGAAAGAAGAGTGCCCTAATCATAGATGTCCAGATTTGGTACCAGAGGTAATGAAATATAGTGGAGGAGCTGTAATACAAGTCACATCTAGCACTTAGCAGTCAGAGCACAAATTTACTGTTATGCAAAATATTACCTTATTCTAGGGAAAGACACCTTGGTATTGTTCGTTTGCACACATCTGGTAGAGAGGCGAGTCACTAATTACAGTGACAGGATCACAAGCTAATATTTTCCTTGCTTTCACATGGTATTTTTTTTTTTTTTCTAACAAGGTAGTGTTGTGTCTGGCAGATGAGGTGCTCCAGCTTTAGACTTTTTCCCTCAAGAGGTGACCCTGAAGAAGCTACATAATCCAAAGGCCCAGATTCTCTTAGGCTTGTGTGGTGTCTGGTTCCTGCAGGTCTCAGGATACCAACAGCAGCTCTGTTGTGGCCATCCAAAAACATACAAACTTGTACTGACTGCTGTTTTCTGAACACCTTTTGGGTGATTTCTAAAATTTAACAGTTAACCCACGTAGGAGAAAAGAATCTGCAGGGATGCCTGTGAAAGTGTTTTTTTGTTCTAAGCTGATTCCAAAAATTTTTAAGCCAGACAGTCCTCTTGGTTGGGTTTTGAAAGTTAACTAACCTAAACTGTGTATAATGGGATTTTGATTTTGGATGGAAGATCCTTCAGAAAAATACAATATTATTTGATTCATATCTGATTAATTTATACCATTATTATAGATACATAATGCTATGCATATCTGATTAATTTATACCATTATTATAGATACATAATGCTATGCATGGAAATAATTCAATGAAAGTCTCATTTAGTCTCCAGACTAGTGAAGCACTTAGTTAGTTATTAGTGACTGTGGTACTTGAAACTTTTCTTTCAAAATGTGTCTTGATAGGAAATAGCTTTGAGAAAATAGAAGTCATTGCTGTTGTATGAGAAAGCCTTCTCTCTCTCTCAGTCTCTCTCTGAGGGAAATGGGTGTCCCCCAGGCAAAAATATTTTTCTTTAAAAATGCTGTTCTGGTGCTTCACCAGTCCTGTATTTGTGAACCATATTATTTGCAGCTGGCTGGCACTTGCTATTGCTTACATCTAGATGTCTGTGCACCAAACTCTCTCTCCTGTAGCTGTAATATGGTATCTAAGGTGATAATCATCTATAATCATCTATTTTCAGCCCATCCTTCTGCTCAGGGTATGTTTGCATGAAGGTTCAGTGTTCAAATTTAAGCATTTTCAAGTAATCAGACCTGGAATTCTGCAGTCTGATGAGCAGCCTGTCAGCCCCAGAGTGAATTGATTTGTTTTCTTCAGTGGTGTAGTTTAGACTTTAAATGCTAACCATGACCTGCAAGGATTACAGAATGCTTAACCCCAAAGCAGTACAATTTTCCATTTCCTTCTGTCTCAGGTAGTGCATACCAACAATGCCTGTGTACTTCAGCTGAGCATATGGAGACTATCATAGGGTGAAATGATGGATATTTAGCGATCTTTTTGCTGATACCACATCCCTGTAGCTAAGTCATGGCAGGCATTATGCTATTGCTCTACTCTGGTTTTCTGTAACTGTGAAGATTGTCAGTCAACTTCTAAACTTGTTAGATGAAGTTGCTCCTTGCTGGCCCTGTGCTTCACATTGCCACCCAAGCAGATTTTGCACTAATCTCCCTGCAATGCAATTTTGATTATTTTTCATCCCTTCTTCAAAACTTCTATGGTAGAGTAAACTTCAAAGGAATATTGCTGTCAGCAGGCTCCAAAATGAAGCATAACTTCTACATAACATGGGACGATTATATTCTTTGTCTAAACACCTGGCTTCAGAGGGTGTTTGCTTCTGACACCCACAATGTTACAAGTGGGTGCCAAAATATGTTTTAAATTAAAAACTTTGTAATTACATAAATGAAGAACTATGTAATTAGTATTTCTTGTCATATAACTGGCACTGATTCACAGAAATTATTCAGATCAGTGGGCCATCCAGTCTGGTATCTTGTCCTTGGCACTGGCAGCTGCTTTAGGGGAAGTTAATAAATCTAGAGAATTTATAGAATAGTTGAAGCTTACAATTGTAATGTGATATAGCAACATTAAAAACTAGTAATTTTAAATATTAGAATTTCCTTCTTCCAAGTCTTGCATTCTTTTAGTGAGGATTTGATTTATGTGCTCTCCAAATCTTCATTTTGTATCTACAAATTTTCAAATATGTCACCAAAAGTGTACCGAAAGCTAAGTAAATAAGACCAGATTCCCCCTCAGTAACTTAAAAGCTCTCCACAAAACCCATTCTGTCAAACCAGTACTTTTATTTCCTCATCTGCCATATTAATATCTGGAAAAGCTCACATGAAATTTGCTACATATCTGGCTTCCTACAGAGAAAAGGGTGGAAAAATAATTCCTTGAAAAATTACCAGTAATATGTATTTTTCCCTTTATTTTCCTCATTTTGTTTTCAGTTAAGGTTTTGGAAGAGGTTCTTGTTCAGTAGCATACTAGTGTCTGTAACACAGAATGAAGGTAATCATAATCTACAGCTTTTCTGAGGGACTGGATTTTGCTTTTGGTTCCCAGATTGCTTTACTCATATATAAAGTACAGTTACCTATCTGCACAAAGATTATTATTTTTTCTTTTATTTGAGTATTGCTGGAAAGGACAATGTTTGGACAGCTAAGGATATATCATAGGTTGCAGAATGAAAAAAAAAAAAATAGTATCACAACTATAAAAAGTCCACAAAGTAGAAAATAACTTATGTTAGGGGACATATGGAGGAGCCTGAAGAACTGTGGGCAAGGTCAGAAATGTTGCTAATTAGCCCCTTAATGATGATGAAATACCATTTACCAGACTGTTTCTGGTCAGAAGCAGAGTCTCTCTTCAAGTTGGTGTTGCCATGCAGGTTGTGCAGTGGGCTCTAAAGCTAATAGGACAGCAGTGGGGTGGCTGTTGCAGGGTGGAGGGAATGCCATGGGGACCTGGAACTTTTGGACAACTTCACCTGCAACCTAAGTAGGGGTCTGAATGAAGTAAATAAACTATTGTATGCATTAATGAACTATCACAATAAAGTCAGTCTAGAGAACTGCTAGGCCAACCTTCTGTGCCTCCTTGGCCAAGACTAATGAAAGCTTGCTTTACTTTAGTCAAATTTCAGAAGAAGAATATTACCCAAAAAGATGGGCTTTCTCCCCCTCATCTCTAGGTTTATGTGTCAATAAGTTTGCAAAATTGGGGAGCAGCAAAAATGCTCACTGCCAGGGCTTATTCAGCCAGACTACAGGAGAAATAAGCCCTCTTCCAAAATTCCTGTTGAGCATGAATTTATCACTGGGAAGGCTGATCTCACACTGAGAAGCAAACCAAGAGATAATGTTATTCACAAGCCAGACATAGCTGGGCTCCTAATTCTGCATGCACAACAGAAGCTTTGCAATTGTTCATGAGATGTAAAGGACACCTCTGCTGTCTAGAGCTTCGTTTCAGGACACTGAATAGGAGCTGTCTGACAAAATTCTGCCCTGGTTCTGCTCCTGGAGTCTGACATGAATTTTCACACTTACATTCTCCCAAAAAACTGTCACAGAATTTATCATATATTTTGCACAAGCACCATGTTAGTTCTGTTGTAGTGGCACACATTTGTCCATGGCCTGTCACTTTAAGTTGCACTGGCATTTGCCTCTTTGGAAATTAAAAATGCAGGTTACCTTGAAATGGTCTTCTTCACTGAATGAATGGTTGAAGGCAGAAGTTGCCAGTCCTTGTAGTGCTTGATAGCCACTATGAAAGACCTTTGGTTTTCCAGTCTGTGAGAAAGCTAGATGAGCTAGTCAAGACAGAACTGCAACTGGTTGTCATCTTTAGACCATATGACTTCTGCACTGCATTTTTCTGTCTGTAGTACTAAAAACTTTGGATGACAAGCCTGACAGAAGCATTGACACAATAGACATGTGGCAATAAATGTATACATGATGGGACACCAAAGCTTTGTGAGGTTTTCTGTGGCTGCTGCTCAGTTTCTCAGGCACTTGGGCACTGTATTTCATTTGCTTGGTCTTAAACCATTTTTAAGATTTAGCCAGAAAAGGGTATTCCCTAAGGTCAAAACAGTAGCAACAGTTGTTTGGGATGAGGTGAGTAATTGCTTTCCTCTGCAATGTGGACAGCAGCTCAGTTTCTGGGCACATTCAGCTTATTTGTTCTCTGGCCCTGTAGGGTTCCAAGCTTTTGCTCTTGCTCTAATCCACTGATACTATATGATTTGAGGCTATTGCTTCTGTTTTACAATCTTTAGCCTAATTTGGAAGTATGTCATTTGTGATTTGTTAGAACGAAGGAAGTATGGGGAGGTTCTCCTGTGACTCTTTCCAGAAGGAATCATAAAAAAATAGAATCATTAAGATTGGAAAAGACCTCCAAAGTCATCTGGTCCAATCATCCCTGTACCACCAATGTCACCCACTAAACCATGTCCCTAAGCACCACATCCAGCCTTCCCTTAAACACCCACAGAAATGGTGACTCCACCAACTGCCTAAGCAACCTGTTCCAATGCCTGACCACTCTTTCTGAGAAGAAATGTCTCCTAATTTCCAATCTGAACCACCCCTGGCACAACTTGAGGCCATTCCCTCTCATCCTATTGGTAGTTATCTGTGAGAAGAGGCCAACCCCCAGCTCCCCACACCTTCCTTTCAGGTAGCTGTAGAGAGCAATAACGTCTCCCCTGAGCCTCCTCTTCTCCAGACTAAACAACCCCAGTTCCCTCAGCCACTCCTCACATAACTTGTGTTCCAGGTCCTTCACCAGCTTCGTAGCCCTTCTCTGGGCATGGTCCAGGGCCTCAATGTCCTTCCTGTAGTGAGGGGCCCAAAGCTGAACACAGAACTCAAGGTGTGGCCTCACATGAGCAGAGTACAGGGGGATGATCACCTCCCTGGTCCTGCTGGCTACACTATTCCTGATACAAGCCAGGATGCCATTGGCTTTCTTGGCCACCTGGGCACGCTGCCAGCTCGTGTTCAGGCGAGCATCAACCAGCACCCCCAGATCCTTTTCCTCTGCACAGTTTTCCAGGCACTCTCTCCCAAGCCTGGAGTGCTTCATGGGGTTGTTGTGGTGAAAGTGCAGGACCCAGCACTTAGCCATGTTGAACCTCATCCCATTGGCCTCTGCCCATTGACCCATCCTGTCCAGGTCTCTCTGCAGGGCCTTCCTACCCTCTGACAGATAACACTTCCCACCATCTTGGTGTCATCTGCAAACTTACTGGGGGTGCACTCAATTCCCTCATCCAAGACATCAATAAAGATATGAAAAAGGATGGGCCCCAATACTGACCCCTGTGGAACACCACTGGTGACTGGTAACTAGCAGGATTTCACTCTGTTCACCACCACTCTCTGGGCCCAGCTGTCCAGCCAGTTTTTAACACAGCACAGCGTGTACTTGTGCAAGCCATGGGCTGCCATCTTCTCCAGGAGAATACTGGGGGAGACAATGTCAAAGGCCTTGATGAAGTCTAGGTAGACTACATCAACAGGCTTTCCCTCATCCACAAGACGGGTCACCCGCTCATAGGAGTTGAGATTGGTAAGGCAGGATTTGCCTTTCATGAATGTGTGCTGGCTGGGCCTGATCCCCTGGTTGTCCCACATATGCTGTGTGATTGTATTCAAGATTACCTGTTCCATCACCTTTCCTGGCACCAAGGTCAGGCTGATAGGCCTGTAGTACTTGGAGTACTGCATCTAACTCTGGGGCCCCCAGCACAAGAAGGACAGGGACCTGTTAGAGCAAGTCCAGAGGAGGGCCATGAGGATAATCAGAGGACTGGAGCACCTCTCCTGTTAAGACAGGCTGAGAGAGCTGGGGTGTTCAGCCTGGAGAAGAGAAGGCTCCAAGGAGACCTCATTACAGCTTTTCAATACTTAAAGGGGACTTACAAAAAAAGATGGAGAACAACTTTTTGCTCAGGCAGATAGTGATAGGATAAGGAGGAATGGTTTTAAACTAAAAGAGGGGAGGTTTAGATTAGATGTTAGGAAGCAGTTCTTCACTCAGAGGGTGGTGAGGCCCTGGCACAGGTTGCCCAGAGAAGCTGTGGTTGCCCCATCCCTGGAGGTGTTCAAGACCAGGCTGGATGGGGCTTTGGGCAACCTGGTCTGGTGGGAGGTGTCCCTGCCCATGGCAGGGGGGTTGGAACTAGGTGGTCTTTAAGGTCCCTTCCAAACTGAGCCATTCTATGACTGTTTTTCTTTGAACTGAAGTCCTCCATGAGAACAAGTACTGGTGATTGTGCGACTTCTGCCAGGAGGGAACATCTAGTACACAGTTCCTTGTTGGCTTCATGAAACAAAATTTGTCCAAGAAGGCCTGCTTTTCACTCCTATGTTTCTACACTGCTCACTCTATCCATCATTAAAAGTTCCTCCTAATATATGTTCCGAACCTCTTGTGAAATCCTTTTTGCAGCTGTAGAGAATGGCTTACTCCTCTCCAATTTCACAGGTCATTCTGAGAAAACAGAGGGTTTGAGAAGGTGTTTCTACCCAGTAACTGCAAATACAACGTTCTGAGGCTGGAGCCCTGTGGTAGAGGGACAGAATACACCAAGTTGTCAATTCTGTTCCAGAGGCTTATAAAATAATTAGTGAGCATGAATTCAGATTATTCTGCAGGCTGGTTAGGAACACTACTCATATGAACAAGTGTTTGGATAATATTTTTTTCTCATTTGAAATCCAATTAATTGGGTTTCATGGCTACCCAACAGAGTAATTACTAGTCATGTTGGTTTTGAAGCCTAATTAGGATTATAACTGAGGTGCTGTAGTATAGCACTGAATCAGAAAGAAAAACCCCAAACCTGGCTGAGAGGAAGGGGTTTCTTTGAAATAAGGGAAGCTCATTAAAACCCTGTGCTCTTTAACCGCAAATTCGTTATTGTATATGACCAGCCTCCCAGCAAGGTCTAGCATGTAATGTTCCTTCCATCCGTCAGGTTTATGTCTCCTCCTGTGAAAATATAGTTGGGCAGTAGTGTGCTCCTTGTGACCTTCACTTACCCTTCCTGTGTGACAGTGATGTGGTGGAGCCCAGCACAAGTAAGCTATTGTCCCTGCTTGCTGGATGAGTCCTTCCCGTTAGCACATGGGGCAGTACTTTGCTGACTGACAGAATGCCCCTGCCCCCCAAGCCTCCCTTCCCCCTGTTAAAAAAAATGAAAAGCAATGGGATTCAATATTTTCATAACTTTTGAGACCTCTTGCATGGAGAGGAAGGGGGAGGGATGGGGAGCAGCTGAATGGGATGTGGAGCAGCTGAATCAGGCTGATCCATCCTGCTCAGTTTGTCCCTTGGAGTTTCTTTCAGTGGGTATGCCTTCACCACCATCCAAACTTCTCCCCAACAGGCAAAGTACCTCCTCTGCTCTATATGGCAGGCACGAAAGGGTCAGGGTGAGGAGGTGAGGTAGCCAGAAGACTGCTGGGGTCACAGCCTGTCTGGAAAGCAAGAAGTGAGTCTGATGCTCACTTTTGTAATGTTTCTTTGTTCAAAGACTGAAAACCCAGGGGACTGCAAACTTCCTGGTCTTTTGAACTTGCAGAGCAGTGGGGTGGAAAATGTCCTAAAAGGGGTGGGGATATTGGGGGAACTCTTAGTTCTTCCAGCTTCAGTGGTGTCAACATTTTTATTTTTAAGGGGTGAATAAAAACAAGGAAATAGTTCTGGTTTTATGACAACTGAAAGAGTACTCATCCTTTAATTTAGAATGCTTCCTAAGTTTGTAAAAGTGTGACAGCAGAACCTTTGCTCATACACCCTCAAACAGCTAGCTCAAATGGTTGAGAAATTCTTGCCACAGAAATTGTATGCATGTGATATATTCTTCCTGTCCTGTGGATTGCCATTTTTTTCTTCCAATAGTTATTTTAGTTCTCACATTGCATGCTCAGTGCTTCTCTTTTCCAGATATTTTACCATATCAAGTGACTATCCCCTGTGAACATCATAGCAAAGACATGTACCACCTCATTTCCTACTGTGCATATGAAGATCCAGCATGTTTAGAATAACCATTGCTGTTAGGAAAAAAAAAAAGACAAGTAAACGTTATAGAATTCAAAAACCCTTGTATTTGAACAATTATTTTTTTTCTCAGGCTACCAAAAATTGCTTTTGTTACCTGTAATTAGTTCCATGAAATAGAAGTTTATCTTTCTCTGAAATGTGGAGATGTTTAAGAAATTCATCACACAGAAATTGTCACTTTGTTTTCTTCACAATTGATATAACTGATATATATCTGAATTGATATAACTGATATAATTGATATAACTGATGTCTTGGTGGATGACATTTTGGATCCCTTTGTTTGTGCACCTTTGCTGAAATACAAATAGGTATTTTCTAAAAGCTATATGTATTTTTATGGAAACTTTTGTGCCACTGGAGAGGTTACTGGATAGTTACCTCCTGTGGTAAAATGCTAAAATTATCATTAACCATACCACATTTCATGCAATCTTATCCTAAGGATGAAGGCCCAGTATTTTGTCTTTCTGGAAAAGAACAGATCAAGGTTTAACTAAAATTACCTTGCAACTGAAGCAATGCTTTAAAAAGGGATTTACACCAGTATAATTTGAGAGCAAGTTTGGAGCAATAAAATTTTTGCCATTCATCCATCGCACAGTACCTACCTGGTGTAAAAAAAGAAATTGATGAAATCTTAAGAAAACCTTAGGTTGTGAGCCTAACATTGAGGTTATGAACCTAATTCCTTTGAAAGCCACTGTAAAAAACAAACAAACAAACAAACAAAAACAACAAAAAAGTGAAATAGAACCATGTAGTTTGGAACCATGTGGTTTGTTTCCCTTAGCTTGATAAGACTTGTACTTCTAATTCATCTCTCTCTTTGCTGAAGGTGAAATCTGGGAAACAGGTAGGTGCAGTTGTGGTACATTGTGGTTTGCCTGATTTCAAAAGTCATACTGGTTCACTCATGCAGTGAGTATTAACATGTGAGAATATATTGAACTAGTACATGGAGTTGTCCAAATTGTAGGAAACCAACAAAATCATATAAAAGAATTAGCTGTCTAAATAGTCCATTTGTAGTGCACCAAATAGTCTTTTGTAAAACAAAACCACATTTTTAATCCCATGTTTTTTCTGTTTCTCTCAAATAATTACTGGACAGCATCCTTAATTTAATGTGTTCCTATTAAATAAGAAACAGCTTCCATTGAAAAAGTTCCTCTTCTCCCTTTCCTACTGTTGAAAATATAGAATGTAACTATATGGTTGAAATAAAAATAGCAGCATACTGAGTGCCATGAATACGGTCATTCTCTGTGAATGAATATAACTGTGTTTTCTTTAGGGCACAAGAGCAAGTGAGCAGTGTTTAGCTAGCTATGGCAATAAAGGATATATTTATTCCCTGTGCTGCAGTCTGTGTTACATCAGGTGTTTGCAAGGGGAAAAAAAAGTCTTCCTTTCTTTAAAGGAAGGAAACTACAAATAAAAATGCCAAGTGTTGGCATAATGCAAAAAGAGGAAAAGACAACTTTTTGCTCTGATATTTTACAGCTCAGCAAAGAGCATTTTGTAAGTTTGTTCTGCAGTCAGAGTTTTAATTAAAAACCATAAAATCCACATATTGTCTCCTTTGTCTCCTCAGTGCGTAACCAGAACGATCACATTGTCAATGAAGTCCCTGCAACACTGGCACTAAAATAAATTACTTGTAGCCTCCAACATGCTAGCAGGCACATTAAATTTCAAACAACCAATGCAGTTCTATTGGGATTAAAAGTGGATCTTGCCAAAGTCTGTGCCTGTCTTTTTTTATTATGGCCAAGTCCTGGGACTTGTCCCTTCCCTTGTGTCATGCTGGCCATCAGAGCTATGGGGGGGTGGCAGGCAGGGTGTCAGTGCCAGGCCACTCCTGGGTCAGTGCCTCACAAGGCTCACAAGTGCTCCACCAAATTTTGCCAGATGTTTCCAGGGACATTTTGAGGTTTGGTCATGCCCCTGCTCTTCTGGGGCTACTTCCCTTAGAGCTGAAGTTTCCTCTTTAATTGAGCAAAGACAGAAAATGATAAAAGACCGTGGGTGAGGAGGAGGCTTGTCAGGACTAAGGCTACATCTAACACTCGGGTGGAAGACCTTTCCAGGCATCTCAGCTATATCCTGTAGGATATATTTGTGACTAGGTGGCCCGCAAGATCACCCAGATGTGCTAGCCTCTGGATTTGCAGGCAAGTTGGTTGCCTGAAATGGTATGCCAGAGAGTGAAATCTCTTGCCAAGGAAGTTTCCTGGAAGGAGGTGACTGCTGTGCTTTTATCTCTGTGAGGCACAGCTCTAGGTGTGCGGACAAATAGGAGGACATGCACACACAGTCACCCTGACACCAGCAACAGCAAGTCCTGTTCTTTAGTGCAGCTTTATGTACCTTCTAGTGCTTCAAGACAAGTTTTTATGCTCAAAAGCTAAACAGTCACTGTACTGCAGCTGGGCATAATGAGCTGTAACCTCTTCCATGTTTTCAGAAAGGCTGAGCTGTGATTAAAGCATCTGTTTCATGAATCTTAATAAAATATTAAAGATAGCAACATAGAGAAGAGGAGAAGAGGTCATAAAATGGGCATGAAATTAATTGTAATGTTATCACTCAAGCTTGCAGAATGTTCCCATCATGCCCCTGTATCTTCATGTCTGGACAGTCGATGGCTTATTTTTGAAGATAACAAGATGTTTTTTATGAAAAGATGAAAAAGAATGAACTTATTAGGTCAGAGGGAGAGAAGAGGGATGTTATAGAATTAAAAATGAACATGGAAAAGTGGGTTGTCCTGGTGTCTTATTTAAATAATTTCATAATGTTGGGGTCAATAAAATTGAAGGGTAGAGAAATAAGAAAAATTACAGGGAAGTTTGAAAGAGTGCCGTGGAGTTAGCCTTTGAATCTCACTGCTACAAGCATCGCTGTGTATACAAGCACAGCAGAACTGAGAAGTTTTCTGATGCTGTCATTAAGAAAGGAAGCATCCGCCATCATGAGAAATGGGATAACAACTCCACGATAACATTCTTCCTGTTTCAGCGTGCAAAATCTCAGGTGTGGTATGTTTAAGAAAGCTGCTGCTAGCGGCAAGGTATCCCATAGTGTTACAGGAATTGTTGGAATGTCTGGTACAGTCAGTGCAGGGTCCCAGACCAGAGGAATGCTGGTCTGACAAGGACACTAATATTACTAAGCTTAATAAGACAATTTTTGCTGTTTCCCAAAGACCTGATTATAACATTTGCCCATATTTACAGGCCCTTGATGCTGTGTGCATGAGCTGCTGAAGTGATTTGTTCTGAGGTCAGGCATGCTTTCTGGGTTCCTGCTCAATCTCAGGAACTAATTTCTGCTGCCACATTATGTCTTCAAAGGGCAAGATCTCACCTTAATGCAGGCCTGTATTCTACCCTAAGGTTTTAGCCTCAGCCTGTGGTCATCAGTTAAGTCAGCCATGGCAGCTTGGATTTGTTGGCTGAGATAGCATGGCATTTTTATTCCTAGTGAATATCACATTCAAGGCTTTGAATCTCACTGCTGTGTTGAAATCCAGAGATTCCATGGTTTTTTTTTTGTTTGTTTGTTTTGTTTTTTGTTTGTTTGCTTGCTTTGTTCTGCGTTTTTTTTTTTTTTTTTTTTCCTCTCCCCTAACATTTTAAGACTTCCAACTGCACCACTTTTCTTAAAAAAAAAAAAAAAAAAGTGTATTTGGCAACAGTGCAATGAATCTTGGCCCATCCAATCTGAAGGTGCTGGGATGCGGTGATAAATTGCTGAAGAGGACAGTTTGCAGCGCTCCAGCTCTCTGTTCCACGTCTGCCTATTCTGCCCTTCTCTCCTCTTTTCCCTCCTCAGCAGTGACTCACATCTGTCCGCCCTCTGGCTCACCTCTCCCGCTCGCCTCCTTTCAGGCCAAGGAGAGGTGGTGATCTCATTTTTAGCCCAGCAGTCCGTGTGCTGCACAAGCTCTGCTTGCAGGGCTCCGGTACCCAACGTCTGTGTTCCTTCAGGACCTAAAAATCCAACTTCCCTTTCTGCATTTTTTAATAACAACTTATTCTGTAAGGTAAATTCCTGACATGAAGAAAGTTACTTGTTATTTATGGTACCATGCAGGCAGGAGAAGGTTTTTGTGTGGTGCTTTGCCCTTTGACCTTTGTCCTTCTGGAATTACTTTTTCCTTCTAATTTTCAGCACAAAGTGGTGCCTCCTTTTATTTTTTCATAAGTACACACAGAGAGACCACAGCTACCTCCCTTGTCCAAATCAGACTGGTGGCTTTCTACTCACATTTGAAGGTATAGGTCATAAATTAAGTTAATATCTTTTGGGGTTGAGTTTTGTTTTGTTTCTGTGGTAGCCAGCAAACAAGGCTTTGTTTGGCTTGCTTACATGAGTATGCAGAATTAAAATCCAAACTCAGAAGCAAAGAGATATCTAGGTCATTATTAGGATTTGCATTATAGATGTCATTTGTCTCTGGCAAACTGATGAATTTTGTGCTGGTTGTCTTCCTGGGGACAAATCTTAGCCCTGTTGCTTTCTGAATACTGCCTTTTAGGGACCATTTTCCCTGTGCTAAAATAAGAGTTTGTAGCCTTTGTTTCACAGCATGCATAGTGATAACTTCTGGCCACAAATTTTTGGAGCATAGAAGTTGAGAACTGGTTCTTTACATAGTAAAATCTACAGATTTATTTCTAAGATATAGTTGAGGTAATGTATTCCTAATAGAGAATACATTCCTAGAAACAGAGCTTTCTAGTGTAAGAAGCACTGCAGCTGTTTCATCCTGGCTTTGCTGCATGAACTTGTCAATGGACAGAGATATGCCTAAATCTAGTTATGACAGACTTGACATTTTTTTTTGTTATTGTTGGCTCAAAGCACTGGAATAAAATGATGTAGGAATGAGAAGCAAGCATGAGACAATGATGAAGACCCAAGCACTGAATCAATTTTTCCGAATCTCTAATTCAAGTTCTGAACTTTTTGGATCTTTTATTTTTCTTTCCCTCAGTCAGCAGAGAGTTGTGATAAGTGTTGTCATACATGTGGCCATTGGGGTGATCCTGTCCATTCGCTGGGCCAGACCTGGAGTCCTCATGTGGTGCCACCAGAGAACCAGCTGGCACTGTTCAGAGTCCAGCCTGTCCTGATGACAGGTCATCTGAGATCTGTACTGTAATAGGGGACAGATCTCATTAAATGTTGAGCCCTCCTTTAGCTCTCCTGGGCTTCAGGGGAGCTATGGATGCTCACCTTTTCTGTTACCTCCTGGAGGATTTCTGTGGCAGTCCGTCCCTGTCCTAGTAGCCTATGCAGAACATGAGTATTTGACATTTCAGGGACTGAAACACACAGATTGCATCCATATCTTTCATTCATGTATGTGGTCCTGCCAATGCAGAGTTCACTGTGTATCAGGGCCTGGGAAGTCAGCAGGAAAACTTTAGATTCTCTAAAATTTTGGCCCAGTGCCACCTCTTCCATGAGATTATGCCAAGTTTAATGGAAAGCAATACCTCCCTCTCTCCCCTCCCTCCCTCACACCCCAGCTACCCTACATCCAATAACTAACTAACTAACTAACTAAATAAAATCACCTTAGCCTGTAAGTGTCTTAAACCACATGCTGGCTCTTTAATGTGGCATATTTGTCTGAAAGCTACTTTCCTCTCTGTGTGATACGGCGAGGTACCAGGAGCAGGAATTATTAGAAACTGCTGTTTTCCCCAGAGCAGTTTTGCTGTGTTGTTTTCATTTAGTGTTCTTTTAATAAAGAGTAAGAAAACAGTGAAAATGATAAGGCTGCACAGAAATAAAGATTTCTTCTATGTATGGAAATTACTGCAACAGAAAGGAATTTCAACAGTCTTAGGAACCAACTATTAAGCCAGACCAAAGAATTCCCTCTAATAGCCTTTTATTAAATTATACTGTTGAATTCTGTCAGGTTTTTTAATCCATTCATAATGTCATAGGATTTCCTGATAGAGGGCTGGACTTGTTTTTGATTTTTTTCCTAGTTGCATCTTTAGCTCAAGTGAACGAAATCTGAAGCACTGTGATGCTTGCATTCCCTGTATTTTTTCTCAGTAAAATGTTTCTTGATTGATAGAAGAGCTTGATTGTTTTTATTCCTCCCCTTCCCCCAGTGGCTGCAAACTTTGTGTAACAAACCTTTTACATAGGAAATCAAGTCCAGTCAGGATATCTTGAAGGAAATATGTTAGCTGGGCATGATGACTGTGGACGTCTCCTTGATCTTACATCAAGCTGCTGTTTTACTTCCTCTGTGTCAGCCTTGCAGATCTTGGCTTTCCTGCTTGTCTTGGGTTCCCAGTGCTCGAGCCTGCCTCCATGAAAGGGAGCTGCCTACTGCATCTGGATTGCCATCTCCCTTTTCTCCTCAAACCACAAGGGAGCTGTGGACTTCTGCAAACCCTTTAATATCTTCTTTGCTCGAATGGTCTCTCACTTGTGCCCTGTGTATGTCCCATGGCAGGCTGCCTGTAGCAGCAGGCACTCAGCCACATCCTGTCAATACACGAAGGTCAGGGGATGCTAATGTGACATTTAACAGTGCACATTGCTGAATATGGCATTTTATTGGTGAAGGTCTCATAAAGAGGGCAGTTTAATGAGAATCAGGAAGTGAGAGTGCAGTTATAATTTTAAAAATGAGTACACATACAATTTTTCATAGTTTTCAGTAAGTCGCTTCTGCAGAGACTCCAGTACTAGTTAATTTGTAATGGTTATATAGAAAAATGGGAAAAATGGCAAAAAAAATCTCCAGCTTTTGTGGAAGACCGCTGCAATTCTGAAATTTAGGGCTAGTTTAATCTGGAGAGACAAATATATTATATTCTGCTTTCGGCTATTGTATAAAATTAATATGGCCCCTAAGAGAGAAAAAGGTCAGGCGATGCTGCTGCTTTAGCTTTTAAACAGAAGCTTGCTAGACTTGATAGATATTTTTGTTTTCAGCAGGGAATATTATACAGTACTAGAGACTGCAACGCCATTATCCCAGTCCCAAGTCCGATCTATGTAAGTGTTGAATTGACCTGAGATTTCCTTGCAGCTGTGCCCATTTTTTCTTTTGTCTTTTACATATTATGATATTTAAGTGGAAGATTTCTGTGAATAAATGACCATTCATACCTCACTTTCTAGTCAAAATGACCCACCTATGGAGAAAAGAAAAACAGGCTTTGTTAAATAACCTGTGTAAAAAGGCTGCCTCGTTTCTTGCCTCTGCTTTTCAGCGCCTCACTGAGGAAGGTTGATTTGCTGAAGTGTTTTTGAAGCACGGCATTCATCAAACCACACCACACCAGCACTCCACAAGAACACAGAGATGGGGACTGGTAACAGAAGGAAAGATCGTGGCTGGTACATTGTCAAAGGACAAATCATTTCCCCCACCCCTTAAACGGACATTACACATGTAAAAGACAATCACAGGGAAAAAAAGAAGAAGAAGGAAAAGAAAAAAAAAAGTCAATTAAAAACACTGGATCTAATTTACTCAGCAGAAACATGTTTTCAGGAAGGATTAGGAGGGAAAAAGTGGAGAGGAAATGAGAAACACCCTTGTCAAGGTCAGATGTAAAGCAGAAAGGCTTTACTTGTTTCATATCAGAGTGTGGGGGAGAATGGCAGGCCCTAGAAAATGGTATCACTTTCTAATCATGCTTGTGGCCCCCCAGACCCACAATCAGAGAGGGAAAGTAGCTGTCAGACAAATCTGCCTAATTGAAAAGTCAGCGTGTGACAGCAAGACACCCATAGATGGTAGGTTGTGAGAGGGTTTTTTTTTTGTGCT
>CM021729.1:62575857-62587695 GCA_011074415.1 Stictonetta naevosa | reverse complement strand
TTTTTTTTTTTTTTTTTTTTTTTTTTTTTTTTTTCTCCAGGGTGGTTCAATGTCTTTCAGAGAGAAATAGGAGCTACTCTAGACATCCTCGCACATGGGTCAGACCCCAGAGTTGAAAATCATTAAAGATCTTTGGACCACCTCACTATATAGAGTCACGGTTCTTCAGAAATTAAAAACTTCCTTATTAAATTAAAAATTTTAAGCCTTTTTGTGGCTATCTTTCCAAGTACTTAAGTTAGATTGCCATTAAATAGAATGGAGACATACAAATGTTTTTAAAAGTAGGACTTAGGTTCCTGAGTTCCTATTATACTTTGATCATGGATCATTGATCATGTAATATGATAAATTAAATCAAGGAACAGTTGGCATTAACATTTATTCCTGGCTTTAAAATAAAAATGAAGATTCAGATTAAGTTATTTCTTTCAACCATATATCTTCTCCTTTACATCATAAAGAATCTCAACATTTGACATTTTTTATTTTCAAAAAAAGTGTATTTGAAAACATTATAAAGAGTATCTGCAGCAGGAGAGAGTCTTAGAGTCTTTTTTTTTTTTTTTTTTGAGAGTGTATGTGTTTTTTATTATTATTATTGTTAAGTAGACATCAGCTTAGCTTTGACCAGTGTGGAAAACGAATTCACAGGTGGCTTCACACTATTTCACATGTCCCTGAATTAGAGATAATGAAGAAACAAGTGATAGAAACAAAAACTTGAGCAAGGTTGAGATAAAGTAAATTGGCTACAGTGTTAAAGATGAGCTTTGGGCAGTGGCCAACTGCTGGCTGGCTCGAGGCATGTGTCTGAGGGTCTCTAAACAATTGTATGACAGATTAGGGTATGTGGACAGTGCATGGGGCTATGGGGAAAGTATATGTAGTAGTGAAAAAGGGCAATAAAGGTCTGTTCAAGAGCTATCAGGAGTCCATGTCTTTCATCCCTTCAGACCAGCAAGAAGCAAGTAAACCTGCCAAAGATAATACTGCTCTCAGCAGCATAAGTAAGTAACACTTGAATCAGTGAAACAATACTATCAAAAATGCTTAGAACTTCAGAATCAAGAGTGAATGAACATTTCTCTCTGCATTTCACTTTGGTATTTTTATTCACTGAGTTAGCTTTACCATGCAAAAGACCCCATCGAAATGTCAGGCATCTAAAAACAACTGGTGTCAGGCTTCCCTGCTCAATTTCCCCCTACCCCACCCCTTATACACACACATCCCTCAAAAAAAAAAAAACAAAAAAAAACCTAAGAATTAAAAATCATGCCCTGAAATGAATGGTGGAATTGGACCAAATGTTCTTTCCCTTCTGCTGATTTCAACATCAATTCATACATTATTATTACATATGTTGCTCATTACTTCTTTCTTCACTAATCCCTTCAGAAGCTTTGGATTATTTTACTAGCATATATGATTTCAGGGAATCCTCTTCAAATGGGTACTAGTGACTTAATGTCCCAGACCAACTTTAAAATTGATTGTAGCTGTTTAGCAGCTATTATTCTGTGTGCTGTCAGAGAAACATTTCCGAGAGCTTCTGAATCATGTTGGCATTTTTCAATATTTAAACATATGAGAAGTAAGCAATATACCGTCCACCTAAGGAAAAATTAAATAAATAATTTTAAAAGAGAAAGAAAGAATCAAAAATGGTATTTGGCAAGTGTGAGAACTAGAGGCACTAAAATAAGAATAGAGGAATACTGGGGCAGAAGTTTGAAAAGTTACTACCCTCGACTGTCATCTCCCTTCCTGTGCCGGGAGTTACTGCATTTAGCCTAGAGTCAGCAAAAAAGAATGCATGTTTCAGCCAATTCAATACAAAATCCAGTGTCTTATTTAAAACAAACAAACAAACAAAAAAAAAAACCATAAAAATGGTTTTTCATTACTATGCCAGATTTTGTTCTAAAGATACTCAGGATGTGACTTGAATTTCCTTCTGCTGGCATTGTGGGATGGAGGGGGAGAAGTCAGGGTTGCAAACTCCACTGAGGCAAAAGACACTGGCTGGGGTGGTCACCTCTTAAACACTTAATGATGGTTTGTCAGGGCTCATCCCCAGCCGTGCTGTGACACTCTCTGCAGCCTCGTTAGTCTCTCTGCTAACGCTGTGGGGGTCTCAGCACATTTCTGCTGACTGGCAGGATTCATTAACCTCTTTGCAGGGTTTCTGAAGTCAGTTGGATGAGTATGTTTTTAGAAATGTACTGTCATTTCTGAATTTAGAAGAGACGAGTGAGGACACAGCTATGGCAAGATCAGTGCTGGGTTCATGGAGATGCACAGACAAGTACTGGTGCACATGGCACTCTCTGTTGGCAGTGAACACATATTAGGGGAAGCGTAGAGGGGTCACCATTATGAAAATTTGGTCTCCAGGCCTCCTTCTTTCTGAACAATAGCTCAGCCACCTGGGGCAACTGAGTCTGGGAAGCTGGGGAGGGCTGATGGCCATTCATTGCAAACATCAGTACAGCCTACAGATTTTGTTCTTGATGTCTGGGGAGGGAGTTTCCACTGTCATTTGCTAACAGGAAGTGGAAAAGGCTTGCCCCTGCCCCTCAAAAGCCCCTTTGATCTTTAAAAGGCAACACATCTGGTGTAAGCACAAGCGACTTCTCAGTTTCTGTAGGCCAGCAGCTAATGGGCTGCAGCCACCCTTTTCTCTTGGGCAGATGTTTTGGCCAGCAGCTGAGATTATGAGAGCACATGAGGTGGCAGGACTCACACGCTTCTGATAGTATCACTTTCCTTCTATGACATGGGGTGTTGCCTGGAAGTGCCCTGTGTCCTTTTTCTCTTCATGCTGTTCAAGGCTAGAACTGCATAATCACCTGGTATTGGTGCAGGCAAGGATGAAGTTTTGGCTACCCATCAGGTGCTACTGGTGTTTTTCAATCATCTCTGTGCTATGTAGATCTACGGAGGTTTATAACAGCGTTGGAGAAGATGATTAATAGCACACACCAGCAATCCCATTTAAAGAAGAGGACCAGCTTTAACCTTTGCCCCAGATTAAAGGAAAGATCTAGCCATCTAAGTTAGAAATGCTCAGTAAAATAAATCCTTAGGAATTTTATTCCTTCCCTTCTTAATTCCCTTGTTTAGATCTGCTGAATGATAGTTTAATAATTTACTGCCTGCCCACTCCTTACTCTTTCTTTTTCCTAATACTGAGAAGTGAAGTATTTGTGATCTCCATTCTCTCCTGTACATCCTTATTATTTTTGTATAATTTAAAGTTAAGCTTTTCTCAGCTTTTCTCAGCATTTATTCCAGTTGGAAAGAACTGCCAATACTGTAGGTCTGGTTTCTCTGCAAACTTAGTTCCCCTTGAACCATGTATTCCCTTTCATGATCGATCTTCAAGGTTCAGTTGTCAGAAAACGGAGTGAATTTATATGGGTCAACTTTCTCACTTGTAGCCTTACATTTGAGATATTACAGTGTGGAGATACAGCGTAAGGGTTAGCAGGGGAAAGATGAATGCACAATGAATAAGCCTGCTTGTCATGGCTACTGTAGAGAATTTAGCTTCTCTCTTGAACAAGGAGACATTGACCACGAACCCTGAAGACATCACAGAAACTCATTTCAGTTGAGCTCAGCCCAGAATATTTTTGTCCCTTTAAAGTATTTTTGTTTCAGGAAACTGTACTTCGCCAATGCTCCTACAGAAGCTATGAAAAGGAAAATGGTATCAAAAATCTGGTAAAGCCCAGTTTTCCTCTCTATGCTGTGTAGCTGACATTTTATAACTGTTGAGCAGATCCATCCTGCTTTGTTCACAGAAAATGTATAGCGCATGAATTATTTTAGACCCATTCATCATCAATAGTTGCCCATGATGTAAATTTTATGAAAAAAAATCACATTTTGCAGATCATATGAGAAGTGTTAGGAGCTACCATAATGCTTCTTTCTGTGTGGTGCTGCCTGCTTAATGGACGGGGAGCTGAGCTGAGTCTGATTCCTGACTGATTGATAAACTTTGTTCATATGGGTATGACTAACAGCTGGCAGCAAGTACCAGTCTTGGATATTCTTTTAAGTGGAAATCAAACAATTTCTGCATGTGTAAAGAATAAAAATGGCTGCATGATGTCATGAGATGAGTTTTACAGACATTTTAAAATACAATTGTAGAGATGAAGGGATACCCAGTGAGCAGGGCAACAGCTTGTCTTGTGAGTAAAATTGGAGTAATCACTGTTCCCTTTTAAGCTTCCTGCATTGCTTCAAGGAATGGATTGACTTCTTTTGAGCCAAAAATTGTCCTTTAACTTTAGTAGATCCAGAATTCTTCCATCCATCCCATATCACTGTCATCCCTGATGAATTAAATGGTGATAATACAGTTATCAACCTCACAGAAAGGCAAAATACATTAAACAATTATGTGTGCTTTTATGTACCATGTAAGTACCTAACTTAGATAATTCAGCCAGCTCTATTCAGTACGATAAATTAAGGAGACTCCCTGGAGTACTTAATTACCTGAAAGTACAAAGTAGTTTGGACAGATGTTTTGGCCTCAGTTGCTGTTGAGCAACTGATCTGATTCTGCAGTATATGTGAGCTTAGTCTTTCCTCAGTAATGGGCTAGATATTTTTCTTCTCAAGCTTACTGAAGGGTAAGGCACAGCATAAGTTTTTGTAATATCTTATTTTGCAACGATCGCCTGCAAATCCAAGTCCAGTGTTCGACTTCCGGGTGAATAGGGCTCCAAGATCTGGTCTTAAATGTTAGAGGTCCATGAAATTCTGAACTCATATAGCTTGCTTAGCTTCTGCTGTCTCCTCCTCCATTGGGCATTTCTGCTGTAGGACTTCTGGAGACCTAGGCTGAGATGAATGTCACTGGTCAAAGGTTACCTGCTGGTCTCCATGTGGCATAAAAAAATAAAACCCTCAGAAATGTGCAATATGCAGGGCAGTCCATGTTAGGAAGGAAAAAAAATAACATCAAGGAATTAGACTGGAGGAAAGAGAACATGAGGAAGTTTACACAGTATGGCCCATATCATTCTTAAGCTCCATGAGTATTACCTGTGTTTGGGGGTGTGGAGGTTGCTCTCCCTGCATTTCACTGGACGAAGAAAGCAAGCACCATTCAAGTCAGCAGCTATAACTTTAGATTTGTTGACCAAGGCAGGACAACTTTGTCTCACGGTTGTTTCATTATCACAGCATTTTTTCTCTCCATCTCTTTCACTTGCCTGCCCTGCCTCCCGTGCTCCCTTAGCCTGGTTTGTTTGATTTATTGCGGAGTCACTGGGGAAGCTCAAGTTACAGCTTTGAAGTACGCAGTGACTTCAGGGTCCTTGGCATGCACACATTTCCCCTGCCTAAGCCACATCAGGCGTTGCCCACTCTCAGAGAGGCCCTTCTTCTGAGCAAGGGAGCAGACTTCTGCAGCTTGATCTTTGCAAGTGAACTCTCATCCATACATCAGGCTTTGGGGGTTTATTTATTTATTTATTTTATTCATTTATTTATTATTATTATTTGTAAAAGGCACAAACGTTAGCTTACTCTGAAGTGTACAAATTATTAGTGAAAAATGTAAGCAACCATAAAAAAAACCAACCAAACAACCAAACAAAAAAAAACAGAGCTACCAATAGTTGGATTGTACCTGGATATTTGGATAACTACACAAAGTTATCTAATTAACATCCTAAGCAGTAGTAAGAAGAATTTTGCTATAAAAAGCAGAGAATGTGCTTTGGAAATTTTGCATCTGTACTGACAGGCATTTATTCACAAATTTGCAGGTGTGAGTTTCCAATGATACAGTTTTCTTTTTCAGATTCCTTGTGAAAGGGATTTATTGGACCTTCAGAAAACCAGAAAAAAGAAAGGCATACCTTACAAAGTATTTAGGTACACAAACCATCAGAGTTACATTACAAGAGATCTGCATAACATTGTACAGCAAGCAGAGAATTACCATTTTAACATATTTTTCCTGTTTTGAATTTTTATTTTATTTGTAATTTACATGCACAGTCAAAGCTTTCACCAGCTGTGGTGAAATCTCAATGAATTTACTCACAGTGAGCCATTTACAGGACTGTTATATTGTCTGTTTGGGTCCTGTATATGAATGTTTTCTGAGCCATAAAAACCTCTACAGGTTATTTACACATTCAAATTCCGTATTACTATGGAAAAATGAAAACAACAACAAAAAATAAAAGGTATTGTTTTAGGTTTCTGTTTGTTTGTCTTTAGGAGATTAAGACAGACAAAGGTTAACAGGAAGAGAAGCCACATAAGACAAAAGGCTTGCAAACATAAACTAGCCTTTCTGACTCATTGGATACCTGACATTTTCTCTTGAAATCTTCTCTTGAATGTTCAACTCTTTGGTACAACAATCAAGATATTTTATAGGAGAAAATTATCTCTACTGATACTCTTCACCAAAGCAGAAGATCAATTTGCATCGCTTTGTTCCAGTCAAAGGACAGGCAATGTGTGATTCCTGAGACCACTGTAGGACTGAGTTATACCAAAATTCCAAGCTGAGTCTGACTCTGTGCTGAGCAGAGGAGGGAAGAGTGAAAATGTATCAGGATGCAGGAAACCTATTCTACCTTAGGACCTAGCACAAATCCATAACCTTACTGTGGTTTAATTTAACAATTTCTCTTCAGTAAATTGGCAGTATACCACTAAACTCCCTGTCTCTATATAGGCTTGGCTATACAAATCTTAAGTTTTTTTTTTCTTTGTTTGTTTTTTCCACTGAAAAAAATAGCAAAAAAATGGTAAATACTTACAAACATGTGAGCTAAACTTTGTCACTTCTAGCCAAATTATCAGAGCTTCCTTGAGTATTGACTTCTTGTGTTTACAAACAAAACATTCTTTTTATATAAAGAGTGCCAGAATCAGCAGTGTCTGAAATAAAGTCTCAGAAGTTCAAAGTCTGAAGGATGCTTTCATACCAGTTTACATGCTTGAACTTGTTGCAAGGCCTTAGAAAACTCTGCTGAAATCAGTAAGCAGGTTGTTGAGTCTAAACAACTGCATCTGGCAGGAAATATCCCACTGTCCAACTTGTGTGCTGTAAATCTGTTCTGTCCATGAGCTACCTTGCCTAAATTGTGATTTACAAATGCCCAAGTTTCCGGTTATTTGAATTTTTGAATTTGCTAGGAAATACTTGGCAATTGGGACAATTTTTCCTAGAAAAAAAAAAGGGGGGGGGGGGGGGTGGAGGGAAGAGGGGAAGGGGTTAAAAGTAACTTGATGTGATGCTGGAACAGGCAATTGTATAAAGATCACTTTAGGTTAACATCAATCAAACAGTGATAAGCTTCTGTGGAAAAGATGAGGCAGCTTGTGTTTAGGGGGGAAAAAAAAAAAGTATATTTGTTGTGTTCCAGAACATCTCTTTATTTTGAAATAGACATGACAGTGCAGGGATAAATCTAGCACTGGCTTTTCTGATAGAAACCTGCTGAGCATCTGGCCTCTGGGACAACCCACAAGAGAAAAACAAGTCAGCACACACATACCCTCATATCCACTGTGTTCTGGTGTGTGAAGATATTGCTTCCAGAGACAAGAAGCTGATGCCTCTGGGAATCAGCTTCTGAGCCAGTAAATCATGCCCCGCGCTTTTAATTACTGAAATACAACCCAGCTGTGTGTCTGCAGGATCTGTTCCAAACTAGTGCAGGAAATTATGAAATGGGCATATAACTCCTCTGTGTGGCAGCCTGAATGCCCCTGCTACTTTCAGTGTCTGTGATTTTATCAGGTGAATTAAACATAGAGACTAGCTAGTATGGCGAGCTGAAACACAACCCACAAATTAAGCACTTTGTTAGGAGGTGGTGGTGGAGGGGCGAATAACGAAAGCTGGTGAGATAGCTGTTGTCTGTCTTCAAGATAGATTTATTCCTGGAAAATACATTTTTTTGTGTGTGTGTTTTTGTTTGTTTGTGCCTGTGTTTGTTGTTGTTTTTTTTTGATTGTTTGTTTTTGTTTATTTGTTCATTTGTTTTCCCAAAAGTGAGCTGTTGGTCTTATTGCTAGTATAACCTCATGAAAATATGGATGATTATATGATGTATTTCAGTAAAGATGATCATTTGGTCCTGTTCAACCCTCAAAATCTAGGAATTTTTGAACTTGTCTTTCATAGCAAGTGGTTCTACTACTAAAAGAGTTCTGATTATTTGCAATTATCTTCTGAAGTGAACAATACTTGGTTATGTGAGAACCCATGTAACAAAACCCTCTCCTGATATGTCCTGCCGACCTGATGCTGCAACGTCCCCCTCTCCACACCCTTCAAGGGCTGCTCTCGAGGGCAGGCAGAAGGAAGCCTGTGGGCTGCTCTTACTGCTGCTGCCCAGATGTGATCCCTGTGCCAAAACGCTTGTAGGACAGAAGCTCTTTTTACTGAGGGAAAGCACGTGGTATTAATGAGATGTGCAGTAATGCATTTTCAATTCCAAAGCCATCCCTGAGGGAGGTGCTTCAGGGATTAATGGAAAGCAAAATACTGGTTATCTTGTTAAAATTGCATTTATGGTACTTCTTATCAGGATTTAAAAATCTAAAAGATATTTATATTTCTAGGTTGTACAATATTTCATTCCATGAAGTGATTGTGTTCATAAAATTTGCCTACTAGGGTGAAAGACAAAAGCTTACAAAGAGAAGAAAACCTCTTGATTTAGCCATGAGGACTTCATCCTGCTGGGATGGGTAGGGCTGAGAGGAATTATCTAAAGGATTATTCCTTTAGTTGAAAAGGAAACACTGGTCAGTTCATCAGTAGGTTTAGCCTTGGTTTTCTTGAGTAGTCTGGAAGAGTTCCCCAGGTAAGCTGGGTCAGCCAGATAGAGAATGAAAGAAGCACACATCAGAACTGCCTTTTCCCTGTTGTTTCCATGGGCAATCTCATGTCCTCTGTAATACCAGGTAAGATAACATCTAAAAACATGCCCCAAAGCCTTAACAAATCGGTAGAGGACTTTATTCCATTCTTTGCTGTTGGCCTCAGGCTTCAATTTAAGGGAAGAAAGCATGTGCTTGCCTTTTTTTTTTTTTTTTTTTGTAATTGAATACTTTATGAAGACTTTAAGACTTTTCAACTTGACTTTTTTGGAAGTATACTGCTGGTTGATGCAGGAATGCAGGGTGCTCTGAATACCTACTGCTCTTCTTTAAATAGCGTACAAAGGAGAAATCTGTCAAAAATCAACAATTTCATGCAGATGGAAACAGTTTTATTCTGTGAGAAGACACAGAGGCCCAAGGGCATTCTCAGTAACAGGAAAATTATTTGCAGTTGGTCAGACAAGCTGTCTGACTCAGGTAATCTACAGTTCATCAGGTCACTTGGTTGAAACTGAAGTCCAAGATGAGACATTATGTTCAGACGAAGCGAACTGTAATGATTTTGTGTGTGTGTGTACATGTGCACATGCCTGCATTTTTGTGTGTGTGTGAGAATCTGGGGTTATTTGCTGTACGTGTGATAAGGTGTCTGCAAAGTTTTTTGACAGCAATGGAGCAAACTCAGGAACAAAGCAGACATTTCATTCTTCAACTTACTTTACAGGGAAAAAAAAAAAAAGAGAAGAAGAAACTATGTTAAGAAAGAAGACACAGATGTTCTATATTTAAAAAAAAGGGGGGGGGGGGGGGAATATTCCTTTAGCAGATGGACCTGTATCAAAATACCTAGGAAAGTGGTATCCAAATACCTACTGGTGAACAAAGTTGCCAAATACCTCTCTCTCCTGGAAGAGGCTGAGATGTGTTTAGTGTTCCCATTGGTGGTCAACAGTGGCTGTCCAAGCCTTTCCTCTTTAACAGGCTGCGAGAGGAAGGAGTCACTCTGCCTTTGCTCACCTCTGCAAGTAGAGGAGGAGAAATTAAAAACAATTGTTATACTGTGGGCATAAACCCCCTGGTGATATTATCTGCTGGAAACCCGAGCTGTGTCAAGCGCTGCCTGCACAAGTTGGTAGAAAATCCCTGCCCAGAAGTTTTACTTTTAGATGAGAACCCAAAGGAAAGGAACTAGCTTTGTCCCAGTTGCTGACCTCTGCTGGGGTCTCTTGATGTCTCACCAGTTACCCAGTGCACTTGACTCCGTGTACAGATGGTGATACAAATAAAAATACACGTGAAGTTTAAACATCCAGTTAGATTGGGCTGGAAACTACTTTGCAGTGCTGTCACAGAGCAATCGGAAAAGCTATCTTCTTCACAGAAAATGAATGATACAAAATGCCCTCAGAAGTGACCAGCTACCCATCAGCAGGCACTGGGTTTTCCTGCCACCCTGGCAGCAGATTGCACCACTCTGCTGTGCCTATAAAGAGGGCAAGTTCTTAGGCTGAGCATTTTTCTCATCCTTCTCCTCCAGCCAGGCAGTCTCCCAGTCCTGCCGCCTACAAAAAGGTTCGGCAGATCTGTAGTTAATGCCTACATGTGCGTCTGATTATCTCTTTCTCCTCCTCCTCCCCCCTCATCTGCACACTGCGGCTTGTGTGCAGCTTGGAGAGAGCAGTGAGAGGAAGTGGAGGGCTCGTCTGGGGAGCTGCTGAGTACCTCCAGTTGGCCCCAACTGTGACCACTAAACAATTCTTCTAACTATATAACTTGTGTGTAAACTTCACCAAGCGCTTCCTCCCAGACAGGATATCATCCACAGCAGGAGAAAAAAATATGGTTGCAGCAACATTAGCATCTATTTAATTTTCTCCTCCAATCCTGTAGGCAGAAACCCATAGGAGTTTAAGCCCCTGTTTGCAGACCCTGGCATGGGCACTGTTTGGGAGCTCAGCCCTGAGCCTGAACACAGGTCCTCTTCCCAGTTGAAGACATGGGGTTTTGCTTCACCACAGCATTGGGATACACCACTCTCATCATGTCTTCAAAACTTCCTAAATATCTCTCGAGTTTTCTTTATTTTCTTGTGTGTATCTGCAAAGTCTCACTTGACAATTTGCCAGAGACGGCCTGTTCTCCACTGTGTCTTTGCAGGAGTCACTGCAAAGCAGGCAGAAGTGGCACTGAAGTCACCCATAGGTTTGCCCACGTCCTTTGGGAAGGTGTTTCTTCTCCCCTGGAAGAGAAAAAAAAAAAAAAAATAGAAAAAAAAAGCTTTGAGAGTGAAGCAAGATCTTCCCAGAAACAACGTCTGATGGGAAATTACTCTGTGCTTGAAACAAATATTTTAAGAGCTACAACAACAGTTATAAGAGCGGTGGTTGTGTGTTTGTATGGCCTGTATTTTAAATTGCAAAACTGACAAAAAGGAAGTTAAAGGTCACAGATAACAAAACACCATTTCCAGCCCTCCTCTTCTGCCATGCTGGGACCATGAGCTTGTGCTCAGGGAAATTAGTAGCTGGTCCTCATATTGCATGATCAAGATCCTGGAAATGTGCCTCATAGCCAGTCCCACCTCATCAAATGGGATTGCTGGGAGATAGCCTCCAACTGGAGCAGCACATCTCCATCCAGCTGGATGGAAACTGTCCCAGTGTTGAAAAGCACTTATTTGTATTATAACAGCATTTTATAATATGTTATAGAAACAGTTGGAGTCCCAGCCAATATAAGAGCCTTGCTGTATTGTTTGCATGGGTTGGAAGAGACTGCCCTGTGGAGATTAAAGCCTGCATGCAAATAAGACAAAATGCATTGGACAGAAATCAGAAAACTCCTCTCATAGTGTCCTGATAGGAACAGCTTCACCTGATACTTTGGCTTAATTATAAGCAATGATATCAGTAAGGATTCCTAATCCACATCACTAATTTTATGAATAGCATC
>CM021729.1:62541318-62561226 GCA_011074415.1 Stictonetta naevosa | reverse complement strand
TATCTCTTACCAGAAAAACTCTCTGATATGAGCAGAGTTTTCCTTTTGTTCCAGCTGGATGAGTAGGATGCCTCAGCCTTCCTTTGTCTTTTCACTTTGTGCAGGCTCAAAGGAAGGCTGTAAGGAAGCACCCACAAGGAGTAACAAGGTTTACATAAATGGTTTACATGGTTCATATAAACACTATTATGTTTATATGGGGCCCCAGTCACACGAGAAGCAAGGCATTGAACAAGATTGAAACTACAAGTATGTGCAGAAAAACTTACTCCCACAGTGAGCAAATGAACAAAAATACATTGTTCTTCTCTTCTGAATTTAGGGTTCTTAGATTTAATGAGATTTATTCTGAGGCTAAGGTTGAGAACCTGGTTATTTATCTTTCTCAGATAAAAATATATCTTGCATGTATAGGTAATACCGGACTGTGGCTAGTATCAGGGTAGAATTTGGAATCGGCATTAGGGCTTCAGGGAGACAAAACAGTGAAGATGTAAAGGGCAGTATGGTCACAGTGGTGATAATGCTTTTTCTTTTTGCAAATTGGGAATGTTAAGGTGAAAGTTTCACAGGGGTCAGAGACCTAATATTAATGCTGAAACTAGAACAGGGGTTGCAGCTCTGATGAGGGATCAGTCTGAGAAATATGGATGGGATATAAGGGAAGGAAGGATCTCAGAGAAGATTGCATTTGGGGCTATTTCTTGAATGTGTGCTAAGTGTATATTAATATTTTGGGTTTCATATTGTACTGTAATTCCCTGGAGTTACGCTTAGGGCTTAGGGAGATCATGCAAAACTAGAGATACATAGAAATGGGGAATTCAGAATGGATTAGCTCCTTGTTGTTAGAGCTAACATCAGCCTGGGTCCACATTTTCTGATTCAGAAAATCACTGGTATTACAGGACAATGACCAAGCATCCAAGCAAGATTTAGCTAGCCAGAAATGAATGATGACCTCTGATGAGCATATTCAGAACGAGATTCCAAATGAATCTGAGGGGATAGAGGTATTGGTTACAGGGCTACTTTTAGGCATTCAATTTTTAGTGGTACATAAGCTAAGACTGGGGTTATGATTAGGATTCAGGCTTTGGGAAGTTAAGAACTGAAGCAACAGGAGCATTTTGGCTAGCAGAAGTTGCTTTTTCGTCTTTGATATACGTACTGGGGTTAGGATCAAGAAAGGGACGCTAAAAGGTTAAAGCAAAAAAGTGATTTACAGTTGCCAGTTAATCTCACTTTGGTAGCTGTAATGCCTGGTCCCACAGCCACTTTTAAATCTGGGTTTCATGGGTGTTGCATGGCTTAATTTGGTGTTGGTTCAGGTAAATAACTGAGTAGAGGAATAAATTCAAAATAGGAAAACAGCTATATTGAAAGATAGTATTACCATTATTTCCAAGCTATTTTAAGATTAAGCTCATAGGTGTCAATAGACCAGGGTCCAGATTTAGAGTATTGTTAGTGGTATTATCACAGTACTTGAAAGGAAAAACCAGGGAGGAACTGTGAAGTTCTGCTTTCATGTCACTGAACTACAGTTTCAGTTTCTAAGAATCCTCAACACTGAATGATGTTGAGGTTTGAGTTTCACAGAGGTCACCAGACCAGATCTGAGAGTGTTGCTAAAACAAGGGCTGTGATTAAGTCTGAAGTTCACGCTAAGAGGAAAAAAAAAAATAGGAAGAGAAAAAAAGAAATACTAAGAAAAGCCTGGCAGCCTAAGTTAGAACCTTGCATGGATTGTTGCTTATTTTTAGATCTAAGGTTTGTGGGGTGGGTGAGGCTTGATCCAGGGGTCTGTACTGGATTATTGGTGATAATCTGTTAGGAAAAGGGAAGGGAGAACGTAAGTGGTGACAAAATACAAAATTAGAAAACGCAAAGGGATGAGATTGAGCTTATGGCTGTGATTGCACCTGGCCTGATGACTTTGCTATTGTGTTCTCCTACTCTGAACCCAAACCCTGAGTGCCCACCAGCCTCCCACTAGCCTCTTCCCAGCTCCCTTCTGGTGCCTGTGGCCCAGGGAGGGATGGCTGGGGGCTCTGCTGGGCAGCCCTTTTAGGGGAGTGGTGGAACAGGAGTTGGTTATACCAGAGACCCATGCCTTCCCAAGAGCTGGATTGAGGCTGGGGTCATGGTCACCTGCAGCTCAAAGCATACCTTGAGATGGGCCTCTGATATCCTAAATTTGTGCTGGCAATGATTGCTGTTGTATGAATCCTACCCATATTTCTAACTCCATTTGCTGTAATGCCCATGTATAGCGTATATTTTGTGATTCTCTCCACTCTCTCCCAAAACCATACCATCTTAACCATAACCAAAGTGCTAAATGAGCCTCTTGATCTGCAGATACTTTGTGGGCTGAAAGTAATAAGAGGACCAGCTCTTGTCCCATTCTTTAATTCAGCCTAATGATGCATCCTGCGCTTCCCACTCCAGCTCAATATTTTGCTTTCATTTCTGACCCTGACTGTCAGCTACCAAGCCCAGCATTAATTTAAAGATGTATAAAAAGAACCAAAGACAAGTGCTGAAGCAGCTGTTATTTCATTTAAATGGTCTTTAAGTGTGATACTCATGAGACAGGATTTTTCTTTTTCACAGTATTAAACCAATCCATATATCTCCTACTAATCCTAGATACAGCTTTAATCTCAAGACAGCTGGGAACCCCAAGCCTAAAAACATGACAGGGAGCCATTTGGACATTAGTCCTCAAATTCTCATTGTAGACAATTTACTCCCTTCTTGTTCCCAGAGCTTTTTAATAAGCACAGAAAAGTTCTGAACTCTGAACATTAATTTAATGGCAACAAAGAATTCAAATCCAAAAGGGATTAAAACAAATACCAGGAAAAACACCCAGATCAGCCCGATGGACCATTTCAGAAAGCTACATGAAACCAAATGCCAAATATGGATCCGAGCTTTACCAAATGAATGACAAATATAAACCTGACTGTGTTGTGGTTAGTCACAAATTTTACACATGCCTTGTGGAAACATTAATTTCTATCTACGTCTTAGAACATTAAGGACACAAAGATTAAAGTATTGCAAGCACTCTTGTTGGAAATAGCCCTGGGGATAATATAAGAACTTCTTTGTGATATAGTAGTTTCTGAAAAAGAGAACCCTAAGCTAAGACGTGTTCTATTCTTTCCACAACTTAATAATACCTAGAAACCGTAAGCTTAAAAGTTAATACCTGTTAAATGTCTGGTTTTGAAACACCTGACGATTGTTTTACATGGTGGGTGCAGATAACAAAATTTGGGTGTTTCTAACCTGGAGGATCTATTTCTGAGTCCATATTTCTACAAGAAAACTGAGACTTTGAAAAAGAAAATCTAAAAATGTGCCAAAGTCAATGTGTGTGCAAGATCCCCAGTAAATAATTTTATACATGTGTCTATCCCCTATCATAACTACAGTCTCCCAAAGACTGAATCCCATCTCTAGTATGAATGTTAGCACCAACTGTCAAAATTTGTTTTAAAAAGATAGAGAGAAAATAAAATGGGGCTCACACTGAGACAACTGCTCAGTCTCAGCCAACTCCATGGGGAGCACCAACCAATGTGTACCAAAAATATGTGGCCACTGTACCTTGCTGTAGACAACAAACCACCACTCCTATCAGGGCAACAAGTGTTAAATGTCACCCTTTTGCCACAGCTGCTTGAGATATCCAGCAGGGACACAGACTGAAAGACAAGGAAAATGGATGTCAAACTCATTTCTGTGAAAGTCACAAAGTTGTCGGACAACACTACTGTCAAAATATGGCAGAGTAATTTTGGGTTATTCTTTAGCTATTTTCCTCTTGCAAAACTGTATTTCTGTATTCACGTCTCTTCTTCAGATTGGGCTTGTGTGTGCCTTAAAAGAGCTCAGCCTAAGCTATATCCTCTCTGAAATGACAGGTTGGATCCCAGGACCAAGTCCATCTGGCTTGGTGTGTGGAGAGTAAAGCCAGGAGCTGCACTCGATGATCCTTGTGGGTCCCTTCCAGCTGGGGATATTCCATGGTTCTATGGATCAATGACTATCTAGCCTCCATGTGCTTGTAGGGTGGCTGGGACATGCAACATAAGCGGGGCCTTTCCCGACTGTGAAGAGACTGCAAGGAGTAAAACTTCATTTCACAAGAAATGGCACAAGTGGAGGGTCACAGCTGCAACTCAGCAAGCAAACATGCAGCACATCCCCACAGGAGGTACAGGAGGCAAGGGGAAGGAGCCAGCCCTGACAACAGGGCATCATTCAGCCTTGCACTCCTTGCTCCAGTCCCCTTCCAACAATACCACCACCAGGACCAGTGTCACGTCCCCTCCTTGGGCTGGGGAGTCCCACGCCACTGTGAGCAGACTCTCTGCAAGCCCATAACAAGCTGCATTCCTGGCTGGATTACTCATACTCCACTGCTGCTGGTTTTCTTCATGTGCACTCATTTGCAAGCCCTTCAACAAGGGACACAAAGCTGTCTGTAAAATTAGGTCACGTGTGTTGCCCTGTCAAGCCATTGGGCTTGCCAAAGCCAGGATCTTCCTGCCAACACAACGGAGTTTTCAAAGCTCCATCCATGGCCAAAAAACAAAACAAAACAAAACAACAAAAAAACCACAAAACAAACAAAAAAACTTCCCCATCTTCCCCATCACCAAAACCTGTGGTACCATGTACTAGGGAACTAGGGATGAAATCTGTATATACAAACATATCCTCCTGTGGCATTTCTTCTCTGAAATACTGAAGTACCATCCTTCAACCTGACTTTTAAAATCAGATGTTTCTTACCACACTAAACTCCATTCTCTTCCAGCTCAGCTGTATGTGAAAAAGGCAACTCTGTTTCATACAGAATACTATTTTCGTCCAGCGGCATCTCTTCCTTTCATCTTCTGGGCTGAACGTGAACAGCATCCCAAGATCAGAGAGTAGATAAGTGCTGACTCAAAACAGATGCCGAGCTGGCCAGCTGCTGAAGTCCACCCAGGACCTGAGACCCAGGATGTTCAGCACTTCTACTATCACACAAACTGTGTATCTTCCTGTGCACGGGGCTGTGACAGCCTTTTGGGAAAATCTTCCAGGTTCAAGGGGGTGAGAAAGGCTGTGGGGTAAGCTGTTCCCTGGGGCAGGTCAGTCTGAAAGGGAAGCCAGGGAAATGTGAGCTTGCAAAAAGAATGTTGGAATATTTCTGTTAAAAAGCAATAGTTTACACTGTGATAATCCCTTGATAACGGGACAAAGCCAGCCAATTTGGCTGTGAGCACTGCTGCAAAAGTAGCAGAGTAGAGGGGAGAAATGGAGTAAGCAAGAGGCCAGACCTGGGGCACTCCTGGGAGTTTCCCCTTTGGGTTGGAGGAGCAACCTCAAAGCAGCCACAGTACCACTGTCCCCATGCACTTACCTAGGTTTTGCTAGATTTTGCAGGGCACTCAGATGCCAACAGAACATAAAGCTTTTGCTTTCCACTTGGGGTTGCTGTCATCATGCACCAGGAGGCTGTGAGTCCAGGAGTTTGGATGGAGCAGGAGGCCAGGCAGTGCAGCTGGAGCAATTTTTCCCACCTAAGCCTGGCAGTAAATCTCTTAGCATACATTGCTCTGAACTGTCATGTGCAGCTTCTGTGTGGAGTGTGAATAATGTCACAAAACCGTTTTTAAGAGCAGCAGGACAGAGCCTCTGCAATGCAAGATGTGCTCCTGTTGCACTGCAATGAAACCACTCCGGTTTCTTCTTGGCAGTTTTTTATTCTGCAACATGAACGGAAAGGGAACACAGGCCTGAAAGCAAGCAAGATCGGAGTGATTTATTCTTCCTTTTTGTGGCACAGCTTCCTAGCTGTGGGGCTACTGAATGAGCATGCTGACAAGGTCCCTATTGTTAGCGTATTCTGGAGAGTCACAACAGATTTTTTACACCAACACGGGCCAGATCACAGTCACAAGTGGAATTTGTTTTAAGTCTAAGAGAATGTGTGTGTAATTTCAATGAGAGATTCAGGTTCATGGAAACGGAAGTTCTACTTTGGATTTGAAGCATGCAGGTGAAAACCTTCCCTGGTATTACCTGATAGCCAGACAGAGCCCAGAGCCGTCAGCTTGGTTTCACTCCTAGAGGAGGAATGTGGGTTGGGGCTCTTCCCAGTGAGGTGTATCTGGTGTCAAACAGGCATTTCTCCCCAAGCAGCAGTCTAGTCTGAGTGCAATTTTAATTAACGTTAATGTTTTTGGCCTTCACTACCTAAAAAGTAGATTTATTTGTTCTTTTAAAAGGTAAAGACAGTACTATGAAATCCCTGTCTCAGTATGCTCTGCCTACCTTATTGGCTGTGTTCTCTGGACCTAATAAAGTAGTTTCAGCTACTGCAGCTCTGCCTCCTTTGGTGTGGTGAAGTTAAGCCAGGGATAAACATGAGCCAGCATTTTCAGTAGTATCTCTAATATTCTTGAATTATTTGGACAGCTGGGGCTGGAAGGATAATACTAGCCATCTCTTTTTCTCATTGATAATTATTTCATTTTCTAGGCAGGAGACTGGGCAAAAAAAGCCTCCAGCAGGGCTGGCCTATCCCCTCTATCTCTCCCTGAGAGACTTTGAAGGGAGGAGTAAGCGGCAAAGCAATGCCCCTGCGTGCCTGGGATATTGCTGTTATCACTCCAATTTGTCCGGCAGACTGCTTCCCTCTGCTCTGCTACAGATGTGAGTGGTCCTGGGAGAATGTCACACTCCTTTCCTTTGGTTCTTAATTCCTGTTTTGCAAAACTGGACTTTGGGTAGCCTCAGTTTTCACTCCAAACGATGTTTAAAGATTCCTGTTGTTGGAACAGCTGATGTATAGTTATTATTCCTACCAGGACAACCTTTTCCTTATCTCCTGGATCTACGACAAGGGTCATCTTCCCCTGACTCCAAAGAGTAGACAACAATAACTTGTTTTCTAAGAATGGAGGAGCCTGGAGGAAGTGCTTGTGTATTTCCTAGAAATCTGATAATGAGATTCGCTTCTAAGCATGAGAATACATATGACCTTAAATGTCTTTGCAGAATATCTCATGGATGTTAAGCGCAACTGCTGACCTCGATGTGTATGTATTCAAAGGGTTACATATGTTCCACAACCTTTCTTGGCAGTGGTTACGCAGGTTAGCTTATAGTTTCTGTATTTCTTATTGAAAGGCTGGATGTGTAACTGAAATAAAAATGTAGATTCTTGGAGAAAATACAACATTATCTATTCACCAAGAGTCTGGTAAAATACCAGATAAAATAACACCAGTAAAATAGATCAAATACCTTGGGAAGGTAGATGACCTTCCTTACCATCTTAGAGGTCTTTTATTTGTTCAGAGAAAAAGCATGTAGAAAATGTGCGCACCCACATACACAGAGAAGAGCTTAATACTGTTGAAATAATAGCAAATATGCTATTGATGACAATATTAATGTGATCAAACCTGCTATTAGGAAGATAAAATGGTTTTAAAGTATAAAATGTTTCTCACATAATGCAGTTTTCTAGATAGGGAGATGAGCCCTTGGGAAAACAAACAAACAAACAAAAACAATAACAAAAACAAAAACAAAAAACAAGCTTTGAGGAAAGAATTATTGAATACAATTAAATTATTTGTTTCACTTCTCATTTTTGTTGTTGTTGTTGTTTTTTGTGAATGTGATGTCTCAGGAAATGAGCTCTGTGTCAATGCAGAAATCAGGGATAAATCCCACATGTTCATATGTATCTGAGATGTGCACATTTCATGGCAGAATTTGCTGTCACAGAAAACAGTAGTGAAATCTGTTAACAGAAACAGTATCAGGATCAGACAGTGATCCCTCAGTTTTTTGCAACTTACAGTGTCCATGATCTGAAAGAGGTAACTCTGTTATTGCTGTGAATCTGGACTTCCTATGGGGAAAGGTGGCTCAAAACCACATCCATCCTCCCACGTTCAAACGCTGTGGACAGCCACAGCAGGAATGACACAGCCTTTTAAAGAGAAGACTGGAGGAAATGATTTTGTCTGAGCTTTGTCCTCTGGTCCCAGGGGATGATTCTGAGAATGGTTCTGACCATTAGGGTCTCCTTCCAAAACTGCTCCGGAAAAAGGCTGACCATGGGTTGTTTAGATCTGATAGCATTTGTCTGACATTGCATACATTTTTGAGCTTCTGACAAAATGCCACAGCACAGAATAGAAACCAAAAGGTCTGGTGAGATGATCTGCTCCCCGTGGCTTCATTCACATGGCAATCAGGGGTAACACCTGAGAAAACCACTGAGAAACCACTGAGAAACTCATTGAATTGCCTACCTCTCCTGGAGGTGGTGTATATTTAGGGCTTTGGCCCATGTCTAGATTACAAATCTGTTAGAAGGGTGGTTTGCTCACAATAAAAGAAAAACACTCATCAGGACTTTCCAAGCCAGGCTTCCCAAAGCAGCAGGTTAAGACAGTGCATAAAACAAGCTTGTCCATTATTATGCTTGTGTGTGACCTCTCATGTCCTGCTCAAGTCACTTGCAAGGGAGAGGTGCAAGGAACCTCCCAGGTCAGCAGGAGCTTCCAGGGGGAAAAATCAACGCTTTGTGAAAATGGGAGAAAGGATTGCTATTTCTCAGTGTTCTTTAGCTTATTTGCTCACTGCTTATTTACAATCTTCAGCTAATTTACCATCTGCAAAGGCTGAACACATTTTTTTTCTTATTATTTTTATTACCTTTCAAACTCTCCCACTTGTTTGTTTTGTTTGTTTGTTTGCTTGCTTGCTTGTTTGTTTTTTCTCCATGTTACTCTTTCATTCTTAGACTTAGCAGGCATTTTTTCCTGCTGGCAATTAAAATTGGTATGTATATTTCTGTTCTGAAAACTTTTTCTAAAATGAGAAATAATACATGAAAAATGAACATGCAGACATAAAATTTCCATTACATTTTTCCAGTCTGAAAACAATGTTTATGGAGATGTTTTAACTTGTTTGTTCAGTTTTGTAAAAGGCTTCTCCCATTTTATGCTGACTCTCACTCTCCAATATCACACTCAACCTAGCCATCCGTAAAGTCTATTCTTTATATCTGAAATATCTTCATTGTCATGTGAGGCAAAAGAAATTTTATTCTTGTATCTGAATGGACTTCCTCTGATTCTTCAGTACTTTCCCATGTATACTAAATATGTATCTGGCATGACTCACTCCTTGTCTTTTTTTTTTTTTTTTTTTTTTTCAAAATCAGGTGTGTTTGGATACACTGGTGCTAAGTACATATTAGCTGAGCATGACCTTGCTGATGATTGACAGTGCACAGATTATTGCTAGAAGTCATAGGTTTTATTACACAAACTGATCCAATACTCACACAAAACCAGATCAGATGGCACCCACACAAGTCCTTCTGTATATCTCAAATAGGAGCAATGGACTGGAAGCCAAACACATTGAAATTAGTTTAATCATCCCATTTTCCTAACTGAAGAAAATTTTTGTCTGTGGCACAGGGAGGTGGTAAGAAGGATATAAGAACTGGGAGGGAACACAGAGAAAGAAGCAACTTTTGCCACTAAACATCCATTGGTGAGGTGGGGAAGACTGTATTTTGCAGATATTATGATTACAGTAGGTATACAGCTATTATTAATACAGAAGAAACACTTAACACGCTGCCTCTTTGGTTGATACAGTGGCTTCTGTGCTTCTGTGCTCTATGATGCTTTTTTTTTTTTTTTTAAAGGGAAACTGAAAAAAAGAAGTCAAACAGATAATGTCTCTGAATAGATCATATAGGTAGGAAATTGACCATTAGTCATCATTATTTGATAATTTGTGCAGGATACTCTTTTCCAGTCCTCATGCAGACTGCAGGTTTCATATGGCACATTCACTTCTGTACAGTCCAGGGGAAGAGCATTCCTCCAGGCTAATTGGTACCAGCTGCTTGCCTTCAGAAAAGGACAGAGGGAAGGGATCATGAAACTGGGATTTTTTGCAGCCGGGGGGATTTCAGAGATAGGCATGGCTTCACTAGTGATATTTACCTCCCATAAAAACTGATTTTTTTTTTTTTTTTTCCTGGGCAGCTACAAATTCTATTTTCCCTGCCTTTGTGAAGAGTCAGGCCATTTACAATTTAAGACTTTCTTGGCAAATAGCAATAGCTTTATTTATCTTCAGAAGAGAAAAATGATTGAACTGCACTGTCACAAGCCTTGCATTTTTGGGAGAGCTTGAAAGAGGTCTTCACAGTGAGAGAAGACAATTAAAATTAAACAGGACCAGTTTGGGGAAAATACACCCAAATTTCCTGCTTGGATCTGAGGAGTCTTTGACAGGAATGTACATTGGCCTCTTCACTTTGTGAAAGATGGAGCTGAACAAGAACATGAAATGTTTAGAAAATATTACTTGGTTTCTCCTACAAAAAACTAGGGGTGCTTAGTTTAGAAAACAGAAGTTGTAACGGCACATAAACCTTCAGACAGATTACAAACAATACAACAACCAACTCTTTCTTACTTTCTTACTTAGAATGAGTTGGGAGGAACAAGTTTTTATTTTCATCCCAAAAATTTGTCTTCATGGGAAAATAGGACAGATGTTAGGGGAAAAAATTTCTTTTTAAACTGTAAGAAAACACAGTACTTGGGGTCGATGAGAGGGGTGGTGAAATCAGACTCACTGGGCCCAGTGACATACAGAAGAGCCCCCACAGGAGGAGGGATGAAGCCATTGCTGTGAGGGGGGTCAGGGGACCTCATGAAGATGATGGAGGGACTCAGAGGATGCAAAATGCTTCACAGAGAAGGAATAGAGGGGTTGGGGTCATACTTGCCTGCAGGGACTTCTTGTGGCAGGACTTTTTGAGGATGTGGTTAGGCTGAAAAGTCACATCCTGGAGAAGTGGAAGGAATCCCCTGGGTCCAGGGGGAAGGGCGAGAAATGTTCAGGTGTGCCTGTGTCTGGAAACCTGCAGGTTGCCTCAAGGCAGGAGACTGAACTCCTGCCTGTCTGTATGGCCACAATGCTGTGGGTAGCATCACCAGACCAATGCTTTCCATTGTCCAAAGGATAAGCCACAAGGCTTTACAAAGTGGGGATCTTGCTGGGTTACATCCTGCCAGGCACTCAGTGAAGATGGCTGGTAACTTGGACCTGCGTCTCATTGTGATGGCTTTTTGTTGTTGTTTTTGTTTTAAAGAAAAGGCATCAGTAGAGTGTGTATTTCTTTAAAAATATAGTATGTTGCTGGAGACCTTAGTGTAATGACATCTAATCAGAAATCTCAGGAAATTACCCAACAAAACTCTCAGCAGCATTTTTAGGTTGGATATTAGGAAAAACTTATTTACCGAAGGTGTTGTTAGGCACTGGAATGGGCTGCCCAGGGACATGGTTGAGTCACCATCGCTGGAGGTCTTTAAAAGACGTTTAGATGATGAGCTTAGCGATATGGTTTAGTGGAGGACTTGTTAGTGCTATATCAGAGGTTGGACTAGGTTATTTTGGAGGTCTCTTCCATCCTGGATGATTCTGTGATTCTGTGATTTTGATGGTAAACATGTATGTTAGGAAGAGGAAAAGTCTTCGTCTTGATCACACCTAAAGGACACTTTCCACTGCAGGAGATCCCTCTGGTACTTGGTGCTGCGGGTGGGCTCCAGCACAATGAATGCAGAATGATTGTGGCCATAAGCAGTTCTTCCCTGAGAGACATCAATATGTCTTAGGTGCCCTAACCTCATACTTGAAAAGTCTGCCTGATAGCTTTTGAGGAGGGAAACAATGAGGGAAACAGAACAAAATGTTCAAGGGGGAAAGCATTAGGCGAGAATCTCAGAAGTGGTCAAAGAATGCTTCAACTACTATGAAGATTTTTAGAAGGAAGTGAATTAAAACAGCTGCTCCAACATTCTTTAGATAGTTTGCATTATTTGAGAAAGGATATATTGAAACTATTTATTTTAATTAAAAATAAGAAGATTCCAGGCAGGAAAGAAACTCATAGCATCAGCAAAATAAGGAAAAATATAAGGAGGAGGGAGTAAGCTGAGCCAAAGTTTAATATACAGCATAGCCCAGGGCTTGATTACATTCATGGAAGACTTAAGATAATGTAGTGTGTGTAATAGCTATTTTAATGTTTCATACAATAGTGATTTTGAAATTAAAAATAATATATGTGTAGAATTGCAATAAGACTTCAGAGATTGTGCATCTAAGTGCTTGAACTCCTGGCTGCACTGAATTATTTTTCGCATTCGGGCCCCACTGCACACGAAGGACACAGAAACATTTGCCACATTTGCCTCTGTTATTGCCAGTTTAACCCCTGACCGTGCCTTGTGCTTTCGTGCCCCTCAGACCTTTAGACCACTGCTGCTGACTTCCTTGCGACCAGACAGGAGGCCACAATTTTGGGTCCACAGGTGACAGCTCCCACCTCTCCCACATACCACCCCTTCAGCTATACTATTTCATAAATGGGTACGGAGGTGATGGTTCTCCTTGGGGCTGGTTCATGATGTTTCTGAAGCCTATGGATGTTATATACACCGACCTGGGTATGAGGGATGTGATTTCAGCCTGTGTCTGTGTAGTTAAAACATCTGCTAGTGTTGTCGACAAGGGTACTGATACGGCTAGCAGAAAGGAGAGAGAGGAAGGAATTTTCCTTCAGATTTTCATTCTCCACCTCACATGGAAGCCTTCAGTGTACTTGGGGTTCTCATTCATCTTTCTGTTGAGGAATACCCCAGTCGTGGGATCAGAATTCACATTGCTTGATGCTAATTTCCACACTCAAGGGAAGAAGTTTTGGGCATTGTGGCCCGATGGAAATCTCCCAGCAGTCTGTACACCCCAAGGTGGATGTGGATCAAAGGCTTTGTAAATTATCTTCCACACTGTGATGGAAAACTCTGGGAACATTAAAAAAAATGCTATTAAGAGTTGCAACTGCTTTCTAGAAGTGGGTGGCTCGTGACTGGATCCCAGTGCTGGATGATGGGCTGTCATTCCTGTGCCTTCTCCTGCAAAAACTGCTGTCTGCAAACACCTTTTCTGGTGCTGGCATAACCCCAGCCTCATCCCCTCCCCTTCTTTTCCTTTAATAGCTCCTGAGTGGCATGCAGTACATTGTGCAACAGACTGCTCCCTTGGCCAGGAGTCCTTGCTCCATGTAGCCCAGCCTCACAAGGGTGGGGGCCTCCCCAGCCATCTCTGCGCCCAAGGAAGCCAACTCTTACCTCACAGCAGGAGTCTGGAAAACATCTCATCCTCCTCCCCATTAATTGCTTGGAAGGAGATGCTGCTGCAGCTAATAGCTTGAGGTAATTCACCTAATTTGCAGCTGGCCTGGAGCATCATGACCGTTGTGGGGGTTGGAAGTCAGAAGCTGCAAAGCAATCTTATAGATCACATTTTGTATAGGAGGCTGCATCACTACTGGATGGTACAGTGTGTCCCCAGATCATATCACCACGGACTCCTAAAAACTGAAGGAAAAAAAACAACAAACAAACAAACAAAAAATCAGGTTTCAGGCTCAATGATCTAAATTAAAGCATCTTTGCAGACTGACACCACATGTTATGCATGGTATGCTATATAGGAATATGCTATAGGCTCCTGCACAGGACCCTCTTAATTGTGAGAGATTACAGGCAAGGATACTAGATGGTGAGTAAAGCAGCAAATAGGGTAATCATCTCCAGCAGGCATCAGATGACGTGTTTGTTTCATCACCTCAGATTTTTTCAAGTGCCAGTTGCCCAAGCCAAGCTGCTGCTGGACTTACCAAACACCCCCAAATCCTGAGGGAGAACCTCAGGATAGCTGGACTCAACTTAGGCGAACACACCCTGAGCAGCCTCTTTTGCCACCCTGTAGTGACCTCCTTTTTTTCTTTTCTTTTTATTTCCCTACAGCTACAAATGCTGTAGCAATTACTTTACTCATATTTTTAAGCTTCTCTCCACCACTGTGAACAGCAGAAACTCTAGAAAAAAAAAAAAAAAAAAAAAAAAAAAAGTATTTCCTGGAGCTTCATTCATGTTCATTCATTTAGTGTAGCCTCAAGCAAACAGCTGAATGGGACACAGGATGAGAGACAGAAATACACTCATCTGAGGAAAAAATAGAGAAAGAAAAAAACCCTGTCCATGCCAAATTGATATTTCTCTTTCTATTAACAATTAGAATTTTGGAGCAAATATATTAACTACTTCTGCCAGCTTCTGCACGTCACTATGAAGGTTACAATGGCAGCTGCAGTGCATGGATTTGTGCTACAGCTGTCTGCAGAGCTCAAGAACCAGCCTCATGGGCAGAAAGGGGTTCAAAACTGAGCATTGTGCTCCAGGAAAGGTGGCAAAATTGCCTTTTCTGATGATAAGCAACCAGCTCAGCATCACAGTGCCATGGTATACTTCTGCTAAAATTAAATAAATTCAGCCAAATCCATTTCTTACTGTGTTAAAAAGGTATAACTCCTCTCTGAGACAGGTAACTTTTGTTAGGAGTGGTTCAAATAGATTTGATCTAACTTAAGTCCTAAAAAGGATGCAGTCTTGGTTGGGATTATCTTTTAGTAAGTGACCTACGAACTGAAGAATTTTTTTTTTTTTTTTTTTTTTTTGAAAAGGCTTCTTACTGATTTTGTGGAGTTTTGATCAAACAACTGTGGAATTGTCACACTAATGGAAACTTGTGATTTTTGGTGCTCCTGGTAGTTTGTATTCAGTGTAAGATAGGTTGTGAAATCACAAAAGGGCTGTAGTTATGTGAGCAGAATTAAAGGACACTTTTAGGAATGTTGAATTTGGTGGTAAATTCCTCTGAAAGCCTTGGCTTACACAAGGACTATCATGATTATTTTATTACTCAATGCCAGGTTTGCTATTCCCTTAGCCCATTTGATCTTAATGAGATCCACATTGCAAAAACCCCATGCAGTCTGTAGGGAATATATACAACCTTGCATGTTTATTTAATGTTGCTTACTTCAAGACCACTTAGGATGAGGAGAAAGAAGAAGGCTTGGTTTCTGAATGTGCAAAAGCAAAGGCAGATACAAGCTGTGTCAGAAAATTAGGGGCACACTTGGAATTAATTAGTGTCTATATTGCTTTGAGAATATTATACGCTGGGCTTGAGGAGTGCTGCTGATGTCATCTGTCATGAAAGCACAGCTGGAGTGCAGCATGGAGGCAGCAAAGTCCTGGGACAGGATCACACTCTTGGTATTGCAGCCGCAGCCACATGCAATTTTCTGGGAACTGACGCTGCCTCACAGACAAGAAAGCCACTCAGGAAGCAGAGCAGTGCTGGATCTGTCCCCACAGGCAGGAGGGAATCCTGCCCGAAGGGAGAGCAAGGTGTTCTTCGGACCTGGTGTGGCACAGACATCCACTGGGTCCTGTGTGCTTGTCCAAGCCCTTGCCAGCTGGGTCTGCCTGCATCTGCACACCAATCTCTGAATGTGGCAGGATGCTTCTTGAACCAGCATTACAGAGGCATCCCACACACCTGACCTGTCCAGTCCCTGCAAAGCACCCAGAGCAGTCAGATGAGGCTGGCAGAAGGAACAAGCAACTAGCCCAATTTAGGGACAAGAAGGGAAAGCTTTTGCTGATGTGGCATCGCCTAGGTCCTGCTGATGACCTCAAAGCACATGCTGGGTACTGAGCTCAGATTGGTGGTCACGGCTCAACACATAAACCTTGATCCAAGCATATTCTCTCTCAGGGTAGATCTGAACCAAGCAGCAGGGAAAAAGGTCTGGTTGAAATGCTAGCTAACTGTACTCTGATTTTCCAGGTGCTGTCATAGCGTAAACTTGGAAAAAGAGGAAAAGAGACAAGCTTCAGGTCAGGCAGAGCTGAGTATAAATCAGAATTAAATGGACTTTGCATTATGACTGTAACTGCAGATCAGTTTTCTCCAGAGCTACCTCACATACAGTTGATGAGCAGCATGCACCTTTCCCCTAGCTCCATCTGTTGTGACATTGCTGTTTACTCGATCACTTTGGTGTGATCCTAATCAGTTTAAGACTGGGCTTCTTCAAACCCCAAGGCAAACAAGAAGCTCCTGCCCAGGATGAAGTCGTCTTTGCAGAAGTGGGGGCCATTTCCTCCTGCTTCAGCCCTTTTGTCTCTTAACTTTGAGCAGAACATTCCCCATACATTAGTGCTAAGTGATGTTAAATTTACAAAATTGCAGTTGTCTGTACAGGTATGGACAGAGTTTGGCTTTCCCTTCACCCATTCCTAGTAACAGAGCAGCATTTCATCTGTGTTTACAGCTTGGTAAATGCAATGTCATCTTTCAGTTCAAATTTGGCTGCACTGTGAATTGTTTTGCTCTCTTCCCTTTCCTGCCCAGCTGGAAGTGAATCCCTCTCCAGTCCTTTATGGAATGGGAGTGGAGAGTGGAGAGAGAAGGGAAAAAAAAACTGGCAAGGAAAATGCTTGTTCCAGATAAAGTGAAGTAAGCTGAAGTTAATTGAGGCAGTGTCACCTCTTCAGGGATAAGCTGATGCTTGCATCAACACTGTTTTTTTTGGGGTAGCATCTGCATGGAGAGTAGAAGCAGCAAGGTTCAGCAGGCTGGGGGAAGAGGAGTGACTGCTGGCTGGTGGTTTGGGCACAGACCCGAGAAACAAGCGTGTGCTGTCAGTGCCCTGAGGTGGGGAGATGGAGGGGAAGTGCCCTGCTGTGCCATGCAAACTGTGGCTGACCCCAGCTTGTGTTCATCAGCAGTGATAAAGCCGTGTCTGGGTGTAGCAATGCAGCCGCTTTCCTCCTTCCCTGAGAGCAGGGTAAAAATCATCGCCTTGACGAAGCATTTGAAGCAAAGCTGTGATGCACCAGGCTCCCACCGAGCCCCAGCCTGATGCTGCAAACAGCCTGGAGCATGACTCAGTCCCATGTCCTCCTCCCATTACCACCAGGACACCAACTGGGGCTGCAGGAGGGGCTCTGCAGGCAGCGGTCAGAGAGAGTCACCTTCTCCCCTGCATACGTGACGCTTGCAGAGCAGGAAAGGTCAGACTGTGCAGACAGTGAGGTTTTGGGGTTTTGCTTCTGGAAAATACACTGTGGGTTTTTTTGTCAGGCTTGAAGGTTTTTTTGTTTTGCTTTGTTTTGTTTTGTTTTTCTGCAAGTCATCTCAACAGCAGCCTGCCTGCTGTCTACTGCCACTATGCTGCTCATTGCAGACATCAGTTTGAACATGCATTCTGCTACCAGCTTGGGAAACCTACAGTCTCCTGCAAAGGTTTTAAACTTACAAGCAGCTGCAAGAACTGAGCAAGCAGCTGAGGCTGGACCAGAAAGCCAGAAGCACTGGCATAATTAAGCTGAGGCTGTTTAGATTGGTGACACCAGTTGTGAAGCTTCAAGATTATCCATCCACCTCCTAATTGCTTTGATATTCTTTATTCTCCCTGCAAGGGAATTAGTCTCTGAAAGAGGTGGTAGAAAGAAGAGTGAGGAGCATGGCACAAAGAAGTAAAGAAAGGCTGAGTGGAGTTGTTTTTTTTTTTTAAACAACAAAATGGGGAAAACCTGTAGTTTCTGCAAGGCGGGATACAACAATAAATAGAAAATTCCTAAGGTTCCTAATTAATACTGGCTCAGAATCTCAGATACAAAACCATGCTATTTCCTCCTGTTTATTACCATACCACCTTCTTATCAAGACAACAATATTGTATATGTAAACAACCATAATGTTGATATGATGTTAAATAGGGAAGTGTAATCCATCTGTTCACTCGTACAGCAGCTCTTTTGTTTGGGGCAGTTTTTCTTGCAGTGAATACTTGCTCTGGGATCACTCCAAGTGTATTATGTTTCCTAAACCTGTTTGGGGGCATGGCACGCCATGAAAGAAAATCAAAACAACAAGGAGAAAGCTGCACAGAGTTCCCAGCACCTGCAGCATTGCACCTATGGAAGATTCCTTCACCCTGGGGTGCTTCAGAAGGACTTTGCTGAAAGTTTCTTCTTTTTGTAACAGTCTTGTTCATTTACACTGTCTGACTTTGTAGTATTGTTCATAATTTCATCCACATTCTCATGGGTATTTTTTCCTGAAAATATTTGCTTGCCTCTTTCCCACAGCTCAAAGAAAGCTGTCTCCCATTCACAAGCAGACCAGCATACTCACACACCAGTATAGCAATGCAATGATAATCATGACTTAGAGCACATCTGGACTTCACCAGCAAGCCTGTGATAATCTCCTGAATCCCACCCCAGTAGAAAAGGATAGGTATTCCCTTCTGTGACCCACATGTGACTACCTCCCCTCATTTAGGGCTAGATGAAACTAATCTACACTCCACCACAGAATGCAGAAATGGCCATGTCTGTTGTTTTTATTATTATTATTACTATTATTATTATTATTATTATTATTATTATTCTTTTCCAATGGTTCACTGTCTTGAAACCTTCACTGGACTCACAAGCGTGCCTCAGACTTTCAGTGTCACAGACTGTTTTAGTTCTGTCACCCCAAAAAGTGATCTCACAGGTGAAATTGTTCAGCATCACAAAAGCAGAAAATAAGTGGGCTCACCCACTAGTGTGCAACGAAGTATTTTTTCTGGTAGTAACCATGCTTGCAGTTTGCTGTGGCTGTATGAGTGCCACCAGGTTCATTTCCAGCAGAGGGCAGAAACAGACATGAGGTTCACCAAGCTCGAATTTGAAGTGGGTTTTTCCAGAGCTGCTCAACAGAGGTGGGCCCAGACCAAGATTTTGCATCCAAAGGAGACTTGAGAGCATTGAGTGCTGTGCTTGAACCTAAACTGAGAATTCACCGCAGTTGTGATGTTCTGATGAAAATTTTACATCCAAACACCATCCGCCTTTGGGAATACTTGTGTGTCTGTTTGCACTTCATCCATGTCATTCAAGCCTTTCTCAGATTTAGAGTTTCTCACTTCCAGGGATATGAAAAGTCATTATTTTTTGAAGCCTACTTCTCATTAAGTTTAACATACCTCTAATTTCTTAGACTTAATGTCATTATATGGTCTGCAGAGCACACTGCTCAATGGCACCCAGAGGACTATGGTATTGGTAGTTCATGGCAAGGCTACAGAAATGAAGAAGGAATTATATTCAGGAAAAGAGTGCCTGTGCTAAATAGGTGCTACAGCAAAACAACCATTTCCATGCAAACAGCACATCCCAGAATGTGAAGTTAAAATAATATATGAGAACCTCTATTTTGGGAGTGGACTGTATTTCAAAACCTCTATTTTTCTTCTTCTTTCCCCTTTGGATCTTTTCCCATCTATCTTTGCCACCCTCTCCTGCTTACTAGTGGTGACCCTGCCAGCTTTGCACTAGAAGGACAAAAAAGCCCCACAAAAGGTGCTAGTTTTACCTCCCCATGAGTAAGATGGCTTCAGAGACGTCAAGGTTCCTTGCGAGGTAATTAATTTTCTCACCCTGTTCCCTGAAGAACATTTCTGTAATAATCTGGCTGAAAAAATATGCACAAAGGAGGAGTGGTAACTTGTAAGTTCTACCTCAAGAAGCACATTTTCTACAAGCAGTTTATATTCCCAGAGATCATCATCATGCACTAAAGTTCAAGTCACTTTTCTTAGTATTGTTGGTAATCAAGAGTTTCTGTGGCCCTTGGTTTTACCTTCCTCATGAACTCAGACCTGCAGGCTTCTTTTCACAAGCGTGCAACCTTCTTTGGGATTTCCAAAACATGGGTTGAAGGACTAACCCATACATTTGTTTTGCTGCTTTAATTTGGTGAAAGTCTTACTGCATCCATTTAGCTGTGGTAATGGTGGGTAATCAGAAGATCATTAGCTTAAAACTTTCAGCAGCATGAAGCAAGAAAATGCCTTCA
>CM021729.1:62510457-62524462 GCA_011074415.1 Stictonetta naevosa | reverse complement strand
TTCTTTCCTTCTTTCCTTCTTTCCTTCTTTCCTTCTTTCTTTCTCTCCTTCTTTCTTTCTTTCTTTCCATTATTTTCTAACCAAAATTTTCTAACCAAAAGCAGCCTTTACCACTGGTATGGTTTGAGTTTATTTATGCATTTATTTGTTGTAAAGTAGTAACGGATTTTTTCAACTGTGCTGATGATGCTGCCTCCTGGCATCCTCAGTACTGGTTGCTTTTATCCTGTGCTTGCCTCTCAAAGCCACAAGAAGGTGGTTGTGCATGGAAACAACCCCCTCCCGCCCAAAAAAAACCACCTTACTGCAGGCAATACTCAGAATGACAGAGATGTTTAGCTTACATGTTCTTTTCCAGAGTCTCTGTTTCTGTATGCCTAAATTGGCTGGCATTTTTAAGTATACGCTTGGATGAGGAGACAGAGGAGGTCAGGCTATACATACTTGGAAAGGAAGACACCCGAATAAGGAGGAGGAATGTATGTCCTTGGGTATATACATTTCCGCTGCTGGCAGTCACCTCAGCCTCGTACTGCCAGGCTGCCCTCTTTCACTGAGCTGCTCAGATTCATTAGTCATGTGTTGGTCAAATCTTAACGTGGTATCTAAAATCAGTCATGACTATGGGACAAAACATGTCTTTTCATCCTGGCAGCAGAGAAGGGGATGGAGGGGGGGGGGGGGGGTCGAGGGATTTACTTTCCAAGCAGTACTGATGACTCTTTAGTCTTTACAAAAATGAAAGAAATATGCTGTCTTCTAAAACATTCATCTTAAGGGAGGTTTTCAGGTACAGGGGAAAAAAGAAAATCAATTGAAAAGACAAGTCATCTGTGCTGTCCCGTTATTCCTGTAGTGTAGAGATGATTTGAAAGGAGGAGATAGCCACAGTCCTTGGACCAAATGGAATTTTCCTTTTTTCCAGATAACATTGTTTACAAGCGGAAACAATGAAACCCACATACACAAAAGGCCTTTTTTATTTTTATTTTATTATGCTAGATAATCATTTAGGCAAAATTCAGTTTTCTTCCTGTCTTTCAATAAATTGCTACTTTATAATCTCAGAGTAGCAGCATAGAGCTTTCCCAGATTCCTATCGCCAGCCCAGTGCTTCCCATAATCCCATAAAATCCAAATCCTTAGCACAGATCTCCAAAAATTAAAGGGGGTTCGATCACTGGACTTGTATCTTCAGCACCCCCAGCCCCCATCAGAGCAATCTGCAATGCACTGGCTGCATGGGGCAGCAGCGGGGGGACGTTCAAAGCCAGCCTGCTCACAGACTTGCCGCAGGCTCAGCTCGGAGGGGGACTTGATGGTTTCCAGCTGTGCTTATTCTTTGGTTTCCTGGCTTTCCGCAGCCATCACATCTGCCATCACACGGTGGAGGCTAGAGAGGCTGCGGGGAGGTTCCTGGCTGCTCTGGGGCCACTCTGACAGCACAGCACAGACACCATTGGAGGTAGGCCTCCGTGAGCCACCGAGGCCTGCACTTCATCCCCTCACCTTCTGCATGGCTGGAGGTGGGACATCGTGACATACCCATTGCCAGTGTGGAAAGAGGCAAGCCTGGTGGCTATGATGCCATTGTGGAACACTAATTTGTGTCTGTAGCATTACAGCAGGGACCTCAGAGTTGTTTCAGAAAGTCAGTGAAACCAGGATAATGTTGGCAGCAAGGCATGTGGCCCAGCAGCAAAGATACTCTCAATGCTAATAGAATTATTGTGCCATTTGAAGCTCAAACCCAGGATTCACTTGCTCCCAACAAGCCAAAATGTGTGGTTTGGCAGCATTTCAAGAGCATTGCTTTTTTTTGCGTTCCACGCAAAGCTGATGCTGCTCTTTGTGTAGACACAGTCTCTGCCCCAAGGAGTTAACAGTCCCTGCTGTTGCTGTCGCTAAGTTTTGTGCTGATGCTTTTAAATGGAGCATTTGAAAGAAGATCTCCTCCTCCTCCACATCTCCTCCCATGCCTTTTCTCCACCACTCCTAAATGACGGGAGTTTCTGAGGATGATGATCTTTTAAAAGATACACACTTTAAATGATGATCTTTAAAAGATATATCACAAAATTTGTGCATGTGAAGAAGAGGAGCAAATTTATTGTTCTTGGTGGTGCCTGAAAGGCAGAGTGGAAACCAACAAACTAGAATGGGAAGGGAGAAAGGGAGAAATATTCTTGTCTTGCCAAGGATATTGAAATGACCTCTTCCTGCTCTGTACAGGGAGTCCCCTTACTCTGAGAGAAAACCTGCTCTTTCTTGTACACAGAATCTCCCGTAATTCCAGTAATGTAAGGCCAATAAATTTTTGGTGTAACAAAGCCCATTCTCCTGACTGACTAGGAAGCAGAACAGGGAAGTCCTGCTGCCTCTTATTCTTAGATTTCATCCAGGGGAGCACGGCTATTTGTTTTGCAGAATGAGCAGCGTAAGGAGCGCTGCAATTTGAGGAGCAGCGCTACTCTCAGCCCCTGCTTGACTGACTGACCAAAAGAGCATCTGGAAGCCACCCGCCCCAAGCCACAATAAGTGCATTGCTCCAGCATTCCTGGGAATGTGCTGAAATAGGGGGGTATGTTGCTAGTTTGAAGATGAGGGATTTTGCTGTATTGCGCTCCTTTCAAGTGCTAATGGGAGTCACATGCTGAACTACCTCAGCATGCAGACAGTGGTGTAGACCGCTTCATGTAAAGCCGCTTAACTCACGTTAGCCCTCCCCTGACACTGAGAACTTGATTTTGACCTCAATCATTAACTCATCATTGCCTACAAGACTTGTGTGTTTTGAGGCAGTAACTGATTTCTGGAGTTCACGGAAGATAGGCATGTTACTGTGTGAATGACTTTACAGAGGTTTTCTTGTTAGGCATTAGGTCTCCACAAAACATAATCCTTCACTTATTGCAGTAAATAAAACTTTGGATGAATCACGCTGAGGATGAAAACAGGTCACAGCTCAAAAGGCAAAAAAGAACAATAGGGTCCAAAAGCGTTTGGCTGAGAATATGTCCTTTAATGAAACAAATTCAAAAAATATCCTAGCAATGTTCATGAAGATGCTGTAAATCATGGTATTCAAAAAGCTTCCTTAGCAAGTTTTAGAGATTGTTATTAAAAATGTAAACACTACACATAATACCAGTCTTTTTATAAAGAGAATTTTTAAGCATTTTGCCTCAGGATTTTTCACCCCCAGCTGCTTAGACCTCCGGATAGATTGTCAGCATCCCCATTCACCTTCTGGTGAACATGCACAATGGATCTTTTGGAAGCTGGTGTCATCTATGCTTGCAACCAGTTTCTTCTACCTGAAGGAGAAATAGTCACCCCTCCTCTACCTTGCCCTGAACTCTGAAATCAGAAGGTCATGGGGTCTCAAACATGCAAGTCCTGGGAGCAGACACTCATTCAACCCACCAAATGGGGAAACACTGTTGGTATGGTTAAAACAAACAAACAAACAAACAAACAAGCAAACAAAATAACTTCACCTATTCACTGCTTATGGGACCAGGTACCCACCTGGTCAGGGTTGTGAGAAGAATTGTCATTATTGCCTGTATTCACCCTCAGCTGGAAAGGACAAAGGGTGAAGGGTGCATTTCACTTAGGTCATTCTGCTGTCCATAAACCTTAAGAGTGCCTTGAGGAAGAAAAATTGGCTTCTGGCATACACATAGAGGAAGTCCTTCTTTCTTGTCCTTGCAATCTGCTATTTTCCTAAAGATTTCAAACAGATTTTTGCTGTGTATCAGAAAGTAAGACACATTGCTAGGACAATAGATCTGTGACCACAAAGCTGAAATAGTACACAGAAGATATTGCCTGAAGAGGAGGTGGATTTCTGGTCTTTTTGAGGGTATGAATCTTGCCCTGTAGATGCCAGCTGAATGGAAAGAGGCACTGTGACACGTCTGTTTCCAATGATTCAAGTATTACTCCACCTGAGTCAGGATTCCTTTTTATTACCAAGAGATTGTGTTAAACCCCTAGCTTCAGATGTTCTTTCTGACTAGCAAGAACTTGGTGGCCTTCAGCAGAAAGCAGTCAAAATGGGACATATTTTTAAAGCTTCTTCTTAAAGCAGCTCAAGAATGGGGCCGCAGCACTGGCCATCCAGAGGTAAGCCTCTCAGTATATAATGTTGAGCAGCCTAGCACCTCAGTCTGCTTCATCCTACTCAACTTTAACAATTCAAAACTTCGATGAGAATTTTTGCTTAGAAGAGAAAAAATAAAAATAAAAGGTTCAATGTATTTGTGTAGGTTGAGGTGCAAAAGACCAAACTTCACGTCAAGCATTTTAACAATCTTTTATTTATAATTCCACTTTTCTGTGGGGTAAATGCTTCTGTAGTTCTCATTAACCTTCACAGGGCTTATGGAGCTACCCTCAATGAGAAGAAAATATCGAAGTTTTTAGCTTTCATGCACAGCTGGTGAGATGGAGACTGATTTTTGACTCAGGGTCTTCTATGAACAGGTTTCCAGGACAGTTTGAATAGATCAGTCTCAGGCAGTAGGTTTACAATTTTGCTGTTGCCTCTTATTGTGGAATCCATTTAATGACATATTTGAACAGTGTATGTTCTTCTTCATTTCCCTGTACCATCAAACAATCCAAAATTTCACATTTTTAAAATTACCATTATTCAACTGATTTAAGCCCAAACACACAACGGCAGATCAGTTTCCTAATTCTCATTGGGGAAAAAAAAATATAATAAAGTGCCTATTTTAATCACTCATTGTTGAATTTCCAGTTGTTAATTTGGTCCCCAAACTAGTGAGTGCCTTTCTCAAATCTTCAGTGTAGAACAGTAGGAGTAGGCAAAACCATACAGCACAGCCTGTTTCTAATTACACTCTCATATTTCCTCTTAATGAACAAAAAATCTCCATTCTGTGCATTGCCTGTTAACCCCTGGAAAGGTCAGTGCCTTGCTCCTGTAATGCAGCACACGTTTTCACCTTCCATTTAACACAGTTATTGCTTTCTGGAAATGAGGATGTTTCTTGCCTAGGCTGGTGCAGTTTTAGGCTGGCCCTTTTCATTCAATGTGTGTATCTGAAAGCTCACTTAGTCTGGCCTCCAGTACATACCCATCACAGACTTTCCCTTGCCTACTCATCATTTGTGTACAAAATTGGTAACTGATAAAGCATGTTTGTCAAAAATAAATAAATAAATAAATAAATAAATAAATAAATAATGATTTTAAAAAATCTACATACCCTTGGCTTGAAGATCTTATGCTATGGTATATCAAGGCCTTGGATTCAGGTATTTCTGGACCTGTACAACCTGACATCCATTATTTCCATCAGCAAAACTGTAGGAACCTTCAACCAGTGTTCTTCTGCCTTACTAGACAGCAAAGGTGGGCTTTTTTTTGCTCCTTTCTGTCATGGAGGGAAAAATATGTATATATTATGTCAGGAAACTATTTCCAATTAACAAGCCTCTAATTACTTATTCCATTATTGAGAAATAAAATTAAACAAACTCTTAGACAGACATTTCAGTTTTGCTCCTGACACATCTCCTTCTTTGATGTGGCACAGGGTTGCACAGGGGCTGGGGCAAGTGTGTTGGGATTCCTTGGCTTTGGTCTTCTCGTTCCTTACTCCACAGCTCCAGCATCGGCTCCTCTCCAGTCCCCCTCAGAGCTCTGTGTTATCCTGTCTCCTCCTTGCCTCTGCTGGGGCAACTCTCCACTCTGCTTTGCCTGGGAACTGAGAACCTGCCTGCTCCTGAAACCAAACCTAAAAATCAAAAAGAGATGTGGCCTCACATCCATTTCATGGCACAACTCAAAAGCCTGAACTGGAGCTATTTCTGGTTTCTCTCAGTTCTGAGGAGGTCACAGTCAGGCTGACAATGTCTCCAATGAGTTACCATCGAAATTACCAAAACTTCCTCTGTGCTTTGGACACCCTCTTCCTACTAACATAAATGAGAACTGGACACCCAGATGTCTTCTAAAACCACAGTCCAAGCCAGCAAACTTCTGGCAGCTGCTCAGTAAAGCAAAAGTGGCATCAGGGAAGGTAGTCTCAACTGTTAAAAATATAGGGCTAGACTTTTATCAGTCTTAAAATGTCTTTAGTCGATGAAGTCAAGGGGTCTGTTCCCCTAACCTACCGGCATTAAACAAATACTTTATACTTGCTTTTCATCATTGCCCTTACTCTGCCTGCCCTACAAAGGCAACACAAAGGAATGACAGGAACATTTGCAAACAAATGCTGCAAATATTATGTGTGGGTTTGTAAACACAAGCAGTGATTCAGCGCTAAATAACAACAGATTGCAGCAGGCACACAGGCCTTCAATTATTAACTAAAGAGGCTGGGCTGGCCCAAAGTCTTCCCTCTGCAATGGGTGAGGCAGAGAGGGGGCATTTCACTGAGTGTGCAGGGTCGGGCTGATGGGAAGGCAGAGTGGTGGCACTCATCTCCCACCATCAGCAGGCAGAGCAGACGGAAGGGTTCAGTGTGGGTTTCTGGATTGTGTGGGCTTTGCTCCCAGGGTGGTGGGAAGAGACTTGAGATGTCCCTACCATGGTGGTTCTCCTCACTCTCCCTTAGTATGGAGCTGGATCCAAACCCACATGTCCTTTCCACCTGAGATGCCCCAGAGTGTCCTACCCTGTTCCAGAAAGACCTCCAGAAAGCTGTGTGCACCCTCTGCTTCTGTGCCACATCTCAGATACCCCCTTGTATCCAGGTAGAATGAGATAGTGGGGTGAATTCCATTTTACAGCCTGGTTTTGAGGCTGGAGGTCAGCAGCACTGCAACCCTTGCCTTCAGCATCCCTGAGAAACAAAACTGAAGTGTAGGAGAAGCAAACCACATGGAGGGCTGCTGGCTCTGCTGCCTGGTGTCATTGCCTCTCCCATCGTGGCTCGCCTTTGTACTCCTGTGTTCGTGCACCAAAGGGGGAGCTGAGGAGAGCAGACACCAAAAGATCCCTTAGCCACCTTCTTTCTCAGTGTGATACTGCCCCAAAAAGCTGCATCAGAACTAGTCCCTGAAAGCCTCAGTGGGAACTAGGTAAAAAGGGGGGCATAGGGGGCTCTTGGGAACAGAAAAAAGCAGAGATGGTGTCTTGTGAGCTGTCTTCATCCATGCTGTTCTAAACAGAAAGACATCTTTCCCTCTTTCTTCCCATGTTTATTTTGTTTCTATTTTTTTTTTTTTCATTTTATTTTACTATATTTTTAGCTTGATTGGTAAGTACAGCCTTCAAAGTGCTGACATTGGAGTTAAAAAAATGAGAGAGCTGGCTTTACTGGTGGCAGTAGGAATTGCAGCCCCACCAGAATGCCAAAGGCTCCTGTCTATAAGGTCTGTTCAGACATGGGGATCACAGGTGAGCTGCCGAGGACAGAGATATGCTGCTGACCTAACTACAGGAGACCTGTCTGTGAGAGCAGGTGGCCTCGGAGCTGTGGTGGAGCTGCATCTCGTGTAGAGTTGAGTGTTGGAGCTGTGAGCGAGTTTACAGTGAAGGTTTAAGCCAGAAAAAAAGGAATGCGCCTGTGGTAACACACCCAAGTAGTGAGCTCCTAGACTGGTCATTAATTAAAACCTGGAGACTGGGTAAATTACTGTAATAGGAATGTTATTTAATGAAGGGGGTGTGTGCTCTAGGGGAAGAGTGTGTCTCCCAGAACCTGACATCATTCCTGTATTTTCACATATCTGGAAGGAATTTCTCCCTAAACACATACACATGACTTTTTTTTTTTTTTTTTGTCCTCGATATTCATCACTGGGTAAACCCCATTGACTGTAACAGAGTCACCTGGAATGAATTTTCCTGTGCCTTGGAAGAATATATTGTGCATGGGTCCTGCATACATTATTTAAATGGCAGTACTAAGAAAACAGAATGAAATGTATTCATCAGCCTGACTGCCAGAGGTGTTGCACATCTGCAGGTCCCATTTAAGCCCAGTGGAAAGTGGAGGCTGAGGCATCTCCTCTTTTGCTTTCTGAGGACTGAATAATTAATCGAGAGGTTATAGAAGGTTTTTAATGCTGCAGTCAAGTCATTATAAGCAAAAAGCTACAAAATAAAGTTCAGAACAATGAAAGCATCAGTTCATTAATGGAACAGTTCCAGCCATCTGGCATTCATATGGTCTGTGCTGGGGCTGCTATTGTGCAGACATAAATGACCCAATCTTACCTTCAAGCAAGAGCTTTCATTAACTGAATATTTCCAAATTCTTTACAGTTCAGCTAATATTACAGGTTCTGTCCTGTGGTGTTTTTTTGTTTGTTTGTCTGTCTGTTTGTTTTTTTTTTGGGGGGAGTGATCTTATTTATTAATTTATTTATTTTGTTCTGTTACTGAACAGAACAAAAACAGTCCTAAGCCACATCTCCTTCGGGGATGTGTGTTCCCAATCTCCCTGTGGGCATGGCATCTTTTGGAAAACTTTTAGTGGTTCTTAGTGCCAAAGCTCTGGAAGAGAGAGAAGAGGCAAACTGTATTTCAAGTGAAAATAACAACACTGATTATAAATACTGTTGCTCCAAATGAAAGTGATTCTAATGTAGGACCGATTTTCTCATTTGTCATTATTTAACTTTTTCAAATGAAACCTTCAGCAGCTCTTCAGAGATCTGACATTTAAGCAGACCAGGTTATATACAATACAGAGACATCCATCAGACTGTTCGAAGCGTTTTTTCATTAACATACTGTTTTATTAAGAGTACAGTGTTCAATATACTGGTGGCAAAATATCATTCAGTTCCAGGTGAAAGGGCACAGAGGGTTAAATCACGCATTCTGGGTGCTGCCTGTGTTAACTAAGGATGTCCATGGGGAAGGACTCTACATTAGCTGCATCTCACAGCTGCAGCCAAATGAGCAGCCTCAGTAGGGGTGTCGAAGCAGTGCACCCCTCCAGATCTTGCTTCACTTGCTGAGGCTAAATCTCTTGGTCGTCTCCTTGCATCCTCACCAGAAGGGTGATTTCAGTCCTTCCATGGCAGACCTGGGCCCTGTGCTTGACCAAGAGACAAATGAGAACAACAGTCACACTCTAGTTTTCCCCAAATGCCCCAAAACCCAACATTCCTAGTGAAGTTAACAAAATGCTAATAGGGTTTAAGTGTCCTGGCAGCTACATGGGCTATTCACTATCTTGTATAAATGCACATCCTCCCCAAAACAGGGGCAGTGACAACAGGCTGGTTACACCTGCAACCAAGAAGGGCAGATGCCACATTGGGCTCTTCAGCAGTGGCAGACACCTTGGCCCCAACAATGCCAGCATCCCACGCTCCACACAGCCACTGGATCTTGCATACTCCAGTACTTGATGCTATGTGGCTCAAAAGATTATTAACTGCAATGCTGAGGATTATGGTCCTAAGCAAGTTACCATCGGATTATCCAGTAACATGTTGAGCGTCTTTGCATATCTGACAATAACTTTCTCAAAGCGTCTTACAAACCCCAGTGCAATCATCTGTATTGGGTTTACGTGGCAAGGTTTTGGTAGTAGGAGGGGCTGCAGGGCTGCCTCTGTGTGCAGAGCCCAGCAACTGCCCCATGTCAGAGCAGAGCCAGCTCCAGCTGCTCTGAAAGGGACCTACTGCTGGCCAGAGTCAAGCCATGAGCAATGGTGGGTGGGCCTCTGAAGGAGCAGAGTTAAGGAAGGGAAAGAAGTGCAAGAAGGGCATGAGCAGCTGGGAGAGAGGGGTGAGAGCTGGCCCTACAGCCCCCAAGGTGAGTGCAGCGGGAGGGCAGGAGGTGCTCCAGGCACGCAGCAGCAGTTCCCCGGCTGCCTGTGGAGAGGCCCCTGGTGGAACAGGCTGTCCCCCTGCAGCCCATGGGTCCCACATGGAGCAGATCTCCATGCTGCAGCCTGTGGAGGAGCCCCTCGTGGAGCAGGTGGATGTGGCCTGGAGGAGGCTGCAGCCCATGGAGAGCCCCTGCAGGAGCAGGCCCCGGGCCGGAGCTGCAGCCTGTGGAGAGGAGCCCACGCAGGAGCAGGGGGTCTGGGGGGAGCTTCCGTGGGGGACCCATGCTGGAGCAGTTTGCTCCTGGGGGATGGATGGACCCCGTGGTACAGAGCCATGTGGGAGCAGTTATTGAAGAGCTGCTGCCTGTGGGCAGCCCCCGCAGGCTCCGTTTGGGAAGGACGGCATCCCGTGGGAGGGACCCCGTGTGGAGCAGGGGCAGAGAGGAACCATGAAGGAACAGCAGAGATGAAGTGTCAGGGACTGACCACAGCCCCCATTACCTGTTCCCCTGTACAATTTGGAGATGAAGTAGAAGAGGGTGGATGCGGGGGAAGGTGTTTGTAGTTTGCTTTTAATTTACCACTGTTCCAGCTTGTTAGTAATAGGTAATTAATTACATTAATCTCCCTATGCTGAGTTTGTTTTGCCCATCATGATTTCATGATTACTGCTGAGTGATCTTCCTGTTCTTATCTCAGCTCATGAGCCTTTTTTTTTTTTTTTTCCCGCATACTTTTTTCTCCCCCTCTTCTTTTAAGGAGGGGGAGTGAGAGAGCAGTTGTGGTGCAGTTCAGCTGCCCAGCAAGATAAAACCACCACATCATCTCAGGGCAACATGGATGCTGCAAGCACCAGGGCAAACAGAGTCAACACACTGGTCACCCAGACAGTTGCTGCTCTCCTGTCTGGCACGACACTGATCCAAACATCTTGACGTGGCCCAGATCTTGTCACGGAGATGGTAGGGCACAACCATCCAGGATGGCCATGGGCAGAAAGTCTTTTCCCAAAGGCAAGGCCTGTCTTCCAGGCATTATAGAGTCATGTTAGCTTTCCAGCAACCAGCTATGGTGCAGGAGAACCAGCAAGCTCTAGGCTGAGCAGCACGAGCCAGAGAGGGAGAGAATTTGTGTGGAAAAAGTAGCTCCTTGACTTAAGAGCTCTCCAGGTTTCAGAGTCCATGGCTCATAGGATGCTGCACAAAGCATCTCTAAGTACATGGCAGGAGGCTAGATGAGATTGAACCAGGGCAGAAGAACTACAATGACACAAAGATGCTGTGGCTTTGGGGATAGTGTTGTTTGTTTTCTGCATGACTTTTGATCCATCTGAAGGTGCTCAGGAGAGCAGTACACTTTCCAGCCATGGGATAATGTTGTTATTTGCTCAAACTTCTCTGCACCCTGCTCTAAATAGATACCTCCAATGTGAGCACTGGGGTTCTGGTATTATAGATATAACAAATAAGTAAAATTTCAAACTCTAGAGAGTACTTTCTTCTGCCTGCATTGCTGTTGCTGCTCTTCATAACATAACACGTGTTTCAGCAATGCACTATGGACCACAGTATTTTAGGAAACTGGAGCATTTTTAAAAGCTGCTTACTTATAAGGCCATTTCATCTGATCAATAGAAAGTGTATGTTGAAAATATCTTTCAAGTTCTCCAGTCATTCCTATCTCAGAGACAGTGATGTTCACCATTTTTTTATTCACTAAGATACTAATAATTGCCTTCTTATCTAATGCTTCCTTCAAAACACCCACTGCACTGAAAGATACAACACATTCCCAATCTGAAATGAAATAGCCATCATTAAAAGAACTCCACAGTACGCTGCACAGAGAAGTGCCAGAGTGAAGAGACATCTTAACTGTAAATTCCCTGAATTTTTATTTGATAATTAAAAACACCAGAGGTACTTTCCAGGCCCAGACTGAAGAGGAATGAGATGTCTAACTTTTCTGGAACTGCATGAGTAATCTTGCAGACACGCAGCTCAAACTTTATGAACACTGGGAATTAAATGTAAATATATCAATGTGTGTACATGCTAAGCATATTTATGATTTGAATTGATTCACAAAACCAAGCACATGGAACTTATGTGGTTTGTTCTGGAAACAGACGCTTTTTCCAGACTGAAGGATGTGAAAACTACTTCCCTATCTAATGTGATTCAGTACATCTGTATGTGATTACAGAAACACGTTGCAGACTGCAGAGCAGCATAGCCAAGTCTCATAGAAGTTACATTCATTAAACCCTGCTGGACCATGTGATCTTCCCCGGACCTTCAATATTTGCCTGTTTCTAGGCTTACTGAAGATCCCCTATATTTTCTAGTCAGAGAAAGAATGGAGGACTGAGATTTAATTAATCATGTTAGCCCTTAAAAAATAACAAGTCACTGTTTCAGGGATGTCTGAAGCTACTAACAGAAATCAAAGGAACTAGAGAGCTATTGCTGCTTAAAGTATATAATTTCACCACTTCTATGGACTAAGAAATGCTTTTTTTTTTTTTTTTTTTTTTTTTAAGTGTATGTCATCATTTTGCCATCACATAACTCCTTCTCATGCATAGAGCAGCATTTTCCTTCAAGCACATCTAAGACTGCTATTTTCCTTCAGGTGTCAGTAACTCAAGTCACTGCCAAGAAGGTCCTGACTACCAAAGTCATACTGTAACCATCCTAGCTGAGACACTGATTTTATGGAGGTAAGTGCTGGTAATTCCCGATTCAGAGATGCTGTAGCTCTTCCCACAAAATGCCTTCCTACCTGCACCATGCCAGTGAAACATGCTCCTGCATGCTCAGGGTGGTAGGTCTCACCACCGACATGTGAGCCCTGTCAGGTCATTCCTCACTTGAAGCTTTGATAATTTGTGTTAATCTTGGTTGTTGTAGGGGCATCTGGGCAACTGCATGAGCATGGGATAGGAACTGTGGACATATGCAGGCAGTTCTGTCCCAAGAAGTCAAGGAAAATCCTATTTCCAATGAAGCTACTTATGGAAAGCATATTGCTACAGAACTGGAGGAATCACTTTTACTCTCTGAAGACCTGCTTTTCAAACAGTATGTGATGCAGATGACTCCAGTTCTGCCCTAAGGGCAGGACACCTGTCAGATTTAACCATACCGTTTTAAGTGTGCAGTTGTCCAGACTGGATGCAGCCTGTGCATTGACGGGAAGCTATCAAGAACTGTCCTGGTCCTTAGTGTATGGATGTTAAACCAGGTATTACAGCTTGTGACAGAACATCCATGTTGGCCTCATCTGCAATCACTTGATAACTTGCTTTGAGCATAGAAGAAACCAAACATTTTGCCAAGTCAATGGCTTGCTGAATACTTTGCAAGTCCTTTGAGCATGTTGCATACCAATCTCTGTGCTAAAGCACAGTGCTGAGCACAGAATAAAGTCCAGGATTTTGTGGGGCATAAACATCTGTCTTCGTGAAATAAACACACATACACAGACATACCCATTGTTGATGCACAAAAATGCATTCAACTCTTTCCTAAAGAGAAAGAGCTCCCAGCCAGCTATGACAACAAGAGATCTGGTCATGCTGACATCCAATACCTGCCAGTAACTGTTGAGGCCAGTGTCATCGCTGTGTCGATGGTGCACAAGCAAAGATCTGTCTTCAGGATAGCTACTGCTGCTGGTTTCTGGTTCCTTGAGAAACACAAGAAAAGAGTGCTTTAAATGGGCTTGGTCTTTCATTATAGGCTTTTGTACTGCTGCAGGCACTGCTGCCGTGTTTAGCTCTAAGTAATCTCTCTAAAAATCTCTCTACAAGCATGTAGAAACACCTAGCCGTGTCAGCCACTAAGCACTGAAACTTTGCACCAGATGCGTGCACACGCAGAAGCGGCCTCTAGATGCTACTGCAATCCAACTAAATCTGACATTATCGGACAACAAAAACTCGCGGCGGAAAAAAAAAAAAGACAAAAAAAAAAGACAAAAAAGGAAAAAAATAAAGTCACTTGACCCTGTTTTTTTTTAATGAAATACTCCTCGAAGCCTGGACAAAGCAACCGCTGTGCAACACTGCCCCTTCCCAGCTGCTGGCGTTTGGTGAACCTACGGACCGATCCCTGCAAACTCCTGCCGCCGACATCTCCCGAAGGTCCGGGCGCTTTCGCAGAGGCAGCAACTCTGTCGCTCCAGCTGCGTACCGCTTCAAAGCTGCTTTTTCCCGAAAATAAATA
>CM021729.1:62479560-62510357 GCA_011074415.1 Stictonetta naevosa | reverse complement strand
CCGGTGCGGTGCGAGGAGGCCTCTCCTCCTCCTCCTCCTCCTCCTCCCTCCCTGCTCGCCGGCGGCGGCGGCGGAGCCGCGCTCCCTCCATCCGCGCCCGCGGAGCCCCGCGCAGCCCCCGCAGGTAAGCGCCCCCGGGACCCTGGAGGGGTGCCCGGCTCACCACTTCCCGGGGTCTCCGAGCCCACTGCTGCCCCTTTTCCCTGCCGGGTTCCTGGTTTCTGAGAATGGTTTTGAAGTCTCGTGGGTGTGCGGTGATGCCCGGTGCGGTGCGAGGAGGAGGAGGAGGAGGAGGAGGAAGAGGAGGAGAAGGAGAAGGAGAAGGTTCGCCGGTTGCGAGTGGGCTTCAAGGGCTGTCTATACTGGGTCGGACCGCTGCTTCTGCTGGGCTAACGCCTGCGAGGTTGGCCTGGAATAAGGAATGGATACTTGTTTGATTAAGGGTCACTAACAGTGCTACCATTGTTCGATGACTTAGGGCCTGTCCTGATTTTCTTTTATTTTTTTTTTCCGTGAATTCTCTTTGGGTTTAGTTATACCAAGTTGAGGCAGTGGAAAGAGTCCCAGCGTAAAAAAAAATGGTTGCCACCTTTCTCTCCCGACTTCTTCACTTCGGACGATGAGCCCTCTAAAGTCAGGCAGAAGCTGCACTCCTGTGTTCGTGGTGCTGGCAAAGGTGTGGGATGGGGAGAGGATGAATGGCAAGCACAAGGGTAGGGAGTACAGGAGAAAGACTGGGAGGGTGGAGGGCAGGAGGAAAGCTTTAGGACAAAAGCCGTTAGCAAACTAAAATGAGAAGACAGAGGTGGAACCAGAGGGACCAGCTTTGTTCCTCTTGCTCTTTTCTACATGCTCTTTTCAGATAGCTCTGCAGTGGGAAAACCTGAAAAACCTTCTTCCTGTGAAAGTGCATGAAAAGTCTTCTGTATAGTTCTTTAGCAGAAAAAATGTTGGAATATCTAAACATTTTTGCCTCTTCGAGCTCTCGTTGAAACAAGCTCTCACCTCTCTGAATTCTCTTGCAGCTGAGTTGTTTGTGAATAAATTAGAAGCTGCTCTAATCCCCACTTTCTTCCTTTTTTTTTTTTTTTTTTTCTCCTAAGATTCAATGCAAACTAGCTTGCAAGAACCTTTATAGGCATCCTGTGTTCCCAAAGGGTCGGGGAAGTGGGGTGGCTGCAGCCGCTGGCTCTAACAAACTTTTGGTCCTGTATCTTTTCAAAGAAAGGCTCTTGCATGCTAGGTCCAGTTTGGTGCGCCATACCATTTGGTCTGAAATGAGTCACTCTCAGGTCTGAGACTCATGTTTCAATTTGGCAGCCAGGACTGCATGCCATGCAGCCTCGTTACTCCCGTGTTAGGATGGGTATAGTGTAGTATTAAAACAATATGTTCTGGCAATTCCAGCCACAGGCTGAAGCAGCACTCTGTCTGCATAGGCTTAATTGAACTTCTCTCGTGCAGCTTGCCAATACTGGCTGTAGGCATGTTGTGCATTTCTTCTCAAATGATGCACACTCAGAAAGAAATTTTTGATATGTCTCTCTTTTGTTGTTGCTTTTATTAATTATTAACTACTCAAAATCAGATTTTGTCCTTCTCCACAAAAGATTTACGCTGTCCCATCCTATGCAATTGTATATATGCTGTGGTTGTTCTATCTGCAAAATTGTTTCAGCTGCAAATAACTGAGGAAATGTTATTTAGGAATACTGGGAAATTGTTTTGTGCTCAGTGTGGTGCTGCTCTTATCACTCCCTATTGCAGGTTGCACTGGTTAGACCCTTGGCTGCTGCAGTAAACCTTGTTCAGGGAAGTTATCTGTAATTGTGCTGGATGGAGTGGGAAAAATACTGACTGGTGTCTGCCTTCTTTCCCTCTCTTCAAAACAAATATTGAGAATGGAATTGTTAAACAGCTTTTGAGACAAAACAAGTGTGCAGTGCAAAACTAGACTGTGTACCCAGCTTTAATGCTGGGAACCTGATGTGATTAACAGGCAATCCTGTCGCTGTGAGCAAAGACACTTATGGCCACATGGGTTTCAACAATAGCTCTGGAAGAATGTGTTGTTAACTAAAATACAATTCCTTCACTGCAAAGAAATGGGATAAAGTAAAAACCAGTCTTTAAGTTGGTCCCCTGGTAAGTGTCACAGTGAAACTATGTGGGGAGTCCAGGGGTGTTGCCCTGTAGCTGAAACTTAGGTAGGAGTTACTTAGGGTCAGCTTTTACATCTCTGTAATGAACCATTGATAACACTTTAATGAATGCTTAATTGTTTCTCTGTAGCCCCTCCATACTGAGCTTGTTTTGTCCAGCATTCAAGGGTTTAAACTGAAAAGAAAGTATTTCTTCCACGTATCTTTTGTCATTGGGGGACCACCACCATCCTACCTTTGGGTACACAGCAGCTTTGCTTGTTGGCTCCCAGAGGTAAGCGGCCTCCATCAGGTATCTGAAGAGCTGTCTTTGAGCACCTCTAGGTGGTGACCTGCCAGCACTCACTGAATGCTAGTACAGTGTCATTGCTGTGTGTATGGCTGCTTTATTGTATGGCCGCAGGTGAAACCAGTCACTGCCAAAATCCTGAGTGTAGCTCTGTCGCTGGGTGAGGAACTCTTCATAACTTTTCACAGTATTTGTGATGGTCCAAGGACACCCAGAACTGGGGAGTGGGAACAGGCTGTACTGTCAGGCTGTTGTCCTTATCATTTCCAAAAACATTCTGAAATTTGATATATTCATGGGAATTCTCCCTCTCCCCCCTCCCAAAAAAGAAAGGTGTGTGCAATTTAAGGGATGCTTACAGTCGGTTTATATCTATCTAGATGAATGACTTCAACTGCAACTACAAACAATGCTAGAGAAAAGAAGCTGTTTTACTGAGAGGAGGATAGAATAAACAATATTTGATCCCTGCAGCATCTTTAGTTATTTGTGATTTAGTTCTTTGCATGTAGTGAGTTATTTCACTGAGTTTTCCTCACAGTGGGTTTTTTTTTTTTTTTTTGTTTTTCCTTTTTTTTTTTTTTTTTTTGCATTTTAGTAGTAGGAAAAGAGAAGGAATTGAACAGACTGACTTCAAAAAGTAAACAATGTGGTTGAAAAAGACAAATCAAACAAAAACACAGGAGTTATCAAAAGGCAGCTGTAACAGATGAAGAAAAAAAAAGGCAAAAAAAAAAAACACACAAAAAAACAAAAACAATTTGCACTTTCCCTTTTTTTTTATCTCCTTTCCTTTAAGTTTTCTTCCTCTTCAGGTGAAGTACTCATTTCAGTTCTTACAGTTTAATGATGACTTGAGGAAGGAGCTCTGCCCAGAACTCTCCAGAAAGACCTAATCATGAGTAACTAATGGTGGCGATGGCTTGAAGTGGTAGTGATTATGCATGTGTAATTTTGCTTTTCCATGCATCACAAGTTGATACTGCAGAAAGGTGACACGCATCAGTTGTGCCCCTTTTGGGCTCAACTTAAACATTTCTCATTTTGTCTGCTTTTTCATAGTTAAATTCATCAATGGCCCATTGATGTCAATGATGAATCTGTGTCAAGATCGAACGGCTTTGGATCTGACCCAAGGCTGATGTGTTGCTCTGACAGAACTATGAAATTATTCCCAGGGCAGAGGAAAGATCTGTCCAGGGAAGAAGATCTGTTTAGATTTCAGGGGACTTTAATTTTGGTTTTCTTCATTTCTCTTTCAAGCTCAATTGCTCTAAAACAAGTAGTAGCTTCTCCCATACATTCCCTTTTTTCACTGGTGTATTGAGGGAAATTGAACATATGAAGCAAGTCTGGTGCCTTGTTCTGATTTTCAATAAGCTAGAGAAGGATTCTGAGAATGGTCTGTCAATGTGTATGAAGACTTCATTGCTCTCACCCAATGCTGATTTTTGACATCCTGTCACTCTTCCTAAGCAGATGAGCCGTGTACCCAACTTGCAACCCTTCAGTCATTGCTTGGCTGAAAGGTTGCACTCTAGGATTAATTTATGTCTTTATCTTCAATATCTGGTGCCTCTTACCCTTAAAAATATATTTTCTGTTTGTTCAACTTTTAGCACTGGTAAGGAACAGAGTCCACTTAGTGCCAGTTTAGGTAGCAAACACATGAGCCCATCCCACGTGTCCCCACTCCGTGATCATTGTGTTTCTCCAACAAGCTCTTGAAACAGACCTTTTGAGGTGGTTCAGGCACCACATTTCTGTATAGGGGAACAACAGGCATGCTCAGAGCAGTGCAAAGTCTTCAGCATTTCTTGACAGGCACAGCCTGGAGTGGTTTGTTAAACACATTTCTCTGAGTCCTGCCTTCATGTCCGACTGGATCCAGCTCCTTCTTTACCCAGATAACGTCGGCAATTATGTGAGCTCACATAAATGGGAGAGTGCTGGTGCCTTTACCCCAGGGTAAAAAAGAATTTCTTCATAAAATGAACATTGTTCATCACGTCATATGTGGTATTTTTGCCACAGGTACCACTTGAGAGAACTGTGCCACATTTTTGTGCTGACTGGATTATTTTTGTTTAAAGTTACTTTAATTCGAGAGGTGTTAGAACTGCTTATTTTATTTGGCTTCCACATGGCATACCCCAGATAACATTTAGAGGTGCTTTCACCTTCTATTTAAAAATACAAAGGTGCCAAGTATGCGAGTCTAATATTGTCTTTCTGCTTTTACTTCTGTCTGTGGATAACAGGCAAACCTTTCCAGAAGTCATTTTTCTAACCTGCTGGAAAAAGTGCTGATGAGTTTGGTGTCTGCATATGAAGTCCACCTCTGTGCGTACACCAGTGTGAGGCCTGCACACCATTTTGCCTTTTCCTTAGGAATTTACATGCTGCGGTGACCCTCTGAGTAGGGTGAATTTCACATGCACTCTCTAGACAGTACGCTGTTTCTTTGCCAGTTAGAAAATGTATTGCATACTGTACTGCTTGCAGGAGCAAGCAAAAAAGCATTGGATTGACATCAAAGGCAAAATCTTTCTGTACAAAATGCTGGAGATTTTTAGAGTGGTAAAAGTCTGGCAAAGGAAACGCATACTGTTTTTCATTGTAAGCCCCCTCTCCCTCCCTCCTCCCCCTCTTTTTAGGGAGTGTGTGTCAAATACGAAATGGTGCCAGCACATTATTTATGGGAGCAGTTTGCAGAGACTTTTCTTAGAAGTTATTTGGCCATTTGGGGATGATTGTTTTCAGCCTGGATGGAAAAAAGTATGCATAACTAGGGCATTATCCTCTTTTTTTCTTCCTTTTTTTGTCATGAAGAAGATAGCTGCAGCTTTGTGTCTTTTTTTTTTTTTTTTAAATAATTAAAAGAAAGTGAAACTTGTACCTTCCTTTGAAGGTGGGTGATTATTTAAGGCTGCTGAGCTTAACATGAACTCCAGCAAATACTTACCCATATCTGAGCAGTCAAGGAAGTGCTGTACAGGTCACATCCATTTTTTATGTGGTTGGTTATGCTTTGGACTGGCATTTGCAGGAAAGGAGAAGGACTGCTGACCTCTCAGGAGTAACATCTATGTACCTTACAAGTGTGGTCAGTGTCATTTGTCTGCTGTGATGGGATATTGGTATAGGGTCCATAGCCACTGGATTTCATTGTATGTTTAGCTGCGGGTAATGCAGTCTGTTTTCAGCCTGGATGTTGGACCTACAGGATGGTGTCCTGAAGTCTCTGGTCTGATGCTGGTGGTCACAGGAGGGAGACAGTGCAGCTGTAGTGTGTGCTTCCATCAGCAGTGCAGCTAGAAGAAGTCAGTCAAGTGTACTAGATGCCTGTTTGCGTAGCTGCTGTTCCCATGCATCCTATGACAGGTATGTTTCTAGCAATTCCCTGGAGAATTTGGGTCTGCAGTTTTACAAGGTATGTACAGTTGTGAGGTGAGCTGCAGTGCAAAGGCATTGCTGTGATGTGGTAATGAAGCTGTAATGTAGGATGTAGAGGGACAATATGACTACATTGCCCCAGGTTATGCTTTAGGATAAAACATTTTAGTACATATTTGTAGTTGCCTCATCGCTTTAAACATATAAAACTAATTATTGAAGCACAAAAGCATTTGGGAAATTGGCAGAGGAGTGTACAACAAACCAGAAGAGGTTCAGACTGAAGACAATAAGCCTGTAAGTCCCAGAGTAAAGCGTTGCACAGTAAATTCCATAGTGATACCATGTTGCACGTGAATACTGCACTTGGAAGAAGGTATCTTTGCAAACGTGTACACAGCTCTGCTGACAATTCAGATTGACGGGTTTTTGGCAAATTACTGGTACCTGAAGATAATTTGAAAGCTCCCTGGGTCCACATCGAGAATTCACATCCTATCAGGAGGAACCAGACGAAGGTACAGACCTTGTCCTCTGTGCCACAGTGACACCTGGGACCTACTGGGAGTCACATTTAAAGGTGTGTGTACGTGTGTGTACCATCAACATGATTTAGATTCGGTCAAGGAAGGAAGCCTTGGCTTTCAGTAAGGGATTCTTGGGACAGTCAGCTGTTTCTGTCCATGGGTCAAGTTCAGAATAATGCTAAAATATGGTTTGAAAAATTCCCCCACTTACTGCTACACTCTTGCAGACACAAGGCCAGTACTTCAACACAGTCTGTGCTTCTTGTGCCTTGTCCAGGAAGTTAGATTTGCTTACTATTTTGCTCAGATATTGCAGCAGGGTAACTAAATGATAGTCAATGTTTAGATAGGTATACAGCATTCAAGGAATACCATTGTAAATGTGATGTGCTGTACTTTAAGGACACCTCCGTAATTGTCTGTGGAGCTCAGTGGTCTCTGCTTTTGGTTGTAGTTCCTCCCAAAATGCTGCAGCCAGGCTGCCCTGGACCTGCATTGAGCATAGTCTCTGTGGTTTAGGGGCTGCCTCAATGTGGCTGGCTACACATCAGGTTCATTTTGCTCCTCTTTGGATGGAACTCATAAAAACTGCACCTGAGAACAGAGCGTATCCCCTTACAGAAAGTATGCAAACTGGAGATGACTTTTCCAAATCAATCTGTTTGCTGCCCTCAAGTTCCTAATTTACAGCCGTTGTAGCATCTGATTTCACATGCCCAATGCAACTGAGACTGCAAGGTGACTGAAACTGCAGGATATTGCTGTGATCAAAGCAATTCAGGTAATTAGTGAATAGGCTTAAAACAGGTCTATAGAAACTTCGCATTTTTGCAAACAGTTGATAGGAATAGCACAGCTTGTTGCCTGGTTGTCCAAGAAGTGCAGTGTGTTTCTGTTCCTTGCTTAAGCTTCACAAGCAAAAGCATCCTAAGAGGCTCAACCTAGAGGAAAGCATGCAGGGAGAGCTGTGCGAGCTGATGACAACCTGATGACAGGAGGGAACCACGTGATTGTTGAACACCCAGAAATGCCTTAAAACTAAGATGCCTTGACAAACATTTCTGCGGTGGCCCTGCATGTTTGCATCCTCAGTGTCTCCTCCATGTGTTTTCTTATGAGCAAAAACCAAGTTGCCCAGATTTTTGTGACAAACTTCTGATTGAAAGACTTGGTTAATTCCTATCTATTTTTTCTTTTCTGAGTGCTCCACAAAGACTGCACAAAGGGGCTCTAAGTGTGATCATTTTGGGAAAGCAGTTGCTTTTTGGCACCACAGCATCTGCGTTTCAGCATCGGCAGGCATGTGGGAAGGGAGGGAGAGAAAATACCATCCTCCTCAGGGCTGCCAAGGCAGGCGGTGTGTCTCAGTCGGCAGCAGGTCCCAGCGTGATGCTGTCATGCCTCCAGTTCCCACAGCTCTGCCAGAAGCAATCCCTGCACCGTATCCCCCTCCGTCACTTCTGTTTGAGGTTTGATCTGAATTCCCCCTCCGTAACTGTGCAGAAGGGACTCTCTATGGTGTGAGCAGGGTCTCCACTAGAGGGAGGTGCCAGTATAGCTATACCAGGAAACTTTGAGGATTTGGTTAGTTACACTGCTGAACGCTTCCTGGCAGGCGTGGTTGGTTGTCTGCTGGGGTGAGTGAAGCATCCTTGGAGGCAGAGCTACTGCGGGACCCAGCAGAGGCCATCCTCAGGGGCTGGCTGAGCAACAAGCACTGGGTTTCTCCAAAAGTGTTGATTCAGCCAGTGCACTGTCATGCACATTTGCAAAAGTTTGGTCAATCTTGAGCAGGCTGCTGAGCCCCAGGAGAGATGGATCATCATCAGTGGGCTCAGTCCTTCAGCTTCACTCTCATGGACAAGCTGGGTGCCCTTCTGGGATGCCCAGAAAGTATGGAGGGTGGGTAGATGGCAGCACGCTCCCCTTGTGTGGCCCGAACCCCTTGGACTCCTTAGTTTATGTGTACAATTGCAAAAAGAGTCGCTGTGGTTCCCTAGGAATACTTCATGGTTCATGCTTCTGTTATCTGTTGTAATGAGGCTTTGGAGTGTGTGTGTGTGCACTTGACTGTTTGTGCCTGTGGTAAAGTTAAGTCCAAGGAGAAGGTTTGAGGAAAACTATTTAATTCTGTTTTGTCTTTTTTTTTCTTTTTTTTTTTTTTTTTTTTTTTGTAATAATCAATTGTTCTTCAGTTGCATGCTTCTTTGAACCACTTTTTCCCTTTCTTTGCTCTTTAAAAGATCTGCAAAAGCAGTATCTGAAAAGAAGTAAGAGAGACACTAGCTAGTCCTTGGACACAAACTTTTCCCTCATTGTATGAGTGTTACAAGTATTTTTATTTTTATTTGTTGTTCTCACATTGATTGCATTCTGCCTTCTGGCTATTTTGTTTTCCTCCTGAATTCTTGGTGTCTCGTAGACACTCTGCCAGAAATATGTCGTTCCTGCTGGATGGTATGTATGCAGAGAGAGGACCTAGTCAGAGAAGCTGAGCAATCACTGAAGTATGGTGTGAATTTACAACAACCTACTTAATTCACGTGACCTCTTGTATGCCCTGAAAGCTCTTCTGCTAAACACAACTCAGAGTTAATCCAAGCCGACTCTTAAAGGGAATTAGTCAAGCTGCGTGCTAATCCCCTGTGTTTACCTGTGTATTCAGATATGCAGCAGACCGAGCTGTATGGAACCTAACTTGATAATTGAGAGGGGAAGGGTTGCAGGGGAAGGTGATGAAATTTTGGTGTTTTATCCATCTCTCTCCTTTCAGGGCATGTTTCAGAACTGATTTGTGTTTATAAATCTTGAATTCATGGAATGATCAGCATGAGCTACCTGAGGCCAAAACCCCATACTCTGCTGCAGCTCTCCAGTAAATACCTCTGGAGCTACTGCTCTCAGGATGTTGTGGGAGTATATTACTTCTGATCATCCCTAAAAGTTGTTCGTCAAAAACTGCAGCTGGTAGAGGTGAGGCACTGTAGGTGGAGGGGAATATGGTGTGAACTAGGGGGATAAAGGAAATCCACCAAGAAATTAACATCCAACCCCAGTTTTCCATCACGGGCTCACAAATCCCATGTGTATTGTTGTGAGCACACCAGTGACTTGCATGGTGGGCAAGAAGTAATTACCTTTCATTTGTCAACATTAGGATTTTTGTTGTCTTGAGCTACTGGGTTCGTTGCCCCTCCATTGTGGTGAGATCAAAGGTAAGATCTTATTTCTGGGTCACTGCTGTCCATCAGATAAGTTTGTTTGTGGCCTTGGGAAAAAGCAGTGACGTGAGAACAGGGAATTTAAACCCCACCATTAAGATCGTTCTTTCTCATTGTCAGTTCTTAGTTCTTTCAAACATCATTTGGCTTAACTATGCAAAATGCAGTGCAGCAGAAATTACCAGGATAACAGTCAACTGAACTGAGGCAGATGTTACAGAAATATTTCTGAAGCAGCTTGAGTGTTACTTCTAGTTTGTTTTGAGAGACTGATAAACAGTCACTGTGTTGGTGCTGTCCTGAACCATGTTAAGCTGATGTCTTGCAGTCTTTCATGTAGTTTTCTGTGTGGAGTGGGTGGCAAATTTCTGCTGCAGATAAACTTAATTAAACTCCTGTTTCCACACCATTGGTCAGGGTCCATGCAGATCTATATTAAGACGGTATGTTTTGTAATTTGAGGTTTGGGGTTTGGCATGCTTAATTGCAGACTTCCTTGGCTTTCACATTTCCAGATTATTGTATTTCGTGGTGGTTCTTTCTGTCTGAAGAATGAACATGTGTTTTGTGTGTGTGTGTATGTGGAGGGGGTGTATTTGCTTTAACTTTGTTCCCCCTCAGAGCTGTTTAGAGAATTGTGACATTCTGTTATCATCCAGATGCTTTTTATCCAGTGAAAAGGATAATGCCTAAAAGTCTAAATACAAACTCGTTTCAGAAGAATGCCAGACTACTACTGCTTCTTTGTGTTTTAAACAAGAAGTGGATCGTGTCAGGTAGGGTTAGCAGATGGAGTCTATGTTGCTGATCCATGGAAGAGTTAAATTGTATTACTTTGTTTTTTCTTTTTCAAAAATCATAGTAGAAATCTGTAAGTTACTATGAAGAACATTTCTAGCTGCTTTTCCTGCTGAGGAATGATAAAAGCATCTTAGTATTTTAAATGGTGATTTATACCTTGATACGAGTGACTTTGCCTGCTGTTGTCTTCTTTCATGTTACTTATTATTAAGCAAAATAATGAGGAGAGTTCCCTAAGAGTTAAAGTCTCTCAACTACCTGTGTGAGGCCATGCTCCCCCTCTTGGCTCTGTGTTGTGAAAGCTGCTGCTTTCAATCCCAGCATTCAGAATGGTTTCAGTGAGCATCTTCTTGATTGGGTTTTGTCATTGTTTATAATGGACGAGGACAAAAGTATGCACTGCATTTCCTTTTTGCACACCCCCACCCCAGTGGTGCTGGTGACAGTAATGATGCATCCTAAAGGATGAGCTATCCATGGTGACTTTGAACTTTTCTCTCCATTAGTTAAACTCTTCAAATTTTGAGTCTGTCTGTAGGAATAAACCATTTTGAAAGAGTTTCAGAAATTGTTTTGAAATAGCTTATTTTAGAAGCATTCGGTACTTCAGAAGTCATTACGATGAAAGTGCAGATTATGAAAACATTGTCATATGACGGCAGCTTCCTTGTGGTTGTGCTCTGAGAGACCATCCACATGGAAGTTACTTGTTTACATAAGCCTGAGCACATTGCTGTTACTTTCCAGCAGTCAGTGTCTACTCCTATTTTTCTCTTGCTTTCTGGTGATTCTTCTATGAAGTTTATTTTAGAGTAATGGGATGATGTTGAAATTCATTGATGGCATGAGTTATTACTCTAGCTTTTCTAGTCTACGTTGCCTGTACTTGAAAGAAGGAAATCAGAAGTTCACTTTCAGGGATATCTTATTGTTCCAACATTCACCGATTCAAATAAAAAATAAATAATAATAATAAAAAAAAGGAAAAAAAAATAAAGAGAAAGCAAACAATAGAGCAGCTGCTGCCTATAATTGTTTCTTGCAGCTGATGCTGTGGTTAGTACAGATACATTAAAGAATTATTATTTTTTTTTGGTTCATTAGTTGCTTTTTCTGTTTGCTTTTCATTTTATCTTATGCCAAAAGGATCATTTTGGTGAAGAAGCTCCTCATATAACTGAAGAAACACATATGTGCCAACCAGCATCCCTGTGGTGGTAGATGCCCACTCACCCCCTCAACTGAGAGCAGGAAGAGGTTCTGCAGCCTTGCTGAGTGGCAAAGTAAAAGGCATCTCTAAGCAGTCTTTAATGTGCAAGAATTAATGAAGGTCATTAGGAGAAGCTATACTGCTGATAGGTAATGACTAAAATAAGTCTAGAGGTTCTGACTGGTGATGGGAAGGCAGCCTATCAGAGGCTGGCACTTTGGTTTAAAAGGTGGAAATGCAGGAAAATGAGAAAACTGAGGAAGCCATGCAGAACTTCTTAGATTTTTCAGACAGAGCTCAGAAGAAGCTTTTCAGAGAAGTAGTAAGATTCAAGAAAAGATGAAGTATAATTATGGAGAAATTACAAGAAAATGCTGTCCAATAGATGATTGTAGAACAGAAATAGCATGAAAATAACCAGGAAAAAAAGCTGAGCAAGTGAGGGAATGGAAATTGAATAGTGCAATCTGACCTCGGTCTGGGAAGTACACAAAAGACTTTTAAAAGGGACACCTAAACAAACCAAACAGAAGTTTTGTCTGATGGTAAATAAGATTCTAGAGAGCTCAATGTGTAGCTGAGTGATAAAAAGTGTCCTGTGTTCACCGGGATAAAAGGAGCGTGATTCGGTTCTGGACAGCATGGTGGTGGCACTTTTAGCAAAAATGATAAGATATGACGAGTGTCTCCTGAGTTCTTTGAAGCTCATCTGAGCAGTATGCAGAGAAATGTGGAGTGCTGCTGCATGCCTTGTGGATTAGCCTACAGCTAGGTGGAATTCACTCTGTATCATAATTGACAAGATTTAGGGTGAGTGCATTTATGATTTCACATGTTACAAAACCAAATACTGTGGACTTGTTCTTTCAAAATGTGTTATCTATTTATTAGTAAAATGTAGCATTTGCTTTTTAATCACAGAAGTCAAAATAGTAAAGATGCAAGTCCCCTAAAATATCCCAAGGCAAAGGAGTTAATTGTTTTGGACACAGAAAAATAGAAACACTTTTTTTTTTTTTTTTTTTTTAATCAGACACAGCAATGTTTAGTTTCTTGCCTTCATGATGGGTTGTTTATGTGCCTTAGAAAAGACCTTTTAAGTGACCCTCTTGCTACCACTGACACAGAGGAGGAAAGATGTTTTTTTGTTTGTTTGTTTGTTTTTTCCCTTCAGGATGTTCTTGGTCCTTTCCATTAATCTGAAAACAAATGTCACGATTGGCCAAATAAGCATCCGTTCTGCTTCCACCAACACTGTAGTGACATCTCCCAGCCATCTCAAATACCTTTTGCCATGAGTAACCAACAGGAGGAAGTCATGTGGGTATGTGTAGCAGAGCAAGGGGGGGGTCAGGTCTCTCTGACTTCAATAGAGCTGGGCCTGTAGCAGACGCCTGGGGAAATGAGAGTCCTCCTGCCTTCTTTGCATGTCATTAGGGTCATCCACAAAACACATGAGAATTTCATGGGCACAGGATCAGGCTCTTGATTTGCCAGAATAAACCAACAGACAACAACAACAACAAAAGACTGAAACAATTCCAAGAAAAAGGAATAGCTTACAGTCTTAGGAATATTCCCCTTACTGAAGAGACTTTGTGGTGGCCACAGAAAGACATCTGAAGGATGCTTGTGGGGATCAGCATTACAGTAGCTAAAGGAGAAAGACACAAATGCACAGGTTAATTACAGATGTTCAAGCTGTCTGTCCTTTGGTGGTAACCAGTGCATAGCTGTGGTCAGCCTGCTTTTGTCATCTTCAAAAGGGCAATGAGGCATGGTGAAAGGCAAGCCAGGCTGGCTTATGGAAACGATCTCCCTGCAAGATGAATGCTTCAGGATAGTGTACGGTCTACTAAAACTTTTGCATTGCAAATTTGTGGATAGAGATTTTTTCTTTTATAAATATTCAAATTGAACTTCCACCTCTTTTTCAGTTGGGCAGAGGCTCTGATGTTGCCCTGCTGGGATGATTGGGAAGGCTCTTCTCCTGCCTCATGTAAGCAGATGACTTCTCAGAGGAAGTGACACTGCTTAGTGCTAGTCTCTTCCTGTTGTAAATAAGCAAAGCGTGTGGTAAAGGAGTAATGTGGTGGATTTCTTCCATAATGGTAGAGTGTTGAGGAAGGGACAGTTCCACTCTCTCTGCAGAGTTCATGAGGCTGCTTGGCTTGGGCGAGGAGGATCCACCTGACACGTTTTTGCATTTCCTGCCGAGCTCTTTTCTGGCTGCAGTCTGTCACGGAAAGATTTAGCAGCAGTCTTGCAGTACTCAAGAATTACTAATTCCTGAGTCCAGAACAATGATCTCTTCCTGATTAGCTACAGAGCCCCTATTCAGAGAAGTATGGCTGATGTCATTTTTTCGAAGCACAGGCTGAGCTGCAAGTGTAAATGACATCATTTTGAGGTTCTCTGTTGATCATTGTGTTGTGGAAGGCTCCTACTGAATGTGAGGGCAATTTTTATCATGTGCTGGAATAATTTTAGCTTTGGATTACTGCTGAAAATTTCAACTTTTTTCTCTGCCTAAGGAAGGCTAACATTTGTATTGTGCTCCTGAGCATGAAACACTGAGGCAATGAAAAATGTCAGTCTTTCCTAGTTGCAGGAAGCTGCAAACTCCCTTGGTGCATCTTTTTAAAAATCTTTGGGATGTACAGGTGTGAGTTGGCTGAAAGCAAAAGACAGAGTAGAAAAGGTGAGTTCCTCTTTTTGTTTTAGTGATAACCCTCTTGGATTTCTGCATTTTTATTTGGACTTATTAAGGTAGCTCTCTTATGCTTGAAATTTTTTGGTAGATGCTTTCCAGATGGATGGGCAAGTTGATGTTAAATTTCCCAAGGTGTTTTTTGTTCTTATTTTGGTTTACATGGAAGCTAAATGCTCCAGCCAGAGTTGCTGTTCTCAGTCAAGTGATCTGTTGGGTGGCATGCTGGTAAACAAGCATCATGCTGTTGATGCTGCTGGTGGCTAAGATGTGGTCGTGCATGTATTATGCAGAAAGTATGCAACGTGTAATTAAAGCAGACATCATGCAAACACAGAAACAGATGTATTGCTAACATTGGACCACAGCAATAATAAAATCCCTGATACTGTGGGTATTTTGTAATGCTGAATAACTTCCAAGACAATTGTTCAGGACTTTTTCATTCTGAAGACAGAGCAGCAGCAGTGTAAACAGTATCTGCTTTGACATGTTCAGTGGCTGGGTTAGGTCTGGGCTTGTGAAAGTTTTTGTCCTGCTTTTCTGGCTGCCAATGTCACAAGTGCTCAGATTGTAAAAGCCTGAGACAAGCCAGAAAGCAGATGATGAGCACAGGATTAAAGCAGGATGTTTCTGAGCAGCCAGAGCAGGGGATCTCCACTCTCATGACCTAACCTTGGGGTGCTGCTGCTCCTCGGAGGGACAGAGCACATCTGCAGCTGGGCAGGATGTAGCAGGCACTGGCTGCCCAGAGGTCTTGCTGGAGGTTCCTACTGCCCCTCTGTGCTTCTGCAGAAGGCCGTGTCAGCCGGCCCTGCTGCTGGCTCTTTGACATGCTCTCACTGGACATCCTGTGCATGCAGCAGCTCTGGTAGCACTCCTACATCTCCATGCCTTGGGAGGTGGCTGCCAGCTCCATGGATATTATTGCAAAACCTCATTGCCCTGCCATATAGCCAGACGGGGATGGCAGGAGGGAGGGGTTAGTGCCACCTGACTGTGGTTTTGGGGCCAAACACATCAATACTGCATTGCAGCTGCCAGGTTAGTTACTACTAACTAGTCATTTGTTTATGACTGTGAAGTGTGTAAAATACTGCGTTATTCATTTTATATATCTTCTTTCCTTACTCCCTTTCTCACTCCTCCCCTCCCTTTTCAGCCTTTTATTTAGCCACTTTATTTGTTGCCTGTTGTTAATTTGTTGTATCAGGTTTGAAATGCATCTTTCTATTTTTTAATAATTGCTCTGGAAATGTTTGTGCGCAACCAGTGCATTACTTCACTGGTGCAGATATCCTGAGAGCAGGAATTACCTGGATAGAAATTGATGCTATTGGATTAACCCACTTAGCCTGCAAAAGAGAGTGTTTCATCTCTTAAACTGTGTCTGCAAATAACTGGCCTTTAATGCCGAAGTGAATTAACCACTGATTAGTGAAAAGAAATGACTAATTCGTTTATCCGCAGAGACAAGGATCTGACGGAAAAATGTTCCTGGGTATGGATTAATTTCCAGTGGCAGTTTGGGCAACGTGTGTGCTGCATTCTGGGGATGAGTTATTATTTATTTATTTATATAAATATCTAAATATTATAAATAATAATATTTATTATTTATTATTTAAGCATCTTGTAGTCTGTGTCTAAAACACAATTTTTGCCTCCCATGTGATGTGATAACATAACAACATTGCAGAAAACCTCACCATGTTTCCTGTGAGTGTCTTGATTTTATTTATTTATTTATTTATTTTCTGCAGGACTGAATGAGTAGCTTGGTTTCTTGGCATCTTTAGTCTGTGATAGGTCTTTCCGCTCAATTTGGAAAATTTGGCCACGTGCTTTGGGCTGGTTGTAACTTTTGTGATATGAACTCTTGCTAGTGGGAAAGAGACAATCATGTATGATTTAGTCTTCATTTTTTGCAGTTTCTGTAAGGTAGAGATTTCTCTTCATTGTGCCTGCACGTATCCATATATTAGCAAATTTCATTAAATTCATGTTTCTAGACTGTGAAGTTAGGCTCAGAACTGTCTGACCTTCCTGGCACGGGCTGTTTCCAAGCATGTGACCATAGTGCCAACACTGCAAATGGAGTGGGCTTTGGGAGGAGACATGTTCATGTAAATGTTCTCCACCGTGACCATGGAGGCTGGTGTTGCATGGGCTTTAACAGCAGGTGTAACTCATGCTGTTTGATGGCATCAGGTCTAAAGATATGCTTAATAGTTGCAAACTTTTCCTCCTATAAGCATATACATTGTTATGATGGAGTCAGTGCACGTGACATCAGAAATAGATATTTGCCTTCCATACTGTTATTGACAAAATCATTCCTGACTCCAGAAGTGCAATTTCAGATTCACTGCTACTAAACAGCTTAACTGGTGCCATTACTTTTTCCTGATAATTACTGCTAGAGTAGTGGGTGTTGGATGCAAAGACAGCCTTTATCCTACTTGCTGGAGAGAGCCAGGCTGGTGTCAACCATGCTGCAGGAACTGTGGAGCAAAATGTATTCAAAACATGTATTTAGATGCACACAACATCAACAAGGTTTGAAAGGTATAGTTATTTTTGTACTAGCTTCTAAGATGGTGACACATCTTTTGGGGGAAGAGAAGGGGAGGTCCCTCTTCTGATACATCAGGTACTTAAAGGGGTGTTTGCAAGGGAAGAGATTCTTTAAGTAGAAAAAAAAAAAGAAAGAAAGAAAAAAAAAAGGCAGCAAACTTGTTGCAGTTGTTCAGAAGTATTTAAGGTAAGAACACAGCAATGTGCCTCACCATCTGCCAGGAAATTATTTCCTTTTTCGTTTTTATCTTCTGCTTCTTGTACCTAATACTGAATCATAGCTGTTAACATACTACAGTGTTTTTAATCAGTGAGCAAGTTAGCTCAGTACACAGCAGGTTATCTTCAATTACAGGCAGAATGCATCCTAAAACAGAGAGAGAGGGTGGAAGTGGGAGGAAATACACATTGTAGAGATCATAACCACTGGAATTAATTTAGCTTGTCAGTATACTTTGACAGGTGATTCAGTGGAGCTTCATATCTGTTATGCAGATCATTCAGCAAAGGTGTTTGTCATGGCATACCATGTGCTGAACGCACTGCGGGATTCAGCAGTCTGGTCCCTGACACAAAACCAGACAGACTTTTCCTGACATGCCACATGAGGCATGCCATGTGAAAAGGAGGAGGAAAGTCCTGAGGTGACAGGACAGGGAGCTGGCACACGGCTTTTCCTCCTTTTTTTTTTTTAGCCAGTAGAGAACTTGTGAAGGTGGGGGGGAAAAAAAAAAAAAATACAGTGCAGTATGCAGAGACTCAGTGTTTTAGTGAATTCAGTGCTGACAGCAGACTTTGGAGCGTGCTACAAGAATTTCACGGAGACCAAGAACTTCTTATCTGCATTTCTGTGGTATAAATTGCCCTGTGCCAGTCTGCTGAGACCATCATTTCACAGCTGCTAGTACCTCTGCTCAGTTATGAAATCATATTGGTATATCCTGTGGCTTTTCAGATTTTTGGTTATTGCTTTAAAGTATATGTCAAAAGAAGTTAGAAGAGTTGCTGTGAAATTTGTTTTTCTTCTGAATAGTTTTAAGCAAGTGAATTGTATTTATGTAAACAAATGTGTGCATCTACTATTCAAGATCTGAACGTCATATGCAATGAAGGCTTTACCTAAAGTAATATAAGGGCTCAAAAGAGGTAATATCTCCATGTTAGGAAGGGGATTTAATGCTCTGCAATGTGCAAAAGAAAGCCAACATTTTTGCAATAGCTCCTAGCAGTCACTATATTAAAGGAAGAATGAATAGGGTAAGGTCTCTTCTCCTTTCTTAGCAGCATGAAATTGAAACCAATTTTCTGCCTTTCATTTTTATTTTATGTGCTAGACAGTATATCCATAGTGTTTTTTTTGTTGTTGTTTGTTTGTTTGTTTTATTAATATTTTATTTTATTTTGTTGTTGTTGTTGTTTTAAGAGAAAACCAGATTTTTTAAACTAAAAGACAAAAGGCTGGAAGAGTCATATTACTACCAATCTTCCATCTGAATGAGAGCAGGAATCATAGGCTTCATAAGCTAAAATGAGCAATGAAGAAGTACTGAGTGTGCTAATACAAACCCAGACCTTTTGGTGCAGGAGCAGTGAGTGAACCTGTGGGATCCCTTCGGGTGCAAAACCCCTGCAGGATGCAGGAAGCAGCACAACTTGCCCCCTCCCAGAGGTGGGCCATGCTACCTCCATCACTCTAACAAGTGGAGAAATGAGGCAGCAGCTAGGCTGAGTCATGGTTACAACCCTTCCCTGGACCACACTTCCTTGTCTTTTTGCCTTGTAAGGCTGCAGTGGCAGGGTCATGCTTTCATTTGTGTGTCAAACAAGCTCAAGCTTACAAGCAGCAGTTGTTTGGCAAAGGAGGCTGCTGGAGGTGAGTGATGCCAGATGATAGCTCTTGGATGGCAAGGCTTAGGATGCCATATGAAATTTGGAATGTCTCTGTAGTGATATCTGGAAGTGGAACCCCTGTGTCAGATCATTTTCTAATTTTCTTGCCTTTCTAAATATTGTTTAATGGTTGTTGTTCTATTTTCCTTGACAGGCTTATTGGTCATAGCCATCTGGGGTCAATTAGTACTTAAAATTGTCCTCTTTGTGACCACAAGTTAGGCTTTTATTCACTGGAGGTGGACAAGGAGGGTAGCCTTCTTTAGCTGAGCCAAATAGGTTCAAGTTCATACTGAAGTTCATACTAAACCAGTATCTTCTGAGTCACCTAATCCAGAAACTTGATGTCTGTAGAGAGAGTGGTACCAAAGGATGCTGTGGTAGGAATGCAGAAAACCTAAGCTGAAAAACAACAACAGTGCAGAAAAACTGATATGATCTGACATGGGAGACAAACCCAAATTTTGAAAACCCAGTTTGCCTTCCAGTCCCAGTGCTGTATTCTAGCAGAGGCACTGTGTGCATTTGTGGTCCAGGTGAGATATGTAATGATTCCTAATTTGTTGCTACCATTGTGTCACTCTAAATCACAGATGTGTGTGCTATACAGGAAATGGTGAGTGCAGGGGGGAGGGGTGGGAGGTATTCATTATTTCTGTCATTGTAATGTGTGTTTTAGAAGTGGTTCCATCAAGACTACATTTCTGTGATGCATGATTACATTTCTCCTAACTACTCAAAGCAATGTCAAAACTGCATTGTTCCTCTTTAGTGTGGTCTCGGACAGCTGGTCCAGAAATTATGATCTTAATCATGCTTAATCATGATGTGTTTGAAAGCAGCATTTCATTTGGTGAGAGTACACTCCTGGTCTTCATGTTAGACACGTGCCACTCTGTCAAGTGTCAGCTGATTTATCTCATTTACCTGAAAACATAGTGTATTAGTATAAATGACTTTCCAAGTGTTGTAGTTTATGGTGAAAAATCATTTTTTGAAGATGAATCACTTTCACAAAGGAAAAGAAAGTCTATAATCCTCATTTTACTGATTTTAAATATGAATCCAATGTCTTTTCTCATTTTTCTTTTAGTAGTTCTGTAGACGGACTCAGTAGAGATTCAACTTATATCAAGAGAAGACTCCATGGACTGGTGGTATTCACATCTGACACCTGCAATTCCCGTGTTTGGGAGTGATATCTGGGAATCTATTTGCAGATCTGGGGACTTTTATTCAGTGTATTGTAGGCACTAAGTCATCAAATCTCATAAGAAGCCACTCCCGTGCTTTTGTGTTGCAGGCTTCCTGTTTAATAGAGATTACATTTTCTGCCATAATGCCCCTTAGTGAAATTCATTATGAGATCCTATTGCCTTTATTTGCAGTTCTTGAAAAACTCAGGGCTCCACCCTGCACTCACACGGGTATTAAGTTAGGTGACACCTTTGTTTGCCTGAAAGAAGGCAGCCTGTTTTCGCACCTCCCTGAAAGCTCTATCCCCTCTGCATTTTGTTACTGCTGAAGGAGATGGGGTGGGATGGGAGCAGGGGGGAGAGTCCTTTTGTACAGCCCAACTCACTTACAGCTGGGGTGATTTTAGGAGCCTAACCATTTGGCAGAAAGTCCGCATCACTACTCAGGTTGTGCTCAGGACGTTGAATAGCTCTGGTACACACAGAAGCAGCAATGGCCCCATCTTGTGCACCCTGTCCCCTTCCATCTGTGCACTCCTACCCATGCATGACTTCTATTGGGCAGGCAGAGCTCCAGGTGCCTTTCTCCTGGAATTTCAGCCAGAGAAAAAGCAGGGTAATGGTTTAGGGGCATGTATGGCATTCAAGGTATCATGGGTGAACCCTGAACCCTGTTGTTTAAATTGTTTGTTTTGTTTTGTTGTTGTGTTTTGCATCCTGCTTTTTTATTTTATTTTATATTATTGCACCAGTTGGAGATGCCTTTTGACATGCAAGGTGTATGCAGAAGGTGTTTTCTTGCACAGATTGAGGGATTGGTGCAGCACAAGCAATGAAAATGTGGGGAGGTGCAGAAGGGGAAACAAGAAATGTTCATATGCCTAGGTGTTTTTTTAACCAGTTCTGTTATTTCTGTTTATTGGAGAGGTGGTGAAAAATGACTACAGAAATATTCTCTCATCTGTGTTGAAGTACTCATTGCCTGCTACAAGATTAGGCTTATTCTACGCTTGGTGTGCTACCAGAAGTACACAGAGCTAGATAAAGGGTAAACAGATTCATGACTTTTTTTTTTTGAAAGTTTTTCTCTTCTGGTGTGTGATGATCCCTAGTAAAAAATAATTTTCTCTCATTTTTATATGTGGCAAACAGGATTCTGAGCATACATCTAGTTTTGGTCTAAAATAGTCCTCCCTAAAATCTACTTCATCTGTAATATATTTCTTCTCTTCACTATGCAAGAGCGGCAGCATTTCAGGAGTAAGACAGTAGAATAAATTTAAACAGAAACTAACAATAAGCTGCTGTAAGGTAGGTGCAATGTCATTGCTGCACTTCAGCATGTTTTGAGAAGGACAGAAACTAACGTCTGAGATGTTATTTAAGTTACACTTGTGACAGCTCACAAGACAGTGAAAATACCTGCCAGCTGAGGATCTTGAGGCTCTTGATGGAGTTTTACTGAAACTCAGGGTCTTGGCCAGATAGCAAATCTTCTCTGAATCAGGAAATCAGTAGTTTCAAGTTGACAGTATGTTAATGTTTCCTTCATCTGTCATGCACAGTGGAAAAGTTAGTGAATTTCAGAAAATAGACTGAAGTTTGTTTTGAAAAGGAAATAGGAAGCCTGAAGGACCTGCAGCTTGGCTCTTTGATTTCCAATGAACGTTTTCTTGGAGGAATGCTAAATCTCCATTTTCTGTCCTCTACATGAGCATAGTAGTAAAACTTTGGAGCAAGGAGTGGAAAGAATGAAAGGTTACTAGCAAAAAATTAATAGGAAAGAATAGGGGTCACTGGAAAGCTATATAAAGATGGAAAAAATGATCCTAGAGCTTGGAAGATGAGCCAGTCAGCTACATGTGACGTAAGGCAGGCTGGGATGTGCTGAAGTGTGGAGCAGGCATTTAAAGATGATGCTTTTTAAGAAGGAGGAATAATTTCCACAGTGGTGTGCGAAGGCTGAGTTTAAACGAACAGAACACACAGACAGACACACAAAAAGAAAAAACATGAAAAGCAGAAAAGCTTATGGAGTGCAACTTAGCCATCCTTTCTTGGCTGGGTAAGTAAGGGCTGGCTTTGAAAAAGGGAACCAAAGGCTGGGAGCAGTGGTACTGTCTGTGTGCTTGCACCATAGTCTTCATTTGAGAAATACTGGTTAAGTAAGGGATCGTTTTTAGTGTATTTTTTGGATGCTGAGCATAATTTGCGGGAGAGGTTTTCTTCTGTGACTTACAGAGTAGGAAGTGGTAGGTACTGTGAGCAATAGGGTTTTGTCCAAAATCCCTTCTGTGGTAGCTATTTTGTGGATTGTGTTATATATGTCTGGTGTGATTGTGGAAAAGAAATTAATAACTGCAGTGGCATCAGTCTGGAATTTTTAAACGGACTTGATTTCTTGTCCATTTACAGTTTTCTACCCATTTGTTTGCTTTTCTTTGTGCATAAGAATAGAAGTATATGCTGAAGCTGGTCAAATCTTGATAATCATGACGGCTAAGGAAATAGCTCCATTCTGTTGTGTCATCTGATCAGCAGTTCAGTATGTTCACCTACTGTATGTATCTGTCAAAAAAAAATGTCAAAATACATATAGGGTAATGCAAGTTCATCACAATCTCTGTTATTTTTGTTAACAGAGAAGAAAAGTAGTGTGCTCACTAAAATGTAAAACAACACCAGTCGAGAAAATAAATGTATACTAAATTCCAGTGAGTGATTGTATGCATACTCTTCTGTGAGGTTTCTCTATTGTTTCTTTCGCTGGGGAAAAAATGTTAACGCGATTCTAGCACTGTAAGTGACCTTCTTTATTTGGAAATGTCTGCATGGCCTTCTTGAAGTATTCAGTTTCTGTGAATTCCAGTTTGTGTGGCTGAGTGAATAGTTTTGCTGTTCTGGACCACATTACACGGTGCCCTTTGAAACTTCTCCTGCAAGTCCATTGTAAGCGGTTTGGGTGGTGAAAACTGCCAGGCTAGTTTTGCAGCAGCTGAGGGGCTCGTGTGTTGACTGCATACCCAGTTTTCTTGTTATTCTAAACATATTTTTTTTTTCCTTCCTGTCAGGAACAAATGCCAGCATGACTAGGATCTGAGGAAGCATCTCTGTATTCCTACCGAAAGTTCGTGGGTGCAGAGGAGGGGTGCAAGGACAACAGGGACATTTTGAGCTAAAATGGATATCCCCTCCGACTTGGTGCCATCCTCCATGATGTCGCAACCTGAAGTGATTGAGGTGAGGAGATTGCAGTGAAACTCTCATAGCTGAACTGACTGAACCTCTTTCTTCATCAAATCCTAGGTTTTTTCCAGTCTTAATTCTGAGTCATTGAGGGAATTTTCTGTGAAACATTGTATGGAAGACACTCATCATTTGCTAAGAATGCTGTTATACTTTGAGGCATGACATTGCTGTGCTATAATACTATTTGTAGAAGAAAATATATGGCATATTATGATCTTTATTGTTTCCACGTAGGTGGTCCCTGCAGTATGGTTTGACTTTACTGTGCGTAATTAGTACAAAGGAGAAGGTTGTGTTGGGGTTCAGTTGGAATAGTACTACACAAAATTTCAGGTTCAGTGCTCTTATCAGGAAAGCTAAGGTATTAAGCCAAAAGCAGCAATAAAATTAATCATATACTTACAATTACTAACACACTAACCTTCCTTTCATGAATCAAAGCGTGTGTTTAAGCCTCGATATTTATAAATACCTAAGCGATTTCTTCTGCTCCATGTACTGAACACCAAGTACTTGTGCCTGCTGGTGAAGTAAATATTACAAACAGAAAAGGAGATGTTAGTACTAGTCAAGATTTCACCTCGGAAAGTATTTTCAAAATCCCTCTGACTTCACTGAGACCAAAGAGTCTGTTACAACTTAAAGCTTTAAAGTGTATGTACCTTACTGAACATTGCACTACAATTGATTAAGGTAGATGATACTGCCAGAAAATTGGAGATCTGAAGGTTTTTTCATTTGTTTGCTTTGTTTTGTCTTTGCTGCTGCTGTGTTGTTATTTTTCTTTGCCAAAAACCCTTTGGTCAGGATAGCTGCAGCTCTTAGCAAAGAGCACTGAGAAGTACAGTAGTTCACAGAGATACCTGTACCCTGTGAAGCTACAACGAACTTGTCCACTAATGGGTGGTGGAGCTGAACCCAAAATCTGTTTGGGGAAAACTTCTTTGTGCTCCTTTTCCTCCTGGTTTCAAATGGAGGTGGATTTTGTGCCTTCACAGCAGGTCGGGACACCTAGTAGGATGGAGATGATGGTGCAAGGCTGCTGATGGACTCTTCTCCCTTTCTGGAGAAAGGCTTCCCCAGGCCATCTCCTTGGTGCTCTGAAAGACAGTTGCACCACTGTCTCTGTGGGTTCCCACTTTGAAGAAAGGCTTCTTTGTGTATAAAAAATATGTGTAACTGTTTAGGGATTGCTGTTCAGGATAAATGTTTTCTTGAAAGGAAAATACGGTCAGCTGTGGTGCAAGAATGAGTGGGAGAAAAGCTACCACTTGTAAAAGACGTGATGTGAAAATGTATCTCTAATAAGCATGGTCACTATTCTGTTGTATTTACTATAAATGCACCCTTTTTCAGTGTTTGCAAGGAGTTTCTGCTGAGTAAATATTGCATGGAACTTGGATCACTAGACCAAAGACTAGAGAAAATCAGATGATACCAGTCATTGACTGGTAACACAGATGGCTCTCCCTCCCTGCCTGGGCTTCAGAGGCCATGCTTCCATGAGGTTTGATTTGGGAACAAAAAAGAAATGGCAACAGGAAACAAAGAAAATACTGATACCTCAGTATGGGTTGCAAAATACTCTCTCAACCTCATGTCACAAAAACAGACTCCATTTTCACAGATGATATCCACATGGGCAGACATTTGTGCATGCATGAATTCCCCACAGATTTCAGTAAACCATCCTGGATGTGATGGTTGATACAGGGCTTCAGTCCTATGTAGGGGTGTAATGGCTCCAAACAACCAGCCTGGAGACATTTATCTTTCTGATGGTAAGGAATGGCTCTTTAACAGAAAAGGATGTAGTGAAATGCATCTAAAGAGGATGGTCACTAATTGCAAGTACTGCAGTAAAGCAGTTTCACAGAGAAGGGGCTTGCCTTTAGCATTTGTGTTTACATTACAATGAATTTTGATTATAGTTTAGGAAAATGTATTAATTGCAATGCAGTTCTTTTCTGCAGCACATTATTTTGCCTTTAAAACTGAGCAGATACCACAGTGTGCTGTAGAAGACATTTAGAGACTAATGTTTTAAGGATATTAAAAAAAAAAAAAAGCTTTGGAAGTAGTTTTGCATGCTTTCTGCATGAGCTAGATGACATCACATTAAAAAAAAAAAGTTTCATTAGTCTTTTTTTTAAGCTTTATCAGGACAGTTGTTTTTCCTTTCATTTGGTCAGTTTAGTATTAGAAATAAGTATTACCTATTTTATTCACCCATGCGTTTATACATGTGTATGTATATAGATATCAGTAACAAATATTACTCTGCCAGTCATCAGCCCTTTAACTGCATAGGGACAAGCATAGACCTCAGGAGTACATTTTCACAGCCTGAAGCCCAGTATGGCAGTATTTTGCTTAGGTTTAATCCTACAGATGCTTGTGGTGGCACCACACTCGGGAATTTTCTGCTAATTTAATTGCTATTGGTATTTTTCCTGAGATTCATTTTCTGAGTCAGGTAACAAAAAGGTTTCTGAAAGTAGCTTCTTGGTACAAGGTGTGGCATTGCTGTTACTACTTTAAATATTGGTAGTGTGTCAACATAGGAACAGGTTCAGATGCATCTCTACAACCTTCTACTGAAGCAAAGCTGTTTTCCATAGTAGTGTCTCGATATCTTCCCTATGCACTAACCTCTGAGAAGCTCTGCTCCAAACTTCTTTTCCCCTCCAGAATCCTATTACCGGAGATGGGGACTGGGGAATAGACTTAACGCATCTTGGTGAAGTTTAAATGTGAAGGATAAGTAAAGTTTTGGGGTCATTTGACTATCCATAGCTGCAATCTGGAATAGAAAGTGGTTCTGCGACACTTCCAATGTATCAAAGAAGTCAATTAAAAGAAAAGTTGCCAGAACATGCCTTGAATTTTTTAGCTATGGGGTTTTATTGTAAGGCTGAATCTATTCATTTCAAATTAGAAAAGGCATACTGTTCCTAAAGAGAGAGAAACAACAAAATAACAAAACTTTTTAAATTATTATTTTTAAGGTTCTTTGTTTTTTGGCAGATGTGATGACTTCGTGTTTCAGCTGTGTATAAGCAAAAAGATAATAGAAACCTGATTAGTCTGATAATGCAGTAAAGTAGAAAGTTAAAGCAGTCTGTAGGAAACATTTAGCATCCCAGAGGGCTTTCTTTTTAGTAAAGAGGAAGTGTAACAAGTAGTGATCTAAACAGAGTAATTTACTCTATGGAGTGATTAGTATCTTCTCTTCTTGTGAATGGCATGAGATGAACTCTTCTGTAAAAGCTTTGAAGAAGAAATTGTGTGAGCTCTACTTGCTTAATGAGCTAGGGACTTCCAACAGTGCTTCAGAAATACTTAAAACAAGAAAACAACAAAAATTCATCATTCTCACTTTGCTTTTGCCAGCAGTGGATCCTACCAGCCAAATACTAGAAGTAAATGAATACATTTAAATAACAGCCTTGCAGCTGTTCCAGAGAGAAACCCGGAGCATTTTCCATTATAGTGGCCTTTCATGGCTGTGTGGTTACCAGAGCCAAAAACCACTTCTTTCACTTAGTGCCATTGAATACTTCTTTATTTTCCCTTCCCTTTGTTCACATTAGAGTGGGAGAGATTTAAGCTATCTATCCTTGCCACAGAATGGTCATGTTTGGTATCTTTTTCCTCTCTGCAGTGCTGCTAGAGAACCCCTTTCTTCAGTAACACCCAACATTTTACATCTTGGATTTGCTGCTCAAACTTCTGTAGCTGGCAAAGGCACTGCGTTTTTCTCCCTTTCTAAGACAGTAAACAGAGTACCCTCTGTATTAAAACTTACCTATTTATCACCTTGGGGTGATAAATAAAGTAAATGAGAGGGGAGGAAAGAAAAAAAAAAAGAAGCAAACGGTTTGTGATTAGAGGTGTATCTACCCAGGTAGGTACAGACTCCACAGTGGAAACCAAAATACCAATGTGCTTTTTTTTTTTTTTTTTTTTTAAATGATAATAGATGAAATTATCAGGTGTTCAAAATATACCTTCAGTTTGTTCAAAACAGACTGGCATTGCCTTACAGGCAGCTGCTTAGTACTGTACAGACAAGCTAATGACAGGGAACCCTATCATTGTTAGAACGCCGAGAGAGAAAGATTTTTCTCTATTCTGTTAATACATTTCATAAAAGAGTGCATCAAATCAAACAAAACCAAAACTATCTGATGTATATTTCAAGAAAAAGATGTATTTGCAGTGGTAAACATAGGACAGCCTTCTTTCCATTTGAAATCTTAGTTTCCAGCCCACAATTAGATGTGCTCTGCTCATTAACATAATTTTGAATAGGCATTTGCTTGAAGGCTCAACTCTCCCAAGTGCTTGCTTTGCTTGTTTGCTCTGTGAAGAGTGATGGAAGGTGTGCCCTGGAAATGGAAGTAGCCCCAATAGCCTGCAGCATTTTTTCAGAATAAAAGACCAGTCTTTCAGCTGCTGGAGCCAAGAACTAATCCCCAGCTTGGCTCACAGAGCAACAAATTGGGCCCGAAGGATGCTTGTTGCATTTCTCTGTGTGGAAACACACTTGGGATGTTTGAGGTGTGGGTTTTGCGGAGGCTTGTTTATTTTGGTTGGTTTTGTGTTTTTTTTAATGTATTTTGTTCTGATGTTTGTTTTTTGTCAATGGTTGTGTGTTGTTTTGTCTTTTTTTTTTTTTTTTTTTTTGCACCCCTGTTTTCTTCCAGTGCAGAGGCAACACGAAGAGGAGACTGTGTGCTGTATCTCCCTCAAAAAAAGCTCTTCCCGGGGCTGGTTAGGGCTGTCCTGAGCTGCACTCAACCTGCAGAGCAGCCTGCACAAACACGAGAGCAGGTTGGATATCTGCCATGGTGTTTAGGTGGAGGGCAAGGGTAAGGCCGGGAGGTAGGGCAGGCAGGCCTACGGGGAGTGAACCAGGTGGCTTATTGAAGAAGCCTGCTCTGTATCATGACACAGACATTTTTTGAAGGTGTTAGAGGAAGCATATTCTGGTAAATTGATAGAACATAATCACTTTATTGAGTTTCTCACAGTGCCAGGAGGTGCTGGGCCTATACCAGGCCTTGTCTGAGCTCCCTCTGCAGGGAGGAAGGGGAGGTTGGGAAGTGCAGCTTGTCATGAAAGCTCCTCCAGAAGAAAATGAAACTCAAAGAGTTTTGCAAAAACCCATTAGGTAGTCTGTATGGGATATTCAGGCTCAGTGACCCAGAAGATATGCCGAGTCATGTCTCTCATAGTTGCAAAGTGAATTAATGTATTTTTGCAATACTTACATGTTGCAGTGGTGGCTCTTTTGAGAGGAGTTTGGAAGGCAGTGTTGGAGCTGCAAAGAAGCTGACTGGTCTAAGAACAAGTCTTTGGTAATCAAAGCGCTAAAGCCAGCCTTGCAGTGGAAGGGGGAATATGGTAATGTGGAATTATACCCTCATTAAGGTGGTCTTCATTTCCTACTGTATTGGAAAATATTCATCAGAACATGTAGGTAGAACTTGTGAGGGATGCAGCTCCTTTGAAAATGATGGGTCTGTGGAAAAGAAGCAATGATAAAAAAAAGTGTCTGAATTATTTGGTAGGCTGTTGTATGGATGTCTTCACTCTGTCTTCCACTGGGTATTTTTTTACAATCCTTCTACCTTTTGATTTTTTTAAAAATCCTTAGGCAGAATTCTGCAGAGAAAGGGATTTTGTTTGCATGTCCATGCATCTTTCCTGTAGCATTATAAAATGCAAGAGTGTGAACCTAGACAGTTAGCTACCTGGAGACCTGCTGGACCAGCTCGGTGTGCTCCTGACCATCACTGCTCTTCACCAGTGAGAATTCAGTCTGTGCGTTGATGATCCCAGATTTATCTATCCTGAAAAGTTGTAGGGTTGCATCTAAGTACTTCAGACCTACTAGTTATGTTCCAGAAGAAAGGCATTTTAATCCTTTGCTGGACTTCCTGCTCTTGCCCGTTCTGTTTTTTAGCCCACAGAAGCTATTTTTGAACTTGCTTTTGTAGTAATGGACAGTGAATAAGCACTAAGGAAGGTCAACACCCTCTTTGGTTTTACAGTCAGTCTGTGGAGGTTGTAATCATAGCTTCCAACAGGATCTGTGTCACTTGTGAATTATACCTTCCAGCAGTCAAACTGCTTCTTTTTCCAGTGTTGCTGGTGGCTGGGTCTCTTTGGTACCCTGAGGGTCTAGATGTGTTAGGTTACTCTTTTTAAGTACAAGCACTTTGATAACTAAGGGCTTCTCAGTTTGATTTTTAGCTAGCTTGAACATTTCTTAGGTCTGAGACTCAGCAATATAGTCTACTACAAAAGCATTCTTAAGATGTTGCCACAAGGTCTATATGTAATTTTTATCTTGTCATAGCAGAATTAAAGGAATCCTCTTGCAAAGGGATTCATTTCTCCCCTCTTTTCAGCTGTGAGAAATGAAAAACTATTCTAGTGAAATTGAGATGGCTTACTAAATCTAACATGCAAGTTTTTATTTAAATCTGTCAAACATTTGCTTTGGAAGATGCAGTTCTGCAAAGGGTATGTGAAGAGCTGTTGGATCTTGGTGATAGTGCTTTATACTTTTGTTTTACAGACTTAAATAATTGCATAAGGTATAGTAGATATAAGGCTTGATGAATCAGCACCCTTGTCTGAACACTCTCTTGATTTTGGACTTAACATTTTGGGTAAATGATACCTATCAACTTCTATTTTTAAAGTAAAAAAACACCATCCTTTCCCCTTTGTTTTTGAACCTCTTATTTCCTTTGCATCCCATTGTCTGAGCAATACTTCATGATTTTCATTAGATAGTGGAGATTTTTTTTGTTGCAAGTTGGATTATTTTTTCTCATCTGTTACAACTTTACTTCTATAAAGACCATGATTTTGCAATTGCAGCTTGAGAAATTATTTACATATAGAATCAATTATTCCTATACTTACTCTCTTATGCTTATTTTAAAGATATTCTTAATTGGTATCCTCTTTGAGGATTTTGAAATTGGCAGTTTCCCCAAGTTTTCCAGCTGTAGCCTTCTGGGCATGTTGGTAAATTTCAGAGTATTTAGCTAAATTCAAAGAAGTGCTATTGCTTTTCCATTCACTGCTGTACTAAATGTAGAGCTGTAAGCCACCTATTACTGTTTTGGAGTCCTAACCTACTGTTTCCAATTCTGCCTTTCCTCTGAAATATTTTCTGGACTTCCAGATAGCACTGAGAATGATAAATATTATTTCTGGGATCCAAGGGTAGCTACCTAAGAATTAAAATCTCATCCTGTATAGGATGAGTCTCCTCTGAGTCTCGCAAACTTCAAGGAGACTGCATGCAAGTTGAATGACTTCTATAAATTTGAGGTCTCTGGCTTCTAGTTGGCATTTTGTTGCATGCAGAGTTGTCATCTTTCCCAGGCTTCCTTGCCAAATAAATGGATTTTCATCTCCTCTTCGTGTTCTGGGTAAGAAAACAGCAGCATGTCAAGGTTAATTCAGTAAAGGGAAAAGGAGAGAAACAGACTGTGTTTGGAGGGCTTAGGGTTAAAATACTTTTTAAACGTTTTCTTGGATATG
>CM021729.1:62460275-62479460 GCA_011074415.1 Stictonetta naevosa | reverse complement strand
GTTTTAAAGGCTCTGTAAAAGTCAGACCTTAGTATGCTAATACTATTCGTCTTTATTTCTCCTAGCAAGAAATAAATGCACATGTCTTGGTGGGGGGTCTTTTGTTGTTGTTTTTTTTTTTGAGGGAGGTGGGGGGCTAGGTGAACTAAGGAATTCTGCAAATTCTCAGATTGCAGTGGAGTTTATATACTGATCATTTGCCATTCATGCACTGAGGTGGTGGGATCCAGAGCTCCCCTCTCGCCTTACTGCTCCAGGCACCCACTGCCTTCTCCACTCCAGTCTTTTTCCCAAGAGGAAAAGGCAGTAATGGGCTGCTCACCCAAGAATAACGCCATGGGCCAGAGCTCTCCATGCCTTGGCCCAATTCCTCACCCCACTCTTTCAGCTGTGCTGGAAGGGCTGGGGCAACAGCAGGATGAATCAAGCACTAATCACTAGAGACAAAGTTGCTCTTCTTCCCAGCCTCCCCACTGCCACCCCAGTAGTATGGTCCTGTACCACCACAGAAGAGGAGCTGAGGGGTCACATGTAGCAGAGAGTGGCGGGAGATGCTAGTGCCAAGGTGCCATTCTCACTGCAGGATGAAAAGGTGTTGGCTGTAAAACCAGAGTGAGTTTTCTTTATGAAGTCCTGGTTCCGAATTTCCTGGTCTGTGTGCGCTGGGTTGGGGTTGTGCCTAGGTCTCATTTTTTAGAGATTTTAACTCCATATACTCAGGATTTTCCTGTTCTTTGGCTTGGGTATTAAATCAACCTCACATGGTTAGAGGAGACTTTGATTTCAGCCTGCTATTATTCCGTTTTCCTTTATCTGTCTTGTTGGTTTGTAATTCAGATGTTGTCTTTTTTTTCTGCACAGACATGTCCTGGAGATGTAGTTAGCATGGGCAATTTGTGGCTCAGTTTGTTTTAAACTTCTGTCAAGATATACAAATGGCTGAGGTAAATCTCAGGGCACTGCACATCTGGCTCACCCATGCAATGAAACACACTGAGTGAAACTTCAGGAAATTAAAATGTAAACTTCCCTGCCCCTTTTCCTGCAGGGGCAGGAGAGGGGCTGGGTCTGCCTACTTGTGTGTGTCATTATGGTATGTTAACACTTTCAGGACTCGGAGGTACATTTATTTCCCTCTTGCTCAAGCCTTTGCAGCAAGACAAAAACGTCATGGGTAAATGTGATGCCTTGGGATCTCTGTACGTTCGTGACCCATGAGGTCAAAACCTTCCTGTGGATATCTGCTGACATCCAAGAAAGTCCATCATCTGGAAGTCCCCTATTTGAACTTTTGTTAGTGACCTGTTCCTTATTACTGTTGCTAATGGGCCCATTTATTGTGGTGTCTGAAAACTCCAGTGGTGAACACGAATCAATTCCCTATTTAACTCTCGAGAGCAAACACCTGCATGACCGAGGCCCTGAAAAACTCTTCTTTCCCCTGGGACTGAAAAGATTGCTCTTGAAGGAGGATTCCAGGTTTTAGATTAGCATGTTCTGAGCACAAAACATCTTTCAAAATCCTTTACATGACAGGAGTGTTTTGTTCCTATGTATTCAAAAGAAAAGAAACTAGTGAGCTTCATTCTGTTCATCTGGGATTATTCAGGTGCTGCCCTGTTTTCAAACCTAACAAGTCTGGCTCTGTAGCACTTAACATATTCTTATGTGCGTTGCACACATTTAGCCCTGGCTTGTCGCTTTGTGAATGAGACAAACTCAATGCACTTTGTGCATATTACAATGAGCCTTGTGTTATCCTATATCGTTTCAGGTTTCGTATGAGGAATGTGGGGAGAATATTACAAAATTAGAGGAATATTTCATGTTCTAACCCCAAATGCAAAACGAAGTCAACACAAGGGAAAAAGGAAAGCAACATCTACCACATTTTCAATTTCTGAAATTAAAATATATGTTCTGCCAGGTGTAGTTTCTGTCTCTCTGCAGGAGCAACAGGGGAGCAAAAGCTGTTAACTATGGGCAGCAGTCATCTACAAGAAACATTTAGATCAGTAAATACATGGAAAAAGATAGAATTTATTCAGGATCACAAACTTCCACTAGATTTTGGAGTCTTGTCCTCCTGTGTAACTGAGACTGTGTTCAGATATTCCTACAGAGGGCAAAAAACGGCATTCACATAATTAATGCAGATGTTGGCAAGCTTTTATAAGGCCCACTAATTCATTCTTATGACTTCCTCCCTCCCTCAAGGCTTCTTATAGTTGACCTGTTATTACCACACAATATTTAAGCAAAGAATTAAAGCCAGATGTTTTGTAGCTAGGGCTCCCTTTATTAAGTATCCCTTGTAAATCAGTTTTCCTAGACAGTGGAGAGATCCTATGTGAGAACTTCTTTAAATTTTAAAATAATTAAGACTGAAAGGTTTCTAACCTAAGAGTTGATGTATCCTAGAGGAACAATAAAATTTTATAGTAAGTGTGCTGAGAAATAGTATTTACTCTGGCTTTTTATTATCCTGGGTCTGCAAATGTTTCTGATCAATGTTTAAGTTGGGGGTAAAATCATTTTTAGAAAAACCTTTTTCTTTAACACAAATCTAGCTATCATGTGGCACATTTGGGATACAGGTGGGAAGTTTTGTGCATTGCCTTATTGGAACTCACCTAGTTGTGACGACAAAGACATGTAAACGAAAACAAATAGCTCTGAGTAGTAATTCTAAGGAAATCTTTATCAGATACTATTTTCGCTTGAGTCCAATTACTATTTCTGTTTCCCAATTGTGTACATTTTTTGTTTCAAAGTGAACGTTGTTGTAGCTGTAGCATTTCCTCAGAATGGCCAGAGCTGTCCAAAATGTATGTTTGTTTGTTTGTTTTGGTTTGTTGTTTGTTTGTGTGCATTTTTAAATGGGAAGAAATTTTTATCTTTTAATATTGTTGATCTGTTGCTCATTTCGGCTTATTACCTGCTTTCTTCCTAAAACTGCTTCTCTTTCTGTGTTTAAGAAAAAACAGTTCAGTCAGTAGAGTTTCACAGCCATAAAACTAGAGACAGGTCTCCTGAACCTCTTTAAACAGAGACTTTTCTTACATGAACTTCATGTTGGTTTTCTCTTTATTATTTTATTTTTAAGTCCTTTATGATAAGCCATGCTAAACAAGGAACCAATGTGTTACTCAAAAGAGTTTCTTTTTGTGAGGTTTGCCTTTTGGGAATTACACCTTGAGTAATTGATTATAACTTAGGAAGGAAACTTATTAAGCCTTTTCTTGTTGGCCAGCGTTTTTACACAAAACCGATATTCTGGTAGGGTACAGGGCTTGCTTGCTTCACCCATAGCTGTGCTCAGCTGGGTACTCTGGCAGGAAAATTAATCACTTATTTCTTGACATAGCCATAACAATATTTAATGCAAGAAATAAAGTTTGCTGATTTTAACACTTGCTAAGACAAATATTGTTTTTTTCTTTCCTTGCCTCGCTCCTTCCTTTTCTAACTGAACTAAGCAAGTCTAGGTGAGTTATAGCTAAAGGCACAGTGCATTTGTAACCCGGCTTAGAAATGTGGTTGATGGTAAAAGGAGAATGCTCTTAGAAATCCAGTGGCTTCCTTTATGGCTTATAAATGCACTTCATGCTTTATGGACAGACAGGACCACTGGCCCTGGGAATTTACATTCTTAGCACACATTGATGATTTTAATTTAGTGTTGTTCTTCCCCATTTTTAAGACAGCACAACAAGAAATGCCTCTGACGGAGACCTAAATGAATGAAAATCTCCTGAGAACTGCAGTAATCTTTCCTGCTCTTTGAGGAGCTTGTCTTTTAACACAGCTACAGACAAACAATATCTTTATGCATTGATAACATAAGTAAGGCATTACATAACAGATTTAACGTCTTTTAACTATGAATTGCATGCCCTTCTCCATGAGTGAATTTTTTCAGTGGGTCCGCTTGGCCAGAAGTTCTTAATATTTACTATGTAATTTACAACTATGTCAGAAGTCATGCTAGTTCCCAGAGCAGATGGAAGTATTTCTGGTTGTTTCTAATCTGGTTGCAGTTACTGGACTCCTTAGAGCAATTGTTTGTGAGTTGTGGAATGCTATTTGTTCTGAAAAAATGAATTTGTTCTGAAGCATGTTCCCTTCCTGCCTCCAGTGCCTCTCCCTGCTCTCTGTGCATGCCTTGTCTGTGCAGGCAATCATATGTTTTTAGTTCTGACGTCGTTCTTTTTTTCTCTTTTTTTTCCCCCCTCCCTCTTCTTTCAGTCCACAGCCATGAGTGAACCACAGTGCTACTACAATGAAACCATTGCCTTCTTTTATAACCGAAGTGGAAAATATCTAGCCACTGAATGGAACACTGTCAGCAAGCTCGTAATGGGCTTGGGGATTACCGTCTGCATCTTCATCATGCTGGCCAACCTCTTGGTTATGGTGGCTATTTATGTCAACCGCCGATTCCACTTTCCTATTTATTACTTAATGGCCAACTTAGCTGCTGCGGACTTTTTTGCAGGGCTGGCCTACTTTTACTTAATGTTTAACACAGGACCCAACACTAGAAGATTGACTGTAAGCACCTGGCTTCTCCGTCAGGGTCTCATTGACACTAGCCTGACGGCTTCTGTAGCCAATCTGTTGGCCATCGCTATCGAGAGGCACATTACAGTCTTTCGCATGCAGCTACATACTCGGATGAGCAACCGGCGAGTGGTGGTGGTAATTGTTGTTATCTGGACTATGGCCATCGTAATGGGCGCCATACCAAGTGTCGGATGGAACTGTATTTGTGATATTACTCACTGCTCCAACATGGCACCGCTCTATAGTGACTCCTACCTGGTCTTCTGGGCTATTTTCAACCTGGTCACTTTCGTGGTCATGGTGGTCCTTTATGCTCATATCTTTGGATATGTCCGCCAAAGGACTATGAGAATGTCCAGACACAGTTCTGGACCCCGCAGGAATCGGGACACGATGATGAGCCTCCTGAAGACTGTGGTCATTGTGCTTGGTAAGTGTTTACTTCGTCCTCCATATGTTCCCCTCTCTGCTTCTTACCAGGTGACTGCAGTGACGCATGTCCAACTTCTGGGAGGTCAGCAGCATTTGAAGGATGGTAGAAGAGGCAGGGCCCATAAGAAGCCCCAGTATTCATTACTGTGTTGGGATTATCAAGCTTATTTATTGAAGTGCATATCATAGTCTTGGTCACTCAGCCCTGTGACATGAAACTGATGAAAAAACAGGACCTTGAGATGTAAGGGTTGTTTTTTTGTTTATGTGTTTGTTTGCAGCAATGCAGGTTTGAAACCTATAGCAGCAGCCCATCCCGGGCAGTGTTCACCCTTTTGCTCTGGAAGATGCCAAATGGCTGCAATCTTAAAAAATACTACAGGGGAAGCTGCACTATCCACTGAAGAACCCTTCTGCTACTGAGAAAGCAGTGTGCATATTCAGGCAGTACTTTGTGTCTGGACAACAAAGAGGAGCTAAAGGGTATCAATGAAAGGATTTCATATGCGAAGCAGGACTGCATGCACAGTATGCTTAGGTCTCTGTGTTTCTAATTATCTGCCAGTTTATTTATGCAGAAGGATACAACGTGAGGTATTGGTGTGTTTCAGCACAACACTCTGGAGGTCTCTGAGGTTCAGGACTTGGAAAATGAGGACATATTAGATGAATATTATGGCAAACTTTGGAGTCAGGTGTTTTGTGTCTCTCTGTGGATGGGTGTATTTGGTTTTGGTCTTGGGCTCTCAGCTTTCTTATGTGAAAGGACATACTGCATACTGGGCACCACGCCCTGGTGATTTTCCTTGGAGTTTCTTCTGCCCTTTGTTGCAGCAGCTGTTGGTGAGCTGCAGGCAAGGATGGTGCTGGTTGCTTCCTCAACCCCAGCTGTGGACCTACCCATGAGATCGTCCAGCATGGTACACGGGTCTCTTGGGATTCTAGTTCCCTTCTGCATGGTGAAGTTGCCTTAGTCATCCATAAATGCCACAGTACCCAGCCTGCAAACACCAAAACTTAGCCAAGGTTCTTGCCCTGAGATCCTGATATACATGGTTTTACACTGAGATTTTTGCTTTCTAACAGTCTGTACTGCCTGTACAGACAAAGAGGATAGTTACAGAGCTTCGTTGTGAGTCACTGTGACAACTCATGCTTTAGTTTAAGAATGTGCATGCTGTTTTCTGACCTAGCAATTTGCTTTTTAAGCAGAATATGGGCCGTGTAGGACTACTCTGTCCATCCATTAAAAAGCTGTATTCCTAAGTGTTCTGCTTTTTTCTTCAGGGAAAGAATATCTTTCAGAGTTTTGCGTGGGAGGCTGTAGTGTTGAGTTAAACCTCTTCTGACTGCCTGGTGGTTCGGAAACCTGTCTCTCCAAACCTCCCTCCTTGCAGAAGGCAAGATGAGGTTAAGAAAACGAAGAAAACTTGAATACTGATAACAGAAAAATGCAGAATTGTAGGAATATATAAGTCACTGAATAAATTGCAAATGGTAGTTAATACCAAGCGTGTGTGGGACTAGCTGGAAGTGTAGGTACTGAATGCACCCTCCTCCATTCTCCTATTGAGAATGTATGAGCAGAGATCACACTGAAAATATACTGGCCACCCAGTACCACAACAGAAGAGGTTTACGAAGAGTTGCCCCCATTTTTCCTAATAAGAGACTCGTTTTTTCAAGGTGTTGTTCTCAAAACAGTGGAACAACTCCAGTGGTTAAGTAGCATTAGCCAAACTGAAGGTGACTAAAGTTTAAGTGCTGATGTAGTTCAGTAATATCTCTGATTCTTCATTTAGATTATTTGGAGTAGAATTTGTCATTACTGTGAGTAGCACATGTTAAGTTTTCCACAAAATCCTAACAGGACCTTATTTCTTGTCACTGACGCAGCTAAATTCGTTCAGTGTTGTGCACACACTTTGCCTTAGCACCTCTTCTAATCTGCAAAACCACCATTTTTAGTGAGAGACAGTCTTTTATTGAATCTCTTTGAGCAAAGCAACTTCCAGGCAGTTTGGCTGGAAGAGTTCACTCATAGGGCCACCAAGTAAAAGCAGCGGCAATGCTTTCACCTCGTTATCATCTGGGAGATGCAGCTGCAAGGTAAAGAAGGTTGGAAAACAGCAGTGTAGAAATGAGAAAGAATAGCCTGAAGCCAGGAATCAGGTGTGGGGGCAACCACAGAGAATTTGGGGAGGTTAAGTGTCGTATGTCCAAGTGGCTCCTCCCAAAGCTAGCTGATCCACAGTGCTGCAGGGGAAGAGTTTGTCTGCAGCTGCTTTGGGAAAGGCAGAAAAGGTGGGTGTCCTGGACTGTCTGGAATGGCTGAACGTGTATCTCATGCTGTGTGGCATTTTCTGTGTGAGCAGGTCACTTCTACCCCTCTCTCCATCACACTACCATTTGTGGGATGGAGTCAGCATGGGAACTGCCAGACACCCCCAGTCCCTGGGCCTGGCTGGGACCCCAATTTCAGTCAGGACCAAGTGTGATGCCCTGGGGCTGCCGGTGAGCAGGACAGCCGCCAGCCATGTTGCATAAGCAGGTGATTGTGCAGCAGGAGAGGTCGGGGTCTGGAACCCTGCGTCATCCCGCAGAGCCGGGGTGCCGAGTCCCAGGAGCATGTCAGAGGAGAAGAACAGATTTTTATTTTTTTTTCTTTTCATGCCCTTTTGTTTTTGGCTTTTTTTTTTCTTTTTTTCCTCGAGTGAAATATTTTAAACAGAAGGAAGTGATTTCATAGTTGAGCTTTTTTTTTTTTTTTTCCCTTCATCTAACAAGGCGGCTTTTGAAATCTTTCAAATGTAGCAGGGAACATAAAGCTCTTTCTCCAGAGCATGCCTTTTCCTGTGCGCTGGGGCTAAGGCAGGACTGATCTGTATACTGCACATGGCCATAAAATCGGGTCTGGTTTGGCTTACAACCCAATGACACTTTGCATTTCACCACAAACATGTGTTAGGTTTAAATGAGCAGTCAAAGGAACAGGCAGAAACCTAGCGGATGCAACAGTTGAAAGCTGGCATCTTTCTTCCCTTCTGTCCTCCCCGTTTTTGTATCTTCTTTTTAAGGACAAAGCTAAACTGCTGTTCCTTGCAGAAGTCATAGTTGGAGTGTGAAAGCATTCATCGGGGCCAGAAGATGCAGTTTCAATCTAAAAAAAGGGTGATAATATCTAACTGCTCTTTTAAGAAGTGATGAAAACACCAAAAGGAAAAAAAAAAAAATAAAGAAAGAAAAGGGGGGAAAGAAAAAAAAAAGCCAATTTTAGAGCACAGGTCTGAAAAACTAGCTCTGCTTTAGGTTTCCATGAAATGAAACAAGTCATGTAAGGCTACGTGTTTTTAGGCATTCTTATATACATGCATTTGCAGGTAAGTATCAGCTTAGATCACAAGCATTGGAATGTCAGCCTATATATTCTCCTGCCTTGCTTATCAGCTCCTGTTTTCATAATGTGGATAACTCTTCCCTAAACCTCTGTACACATCTTTGGACAGTATTCTCTATCTAGAATGTAGTCTTTGTCTGAAAACATTATTGTCTCTTGTATCATAATGGTGGCAAAATAAAGGCAAAAAAAAAAAATGAACCTGGTGTGTGGTACCCCTGCAGAATCATTAAAATGTGAGGTAGTTTTGTCACTCCTTTCACAGTAATTAGTCAATAGATCTTCCTGACACAGGGTAGAAAACTGCTGTATCTGAGATTATGATACTGAGGTTTTATAACTAAATTTGAAATAATAGTAGCAACAGCTCTTCCTACAGTAAGTCCAATTAGCCTTCTGTTTTGGGTGAGTTCTCAATGGTGTTTGGCCCAGACCAGGCAAGCCTGTTGAGCTGAGCACCACAGTTACCCCCCAGGACAGAGGAAGAGCAAACAGTGCATTCCTGATTGCTTATCCTTTATGTTCCTGGGAACTAAGAAGACACTTAGACCTTCCCTAAGTGTCTTCCCAGCCTGTAAGACCATCCCCTTTGTTTGTAAGAATAAGGTTTGATTTATAAGATTCTGAAAACCAATATACGCACAAATAAAAATCGAAGGTTCTTTTTGTGTAAACTGTTTTGATTTAAATAAGTCTTTCTGTGTTTGAAGAAAGTCCATTCCCATATTATAATGAAGCAATAGATGCCAGGAAAACATCTGGAAGTTCAGCAAAAACATCTGGAAGCGTGGAACTGCTCACTAACAGCATTTTTGCTGCCCTCTCTTTCTGCCACAGTTATGAATTGCATGAGAGACTTGTTTTTGTACTTTTGTAGCATTTCTTTCCCAACGAGGTACCAAATGGGGATGGAAAGCAACAAATAACTGTGGTAACACACCGAGTTTCAACATGCTGTAGGTAGACAGGCAACTAAAGCATCCAGAATGCATTATTGATAACTGTGACCTTTCTGGGTGATTGATTGAAATGCACTGTTTTATTCCTCAATCAAAAACATGGAGTTCTATGAGAGCACATTTTTAAAAGATGTTCTCAATATCTGTGCTGTCTCTTCTGATGTTTGGGCTGCATCTTTTCCCACTTCCTCCCCCCATGCAAACTACTAAATTGGCAGTAGAAAATGAAGAGAGCACAAATTAGTGCTGCAGCCTGAACAAAAACACCCCAAGTGTCACCAGAGGGATGTCTTTATTTCCATACCCCTACAGTGTCAAGTGGATAACAGGCATGGCCTGTCTTCGCTGGCTGCTAAATCTTAAAGATTTTAAACCTAAGCTTTATGAAATGTATTTTGACAGTCACCGAGTAACTGGTCATGGGCTGGTATCAAGATGACACTGTCAAGCCAGAGCTTGGACATGGATTCACTTGACCTTCAGCAAACCTCCCCTGCCCATGGAAAGTTACTCTCATGGTCCAAAGCAAACATCTTCTCTGGTAGCACAGTTAGCTGATACAAGGATCTCTCAGAGAGGACGGGGCTTAACTCTGAGCCCTGGGGCTAGAGGGTGACAGCTTCACCTCATCGCCTTCTCCCTCAGGAGTTCTGCTGGCATGAGGAGAGACAAGGTCTTCAGCAGTGTTTTCCCTGAGATGACTGGAAATAAATACACTGTTTGCATTTGGAGACATCCATCCACAAGGTAATGGTGGCCTTGTTTGGAGAGTAGTAGCCTCCAGGTGTTTTTCCCTTAGCATGATTGCATTTTCCACGTAGAGCTGAGCTGGGGAGAGAGATCCGACTGGCGTTAGGCTGAGGGTGGCACATTTCACATCTTCCCTGGAAGTGGGGGGATGTGAAGCCATAAATACTGGGTTACCCTGTGGTCAGCACGGGGGGCTCATTCAGAGTCACCAACCCTGCCTGACCCCTGCATCACAGTAATGTCACTTGTGTATTGATTTAGTCCGGACGGAAAAACAGGGCAATAAACTCTGGGACTGGCGCTGGCAATACGAGCCCGAGCATCAATGACTTTCTGTTCTAACACACAGAGTGCAGTTATGTGCAGTCCCAGTGTTTTCAGATAAGTATATTTTAAAAGTGCATAAACTGTGAATTTAACCCATGGTCAAGTAAACTGGGAAATTGTGGCTGATGACCGTAGTCTAAATGGAGCGCTCCTCGTGGAGTTTATACGATTAATTCTTATTACCAATGTATGTGCATTGTGGAGGAGGGGAGGTTTTATAATCAGTGCTTTCAGAGCTGCAGCATGACTGCAATAATTTCAAGTTGTATCATCAAATATTTGCATGAAGAAGTGAAATCTTCGTTAAAATACTAGATTTTTATCCAACACACCTCATCCTGTAAGATATTTGATGGCTTGGATTGCTTTCTCTTTTCTCAGTGGAAGTCCTTATGAGCAGGTGTGATTGCTCCTCTGAAGATTCTTTTGAGAAAAATAGAGAACACATACAGTTTGGGGTGGGGATGCTTCCCAGGGCTGCTAATGCTTACCATGTATTACTTTTTTTTTTTTTTTTTCTTTTCTGTCTTAATAACATTTTGATACTGACTTAAAAAAAATCTGTCTACCTTCAGCTTGTACATAGGCGAAGGAAAACGGAAATCTTCAGAGTATTGCTTGTATTTGTTAGAGTATTTAACTGTGAAATCAGTCTATTTTAATACCAGCAAAAATAGAATTTTCATGATGTCTGTTATCCATAATAAGAGTGGACTAATAATTTTTATATTCATACAAGTAATTGTCCAAATTCTTATATATGAATATATATGATATATATATTCTTGATATACCTTTCTTACTGTATTAGCTAGATATTGCACTATTTTATAAAAGGATTAATAATTTTTGTGAATAACTGTTTTTTGAAAAATGGGTTTCTGCTTTCAATTGAAGAAATGGAAACATGAAATCTTGCTAAGGATGTAAGCTGAAGTGCATATATAATTATGAAGTAATTGGAGTGTGTCTTAAGTTTAAGATACTTTGGACTTGGATGGATGTTTTTCTTGCTTGCTTTTCATATTCTTCTAGTAAAAGCAATAATGTGTGCTCTGTGACGCTTACTGGTCTCTCTAAATCTCACTCACTGGTCATTTTTACTATTTATACTCGTGAAAATGAATTCCAGTTGATCTTACCAAATTTGGCAGTGTAGCCCCAAACCAAATCCTGTCTCAGTGCTGCCTGGCAGGTGATGATGTTGCAAGGAAATAAAGAATAAGGAAATGTGGCATGTGAAAACAACAGTGTGGCTAGTTTATGTCATAAACCTCATCAGTAGCTTCCTTTTTCAAAACAAGCCTGAGCAAGCTCTTGCTGCTGAAACAGAAGTTTCTGTTGCTCTGGATCCAGACAGCTCTTTCTCTGAACCCAGAGCCTGTTTGGGTGTGTTGGCAGTTTGGTTCTAAATGTTTTGCTTAATTTCTTCAATGACTCTCCCAATTAAATTTATTGCATCCTCAGCTAAAGCTGATACGTCCATGGTAACAGTCTTTTCTCTAAAGTATTCCAGGTATCCCCGTGTAATTCATCACTTCACCCTTGGGAAACCATTTGGAAGTTTCCCCCATCTTTCCCCCTTCAGTTAAGAATAAGCGTTATTTATTTTCGTTTCAGATCTTTTGAAATGGCTTTGAGGAACTTCCATCATTTCCCAAGGCAGGAATGTGGTTTCATTTTATTTCATTTTTGAAGGGGGAAAATCCCTCTAGTAAATCAATTTCTTTACATACGATGGAAATGAGGGCTTGTTTAATAAAAGTCTTTCCCCTGACTTCACTATAATTTATTACTTTTCAGGGAAGAAATAAATTTAATGGGCAAACTCTAGGGGTTCCTCTAAGAATGGCCAGAGAAAGATAAACCTGAGTAGTTCAATATTTACACTCATGTTCAGCTTTTGATTTAAATAAATAAATAAATGAACAAACAACTCTTGTAATTGTTTGCATAGGTGGTTTTTTGTTTCCAAAAGGCTCACAAAAATGGATTTCAAAAATAGGTTTTATTCTCAACAAGGCCAAGGGAATTGATTTTTATCTTTCTTTATGAATAATAGCATTTGAAAAACACACCCTTACCCCCAAGCAACAGAAGACAACCTTTTAGTTTGGGTTCAGGTGAAATAACAAACCACTTTCTGTACAGTTAAATTCACTTAGTGAAAATGCACACAAAACCAAAATGAATTATCATATCTCAGACATCTCAGTCTCCTAATTCCTAATTCCGCCTACCAATGCAACAGCCATGAACGTACTCATCTACCTCGGCTATTCTGAAGTAGCTGAGATGGACGCTCATTTATGGCATGTTCACTCTAACCTAGAACTCTCAGCAAACTTAGAAAAAAGCTGAAGGCCCAGGGTAGAAATTGTTAACAAGAAAAAAAAATAGCAATCTGTGTGTGCAAGAAGACACACATGTAAAATTTCAGCACATGGCTAAGAAGACCTGCTGATCATAGACTTTCTCAGCTGAATATTTTGGAACAGAAGATGGGATTCAATCCTTTAGAATGGTCAACAATAATGCTTTTGCAAAATGGCTGCTTGCAAGATAACATTTTTATCTTCTGGAAAGCACATAGTTGCATGGGGAGTTTGCTTATAAATGTTTTACTTAGTTTCTTCTCTAACTCTCCCAATTGAATTTACTGCATTGCCAGCTAAAATTGATACATCCTTGGTGACTGTTAAAATGCAGCATTTTGCAGTGTGGGAAGATCTGGAGTAACATACATGTCCAGCACTGGCTTGTGTGTTTTCATCTTTGAGATGCCATTTGAGTATCACGGGAAACCACTGAAGGGCTAAGCCAAAAAGTCAAAGCCAAATTTACAGATAGACCTCGGCTTGAGAAACTGTGAACAAAAAAGCCTGCTGTTAACTTGTCACATTGCAAAATTGTGTTCAGTGAAGCACTGAACGATCATTTGTTTGTCACAGTGGAAAACATTTTGAACAAGAGGCTGTTTTGTGGGAGAGGAGAAGGGTGCTGCTGGCGGTGTGTTTCATCTCACTTGGGCAGCAGGAGCAAGTAGCCCAAGTCCTGTGTTTATCTGAGGGTGCCCATGAAAATAGAAAAATACCATTTTCAGTCTGAAATTATTCCTGCTTCTATAGTTTTAATTAAATTATCACTCTCAATGTCAAAATACAAAATTACTTCCAGCAGAAATGCTTGTGGAGACATCTGAGATGCATCATCTGCCCTCGTTCTGATTGGTGGGGTAGTGACTGCAGCCCTTGAACAGCAGCCTCTGTGCTTCCCTGCTTGCAGTCTCAACATGAGAAATGTGTTAAAGGAGAATGCCTAGTTTTTAGTTTTTTCTTTCAGTGCATGCATTTTGAAGAGGAATTTGCGAATGAAAATTGTAATTTGAGTACTTCTCATTCTGGCGTCATTAGCGGGACAGCTTCCTATTTCATATAGCTGTGGGCACCGTCACTGACCACACATGGACTTTTTTTCTTTCAGACAAAGGTCTTTTTTTTCTTTTAATTTTATTTTCAACCTTCTGTGAATTAGGCTTTGTCACGCACTTGCACACTTGCTCTTCCTTAAAGCTGAAAGTTTACTGCTGCATCATGGCTAGTGGCTGTGGCCAGGCTGGTGGCGAGTTAGGTAGCTGCCTGAGTCTAGGCATTTTTTTCTCCCTCCTCTTCCTCCTTGCTCCCCACAGCTGCTCTGTCCACAAGTGTGAATCCTTTGGGAACTCATCTTCCTTTAGAATTTACTCTCTTGTTTATTTGAAGTCCTTGGCCTGGTGAGAAAGCATGATCTGTATGAGCTCGGAGAAAAACCTGGAGAGCAGATAAAAGGACTGTGAACAGGTATGGAAGGTCATGGAACTTCAGAAGCAATGACCTCATTCGCTAAGTCTAAAGCGTTTGTTTGTTTGTTTGTTTTTTCTGCCCTCAACATTGTCTGTTGTGTGAATCTGCTCACTGATGAGGAACTAGGGCTCAGGGAACCACCGTCAGTGACAGAGCTTGCTGCTGCAGGCTGCTACTCTGAGAGCAGCACTATGTGAGGCAGTGGGCTGAAGCAATAATGTCTTCATGTTGGTGCTAAAAGCCTGGGAGGTTATTTAAAACTAGCAGACAAACAAAACAATGCTTCAGATAAGTTTGTGGGGGAAGCAAGAAGGAGCACATCTATTGTTTTTCATTGTGTTGGACTAAGAGGTATCTGGGGCTTTCTGCTCTAACAAATGACTTGGCATCTTAATATGAGATTGAAAATATAGCAGGGAGAGTTAAGATTTTTGAAATGTTTTCCTTTGTGAAAGAGGAAGTTGTCTCCTAAAGAAAAGGGAGAGAATTTAGCTGTTAAAGCAGGAAAAACTGCCAAGCTACTGCCTTTATCTTATTTTCATGGAAATTGCTTCCTCTGACCCTGGACTCAGTACCTTCCTTGTTCACCTAAAAGTGGTTTGGGGAGCTGCTTGCCATTTTCTGATATTGCTATAACCCCAGGAAGAAGTTGTTTCTACATATGGCATTGATAATTCTCTTCTGCCTTTGTCTGAAGTTGCTTTTAAGTGCCCAGTTTTTACTTTTCTAGAATTACAATGAGTAACATAAAGTTGAATTTTTCCCAGAAGAAGCAGTGTGTGTAGAAAAAAAAAAAAAGAAAAGAAAAAAAAAGCTAATGCTCTCTTCCATTAAACAAAATAAAAATGAAAAAATAAAAATGAAAATCGTAGTTCATAAAAGGAAAACTGAATGAAGTTTTTTAAAAGAAGGTATTAAATGGTTTTAGATGTGTAACTGGATTGCTTGAGTGACGTATTTTTTTTAAGTTGGTTATTAATTATCAAAGTAAACATATGTAATGGCATATTTTCTACCATAAATGCATCCTGCTTCTATTAGAGGAAAGGACATACTGGAAACTGTGCTCACACATCCAAACATAGCATGGTTGCTGCACTAGTGCCCCAAAACAGGGCAGCATGCCCAGCTGGGAACCCAGTGTCGCCTGCCAGTCCCTTTGGTGTGGATGCTGTTGCACACATATTTCATGTGAATTGTGAGGAAAAGCTTCTACATAATTACAAAAAAAAAAAAGAAAAAAAAAGTTTCATTTCATTTAAAGTGAGCAGGTGAGGAACAGGCGGGTTTTTGATTTCTCTCATCAGCTGGCACGCAGTGTGAGAAATGAAGAGCGACTAATAACATTATTACAAAGACAGTATCGCGCCTATTAATCAGCAGCCACAAGGTCTATGTTTGATATAGGTGGTTTGCATTTCAAAATTTTCCAGCAGAGCCATTAATTTGGTTAAGCACTTTAAGTAATGAGGTGTCTACCTCCAGGTTACAAACATTTAATGGGGAAATGTATTTCTTTCAGTGTGTAGTAAGGAACTGTCAGCTTGTAAGTGATGTGGAAAACAGCCCTTGCACCCAGTTAATTGGGAAAAGGGCCACAAAGAGGTTGTATACCTCCAGGCTCTGAAAAGCCTCATGAATGGGGCGAGACACAGGCTGAAGGAGTCAAGCCATGTCTTTTCTGCAAATAGAAAGGCATGGCAACTTCCCTTCGCTCATACCACGTAGGAAGCAGTGTGAGAGCAACCGTGTGGGTGTTTCTAACCCCTGTTTGCACAGGTCAGAGCGGAAATTTGTAATGTAAAAGCTGTTTGTCTTGAGCTGGCAGACCTGCAAAGCATGTCTGCAAGTATTTGATGTTCCACGTTGTGTCAGCTGCACACACCGTGATGGCCTGGTTCCTCCTCTGGAGGCAGTGAGTGGCAAGGAAAAAAGCTATGCCAGTCTGAGTAATTAATATAGCTGAATCCCCAGAGCAGAGCCAGTGCTCAAAACAGCCTGACCAACACAGCAGCAGTGCTGCCCAGCACAGGCAGAAGGAGGCTTGCCTTGCACCCCTAAGGCGCGGTGCTCTTTTACGTATTTATGTGGTTACAGAGGTTTTGGTAGGGTGTATTGTATTGTTCAGCTTGTCGTTTCTGCCTTGGTTCCTCTTAACTGCAGCAGTTTTTGTGGGACTTTGGAGCACATTAGTGAATCCCGGTGTCTATCTCCTGACTCTTCACTTCAGGTTTGCTCAGCCGGACTTTCAGGCTCGGGTGCTGTGGGCACGAGCATTCCAGTCTATTCCATTAGAAAGACTGTCCTATGCAGACAAGGTCAGTGATAACCAGGAGATCCCCTGCCTTTGTCATGTGTGTGCCCAAGCAAAAGAATGTAAGAATATAACACTAGCATATTTTCAGTTTCAGATATTAGCAATGCAGAAAGATAATTGGTTCTTTGTTTCTGAATCAAAAATTTCTCCTCTGTCTGTGTTTTGTACTGATGGTATCCGGTTTGCCCTCTGCAGCAACTCTTTTGTTTAGATACTGCTGCATGCGAAAGAAACTGCTATGTATTTCTTGTAGTACTTATTTGGACTGCCTTTTGAGCTTTCCAGACATGCATTATAGCAGTTTGCAACTTGAAAACTTTGTCCTTCCTTCTCCTTGGAGGAGTAGAGGAATGCATTTGAGGAGATTACAAGCTGTTCTTCTACCTTAAGGTTCAAGGTGAACGTAGCATGTGGTATTCCTGCTGATATCCTCAGGTATTTCAGTCTTAGGCTCCATCTGAGAATGCAAAGTTTCTCTCTCTCTCTCTCTTTTTTTTTTTTTTTTTTGTTATAGATACATATACCTGCAAAGAAGTTAGAGAGGTTGTGGGGTTGTGGTCTGCATTTGGGTAAGTTCAGAGCTATGCCTCCATTTTTGTACCTACAGCTTCACTTGAAGCATGTGACTTTGTCAGCTGAGCCTATTTATAGTGAGTGTTTATATATACCATTAAGAATAGCAAAGGGCTTGCTTGGTCAGCAACTCTTCTGCCGTAGGCTCCTGAGCATGTGCGATAATAAAGCCACAATCTCCATTTGCTAGCTGCACTTACCACACATGACACTTTTAGGTTACCTCACTTGCAGGTATGAGTTTTGAAAACAGAAGGAGGTTTGCCTTTGATTTCTGGCAACCTGGCTTGCCAGAAATCAGGTGAAATGTAGGTAGTGCTGCTGGGAGTCACGTGGATGCTGGTGGGTTACTGGAAGGGTTTCCCATCTTAGTGTGCAGGATGGATGTCCTAGGGTAGTGCACAAGTCTTGAAGGCTACAAAAACCTGTAAGATTGACAGTAGGACAAAGGAAAGATTTGTAAGATAGGTAAATTGAGTGCACTTTAGTTTATGTTGTGTTTTGTCTAAGATATTGACCACCCATAAGGTTAATCTGAAGCATGCAGCTGCAGCATGTCTACTGTTTTTCTCAGCATGCTGAGTCATACCAAGTACCACTTAGGAAAGCAAAGACTGATTTTCCAAGAACTTGTCATGGCTAAAATTCTTAGTCTGAAGCTGACCAGTAAATAGTTCATGGTACAGAAAAGGAAATAGCTCTCTTGGTTCAGTGATAGTGGGTGAAACTTAACCGGGAGAGTGGAAGAGTGTCTGTACCTTGGTCACAGAAGCTGATAGACGGTGTTGTGAAATACAGAATAAATCAATGTTTCTTACAATGTTTGGCATAGTTTCTGGAACTTGTGTGATTTCCCCATTCATTTATTTCAACAAAACATTATTTTGAAAATATATTTTGCAGTATACAACAGTGGAATGCATTCATAATTTCTTGAAGAGGTTACAGATTTTCATCAAGTTCATGTAGGTGCTTGTTGCATAACGAGGTGAATGGAGCAGGAGTGCAGAGAGCTGGCTTTTCACTCACTCTGCCTTCGTTCTGGAGCCAGGATGTAGGCATCTGAAACGTGAAGGTTGGGGCAGTTCTTGGCCGTGCTAGGGTCCTCCTGCAACCTCTGCTGAAGAATCATGCCTGCCCAGAGCCACAGGGCAGGTGCTGGGGGCATGCAAGTGGCTGGTTTTGGCCTCCTCAAATCTCAGCAGGGGCTCCCATCCCTCCTCAAATCTCAGCAGGGGCTCCCATCCCAGCACCGAGTCCCCAGCACCTCCTGATACCACGCCACCCCTCAACATTCCCCTACCCATCCCTGCTTTGTGCCTCCTCACAGCACCATTTTCCTAAAAAGCAGAAAAATTCAGCTTCTTTCAAGTCAAAGCAAGGAGGGGTCAGTTTAAATAAATCAATAAAGTGAGCTAATTAGCCAGAAATAACTAACGTAGCATTCTTGAGATGAGGAGAGCACTCCAGTACGCAGTGCATTGATGCCCACGTGCCCCATGCACCATGTCCTGCTGTGTGCTGGTTCTGAACAGCAGGAGGCTTCAGGATGCTCAGCATTGCCTTGCTTGCCCTACCAAGGAAGTGTGCAAAGTGTGGACAAGAAATGCAATCTCTTAAGCACACAGCAAAGAATACATTAGTGCTTGGTGCCATTTCCCATGAGGTTTTCCTTTTATACATTTTTTGGGGGCAATTTTCACCCAACCTCCTCTCTCCTCCCCTCTGTTCCTGTCTCTCCACTCCCTTTTTTTATTTGTGCCTTTACCTTTCTGCCCACATTCAGCTAGCAGGCAGAGGCAGCACCTTTCAGAGCAGCCCAGCCGCTGCAATGGGAGTTGGGGAGCAAGCTGTAGGAGAATGTTGCTCCAGGCTCCTGGCATGGCAGAGAAAAGCAATTTCAGGCCTATTTCCCTAAAACAAAACGTAGCCACCATCCTGATAGGTGTATATATCCGGAATATAGAGCTTTAGTCCTGGAAGAAGAGCTTTTTTTTTTTTTTTTTTTTTTTTTTTTTTTTT
>CM021729.1:62421132-62450393 GCA_011074415.1 Stictonetta naevosa | reverse complement strand
AAAAAAACACTGTCTCTCTCCTGCAGTCATTAGATCAGTGATGAAATCCGTTTTCCCTTGACAACCTTTTGAGTTGAGGGATTCAAATGGATGTGGATAAGCTGCCCTAGGCTCAAGTGATTCCTTTTCTTTGTTACCATCCATCCCCAGGCAAGCTGGCTTGAGGAGGCAAAGGCACGAGCTGGAAGAGAAGGCCAAAAGGTGTCAGCCACCCCCAGAAAATAGGAAATTGTGATGGTGGTGGGAACTGTAGATGTAGCCCCAACCACCAACATTTTCTGTCTGTGCATTTCCATGCTGCTGGGCAGCAAAGAGTGCCACTAAGGATGTTGGATAGCATTTACTGCCAGCACTTTGCCAAACACTTTGGTGAGACAGCTGTATCTTCAGCTGTCTCTGTGTACAGAAAATGTAGGTACATAAATTAATGCGAGGTTTCATCTTTCTACAAGAAAGAAATTTTTTTACCTTGAGAACAACCCATCACTGGAACAACCTCCACAGGAATATGTTCAAGTCCCCAGCACTGCAGGCTTTCAAAACACAACTGGACTGAGTGCTAGATAGTTTCATCTAGGCTCCTTTTTCCCACAAGAGGTCAGACCTGATGGTCTTTTAAGGTCCCTTCCATCCTGGACTGTTCTGTGGTTCTGTGATTGTGTGACAAGGACAAAAGAGATGAGCAGTCACAAGTGAAATATTAAGTATTATTGTTGACAAAGATAGCCATGCCTTAAACACTGAATGAACCCTGTGCACAGGAGCTCAAAATTGAGGACATGTTCAAAGCAGACATACTGCAGCCTCCTGGGAAGATGTACATTTTGTAGGAAGATATGATTTCTGTGCTTCTCTACAATGCAGCCATTAGTATGTGTGAAGTCTGACCAAACACAACAGCTCAACATCCTGAAGTAGGATTCAGGAAGAGGCTGGAGTGTGTGCATGCATCTACCTGTGGAGAAGGTAGGAAATCAGGGAATGTATACAGTGCTAGCAGAAGCAGATTATTATTTTAAAGTCCCTTTGTCAACCATGCATGCACTAGATTGAACAATCTAGCAAACCTGTCAGTTTTCCATGTGAAATTGGGAAAAACTCTTGGAGATTTGTTCCCTGTCCATAGGGAAGTCATGATTTTGTCTATGATCTGCAAATTCAGATTTGCTCCGCTCATGGGAGACTAAAACAGGGATCCCTGGGATAAGGGCAAGCATAGTGCTGTGAAAGGCAGGCTGGTAGCTCAGAGCATTGAGATCCTCCTCCCGTACACCTCCTAGCTGGGTGTTTTCTCCTACTTGCCTGGGTTCTCTTGCTCCAAACCATCTTTCAGTAAGTACCTGTAAGATACTGTTTCATGAAGATGGATGCAGATTTTTGTTAGCTTTTCTTTGTTCTCATTTCCCATTTTGCACTGCTGGAGATATTCCCTCTTCCCCTCACACACAACCCACCAGTGAAATATCAGGTGTGAAACCCAAAGTTTCTACTGCATCAGAGTTTCTCAGCCAGAATGCATGCCTGATAGAAAGCAGCATTTTGCACTCAATCAGAAACACAAAGCATGGTAAGCCCCAAGCCTTCTGGAGTCTGTGGATGGAGGTGCAAGACTCTCATATTTCATTTTTTTTCATACTTTGGCAAATCTAGTAGGGGATTATTTTACCTTTCTTAACCTGGTCCATTTGTGGTAGCCACATTTTATATTTTAGCATAAAAATTCCATGGGTGAAAGCAAACCTTACCCCAATGCCATCTATTTCCAGCAGAAAACTACAGATAACAGCAACAACTGTGTTTTCATTCAGTAAGAACTATAAGCTATATTGTAGTAATGTTGTGGCAAAATAGAGGACAATGATGTCAGACTAACATTAGAAGAATGACGCCTACGCTCTGTATGTTTACAACTCAGTAAATGGTCTTCACAAGTCCTTTGCATGTATAATAATCCAGCATTCATTTTAGATTTCATTCTATAATATTTCTATGTGGGGAAAACAATACATAGCTATAAACAAGAACTATTTCATGCAGTACTTATCTCCACTTGAGCTACGCACACAATAATATGTAGGGTGATAAGGAAACTTATTGATAAAGCTTTACAGATGGCAAGGGCATGAAAAAGTGCAGTTGTGCTGCAGCTGATGAGTTTTCCCCAGCTTGCATAGCAAGCAGCTGTCCCTGCTGAAGGTGTCATTGTGCTGGGAAATATCAGGCATTTCTGAAGCCTTTTGGCTACAGCTCTATTATATACAGCCAGGGCTCTGTGCTTTTATGTTTGTTTTTAATCAGCAAGGCAGATGTAACACAGAGTTTCCTCCACACCTCCACCACTTTGCTGCACAACAGACAGGCCACTGCTTGCCCGCAGGTCGTTTTAGATGCTGCAGTTTCTGTTTTCTTTCTCCATGCTTTCCAATTGCAATACCTTCCAGCTTTCTCCCCCAGCCACCAGCCAGCCAGGTCTGTGCTGCTGTGCTCCTGGGGGAGTTGTGTCCCAGCAAGAACCTGCTCCCTGTCGGTCACCAGTGGTGGTGCTCAGTGTCCTTCTCTCTCTTGGTCCTCGCTGTCCTGCTGGAGGAGGTGGTGCAGTTGTCCATCATACTCTGACACCAAGATGGGATTTGGAGAGGACAACCTCTCCTCTTGCTCACTAAATTGAGCCCTTTCCATATTTTCCTCCTCCATTGCTCCTCTAGATGAGTAACCTGCAGGTTGGGCTTCAGATCATGCCAGCAAACAGCAAAGTCAGGGTGGACACGTGGATGAGTGGAAGAGGGCTCACAGCAGGGACACACAATGGTTAAGGCAGAGAAAAGAGGTGTTTCAGGACAGGGATGTATTGGTGTGAGTCACATCTCACCAGAGCCTGAGAGTAACCTCCCTCACACCTTTTTCCCCCCTTCCAGCTCTGGTTTGCTGCTTTCTGCTTGAAATGCACTTTTTATCCCCATTCATGAGAAGCAGAGGATGCTCCACTCTGCACGTGGGAGATCAGGGTATGAGCAGCAGCAGTGTGTGACTTGGCAGGAGCAGCTGCACTCCTTTTATCTCACCATTGTGAGCGAGGGGAAAATACATGTTCATGGAATAAATGCAGTCTGTCTTCATCCAAGGCGAAAAGGCTGAATAAAAAAAATGGTGCTGCTTAGAAAATGCTTTGCCTGCTAACCTTAGAAGTTTCAAGAGCAGCTGTGACTAGGCTGGGTTGTGTCCTTGGCCACCGCAGGGACACCTCGGTGCGGGACATGGGAGAACAGGGGCACATACCTGTGCTTGGTTTAGGGTCTGTGCAGTGTCTGCCCTTCACTTCACCGAAAAACAGAAGAAAGCTCCTTAAGACATACTGGGAATATTTCTCCTACCCTCTTCAACTTCTTTATTATTAACCATGTCCAATCTTCTGCCTGTGTGTGCTTCTCAGGAGTGGGGACCCGTACTTGCTTTGGCTATAACCAAGTTTCTGTAAATACAGGCATCAGTGTGAGAGTCTCCACTGGCAGGAAAACAAATCATCCCAAAAGGTCTGTTCTTAGTGATAAACTAAACCATGGCATAACTGCCTGTGGTAGCACAGATGTGACTTGTCTCTCAGGTACAGCCTTAAAGCAATATTTCTGTGTGTTGTTTACCTTAGCCTTTTTTCCTTCTGTACTGTGTGAAATTTGTTGTGTTGTTTTTGCAGACGTGCATTAGAGGACTGAGGACTTAGCAATAAGTGACTAGTTTGTCAGTGTTTATCCTCATGTGGTAGTATGTTTCCTTTCTGCTGCTCTTTTCTTGGAGTTGTTTTCTCTTTTGTTTTTCAAGATGCTCATTTTTGTGTGATTTATCATGCATGGTTTCGTGTGTCTATTGCCCACAACAATTTTTACTCTCTCTTAATCACATCTTGACATGATGCCACACTTACTCAGGAGTTTCCAGGCTTGCAGCTACCATGGATTTTATTTCAATCCAGACAGCTGCACCGGACAGGGGTTCAGGGCAGATGTGATGCAGTCATACCATGGTCATTGGAAAGCCCTCAGTACAACTTCCCCACAGCATAGCAAGCCAGACTATGCTTGAGGAGCTGGAATTTCAGCCCTGAGTGAGATGTATCACCACACAGCAAGTTCCAGAAGATGTGATTAGTGTCATGACTGCATTGCTGTAACTCAGATTTGTGCTTCCCAGTCTATGGGGATGCTTCCCCTCTTGTCTCATTAAATCTTGTTAAAGGATGCTGTGCTATTTTCCCTGTTCCCCTAAGCTTTCCCACCCCTCACTCATCCTGGTGGGCATTTTCCAGAGGGCAGACCTTGGCCATGCACTGTGGAGATGTTGCTCACGCTACAGACCAGCAGCCAGGTCAGCTCCAGGTGGGGCCAGCACCCTACAGGCTACCAGGGCTGGAGGCATCACCCCAGGGTGTTCTCTGTGCAGGCAACTCAAGGACTTATCATCTGCAGCTTCATATGTGCATGTTGGGCTCTTCTAGTGCCATGGCAGGATGATGACATACCCATACAGGTGATCAGATGTGATTCCTTGAATGCAGTAGATCTGCTTTGTATGTCCTTGTAACACAATTTTCACAGCATTTGTAAAATGCTAAGATGCAACCTGGAAGTTGCTCACTTTGTGCTCCTCTTGGTTCTGTTCCTGAGAAGAAAAATACATCAAGACTTTGAAGTATGCTGAAGGCTTCTCAGTATATAGACAGCGTTTTGGATCTCCTTGTTTTATTAGATGTGCTATTTTTAGGTCTTTGTTGTTGGTGAAATCAATGCACAGCAGATTTCAGAAAAGGGAAGAATTTAACCTCACTTTTATCTTGGCATCACTTTACTTTGACAAATATTCCAAGAGAGAAGTAGAAAAAATAAACTCCAAGCTTTTTTCATTCCAGGGGAAGAATTCCACATTTAGCAGATGACCTAAATCTGAAGTAGCAGGAGCCTGACACTTTTATGTTCCTTGCATTGTACCTAATTCAAACACGCCCTCATCCTGAGTGATGCTTTCCAGTATTTTCCAGGGCACTGACAGTTAAATAACAAGTGAGAGAAAACCCAAGGCATTGTTTGTGTCACCATTTGCAAGCACTTAGCTTAATAAGCCACAGGAGCCATTAGCATGGTGGGAAGTTTTCCTAGGAAAATCCCAGGGGCTAAAGGGAAACAAAACCCGCTAGACTGAATGGGGCTGGCTTCAATGGCTTTGCTTCCCAATAACAAATGTCTGTTCTGAAGCCTGAAACTCGCACTGTGTGCCCAAAGGTCAGTCCTGGATCTTGTGTGGAAGAAACTGAGGGGAAAAAAACAGATGGTAAGTCGGCAGGGTCTGCCACGGGGGGCCAGGGCAGCCCAAGTTACCTCTGGGGTCTGGAGCTACATGTGTCTTCTGCTCTCCACAGCCTCGTCATCAGTTGGCACAAGCAGCAGGGTGGCAGCATACAGAGTGACAGCTTCCTCTGCTCTCAGAGCTGCCTCGGGCATCAGCCCTATATTTTTTCTTTTTATTTTTAAGGGCAGAATGAGGAGCATGGAGAGTTTAGTTGATTGCTGGACCACAGCAGTCTTTTTCTGGAGTGCAACCATGTCGGGCCTCAGCATGTAGTTTATTGGACCTACCTGAGATACTGAGGAGCCTTGAGAGGCTCTAAAACTCCACCTGAGACCAATGATCAGTGCAGTGAGCTGCATGTGAACTTCTGTCAATGATGTTGGGACTGTCTCAGGGGCTAATGGCAACCTGCCTCACCGTACTGCTGCCTCTTGTTGCTGCTATTAACATATCCAAAACTGATAGCAACAGAATGTTCTGTTTGATATCTTCAGTTTCTCCACAAAAAGATCTGAAAGCAAGCAACAAAATCTGCTGGAAAAATTGGAAGCTTTCAATTGCAACTTTGAGCAACCCTAAGAGAGCCTTCCTGTCAGCCCCATTGTTCCCACATTGGACTTCTCTGCTACAGGCTGGGTGAGGATGCTGTCATCATCTTTTGTCCTTGACTGGAGATCCCATGACTTGCAGAGTTCCCGTCTCTGATGTTATTCTCCAGAGGCAGCCTGTAATGAAAAAATACACGCCAAAGCTGGAACAAAGCCCACCACTGCCTCGCTAGCTAGGAGGTTGAGCACAACATGCACAGCCTCTGCAGCGAGTGGTTGACTTTGGAAGATTTTCTCAGATTCTGCAGAAATGAGCTCAGGAGGGCTGCTCTGTGAGGAAAGCAGCCTCTGAATCAGCCTGGGCCATCCTGCATATAAAGAGATGCAGTTTTCTACTGTTGCAGGAACAGGTACGGGTAAGGGACAAAAGAACAAAATTCTCTGCCCAGGTTTCAAGTGCTCTTTTCCAGGCCTGGAATTTGAAAGAGCTGCAGACAAAGGCTCTGAAGTGGACTCGTGTTTGATGCCACCTCACTGTGGGAGAATTTCAGCCCTATTCTGTAAATATGCTGCCAGCTCCTAACAAAGTAATCTGGCAAAAGAAGTCAGGGCTTTTTACGGACAGCTGGCAGCTAGCCTCCCCGCTTCTTGCCCTGTGTCTGTTGTTGACCAGCAAAGTGACAGGCATAGAGGGGCACTGTGGCACCACTGTTAGCAAGCAGATTTGTTTTGGGGTTGTTTTGGTGCATTGAAAACCTGTGTGTGCTTGCCCAGTTGGCAACCAGTGTATCATAGCACAGCACACCCTACAAAGCCATTCAGAAACTGCTCTTCTGCCTGATCTAGGTGAGCGGTGTCTGAAGGGAGAGGCGTCTGCATGGTGTGCAGCTGCTGCTGCCCAAACTGGAGACAGCAGGCAGCATGGCAGAGTATGACTGAGGGCAGCTATGGGACCCATGGAGCTCACTGACACCAAAAAAAAAGGAGGCAGTATATTAGCAAATACCATGGTGAGACGAGAACGGGCTAGAAACAGCGTTGGCCGGGCAGTGCTGGGAAGACCTCAGAGCTGCTCTTAAGCCTGCTGGCTGATGATAAGACCTCAGTTCCCACCCCTACCAAGCATGTCAGCCTGGAAAATCTCTGGAGCACTCTCTTTGCTCTGACAGGATCTGTGTGCAAGGGCTTCCCCAGTCATGCTCAGATTCCCAACCTCCATAACCCTGCAAGAAGCTAACATCACTGTTTGACTCAGTATTTCCAGTAAAATGCTAGGCATTTTGATTTAATTTCTGCATTGAGCTTCAAATGTTGTTCTGGGCTTTGTCCCCATAAGGGCTTTGCAGAGCAGAGAAAGGAGGGGGAGGCATTTTAATCAGGGTAAGGCTCTTTGGCATTTCCACTATTGAAGCCTGAGGAGTCTCTGAATTTCTGTTGAATAGAGCCCTAAGAAAAGGAGTAGATCTGTTGAAGGACGGCATTTCAGTGCAAGAAGGATGTGTGTTTAGGACTTTCCATTACATAATAGGGCTGAAATGGATTAACAAGACCCAGGCTTTCTTTTTTCTTTCTTTTTTTTTTTTTTTTTTTCTTGAGAATTGCTGCCTGCACCACTTTTTCTCTATTACTGATGCTTCAGTCACAGCTCTCACGGAAAGGTCTCCTTTGTTGTTATTGGTTCGAGAAGTAAATTACAGCATTGTGTCTCCTGATCAAGGGATTGATTAGTCAGAGGTCTCTAACTGAAGGGGAAAATGTTCCTCATCATCAGCTTTAAATGCAGACATATGTGCCAAGCAGAGAACATTTAAAATCATGGGGGGGCGGGGGGGGGAGCGCCTTGCTCTTTTGATGTGCTGCCCATAGCTGTTCACAGGTCTCTGAAAGGCAGTCGTCTCATCAGGTCAGTGAAGAAATAGTGTGGGAAAGATACCCTTGAATAAGAAAACTAAACACCACCACTTCCAGATGGATGGTTCTTGTGGTGTTGTGACCAGTGCCAGCATGTCGGTATATCTGTGGGTTTTGTTGTGTGTCATCTCCTCTTTTCCTCACCAGGTGCTTTCATAATCTGCTGGACCCCGGGATTAGTCTTGCTGCTCCTTGACGTCTGCTGCCCACAGTGCAATGTCTTGGCCTACGAGAAGTTCTTCCTGCTCCTGGCTGAGTTCAACTCCGCCATGAACCCCATCATCTACTCCTACCGGGACAAGGAGATGAGCGCAACCTTCAAGCAGATCCTCTGCTGCCAGCGCAGCGACAATGCCAACGGCCCCACCGAAGGCTCAGACCGCTCGGCATCCTCGCTCAACCACACTATTCTGGCCGGTGTCCACAGCAATGACCACTCAGTGGTGTAAAGCCCCCCGCCAGGCAGCTGCACGGCTGATGAAGCTGCCCCGGGGAGGTAACCCACTCGTAAAGTTTTGTTTTTTTTTTTTTTTTTTTTTTTCTCAAACACTAATGGACTACGAGTGCTTCTCTTCCAGGCAGCCCGGCACAGCAGCTGGTGCTGGGACCGGCCGTGCTGCCAGGCCTTTGCCTTCTGTTCACAGAAGGTGGGAAGCAGATGCCTTGCAGCCACGCTCACCCCTGGGAAGCCTCACTGAGACTTCATCGGCCCTCGCGGCGTCTTGGTGCCAGTCTGAATCAACTCTGATTAATTAAGCTTATACCTGCTTCACTGCATTTACATGTAGCCACTTAGTCTTTTTAAAAAGGGAGTAAAGGGGATAAAAGTATGCCTTTCATTTAATAGACATGTAATATTTATCACCATCAGCATGCTTTTGATGAACATTTTCTGTGCAGGGAGTAAAACTGTGCTTTAGTCTTCGTATCCTTAGCCACACTGCCGTAACTACAGTAAAAACAAAAGTATTTTTTCTAATACAGGCAACAGAAAGATGACGGAAACTGACTCTTCTTACCTTCGTTACTGGTGTTAGAGAGCATGCATGTTCTGTGTGTATGCAGATTGTTTTAATTATGGGAAGAAAAAAAAACTCGTTGTAAAGTCTGCAGGAAAGTAGAAAAGCATAGACTGTATTCCAGTGTTTGTTTAGATTATGAAATAAACAATACTCTAGTCACAAAGTATTTAATGTTCTTCTTTGAAGTGTTGTATGAAATGTGTAACGTGTGAGGGGTCCCAAGTTTTTCAGGGTCAAGTTCTTAAAGTAGGACACATCTCCAGGGCTCTTCAAGGGCTATAGTCATGTTGGTAAGATTAAAAAAATAAATAAATAAAATAAAATTTTGCTGTTAGAATGCTTTTCTTGTTCATGATGGAAAGAAATGGGATTTTTAACATGAAAAAATATATACTTAAAAAAAAAAAAACTTTTCTTCTAATTAGAAACATAACAACTTCTGTGTTTTGCACTGAGAAATGTTTGAAGGGTATCTCCTAAATTATTTACCCTGCATTTCAAAAGCAGTGCGCTGCTAAGAATGAAGGTACAATTTTATTTTCTAAAGTCAAGACCAAATATGTAGTAGTCTATTGCAAATGACTGAACCATTCTATATATAATAGTTACATATGCACATTGTTACGAAAAGCTAAGCTGACAGATGGATATTTTCATATGTAGCTGTTTCAAAGAGAAAAGCCACTACTGTGAATTTCAATTCCGAAGAATCAGTGATGTTAATCAAAATTTCTTGATGGGAACAAACATGAGCAAAGATGGGATCTTGCAGAAAAAGAACTTGGGACCTTCTTCTGGGAAACTGTGTGTTCTCCTAACAATGTAAAATATATCAACGGTGAATTTCTAAGACCGTTTTCCTTATAGTAATATGTCTCTATAGCAAAAAAAAAAAAAAAAAAGTGTGAGGTCAATGTAATGTATTGAAATGTAACATAAGCAACTATATTCTCCCGTGTGGGCAGGGAAGAAATGGAGATGAGAGGTCAAGAAGTCAAAGCAGAGTTTTTAGCATCTCTGTTTAAAATCATGGGAAAAAGTTGCTCAGAAAAGGCAGTTCCTTGTTGAGAGAGGAAAAAACAGCAAGTGAGCAAAACCTGTCCCCACTAAACACAGTGAGAGTTTTGCCACTGCTTTCAGTAAAACTGAAATTCACTTGTACTGTTAAGCCAAATTTGTACAGGCACTGTGGAAGGAGGAGTGGGAAGAGGGGATAAATGAAGCATTATCTGCCATCCGATCAAAGTATCAAATGTTGCACTTCCTTTGGACAAAGCAGAGGTCTTTATCTGATTGTGTTTAAAAGCAAGTGAATCTAAAGGTGGATTTGTGTTTTATTCATGTGGCTGTAGTGAGAAAGAGAACAGGCTGTATGAACTTTTTCATGTAAAAGCATCTGCTTGCAAAGCCACTCATAATGTTTCTTGGTGCCTGCACGATGGCTGAGCTAGTGCAGGTAAGCAGAAGAAAGGAGAGGGTAAGAGTACCTCCAAAGAGACAGGACATCTCACAAATACTTTTTTATTTTTTTTTCTTATCTAAAAAGTGCTCCGAGTCACTTTCTTCCCTGAACCTAGGGAGAGCACTTTTTCCTATCTCCCACTTCCTCACAAAAGAGGAGCATCATATACACTTTATTTTGGGGGTAGTCTTCCTTTTCCCAGTGTCATTTTAACTGCTGTTTGCATGTTCTTCACAGAGTCTTTCTGGATAAGTTGGGAGGGTGATGTTAAGAAACAGCAGTGTTTCATTCGCCCCAGTTTTCTGTGCTGGAAGTGCGCGGGGGCTTCAGAGAAGCAGTGCGTGAATATTTTAATGGGGAGAGCGATCATTCATGACATGCTGGTGGGTCCAGGAACCCGATGTGAAGATGGATGCCCAAGGAGGCTCTAGTGTAATGACAAGACAATGGTAATGAACCATTGCAACAGGTGGCAGGTGCTGCCCAGGTACATCGATCAGACGTTCTCCAAGGAGGCACTCGACAATTCAAGAAGCTGGACCTTTCGAACTCCTAATAGCAGTTAAATTTCAACGATGGTGTAGATTAATCTGGGAGCACTTCTGGCAGCAGGGGGCTTTTTCTTCTAGAAGGTGAAGAGCAATGCTTTAGATCAAAGGAACAGGATGCAAAAGTTGCTTCTAAGATTCCACTAGAGGAACTAACTGAGCATGTGGCTGCTGTTTAAAGATTTAATTAGTGCTTTGTTTTATTTACATGATCTCCCTATATCCTTGAGAAATCTGATCTGTGGATTGAGTGTTTCTTTGCAAGCTAATGAAATTAAAGCTGCTGTGAGCAAAGAGAATAAAATCAAGAGCTTGGAATAGAAGAATTCTTTTGCTCTCTTCTTTAGAGTGGCTCCCATGCCACTTAGTTTCGTCTCAGATTTTTTTATCTTTTACTTCTCCATTCAGAATTTTCCACATTCATTATGCAGATGTAGAACTCATTTCTGCTTGTGAAAACATGGTATGAAGTACTTAGGGGAAAAAATTGTTCCACTTATTTTTCTTATCTCAAATCCTACAAAAGGTTTTAGAAGACTTCTTAAAATACCAGCGACCCTCCCACAGTCATTAAAATTCTTCTGTTGCTGGCTGCCTCTGGTCCAAGTAAATCCTCTTGAAGTTCAAATTTAATGGCGTTTGTTTCAGCAATTGTAGCAGTGGGAGCTGCGTATTTGTAGCAAAATGGCTAATGAAGTCACCTGCAGGTCAAAGAAAATATGTTTTTCCTACTTCATTTATTTAGGGGCAGCACAAGTAAGGAAAGTAATAGAAAAGACTGCCCTTGAATGAGGGATTATTAACTAAAATTATAATCACATTTGACATTAGAGTCTGGGTGATACACTGGTCCACAGAGTTGTTAGCTGCATCATTTACACGAAAAGTTGAAAACATATGCTTTGTTTAACACAGTGCATTTCTTGTTCTCTGGGATCTCTCTATGGCTTCATGCTGGCTGCCGACTGGGATGCTGAAGGCTGGGCACATAAATGGCACAAGCAGAAATGGCAGGCCAGTAAAGAGCTTTTTCAGTGCTTCCTAAAACCAAGCATACCTGTCCATAATGCACCAGTAGCAGGGTTTTTTAAATAGTTGCCCCAAGACCAACCACTGGGGGGTTTTTTTGGTTTGGTTTGGTTGGCTGATAGTGTTTTTTGTTTTTGTTTTTGTTTTTGTTTTTGTTGCTGTTGTTTTATTTTGTTTTGTTTTGTTTTTACTTTGTCTTTCCCAACAACTCAGCACTATGGCATTGCTTTAAAAAGCTGGCAGCAAAGGCTTGCGCTAGGTCACTTGGTGAAAAAGAAAGGCCAAGCATCCTATATATGTTCGTGGTGCAAGCTACGCCTGAGTATTTTGGGTGTCAAGGAGGGAAGAAATATTTTTGTGACTTAATTCTCTTTTCCCGTCAAAGTGCCTTGTCAATATCAGCAGAAATTTCTCCCTGTATAGCATTGAGATGAAACTTCTCGGTTCACTCCAAGGAGTACATCTTTTGGGCTGTACCTCTGTGGGTCAGGCCAGCCCAGACCCCAGGTGCAGCATGTCTTGGGAAGCTCAAGCCAGCCCTGCATCTGAAGCAGGTTTTACAGCTTCTTCTGACCCACCCATTGCCCCAGTAGTATTCTATCAGGTATCAGGCTTAATTAGTGTAAAGCCAGCTGGATTTTCTCTCTGTGATGCTGCCACCACCAGCTGTCTATCCTCACTGCAGGTAGATGCCTACAGACTAAAACCATGAGTTTTTGAAATAAACTTGTTCTCCCCAAGTGGGATTAAACAGGGTACCACCAGCTGTAGAGGCTTTGCTGCAGACACTCCTACTCTGTCTTTCACTTATGGGGAAACAGGATGATGCCAAAGCAGAGCTAGGAAAAATAACCCTGTATCCTTTGGGTCCCTGAAATGGGCAGAGGATGGCAGAGGCCAGCCTGAACCAACTGGCTTATTTTCCCATGCGCTGCAGAAGTGCCAGAACTCAAATATGACCTTCTCCTTCATGGTCTTTTTAAGGCGCTTGTCTGCACAACAATTTGCAAGTTCTCTAGTTAGCACTGATAAATCAGAATGAAAGCTGACAGAATAGGAAGGCCCCAAATCTGGAAGCCTACACTAGCATGGCTTCCTATTTCAGTAGGAATGCATCAGCCTTAAGTAAAATGTTATTAAAGAAAGATAACTGCCACTTGGGTTAGACACAGCTAGTACTAAGGGCTGGCTCCTTTGCTTAATCCCAAATCTGCAAGTGAAGAAGACAGGGAATTCTTCTATGGAGAAGAGACGAGGCCATGGAAAGCATTGCTGTAAACTCGCAGTTACAGTGCAAGTCTATCCATAATGTTCTTTCCCATCACTTCTTCCAGATAGCAGCCAGTCTCAGCTATACACTGATTAATGTACTTGGAGGGTCTTTGCAGCTGAAATCTCATGGGTTTGGGAAGCCAGATTACCCAGGCTTAACTGGGCAGCTTGATTGGAAAGACCATTTCCACAAAACAACTTCAAGTGTCCAAACTCTCACCCCCTTCCAGCCATGCCTCCTCAAGAAAAAGCGCCCTTCTCTTTCCTTCCATTTTCTCCACTTGGAGGATTTCCAAAGAGTTATTCAGTCAGCTCCAGCTTTCTAAGTACACCAATGAGAAAAGAAAAGGTAGATACAAAAACATAAAAGGAAATTAATCTATTCTGCTGTCTTCTGTAGTGCAAGGAAATCCAACCCACTGATAAGCTGCCAGTGTTTTAACAAGATCCTCCACAAAATGTTCCCCCTTGCCTATGATAAACTTCTGATAACTAGAAGTGTATGTGGGAGACTCAGGAATCTGTTCATTTGTTTTCCTGTTTAAACAAAACTGTGCTCATAACTCACAAGTATGGAGAGAGCCAATGAGGTTTGCCAAACAATTTTGCTATTAAGTGCACTTACTGTAAATGTTTAGAGGTTGTATCTAGTACAATAAAGTATTTAGCATGTGTAATATGGAGTGTGCAAGAAAGGCCCTTCATTAGGAGAGCTGGTATGCTGGGTGTGGAGGGGAATTCTTTAAGTGTGTCTGTGTGGAGGCATAGGCTTGTCTGACCCAGGGAACAGCACAGGGATGAAATGCAGGGACCATGAAGGGACAGGCCGTTTCACGTAGATCACTTAATGATCATTTCTGGTCCTGACTCCTACCTGCCCCCCCTTCTCTATTTCATGTCTATATTTGCACCTCTTAACCTCAGGCCCCTTCTTCATGATGCACAGAAAAGTCTTCCTGTACAGAGAGACAAGACTGCTGCCTCTTCTCACTATTCTGTCTTCTTTTCCTTTCTCCCTCTCCTTTCTCTCTTTTCCCTTTTCCCTTCTCCCTTCCCTTCCTTCCTCCTTTTTCTTTCTGTGCATGGACATGTTTCTTCTAGAATATATCCCCGCGTTTGATTTAACCATAGAAGGTCATATGCTAACTAACCCAAGGTTGGAGAGCTTATATATGGAATTGAATGTGTCCATGCACAGATTTCTACAACCACGGGAAGTAGGAAGAACTGGAAAATAAAAAGGGTTCCTGCAATGCTGGTTGAATGCCACTGGTTTACAACTCTATTTTTATGCTAATTCCCACTTCACTCACATTTCAAAGGAAAGCAGTCTTTAATAAATTAACCCCTTCAATTAACCCCTTGCCTTTTCTTAGAGAAGCCGATCACTTACATACTGTGAAAAAAAAAAGAAGTGGCTGCTTCAGCATAACAGCAAATAAACTTGACATTCCTAAAGTAGAATTACAGTACTAATCAACTGGGGCATTATTAAATATCTTAGAAAAACACTAAAAGGGAAGAGTCCAATTTTTTCCTCTCCCAAAACACTGGTGATCCATGACTAATGTCCTGGTGATTTGCACGGCATGGAAGTGTAATGTAAAGCAGCCCCATAGTCCTGATTGCTGGACAGAACATGCAGAAAGCCAAAACACACATTTGCTAAATAAATCATGCCTCGTGAAAATGCAGTGCAATGCCTCTGGGATTTTTTGTTTTAAGAGCTGTATCACCATTTGTTGTCAAGGTTAGAGTGTTTATATGGCAATCAGTTAAACACACAACACGTGCAGCGATGCAGGACGGGGCTGCAGGGTGCAATAGGAAGCACACAGAGAAGAAGCATGGAGAACCAGCCTGTGTTGGAGTGCCAATGGCCAGAGCCTGGGACATGTTCCCCAGGACTACAGGGGACAATGCACCCACCTGCTACTGGCCCCAGCCTGGAGTAGAGAGGGGTCTAGGTCCATTAGGACTTTGCAACTGTGAAGCTGTGCTTCAGAAGGAAAAAAATGGAGGGTGCACATCCCTTGTGGTGCTGGAGCAGAATGGTCACTACCACGACCAGTGTGTATCTCGGGCTGGGGCTCCAACCTTGGCTCTTGCATGCTGCCCAAGCATCATTGCCTTTGCCTGGCTTTAAGTGCTTTGCTTTTGTTCACATGTGGTGTTTGTTTTTTCCTGTGTTGTGCCTTCTGCTATGAGCCTTCAGGTCGGTTGTGGCTAGGATGAGAGAGCCACTGGGGCTGGGGACCTTGGGCCTGGAAGCTGAAGCAAGGGGGCCAGCAGCACTGGCCCTGCTTTACAGGAGAGAAGCAGAGCAAGGAGGTGCCCTGAGAGGGACAGCAAGAAGCCTCTTCAGGAAAAACCCTTTACAGTCCCATTGCTGTGGGCAGCATACTTCTTCCAGAAGGTCTTTCCTAATCAGCCTTGGTGAGGTTATATGAGCTGAAGTGAGAGGCCGTGTCTGGTTTCAGTTCCTACCATTAGCTTGGGTTTGCTGGAAGACCCCACATCTGGCCTCCTCACACAGGTTCCCCTCTGGCTTTTGGCCTCAGCTTGGAAGTTCTCTAGGAAAGCACTTTGGCTTATCTGTGTTCACACCAGCACCAGGCTGCTGCAGGTGGGCTGGGGTCAGCAGGAGCCGTTGCGAACAAGACTGCTGCACTTTTATCTCAAGTCTTCCCCTTCCTAGCTGCGAGGCCTTCACATGCCTCCTCCCTCCTGTCCCAGCATGCAGCTTACAGCAGGACTTCCCCTCTCTCAGCTCCTCATTCGGGTTGTTTTCCTCTTAGCCTTCTCCAGGTAGCCCTGAATCAACCCTGAAACGAGCCGCGAGATGCTTGTCACCACAGGTATGGTATCCTTGTAATTCCCTGGGGATGAGGGGGGAGATAAACACAGCACATGGAGAACACAGAAATGAAGAATTTCAGAATGGGAGGGACAGGGCAGGAGAGATCCCCCTCTACCTTCAGTGCCTTATTTTGTGATTGTTTCAAAGGCTTTCTGTCAAGTTCAGGAAAGGTGTCTGCTATTTTTTTCTCTTAGGAAGGATAATGCCCATTTCATAGCATGCCTTTTTTTTTTTATTCTTTCTTTTTGTATGATGGAAAACTTTGTTGTTTTAGGTGTATTTCATTTATTACAAGCTCAAAAGGCCAACTGAAACAAGGATAAGCCTTCCCATTTTCCACCCACACTGAACACAAAATTAAACTGTTTTTATAGAAATGATGTTTTACCACTAAAAAACTGAAGGATGCTTCAAGGACTGACATAGGGTTGTTTTTTTTTTCACTTCTCGTTTTTTCCAAGTTCCCAATATCTGGATATTTTAATGCTTGTCCTGCCACAGATTTTGAAATTTGTACATTCTTCTTGTCCTCAAGTGTCTCTTTGCAATCCTGCTTTTTCAAAATATGTAAACACTCCTTAGTTCAAGGGAGTTACTCAAAAATGTGCCTGGTTTGAGCTAGGCCAGCTGCTATTGCCTTCCAGACCCTTCTCCTCTGTGCTGACAGCAAGGGCTAAGTATGAGCCACAACTAGATGCTGGTAAGTGACAATTATTTTGTTTAGAAATTAAGTCAGAGGAGATGCCAATATCATGCATATGTCCTCACAGCTAACACACTGTCCTGCAGGCACGCTGGCTGCCCCCGTGGCATTACTTAAGGAGGAACACCAGGAAAACACACTTGCCTGCACTGGAGTGGGTTAAGAGCTTGAGAAAGCTGACTGACCTTTCTTCTATTTTCAAAACATAATTCCTGCATCCTTGCATGACCATGCTTTGGGATGAGCTGTTGTTTAGTCTCCAGATCATCTGTCCATTCTCTTGCTACTGCAAGATGTGCACGCTCCTTGCAAGTACTCCAAGCAGCAGTGCCAGTGGAAGCACTGGTGGGATGAGGACTGCTCAATATGGGGCAGGAGGAGAGGATCCATCAGCAGGCTCAGCAGCGCTCCAATCCTTCTTTTTGGACTGTGTGGATCAAGGAAGCACATGGAGAGGTAAACTGGGGCCATTGACTGTCAGACCTCCTTTCTTGTCAGCTGGAGGCATGCTTAGCATCTGCATTGTGATGGCTATTTTGGTCCAGGAACATGAGACACATTTAATGACTTACTTTAAGTGCAAAAATAAAACATAATTGCAACACAGGCAGCATGTTTACTTAGACAAACTTCATGAACACTTGCAGGGTTAGCAGACTTTCACTTAAAAGGTTGTGGGTTTGTTTTGTTTTGTTTTTGTTTGTTTTTGTTTTTTTTTAATATTGTTCTATATTTCTGTATAGAAATCTGACAGAAACTGGGAAGTGTTACTTTTTTTCTAAGCACAACACACCCTGAGGCTCAAGTGCTCAAAAGGTCTGGAAAGCACAGAAGGCAATAATAAAAGGAGAAATTACTATTTTTTAATCACCATCACAGATGACGAATTCCTTTTTAAACAAACCATGTAAACCTAGCTGCTGTAGAAGGACTGCAGTCCTTGAAAACGCTCACCAGCTTCTGAATCCAACCTGCACCCAGTGAACTCAGAGGAAAAGACGTGGTCGGGGAGGTTGGATCTCACCCCACAGGGTGGAGAAGGCAGAGGCTAAAGGGGGATGTGGAGGGGAGGGGAGCTTCAGCTTGATGGCGCTTGATGCTTGATGGCTATAGCTTAGCCAAGAAAGATGTGTCCAAGGATGTGTACGACTTTGTCTGTATGACAGGGTTCCACCAGAAGGGTGGAAACCCACCAGCAGGACAGATCCCCTGCCTCCCCAGTGGCTCCTGGCAAATGGAGATTTCTGGCTTCCATTGCCTCACCAGGAGGTATGTGCCACAGCAGATACAACCAGCAGGATGAAATGTATCTCACACGTTACAGCAGGGTCTGGGGATTTTTTCTCCTCAGCATTTGAGCAGAATGTTGGAAGCTTCCTGCAGCACAGCTGTGGCCAGTCTGGCTATTTTACTAATGAACGAACAACAGGCAGTTGTGAGTTGTGTAAGGAGAACATGTAAGAAGTGATTTATAAAAAATTCAGGTTCTTGCTTTTTCTATTTGTTTTCCAGTATACAGTGGTACCAAAAAAAAAAAAAAAAAAAAAAAGCCTTTGCAGCGCAGTTGCTTTGTTTTGTATTTTTTTGTTTGTTTGTTTCTGGTGCCCCATTCCTTTATTTGCAAGTCTAGGATCTCCCCAAAGCATTTGCTTATCTGAAGAAACATAAAGTTTGGTAGAATACTTTGGCAGAAAGTCGGATGGGCTTTTTTTCCAAAGTGGGCCAAGTCAATCATGAACGTGGCCACATCCATTTTGCTGAGTACGATGGAAGAGACCCAACTTCCCTTGCATAAATGTGTCTGTACTAGTCCACTAGTGCTTGTGCCAATCCAGGTTATTCTGGTTCAGGAACCAAAAGAAACTTCTGGTAAAAGGCACCTTTGTTCCAGTGCTTTGTATTACAGTGTGAAGGAGCAAGCTCTGAAAGAAAAACATCACAGCCAGCCCAGCATGCACCAGTGATTTTTTTCTGATGTAAGCCATAGACTCTTAAGTAGCTCAGACACTTTTGAAAATACTACTCTTCATCCAAATAAAGTAAAAGAACAGCCAATATTTGGAGTAAGTGGCTTTGCTAGTAGTGTTGCTTAAAGCAATCTCCCACAAGCTTCCACCTTCAGTAACTCCATAACTGAAAAGTCTGGAGGTGACCCAAGCCAAACAGTGTGTTTTTCATTAAGAGTGGAAAAAAAATTATACTGTGTATAAATTTACTATGAAGCCATGTTGTTCGTTATGAACTAACAGTGACATACGTGTGATTTTAATAAAGAAAACCATGACTTCACTAGTTAACAGTGTGTGGAAGTCAAGCGTATGATGAAAAACAAAGCAGATACTGTCATTCATCAAAGAGACGTTCATCAATAATGCTACGTGAGCCTTTGCAATAACACCACCAGGCTGGGTGGGCTTCCACCTCCTCCTTCCTCCCTAGCCAGCCCCATTTGTGACTGGATTTGCCCCCACAGCTGGCAGTGGAGTGCTGTCCTCAAGGGCTGTGGCTGTGGTCCCACCTATGCCCTGCTCCTGGGGCTTGCTTTACGTGCACGTGGCCACAGCAACAACACAATGCAAGTGGTTCGGCCACCACACCAACCCCAGCCTGTGCTTCTGGTCCTGCCTCTAACCCAGAGACCTCGGACACAGTTGATAAATGAAAAATAATCAAAAGAGAGAGGAAATACAGCCAGTTGAGTAAAATATTGGACCAGGACTCTGGAGATAGAGGTACAACTCCTGACTGCCACGGGCTGTGCATGACTGTGGGCAATTTCCATGCAGTACCTAAGTTTTCCACTTCAACAAGGGGCAGTAGTCTTCTCCTCTGTGTTCCCTTTCCACCACAAATACCACAAAAAGGGGAATGCTTTTATGCAGGACTCAGTAGAGCAACTCAGACACGCAGTTGACTCGCTGTCAACTCCAGGATGAGCTGCTAAGTAATGTACTTACCTCATTCTTTGGAGTTGGGACCAGAAAGCAGAAAAAAGGAATTACATCAGAATGCAGTTGGACACTAAAAAAACTAGTAATGAAGGAAGAAGGCAAAATGTATGTTCAGTGTTGGTAAACCAACAGGGGAAATATAGGAAAAGGTTAATGTAATGGATTGAAAGTAAAGTTGAAAGACTCCTTGTGGTCAAACCTTGCTGGACAATATCCAGAAGGCTAATGAGAGTGCAAGGCTTGTTTTTCTGCAGGAGTGGAGATGAGGAAGGCACCAAAAGACCTGCTAGAAAGTAGGTAGCTGAAGTAGTGTCCAATGGCAAATGACTACATTTCCTGACAGCCTGGAAGGCTTGAGTTAGCAAGTTTATCATCCAAGCAAGCCCAGATCCTTACAGCTACCGAGGAAGGTTATGGAAAATCAGTGGGATCTTGCGGACCTGTGAGCAGCTCTTGAAGGTGAGAGCCTGTGGTATGTGGGAGGAGAGGGGAGGGAATGCGCTTTGCCTGGAAAACAAGGAGCTGAGCCATACAGCACCAAAATACAGCTACAGCACAGAGGGACATTTGTTAGAGCACACTGACTTGACAACAAGACGTTTATTATGAGGGATTTTGGCTGGTACCTACTCAAATTCACTAGTGGGAGAGATGTCTGTTGGATGGGAGCATGAATCCACAACACCCCATGAAAAAACATGACCTGGCTTTTCCCTGGCCATGTTCCCTGGATTTCTCTCCTGTGCTTGCTTTCCTTTCATGCATGGTAATACCCCAGGGGCAACTAAGAGATAAATGCTGAGATGAAACTTGTAACCTGGGGCAGAGTAGGGCTCCAGTGACCACATCAAAATGACCTTCTGTGGGCTGGCTGCCAGCTCGCTGGGGTTGGTTTCCATTGGGCTTTGTGCAGGATAGAGTCCAAGCCATCCGGCTGCTAGCCCCTCTGTTTTCTGTTGTGTTTAGTGTAGTAGGGCTTATTTCTTTCCTTCCCATTGTTACAACTGAAAATAGGATCCTGGTTTCCTTCACCAAAGCCAACGCCATGGCCATAGCCATGTTTTGCTGAAAGTCGGCCCAACGCTGCCTTGCTGAATTTTGTTGAAACAACCAAATATGGCAAAGCTGAAGGAAGGTGGTAGGACAGTGGCTTGAAATCTGCCTCACTGCAGTGTGCTTATATCTCTGTGTGGAGAGAGAGGGAAAGGCAGGTTGGATCTTCCCCTGCAAGTATATGCATAACTGAACAGGAATGTCGTGCCCAAGATTGACAAGGTTGGTGCCATTAGAAGGGATTTGCCTCTAAAATATTTCAAGACACAGAGTGCTAATGGACTCAGAACGCATGCAAGACTTCCCATCTACGTAATTTTGAATAATCATTGAGTTCAGGGGTCTACTGCCTTCTCCCAGTCCCTGAAGGGAGAGAAAGGAAGTCCTGCTGACTTCAGAGAGGTTTGGGTGGGAACATCCCTACCAGGGAGGGAAGTGCATGTCTGCAGTGATGGTCCCACGGACTGAAACCTGCACAGGGATTCACACACTGCCCAGCAGCATGCCTCAGGGTGGATGTTCAGGATACTCAGTGGTGCACACCACTAGCTTAGCTGGAATGCCAACCATCTGTGTCCATCAGATAAGAGCATATGTCCATTAGAGCAAACACATGCTCTTCAGACAGGACACCATTCTTTGGAGGAAAACAGCATTCCCATTTCATGAAGTCTCCATCAGGTTTTCTGCAGTGTTCAACACTGTACCCAACAGAAGTGAGAACTATTCCACAATAAATTAATTTCCTTGTTTTTTGCATAGAAATTAGCTATTGAAGGTAAAGGCTTTAAAATCATACTAAAATAGATTGTTCAAGCTTCTATCAGAACCACAAAAGATGAAATGCAGAAAGTGGTGTTACTGTCATCCCTACGATCATGATTTTGTATCATTTCTCTGTATGTGCCAGCTGATCATATCACAACAAGAAAAGCTACTCCATATATATATGTCTATAAAACCAGGATGAAAACCTGGGCAGTGTTTCTACTACCCTTCAAGTGGGAGCTAAACCTGCCTTTGATGATATGTAACCCCTGAAAACTGACGAACATTTAAAAAAAGCTGAAGTCCACATTAATTTTCAGATCAGGTGCAAAGTTCCCCTCTGACAAGGACTGGTGTTGAGTCTCTGAGCTGCTTCCATGACTGCAGGTGATCAGGGCATGGAAGGCTGCAAGTATGATTGTGGAGCATGAATAGTACTTGGGTGAGACTGGTTTTGATCATCAAGCACAAATTTTCAGTCATCATTATCATTATATTCATAAACTTTCCTTTTTTTAATGTAAAGTTCATGTTCTTAGTTTGACATAATCGCTGAGATCCCCAAAGAAAAGCTCTCCACATTATTTTGAACATCTTGGATAGAACTAATGCTAATGGTGGGGAAAATTTAAAACCTTTTTCTCAACCAGTGGGAATCCCAAACTAACTGTGCAAATGTGTTTCAGAGAAATATTCCCATCCAACTCCACCACCTCCTACAAACCTGCCACTACCATTTGTGGGCTGTTCATATCATATGTGATATGAACATATATCATATGTTCATATATCATATATGTTTCTGGGACTTCAGAATCAAGAATAACAAGTCTTTTTGGTCAAGGAAAAAATGGAGCTCTGAATTCAGGTAATGACCCACATCCAGTTGGGAAAATGCCTGTTTCCTGCCACATTTTGCACCCTGGAGAAGTCGGTGTGATTGCCTGGAGACCCAGCAGCATGAAGGCAAGGGACTTGTTCATAAATGTAGGCTTCATATTAACCTGCTTTCTCCTGCAACTCCTTTTAAACATAGTGAACACTTAAAAACTTTTGTTCCCTGAAGGTAAGTACTAAAATGCATTTACCCTTCAAATTTTCAAAGGTGTTTACTATCTGTTGTCCTTATCAGAGTCAAAAGAAAAAAAAAATCCAAGAATAAAATTAATTACCATTTAGCTTGACATTAGTTGATTTTACCTGCTTCCTAGCTGGGTATCCAGCTACAATAAATTTAAATGTGATTTTCTTCAGGATATTTCTGTTCCAGCAAATAATTTGGCATCTAAAAGAAAAGTGAAGAATAGGGCAACTGGAAATATAGGTGCTGTATTTCACCTGTAAGCCCCTTCTTCACCTGTTGAGAACAAGCCTCAGAGTTGGCTCAGTAGTGGGTTGTCCTGGGGAAGCACTGGCAAAGTTTGTACATCTGCTGAGGAAGAGACTCGGTGCCTCCTGAAAAAATCCTCACTGCGTTGTGAGGTTTATGATAAGCAGAGGCCATGGGACTGTGGGGAGAGAGGAAAGCTGGAGGAACGGATAGGAGGCTGACTGAAGGATGTGTTTGGTGTGAGCCTTATTGGCCAAAAGGGATGATCCAAAGCAGCTGGGGAATGCGCAGAATTCCAGGCATGAAGATGGGTCTGCCTTCAGCACATACCTAGCATTTCTCACCCCCAAGGATTGTCCATCCCTGTGTATAAGCAGCCCTTACAAATCCCAGAAGGGTCCTCTCCCACCTCCAGCTGAAGCAGGAGTGTTGAGGAGCCTGAGCTGTCCTGCGACCGCTCACCGCCAGCGGCGAGGAACAGCAGACTCTGACGTGGTGAACAGAAGTAACATGACTGAACGAGGCTGGGCTGCTGGAGATCTCTCCAGAAATGATCCATCATACGTTAGCACAGACATGTCAGCAGCACTGACTGCATTTCCTGCCATTTTGTGCAGGAGCACTCACTCCTGATGGGGGAAGACTAGGAATGAGCTGAGGGATAGCTCCAGGAAAGGGATGTCACGATGACGCTCACTTTACCGAGAGGTGTTAACACCAGGAAGGGAGAAACTGTTGGAAAAGGGAAGTGTGGGGGCTGTAGAGAGGAAATGGAAACTGAAAGCAGTGCCCTTGTAGACAGAGGCTTTTCTGTCTGTCTGATCCAGGGAGTGATGTCACTGCAAAGTGGTGTGAGACCTATTGCCTTTGATTCTCCAACCCAGTGCACATATTGCTTGCAGCCAGGTACAAGTCTCTCTTACACAGTTGTTTAAAACAATTTTCCTCATGATTCCAGAGGAGGATTTTTTTTTATTGTGTTTGTTTCGGTTTGATGTTTTTGTTGCTGTTTTTGTTTGCTTTGTTTGTTTTTGTTTGTTTTCCGTTGCACTTGCCCTTACCCATTCACACAGGAAGAGAAAAGTTAGCCCAGTGCTGGACAGTTTTCAAACTCCGATTCTTCATGCTCTGATTAGCGATAGCATGTGAAATGCTATGGCTCTGTCAGCCTCAGTGGTAGTCATACTTGAGCTTTTCTTGTCTACCATGGCTCATGTCTTCAACAGCTCCTTGACCAAAGGAGCATTCATCCTCCAGCACCATAAAGGACAGATGAAGAGTGGGGCCCTTGCTCATTTATGTAGAGCCTCTGCTTTGTTGCATAAAGGCTTTCCTACACTTTGTTCAAGGTGACACACTTCTTGGCAAGTGGCTTATGTTCAGCAGATGGCAGGACTAGTTGTGCATGGAAAAATGGAATAAAATATTAATGTTCTGATCTAAGGACACAGGCATTACAGGTGCACCAGGGAGATGTACATGCCTACAGAGTGAAACCACTTGGATCTGCAGGTCTCCACTCTGCTCCTGGTGAGTCCACGTCCAACCTAGGCATGAAGGTTTTATGAAGGGCTAACACAATAAGTTGAGGCAAATACCATGTTGGTAACTTTAGGCAATGTGGTAACTCACCATAAAGTGTTGTCATATATTGACATGTAGTGCTGTTAAAAAAAATAGCAAACTTGAAGAGTATTATGTAAACATTGATTGCCATGGGGAAATTATCCAAGTATCATGTTATTTAAAAATTAAATAAATCAAAATGAAAATAAATACAAACAAATGGGGAGAAAAAAGCTGCCTTCCTCAGGCCTACCAAAGCTGCCATGGGTGGGAACGTTGGAAGATGGTGTGGCTGGACAATGTGTCCCCAGGAGATGTCCCCCCATACCAGGAGGGGGCCCAGGGGCCATGCTGGCCAGACAACTAATATGGGCTGGAAATAACTTTTAACTCCTGTGCTGACACAACCACACCGCCATTGGTCAGGAAATGCTGGTAATCCTATCTGAAACCTAAGCTACTAGCAGAGCAAGGAGAGGGAAATGCAGGTGTGCACCTGTCCTGAGGCACATTAGAGGACCAACAAAACATGAATGCAGCAAGGGGACAATGTCACCCTCTTCCACTGGCATGTCCTCGTACCGCAGAGGATCCAGAAGCACTTTCCAGACTATGTGCCCAGATGCCTCCACCGTCACGGTAATGACGATAGCAGAAACAGGCCCAACCTGGTGTGTGGTTGTAGGAGGATCTCTACATCCACAGCTGTCTCACTGGTGCAGTGGGAACCTGGAAATCCATTAACATGACATTTCTTAGCTCTGTGCCCAGAACAGGCAGATTAATCATCTTGACTATCTTCTAAATTATCTTAAAGTGAATCAAAACATGTGCATCTGAGAAAAGTGTGCAAAGCTCCATGGCATGTGAGCTGTGCTGTAAAAAGCTATCCCAGTGTTTGGGACTGCGAGGCTTGACAAGTCTCTTCCCACAGCTGGAAAACCCATATTTAAGCAACATGATGGCCAAAAGATTAATGGAAATTCATGCGGGATGGATTATTGCAAGAAGAGGTGTTATTAAGAGACCTTTTCTCCCATAAACATCCAGAGGTGATCTGGAAAATCTGCCTGCCTGGAAAAAAATCAAGGCAACTAAAAGGTAGCTTGACCATTGCAGATGTGAAGTGTTCCTTTCAAAAACACAGTATTTCTCTTTTTCCACCAGCTGCAGATGTTGATTGCTCCAGGTCTGCTGCCATGTAACAGGCCCCTTCTCATCTCCACCTCACCTTCTCCTCATCTCTTTCTGACCATGCTCGTCATCTTCTAAGTGATTCCTGACTCAGCAATGATGAGTCTGCACTGCACTACCTGTTTTGACCAATGCTCCTCAGGGTTTCTTTCTGTTAGCACATTTCTTCTATTTCTGGGTTACCTCATCTGCCAGATAAAACAATAACTAACATTCATCTTTCATCACTTCCATTTAAGATAAACCTCTCTCCATTTTGATCTCATATCTCAGTCATATGAAAGAAGCTCCCAGTTGTAGCTCCCGATGTCCCAAGCATAGTTTCTCATGAACATGCAGTCTCAGCATGTCCTGGTGCCCAAGTGCTGGGATAAAGGCGGAGACAGTTTACATGAGCTGGGACAAAACACACCTGCAGAAGGTTGCCTTCTGCTGCCAACCTCTTAAGGAGTTAGCTGCACTTGTCTGCACTAAAACATGCTTTTATTTCTGTCTTGCTCTCTCCTCTCTGTTTCTGCCCTCTTGTTTCATCCCCTGATGCATATTGTCATTGATGCGGGACCAAAATATCCTTTTCCTTGCTTGTTTGTGCAGCATCTAGTGCCATGTTTTCTGATGCTCTCTAGATTTCACAACTTGAAATAATCTTGCTGGAAAAAAAACAAAGTCAGGACTGTGGGGAGCAGTTAACATGAGTTTGAGAAGATACATGGCAGATGTGTATTTCCTGACTTTTTTTTTTCTTCTTTGTTTCCAGTGCTCTGTTCATTTGGTCCACACACATCAGAGTTTTCCCTTTTCTGTTTCTCACACTTCCCTCCTCTCGAGCTGTATGGCATCAACAAAAAGGAAGAAGAAATACTTGTGCAAACAGTGATACAAATGCCTTCCCATGTGCCAGCCTCACCTGACCTGGCCCCCTGTGGCAGTCCATTGTACTGGTTTTAGTGGGACTGAGGGAGCAGGTAAGTGTGACCCAGGTGGGTCCAGCCTTGTCCCTGCTGCAGGCACGGAGTCACTCCTGCAGTCCCAGGCAGCAGGACGTGATGCACAGGGACTGCCCCAACAGGATGGAACGTCTGGGCTTTACTTCATCCAATTCATTCAAGACTATCCCCAGCTCACTTCCTATCTGCAGTCTGGTTAATGAATCAAATCTCTGAGCTGGCAACTGTTTTCCACAGAACTGTTCTGGGAGGGATTTTTGGCTAGTCACAGAGGCCCTTTAGTCAAAAGCAAATTTTCTAATTTAAAAACTGGTATGGGAATTTTATCAGTTTGTAGTGGTACAACTATATGCAAAGATAAAAAATGTTTCCCAAAGTGACTCTAAAGAAAGGAAAATAAAACAGAATGACTCCATACCAAGCCAGTCCTTGCAGCCACATGCCTTGTAATTGAAGCTTTAGGAAATCATTAGCAGGTTTGGTAATGTTCCCCATTACCTATAATGAAAAACTGCTATAACCACAACTTCTATAAACCAGTACAGTGTCACTATTCACTATTCAAACCTAGGTTACTATCCTGAGGAAGATTACAGGAAAGGCAGTCATTTTACCCTATGTCATCATCATGGCACAGGCCCATTTCACAGGATACTCTTAAAATTTAAACAGGAACAGTCATAATGCACTGCAGAATGGCCTCAGTCCTACCTTGCATGAAAGTTATGTGGGAAAAGATTTATTATAGGCTAGTGCAAGACTGTAAATGATTCATGCCTAGTATGTGTCACAGTGGATTTCAAGTTGGAAATAATTGATGGCTAGAGGCAACTTGTTGCCCTTTGGACTCCTTAAAAATGGATTGCTAGTCACTAAGGCAATTTACTAAGCATCCATTAACAACCTTTTTTAAACAATTTGTGTGTGAACCTCTGTGAAAACCATGATCTATGTTCTATTTCTAAACCATGTTTCATCTACAAAACTATGTTCTGTCGCCAACTGCTGCCTTTACTCACTCAGAGCCCATGGCATGATTCACCCATTTCCAAGCACCTATTCACCAAGGAAAGTATTACTTTGACTGAGGAAGGCAAAGTCTTTTTCACTACCCCTGTTACTCTACAATCAGACTTTTTTTCTCTAAGCGAGGATAAAATTGGCTGCAAGTTCACAGGGAGAAAGCACAGGAGATGTTTTCAACTTCTAGCAATGCAGAAGACAGAACCAGGGTGGGTGAGGCTCTGTTACTTCCAGACAGGAGCAGATACACACTTCTCCAGATGTCAAAACCACCTGCCCTGCTGCTGGAAAAGTAATCTGCACTCCAACTGACTCTTTAAACCGAGCCTGCCTCATCGTTACTTCTCGGCCATAAAAGCAGCTTGTCCATCTTCACAGAAGGTAAGAGCATAAAAGAAGGCAGCAAGGTAGTTTTAACAGCTTGGCTAGCAAACCTAGGAAAAAAAAAAAGAAAAGGAAAAAAAACAGCACACAGCACACAATTAGGAAATCACATTTTCTGCATTTTGGTTAAATTGATTAGTAAGCTCTCAGTGGAGAGGTCATGAAGAGGTGTTTGGGGGCAATCTTGTTTCCAGCACTCTGTACCCAAAGCCAGTAGCATGGCAGCTTGCTGAGGACAGAGAAGCACAAAGTGATGTAGCAGATTGCCCGGGATGCAGCTGGCAGGAGGAGTTTAGGGGACTCACAGTGTTAAGGGAAGGAGGCACTGTCAGGCTCATGCTTGAAACCCAGCACCACCAGCCTGGGGCTTTGCTGATGGCAGGTTCCCACAAGTGCCCAGTGTGGGCTTTTCACACTCAATGTGAGGCAGGACACACTTTTTTCAGCTACACTCTCTCGTTCATACCCTCCCTGTTCAGAGACCCCTCTTCTCCATGTGGTCTGTGACCCACAGTTGTCCAGTCATGAATAACATATCTGGCTTCACGCTGCGCTTCCATACTTCCCCATCACTAGCCCCCCTGGGGTGCACAAGTGATCCTCCAGTCTCTGGAGGTTTGTCATCATAGGGATGCGTGGGACCGTTTGCTTCCCTGCTTTGGGTTTTTGGGGTGTTTTTTCCTTCTAGTGGATTTTTCTCAGCAAAGTTTCTGAGGGCATCAGAGAACTTGGAAGTGTCAGTCATTTTCCCTGCACAGGCTGCTCCACCCCAAAGCATCCAAACCAGGAGGCAAAGGATACAGCCAAAGGTGATTGTGTGCCTTGTGCGAGCCGGGATCTGGCAAACGAGCCACTTTCTAAACCGTTTGGGTGGAGATCTAGATGTCACCATGGTTAAACGCCACAATTTATTTTGCTGTCAGATATTAAACTACAACAGCAAGAGCAACAAGAGAATATATAAAGAGGGAAAAAAAATCTATTTACAGATACAGCCAAGGAGTGTGAAGTGCAGAGCTGCCCAGGAGGGATGTTCCAGCCCCTGCATGTGATCTGCTTGTAATCAAGTAAGAGCCTGAACCATTTGCCATGTGCCAAGGCCCAGTGGAACAGCACAGCCCTGCCATTTGGCCTTTCAGCATCTCTCCACTTCATTAATTTTCCATATCTTTCCTCTCCTCACTTTTATCTCTGGATTTCAATTTCCATCTCCCATTTCACTTTTGTGTGCATGGGAAAGAGCAGAGCAAGACGACACGATGCTGTGCAGTGACGGCTGCGGAGGATTCCCACGCAGAGCCGGTGCAGCGCAGCCAGATGCCTGTAAAGCTGCTGGCTTTTTTTTTTTTTTTT
>CM021729.1:62393661-62416765 GCA_011074415.1 Stictonetta naevosa | reverse complement strand
TTCAGAATAGCACTTTTATTTGTGATTCAGACAAACATGAACATGCATTTCAAAAGCTTCCGATCCCAGAATGGTTTGATATATCCAGTTTTGCCCTGCTTATTTTGTTGTAGGGCCTGACACTGTACTGATATTAGACTGTGTCCCTTCAAAGTGTGCATATCTTGCTTACAGTTATTTCTTCTTTTTGCAAAATATCAGCTGCATGCACCATAGCTCTTCAAAACTTTTCTCAGATATCTAGTTTTATCTTTCAAAGGTCTTATATTATCTTTCTCTGCTTCTGCAAAAACACTGTAGAAGACACGAACAATGAGACCTGCTGCTCTGTGGTTCAAAAGACTGAGTTCTGACCAAAAAATGTGTTGTTTTTTTGTTTGTTTGTTTTTAAATCTGCTCCCCAGCAAAGACAGAATAACACTCTAGTGAGTCCTTGCATGCCATGGCATTGATTTCTATAACACATTTCCAGCTTTTCTTTAAAAATATCTTAACTTTTGAAAGGAAGATTTCAGTGGCCAGATGTGCTAGAAGCAGCTCCAGATGTGCTAGAGCATGGCCCTGCAGATGCTCATGTCTGCAGCCTCTGGCAGGGCAGCAGAGCTGCCAGTGCCAGGCTTCCTGTGTTGCTGAGCTTCCTGCAGACCCATCCAGCCCAGAGCCTCTTGTCTGTTTGACTGTGGAGTTGGATCCAGAAGGCTGGGTTCTGCTAATCTCTAATGTGGATTGGGGTGGGGAACAAGATGATCCGTGTCAACCGTTTAATTTCCTCAGATGCTTGAGTCTCTCTCTCACCATGGCCCATCTTTTATTTTCCATTCTATCCTATATCCCTATATCCCTTATATCCCTATGTCCATATATTTTCCTACATCTTATATCTATATATTCAATCTATTGGATTAATGATGTGGAGTACTGTTGCTCAAAATACTGCACTAAGCCTTGAGATCCTTTACCATATGGGCATTAAAAAAGAAGGAAGAAGAAGAAAAACCTTCCTAATATTATCAATAAACTTTTACTAAAAGAAAATCCATGACCTCTTAAAAACAAAATTTTGATGCAGGCATTACTTTTCCCAAGGGTCTGTCCTCCAGGTTTACAAGTTGGCTCTTTCAGCCAAGGACAGCATCAAGCTTGCAGCAGTGAGTTTCTGGTTCTTCTAAGGCCAGTGTAGCCTTCAGAGACTTGAGTTATTGCCTGCAGACTTGAACCAGCCACGGAGAGCTCCAAGAGAGACAGGGAGCAAGTCCTCACCTGGAGACGTGCGCCTTGCTCTTAGAGCCCTGCACCACTTTCCCTAGCAGCATTTGTCCCTGCAGGAGATGCCTGATGAGGCCACATCTCATTAGGGGCAGGACGACTGACACAGGCCTTGGGACATTGCCTCAGGACACCAGGGTGCCCTCCAGTCCTCGCCTGCTCATGCTGCTCCAGACTGTGTGACTCAGGGCTCTGGGTGACAATTAACTTGATGTATTCAGGCTCGGTTTCCTAAAAACCATAAGGGAAGGGAGGAAAGCTATTTAGCCTCTCTAAAACAGAGTCATGCTTAAATATCAGCTGAAAAATGCAATCTCAAGGGTCACATTTTGAGTAGTGCTGGGTTTTGCAGCCCTCCTCCAACGTGCACTCTTGCTTTATTTGTGAAGCAGAGGGAGGGAAGCAGCTTTCCTTGTGCTCATAAATGATTTTGCTGGGCAATTACCAGGCTAGATTAGTCAGGCGTGCTGAACCCCTGCCTCCCATATTTTGATTAGAACCGTCTTGCATTGCAGTAACGAGCAGTGCTGTAAATATTTATGAGCTAATTCCCTCCCCCAAAAGGCAGCAGCAGTTATTTCTGAGAGCCCACAGATGCTGCATGTGGCCTGAGCCTTCTCATGTTGGCAGACTTTGCTTCTTGCTTGCAAGCACACACACACAAAAGGAACGTGCTGGCAAAGAAAGCTATCGTCTAGCACCAAAGCACAAAATGGAAGCAGTACAAACCCATGCAGTCCCCCTCCTGGCAGGGGTACTGGTACAGGTCTCTCACCTTCACAGGGCGTGCGAGGGGAACTGAGCCAAGGAAACTGGTAAAGGGCCTTCTGCAAGCTCCCACCTCGTGGCTTTTCTGGCTCTTCTAATTTTGTTCCCCTCCCAGAAAAAATATGCTGTGCTGTCTTTTCCCCTGTGGCGGCACAGCCTGTGGCTGTGATTTGAGTGCACATCATATTTTGGCAGTGCCTGAAGAACAGGCACACCCTTGCCGAAACACCGGACGCCAACAAACCTGTTGTCAGTCCCTGAGTTTCAGCGGAGCTCAGCAGCCGTGCTTTGATTTATGGTGCTTTGTTTTTGCTTCATTTTGTTTTTCATGGGGAAAATTTCTCTCTTCCTGGCACTTCTTAATCCCACGTGGAAGGCCACAGGTGTTTTCTGTTTGGGTTGTTTTGTTTTGTTTTATTTTGTTTTCTCTTGGAGTTTCCAGCTTTCTGTGTTTCCCACTGGTGAAGATCCAACCTGTAGCTTTATGTGCAGCCAAGAGCTCATGGCTCTGCCTGTGGCTCTGCCTGCACAAACCACAAACAGCAAAGTGCAGTGCAGAGCTTTGCCTTATCTTTCCCTGAATTCCCTGTTGCGATGAGAGGAGGGAGGAGAGCCGAATCAGAGCCTGATGAGGTGAGGTGTCGAGTCATGAGAGCTATTGCCTGGCTTTCTCAGGATCCAAAGGGAGGAGAGGAGATCTCCATTAGTCAGGACCGTGAAGATTTTGGGCAATCAGTGTGAGAGGTGACGAGCTGATTCTCCACCCCTCTTCTCTTCCCTTCGAGTAAATAAAACTGAACCAGAGAGCGCACGGAGGTGCCTAGCCAGCAGCACTCTCTGCTAGTGGTGATGCAACCTGTGTGGTCCAAACCTCTTCCAGCCCTACAGCAGTAATAATTTTGTTCATTATTCATCAAACAGCCATGCTTTGTGCCCCAGGACACCTACAGAAATTCATCACGGCTGTGCCAGAGAAAGCTGGGGGGCAGCCAGTGCCAACAGCCAGTAAAGTGATGCACTTAGGAATGAAAGAAAGCAGCAGAGATGCTCAACAAAACAGCCTCACCCTCTGTCTCCAGGAGAGATTCCCAAACACCTTCCTAGCTCTTGTTTAGTCTAATTGATTTAATGTAGTACCTCTGTGGAAGAAGTCGGTTCAGTGCTAGAAGCAGGTCATGAAAGGGCCTGTTTCCCTGTGAAAGAACTTCTACCACAAAGGTCCAGGCACACACATTGTCTTGGGCTCCTGAGAATGCCAGCTCCAGGGAAAAAACAGCCATCATATGCTCCTCATTGCTTTATGAATGCCTGGGTTTGTGTTTAACTTAACTACAACTCGCTGTGGATTGCAGCTATTTCCCAAGTGAGGTCAATGGGAATTGTTCAACTGACTTGAATGGAAGCAGGATCAGACCTCATTATGCTGCATATAATGGATGGTTTTAATGATGTGCACCCTATTTTAGTTTGCATTTTACCCAAGATTGTAAACAAAAAAAAAAAAATGTGCAGGGAAGGGGTGAAGAACATAGTTGATCATGCTTCAGAGATGTATCTTATTTGTTTGGTAATAGGTTTTTGGTTCCTAGTCAGTTGTTTATGGGCAAGTGTCTGTGTCAAACAGTGATCTTTTGTACTCAGACAGGGATAAACTGCTCACACCCCTGTGGAAAGCACTGTTGAGCATTCTCACCTATTGGCTCCGCAGAAATAGCTCTCAGCAGCTCATACGAAATACACAACAGGGATTAATTACTAGCCTGATCCTGACCCATTCACTGCAGTGGTGTGAGCTTCTCTTTGCTTACCATCAGACAGACTATCCCATTTTGTGTGAGTCCCAAATAATGAGTTGGCTGTGGTGGGTCTCGCAAAATTTCCATTATGCTACTGTGGGTGTATCTTTGATGCATCTGTTTGGACAGAACGAGAGTGGTTTTTAGACAGATCTATGCATCACTGAGCGCTGCTGGGCAACTCACCAAGGACTTAAGGCCACCCATTTGCTTGCTCATTCAGCCTAGGGTTGTGTTAGGTAAAACTAAGGGCACAGTATCTCAGCACCCTTTGTCTGCTATGTCTCCCATGAGGCCAGCAAGGCACCTCCTCATCTTTTCCCACTTGCTTTCCTCCTGCTGCAGCAATGAACCCTGTGTCTCAAACATTAGGGAGGCAAGGGTCACCCAGTGTCCTCCTGCTGTTTTGACTTGGGAGCCTCCCAGCGTGAGCTTGCCCTGCTGTAGGTGGCAGAGAGCAGTGGTTTGACCGTAGAAAAACATACATTTAATTTTAAAGAAGACAAAAGTCACAGGAGGTGTGCTTCCCCAGAGCTCACAACAATCTATTATTTCTGCTAGGCACTGGATGCTGGGAGCATAATCCTTATGGAAGTGCCTCTAGGGAAAAGGGAGAGACAGGGATGGGAAATCTTCCTTCCCCCCCTGCCACCCAGCACTCATGCCTCCCCAGGGAAGACACTCCAGAGGCAGCGTCAGGCTGCTGGGAGTCCCAGCTTGCCAAAAATGAGTATCTGGAATTTGCCAAACTGTTTGGATCCCAGCACAAATTTGTCGCCAGGAGATCTCTAATTACACGGGGGAAGTTGCCAGGGAAGGTCAGGCCCAGGTCACACTTATATAACTGCAGCATGAAAATGCAGCAACTCCAAAAGCCACCGTACGTGATCAGAAGCGTCGGGATTCGCATTGGCACAGATGCTGTAAATCTTTGCCTTGTATAACCACTGACATTACAGAAACCTCGCTGCTGACGGGGAGGGTGGTATTCTCAAGCATGCTCTGAGCAAGCCAGCTTCTGCCAGCTTCAAGATCGGCTTGGAGGGTAGGCAAGCAGTGCTGGCTGCACAGGGGAAGGACAAGGGACACTGCATCCACACACCTCTGCCCTACTTCTCCTTCCCTGGAAAACAAAGCGGATCAGGATGTGATCCCTGCTGTATCCCACAGCATCTATTACTTGGTAATAACATTCACATGTGGGCTGCTGTTCGGCCAGGATGAGTTGTCTTTCTGGGACAGACAGAAAGGCCATCCCAAAGCAGTCACACACACCCTGGGATGCCCCGTGGACATACTCATGTACTATCACAGTATTCCTTGGTGGCTTTGTTTCATCTCGAGCCAGCATAGGAAGCAGAGTTGTGGTGTGGAGCCATCACTCCCAGTGAACTGATCCCTCATCCCCTGACGTGTCCACAAGGCCAAGTGTCCTTCCCACCACCGAGACCAGGGTAAATGGGAGACAGGAGGCCACCAGTGCGAGGACGCCGTGGGCACTAGGTTCGTGTACTGGGCGCACTGGGATCACTAGTTTTCCTGGCTGTGGGTGGAGATGCCTTCAGATCCAGGGAGCCATCTGCAGATGAATCATGGCGTTCCTTGGAAGAAGGCCTGCCCCAGGGAGAGGAGGCAGCCAGCTGCTGAGATCGACGGTTTCAGGGCCTGGAATTGAAAGGATCCTGTTTGGCCACTGACGTTGGAAGTGGGGGGACTGATAGCTGAGAGAGACTGAGTGGAAAAAGCACTTGCTAAGAGATGCCATTGTTGGAGCTTTACAAATAGCAGCACTGCCAAAGCTGCAGGTGGAAAATGGCTTCGTCCCAACATGTCTGTGCAGCAAGTCACCTCACAGAGGGACAAGACTCCAGAAGTTGTTTGGGGCTGTGCAGTGAGCTCTGAGCACAGGTTTCCCTGTTGCAGGACCAGAGGCGAGGGCTCCAAATGGGGAATTTGACGTGGAAAGCAGTGGTGTGTAGTCCTAGCTGGCACTAAAGGAGTGTGGGGACCAGTCTGCTGCTGCCAGATCGGGCCCTAGTTTTTAGCACCATTGCATCTTTGACAGCTGATAACATGGTGAAGGCTTCAAAAGTCATCAACACAAATCCATGGATTCAAGACACATTTCAAGATACATTAGGAAGAGTTGTTGGTCACTGGTGATTAATCTCACTTCATCCTGGGAGGGTGCAGGTGAACAGCGAGTGATCCTCCCACTGGTTTCATCGGCCTGCAGATCCACGCAAGGCAAGCACCCAAGGGAGTGCTGGCTCTAAAGGTATCAAAGCTTTATCCAAGAAACACGTAATGCTCAGTTACATGCCCTAAGGCAGGCTCAGACCAACCAATTGTCCTTCCGGTTGGAGACATTTCTGATCTGAGCCTCAGTGTTACAACCCAGGCCTTTTGGAGAGAAATTTCACAAGGTAAGCAGTAAATAAGGCATGAGAATGTCAGACATTTGATATCCTCACTCCAACAGCAGCCAGCAGATATTTTAAGAAAAGAGACAGAATATGTCATACCTATGCCTATAAAGGATTTTTTGTTGCTGTTTGTTTTTTGCCCCGTGTTTCTCGTTCTTCAAGAAAATAACACTGCAAGGCATTCAAACCATCAAGTTTAATAGCAATAGGCAGGCCTCACCTGTGTGAATTTTTCTGATTTTTTTTTCCTTTATTTTGTTCATGCTATTATTTCTGCAGCATCCTGTGCATATAACTCTGCCCTGTGTAAAATTTTTTCCTTGTTTGCTGTTGACTTCCTTGGAGGTCGCTTCATCCCTGCGTAGGGCAAAGCCGTGAATGATTATCAGCCCCACTAAACCTTGAGTAAAATTAGAAGGATTGCCAATGAGGCCAGAGAGGATCTCAGACTCACCAGGATGAACTGTGCATTTTTATATTATTTTTTTTTCGCAAAGACAGAGATACTTTTAGCTTGTGTGTAAGATTCTAATCTAACATTTTCCTTGAGTTATTTTTAAAATCTTCTTGCTAACAGATAATCCTTTGTCAGGAGTGGCATAAAAGGGCAAATGTGTAGTAGCAGCCACTTGACTGTATGGTAGCTGTCCAAGGAAAATATTTGTACAAGTCTTGCTGAGTCAGTATAAGTTTTCTAACAGCAGCGTGTCCTTTTCATTGACAGGATTTATCTCATGCGAGCCGAATTCAATACTCCATTGCTCTGCACACTCAGGGAGAGAGGACCTGGTCTGCAAAAGAAGCAAAAACTCGGTTTCTTTGTTCAGCATGGTGTGTAAGATTTATAGCATCATGTCCACGCATGGTGTGTCACGCAGTAAAGTAGGTTGGCCGAAACCTTTATGGTCCTGTCTCAAGAGGTGCCACCGTGTGCCAGGGAGTATTTCACAATTTTTATGCCCTAGATTAATGAGAGGACAGACCATTAGCATGCCTTGCTATTGCCCTGAGGTTCTCTCATACAAGACATACTGATACCAAGTCATCTTGCCCCTTCCCCTGCATGCCCTGAGGGACTGCCAGGTACGACTGGCGCCAAGCTGTAAATCAGCCTGGTTCCTCTTGATGTGGAGCCCAGTAGCAGCCTCACGGCTCGCAGATCCTTCTGGGCAGCTTCATCAGGCTGCATGCTGACACCCAGACCACGTGTGCTTCTGTATCGTGCTACAAGGCACAAGAAGTCCCCATCCCCACCGCCACCAAACCATGCCTGTTCTCCCCTGTTGCTGTCATGGAGTTAATGCTGCTTTAAATAAGAAGTTAAATTTAGCGCAGCGTGAGCTCAGTGGCCAGTAGAGTGAATAACCCCCATTCATTCACCCAGCACCTCGCGTTTCGGCACAGCCCCCCTTGTCCATTAAGCTGTTTGCTTACATGAACATGTGCTTGCCCGTATAAGCTCCCAAGCTGTAATATCTTTTTTACATAAGGGCCATGGGGTAGGGCAGTCAGCATGCAAGTGCCCCAACATGTTCATGGCTGCCCAGCAGAGATGTGTCATAGTATCTCAGAGGCAAAGTCAACACATGGGCCTATAAATGGCATGAGATTTAAAGCACCCCACTGGACAGAAAAAAAAATCAATAAATTATTATTCAATTAGTATATAATAAAAATTTTCAATTAATTAATTGACTGCCTGTTAGTCCAAACCTCTTGCATAACACCCTATCTGTCACCGATGAAACTTTTATGTACTTAATACTAATTTTTAAGGACAGTGGAAGATACCATGTTAGCACAGAGATACTTCAGTGGTACAAAGCATCACCTGCCCTTCAGGCGAGCATTTCCTGCAGCACAGAAAGCTGTAGGCAGTGGTTAGATGGGCAGCTTCGAGCTCCTCAGAGCCTGCCCTTTGCACAGTTACGACTGGACACTGCCAACAGAGGGCTGCCTATAGGGAATGACTGCCATTCAAGTGTTGGCAGTAAGTTTTAAAATAGTTAAAATGCCAGTGGACTTTGTGGAGGACCTAGTGAACAAGTTCGTGTTCAAGAACCATATGCAGAAAAAGGAGCTGTGACTTTTTTTTAGATAAACCCGTCAGTGACAAGCTATTTTCTGCTGTCTTCTACAGACAGCAAACTCAATTCCCTTTTGATTTTGTATAGCACTTTTATTCCCAACTTGATGTCTTGATCTGGGGTCAGAGTCCAGTCACAAATACCAGCAGAAATCGGGGAGGAAGCAGATGTCATTTCCATTCACATGAGGCATCCTGGACATTGCTGCATCAAGGGAAAGTGTTCAAGGGACTCCATCCCACACTGCCATGGTGACATTCTCCTTCCTGTCCTACTCATGCCATTAGTCTCAGGACAGGGTCCTGTCATGCTGAAAGCCCAGTGCTCTCCTGCTCCCACCTCAACGCCATCCTGCAAAACAGCCTCCTGCAGAGCAACCCAAATGGCTTCTTCTCAAGTGCCTTGTTCCACCCATAATGCCTTATTGTTTCCTTAAAGCATGCAATTTAAGTCATCAATGTACAAAAATACATGCTTCTGAGCACACATAATAGGCTAATTTTGCTTCATACCTTGATCTGAAAAGCCTGTGCAAACTTCTACTATAATTGCCTACAGTATAACCATAGTGATATTAAAGCTGTAGCAAAACTGTACTAATAAGACAAAATGCACCCATTTGCAATAATAAACCTAGTGCTGGAGAATGAAGAGAACAGAAAGAACAGAAAGAATTTCTGATATCTCTTTATTTTTTAAAATATTATGCACAGGAGTTACACAGGTAAGGATAATGAGAAATGTAAATCTCTGTTTGGGATGTCATTCAAAGCCATCATTTCTGTAATGTGTAACAGAGAACAGATAATTATTTTATACCCTTGGAGAGCCAAGACCGGAGACCTGAGTTCAGTACACAGTGTGATTGAGAGCAGCTTCTCTAAAACAAATTTAATCATGTTGCAGGTAGTGTCTGATCAATTGTGGAATTTATGCTTTACCATGCATTTCAAATACACTTTTTAAAGAAGAGGAGAGTATTGCTGTCTTGGAATGTCACCCTGGATGAAGCTGCCTACGTGCTGCATATGCTCTCAGGACACTTGGAGGTAGTGGGTACACCAAGCATACTGCAAATCTTCTCTGTAGGGTTATTGTCCCATGCCACTGACTGCAAGGCTCCCTCTGCCATCAGTGGGAATGGGAACTTGAGCACCTAATTAATTGGATTTGGTTCAAATTCTTTCTCTGCATGAACATGTAAATCCAAACTAGAAACTGCAAAATATTTTTGCTTCCAAACAATTTTTTGATTAATACATTTCCTTTCTCTTCTGCTCTCTCACAAGCCCACCGCTCACTCCCATTCAAAATAATGTGAGTTTTGTCATAGCTATAAAAAACAACCTACAAATCTCTGGAGCAGCACACTGTATAACATCCACTGAAGAAAGAAAAACTCTCAAACAAAGGGAGGAAAAAAAAAAAAAGAAAAAAAAAAAAAGGAAAAAGAAAAAAGCTGTGTAAGAAAGCAAATCCTGAAAGCAATTCAGCTTCCAGCTTTCAGCAAGCTGAAAAATGTACAACAGGAGGAAGCTCTCAGGGTAAAATCCAGCCATATGCCAAGGCAGCAGAAGGTCTGTCTACCATATAATCCTCAGAGGACATCACCGTTTATGCGCTAAGCCCTCCTGCTGGATCGTGATGCAGAAGTGATTATCATGTTTGGAGAGCATGCTGCAGAGAGCTTCTCAATGAGAGGATCTTCAAAAGATCTTTCCCCTTACAACAGGGGAAGCATTTTCCATCCTGACCTACAGCCGCTAACTACCTCACTTTCAACACAGGCTTGCAATGCAAAAGCTGGAATGCTGGGCAGGGAAAACCAGATTTTCTACTTTTATGATAGCAGGGCCATGCAGGGTGCACAGGGCCAGAACTGGTGTCACAGAGAGAGAGGTTTGGCTAGGGAAGGGCAGTGAAAAGGGCTGCTCTCTGGTCTGTAAGTGGGTGCATCTGCTCGGACTAGCAGGTGGCGCAGGTTTCACAATCTCTTTTTACTGCCTTTGTTTGGTGTAAGATACCTTTCACATTAGGAGGAGGTGATGTTTTCCTCACTGTATTTGTGCAGAACCTTCACCGCTACCCACATCCAATGGATGATCCTGCCCTCTCTAAAGAGCATGGCCAAACCCATACTGCCCAGAGCACTGCCTGAATTTGTACTCTGCTGCTCACTCCCATCGCCAGGCATCACCTCCTCGCCCTGATGTGATGTGCAGGGCAGACAGAGCATCTCTGCCAGGTGACAAAGCCTAGCACAACTCAGTGCTGAGGGCTGTGAGGTGGTCGTGAAGTGGCAGCAGGATCTACGCAAGAATCTCCGGTAATTATTGTAAATATTTGGAAAGAGGGGCCAGGAGTTCTTGTTTTGCTTTTCTTTTTGTGTCTTAGCATCCAGACCTTGGTAAACCTCTGACAAAATAGCATGATGGCAGGACTGCTAAATGGGTAAGACAGCACTGGTCATTTTCTCCTCTCTGTGTGGGTATCCAAGCATGGCTCAGCAATATTTTCAACATTTTGCAGTCCAAGGAGAGATCTTTTTCTTTCTTCCCACTGTCGAGGTTAGCTGTGAGCTCTTTTGCTTGAGTGAAACACACTCAAGAGGTATGAAACTACTAAACTGTGCACCCATGGCCACAGCCAGAATGCACTATGGTTGTTTAAAAATAAGTAAATAAATGAAAAGAATATGTGGTCATGGCATAACAGAGATTAACTGCCATTACAGGAAAGCAGGAGACAAAGGCACATACTTTTCAGTTTTGGTCTTTGTGATGGTTGGTAAAATCTTTTAAACTTATCTGCTCTTCCTGGGCAAGAGTTTGTTTTTTCTCTGGCAGTGATGTATGCACTATGATTGAGTCAACTTTGAGAAGACCAATTATCTTTGGTGTTTGCAAGTGGGCTGAGGACCTTGTGTAACCAAGGCTGTCTCACTTCGGCCCTGTGGATGGGCAGTCTGCAACACTTTTTGTGTTGGAGGGTGAGCTCACCTTTTGACATGTTCCTCTAGCTGCCAGGATGTCTCTGAAGGCCACAGATGGCACATATCACCCTGACTTAATTCTGTGCCATGTTTCTGCAGGAGAGGATGTTTTCTCACCCAGAGGCACGGGTGTAACAGCCAGCATGACACCACACAGCCAGGTGGGTTTTGAGCACAGGGGCTGTGTTTCTCCCTGCTCTCAGTGCAGGGGGCACTGCACAGCAGAGGGAAATAAACACACCTGAGAGACCAGCCAGGTGCCAGGCTGGACCTTCAGGATTAATTTGTCCCTTATCGCCCAATGGCTTTACTGTGGGAGAAGGTGGGAAGACCAGCTGCTATGCCTGAGACAAAATTTTGGGCATGATCTTAGGAAAGATCAAATGACCCTCACTGCAGACTTCCCTCTTTTGGAGAAGAGGAGCTTTGGAGCTACTCAGGAGCTTGCTTGTCTGTAACGTGACATACTGGTTCCTGCTGGTGTTCCTGCAGGCTCCTGGTTTCACTCTGTCTGTGTAGTGTTTGCGAGTGTCAAAGAGAAGGTGAAAGTTAAAAGAAAGTGAACTGTGGTTTCAGAAATGCCTTTTTCTTCAAAAGGAAGTGAATATGCGAAAATAAAATGCAATCAGAATCCAAAATAGAATTGATTTCTGCAATATGTATTTTTTTCAGGTAGTAGTTGAAAACATTTACGAAAGGGAAGAAAAAGGTAACAGCAAAGAGCACAAATGCAGGAGAACATGGAGGGAACTGTTAGGAAGGGAAGCGCCGCCAGTGAGAGGTTGGTTTGCTTTGCCTGTGGAGCCCTGTGCTCCTGGAAATACCTAACGCAATTCCTGAGCTAGCACAGCCAGCACAGCCACCAACCCAAAGAGCCCCAGCCTTGTGGCTGGGAAATATCCCCATACTTTGTAACACACAGTCCACATCAGGGAGGAATAGCCCACTCCAGGGGGGTGCAATACATGGTTCTTGCTTGGAAGAGGAACAAGGTGTTTCTCCTCCCTCTAAAGTACAGCTTCGAGTGGTGCTGCCACTCAGGAGCTTTCAGGCCTGTCCACATCCATCCAGGTGGGTGGATGTGGGAGACACCCTGGGCACACCCCTCAGACCTGCAGGGAGGCTACTGCCCTCTCATACATGCGTTCCAGGATGCGGTGGATGCTGGCAAAGCTCGGCCGGTCGGAGGGCAGCTTGCTCCAGCAGAGGCGCATCAGGTTGTAGAGCTCCAGAGGGCAATTGTCTGGGCAGGAGAGGACGTTCCCGTCCCTCACGTAGTAGATGACCTCCTCGTGAGCCATCCCGTAGTAGGGCTGCATGCCGTAGGAGAAAATCTCCCACAGCACCACCCCATAGGCCCACACATCAGACTCTGTAGTGTACCGGTTGTAGAAGATGGACTCAGGGGGCATCCAGCGGATGGGGATGGCATCGTTCTCATTGGCTTTGTAGTAGTCAGCCGAATACATGTTCCTCGAGAGGCCAAAGTCAGCGATTTTGACCACCATGTTCTCCCCCACCAGGCAGTTCCTGGTGGCCAAGTCCCGGTGGACAAACTTGCGCTCGGAGAGGTAGGCCATGCCCGCGGCCACCTGCTTGGCAATGCAGAGCTGGCTGGTGCAGCACAGCGCCAGGGGGCTGGGGAGGCCGACCCGTGCCTCCAGGCCACCCTGCTGAGCCAGGCTGCAGAGGTTGCGGGGTGAGCGGTAGCGCAGGTACTCATTGAGATCCCCGTAAGCCATGTATTCAAACAGCAGGCACATGGGTTTCCCAACAGCGCACACGCCTGCAAGAAGAGAGACGCACCGCACAGGTCATTCAGGGAGCAAAGAAAGGTTCTGCTGTAGCAAGGCCAAAAAAATAATAATATCCAAAAATACTTAGACAAAGTAAATATTTTCAAGAATACATGTGGGGGCAAAGGGAAAGGTGAAGCATGCAAATACTGTCAAGTTGCATCAGGTCCCTTTGTGTCTTTAAAGCTCCTTCACGCGGGATCTAATGCTAAGCTCTGTGGGGGACGCTAAGAAGTCATGCAGCTGCCTGCTTTGTCTGGGCATCCAAGGAGGAGGATACATATTTGGAGCTATGTTTAATTAAGAGCCTAAACCTGGTTAAACTGGCATTAACAGGAGCATTGTCTCTTCCCAGCTGCAACTAGAAGGACATACATTCAAGAAGAAATTTTATAGTTCCAATTACAGTATTTTTGTTTGTTTGTTTTAGTTATTGCATTTATACCAGTATGTGTGTAAGGGCTATACATATATAGTTAGACTTCAAGTGTAATCACAAAACTACATTTTCAGGGACATGTTCAAGAGTACATTGGGATACCTAAAAAAAGACATTCCCACTCCACTCCATATTCTTCTGTTGTTGTTTTGTTTGTTTGTTTGATTGTTTGAAAACTGCTCACGCAAAAAATGTTGTTTGCTGAAATTACTTTTAGCATGACTGACACTTGTATCTGAGGAAAAAAAAAAAAAAAAAAAGTAAAATAAAAGACATCAGAAAGGAGAGATCTGCCACATCTAACAGATGCAGAACCTAGTCCCACTGGTGGACACGTGCTTGGTCCTACACCGGCTTTATTAAGGGCCATAATCAGACAAGGACCCCACTCCCACCATGCAGCAGGATTGATGTGACTCAGCTGCAGCATGCTAGCCTGTAGAAAGTGTTTGTCTTGCCTTTTCCAAAGTTTTCTAATGACCTACTCATGTTTTTCAGATCAGGTCCACCAATTAGATGCACCTAATATATATGTTTTATATGAAAAATTTGAAACCAGAGCCTCTCTCTACTGCATTAGTATCATTGGTGTGTGCAAAGATCACCAGCTTAATAAACAAATTTCCAAACCCAACAAACAAACCCAGTTTTACTGACATAAAGTCAGTTTTAGAGGTAGGCAAAATTGTGTCCCTGCTAGTAACTCACCAAGCCAGCATTTGAAGTGTATGTGTTTTGCTTCCTTCGGGCCATTCATTTAGTAATTGGTGATCCAACTTATTGCGAAATATGAAGTTCTTATTGATGACCTAGCACTTGAATCTTTGAGAAAAAGCAGATGTCTGTTCCCAGCATGATAAAATTGGGATCTGACAAGCACGAGGAGTGTATGCGAGAGCTTTATCATCTAAGCCGTGCTCAACAATGCAGCTCTTTTCCCCACGCCCGCTCAATGTGGGACCAGTTTGTTCCTGTACCTTTGCCCTTTCCTGACCTGCAATGTGTTGACAATAAACACAATGTTTATTTGCATTTGGGGCATTTCCTGATGTTCTTTTCCGTTTCCAAAGTACTTATATCAACCCAGCCTTCCCAAACCTGCGATTTTTACATTTCCAAATTTTGTGGAGCTTCCTATTGAAATAAGTTAAGATCTCAGCTGCTTGTTGACAGGGATCAACTCTTTGAACCCCAAGTAGGACTGCCAGGTGAAGGTAGCTAGCAACATCCACTTCATTCAGAAACTGAAAATTCACAGAAAGAAAATCTGGTCAGCAGCTTTCTTTACAGAGGAATGAACTATTAGCCAAGCTGTGGCACCAAGGCTTTCTAAAAAGCCTAATAAACCAGAGTTTCCTTTTAGCTGGGAAGGGAAGGGAATGGAAGGAAGAGACTGTTTTTGTGGTTGGCTTTTCTGTTTTGTTTGCTTCACTTTGTTGTTGTTTTTTTAATGCTGGTTAGTGTTCAGACATGACAATAGTAAGTGGGACCCATAAAACTAACGAGACGTGCCTGTTTTTTTGTGTTTTGTTTTCTTTTTGGTTGTCTTTTTTTTTTTTTTTTTAATACCCACAAAATACATCACAGCTCCAGGAAGCTCATGTCTTCCCTGTAAGACATCTGCCCTGATGTTATGAAGCTGGAAGCAGAGCTACGCAGCAAGATGGTCAGCAGCATGCTCTAGCACAGGATGAAGAGGGTTTGTTACAATGAACTGTCCTGCAAAAGCAGCAGTGTCAGACCTACATTTTGAGACTTGTTCTGGTGGAGAATTTAGCAGAGCGTGCAGCGGCTCACAGAAAAGCTCACCCCTTTTGCAAGAGGCATTTCCTCTTGCAGAAGAGACCACTTGCATTCAGGACTGGTCATGCACGTGTGTTTGCCCTTGTGCCCCTCACAAAACCTCAGCATATTTGCAAGATGGGGTACCCCATACATAGGCACCTTGTTCAGATACCTAAGAGCTTGACAATGTTTGGGTTGTCAAATTCAGCCATGAGGGCTGCTTCCCTCTGGAAGTCAGCCTGCATGTCCGCGGATGCTTCCTCCTTCAGCATTTTCACTGCCACCATGGTGAAAGGCTCGTACGGCAGCAGCCCTGGGGCCCTGGGAGAGAGGAAAGCAAAGGTGAAAGGTGCATGTACACCAAATGCAGGCTCTGTTTCTGGTGCAAAATGATGGAGACACAAAAACAAGGTGGAAGCATTCGGCACTGACCAAAGGATTGATCTTACCAGGAGTGAAAAATAAGTGTATTTTATATGAAAATTTTGAAAGAACCTCCTTTCCCACACACAGCATGGTGGTGGCATTGGCATATCTAGCTACTATCAGAGAATAAGTAGTAATTATAGTATGTTCCCAGGTTTTGTATGGAAAATAGCCTTTTGCCACTGTTCAGGAGGAGCAGGGTGGGTGGAGAGGTACACCTGTAATTTAGCAAGTTTTGAACCCATTAGCTAATTTCAGCTGAATTTAACAGGGTGGAGCTGATGTCTAGCACTTTGTTATGCTCCTGCAAGTTTTGTGGAAACAAGTGATGAGACAGAAGGGAGAAAGCATATATGTGCCGTGTCTGAAGAACAAACTCACGCACCAGTACATGCTGGACACTGGTGAATCTTCAGCTTAAGAGACACAAATCCGGAAACAGAGCTTCCTGACTTGGAACAAATACAGACTCTTTTTATTTTCTTAACCACAGGTCACTCTGCCCTCATCGAGTTTGATTAGGCAGGCTTGCCAAAGATGCAGGGGTAGCTGTTCCCAAAGCACAGCAGTGTTCTGCACTTCAGATACAGGTCAAACCTCGGACACACATTTTGTTGCCCACGCCTACTCTGCCCAGGAGTCCTTAAGTTGAGATGCACTCCTTAAAAGCAGACAGAGCCCATGGATAGTGGCACCCAGTCATGTTCCATGCTCCTGCCTGACTGCCCTCCCGCTGCTCAAATGCCAGGTTACTTTACTGCTCAGTAGCCCCAAGTGGAGGTTCCAATTTCCAAAGCAAACTTCCAGTTTCCTTGTCATCTACTCCAGACATATGTCACTTGCAACAGATGCACTCAGATGCTATAAATGTCAAATGTCAGATGGTGGCAGGATGCCCATCTAGAGAGGAATTTCACAGGCAGCCAGATCGCAGCTGAAGGGCTTGGGTGAGGAGGTCCAGCATGACGGGGTGGAGGAGCAGGCTCCACGTTTGTCTCCTACTGCCTCCGCTACAGTAAAATGTCCTGCTTTCTTTACCCTGTGCTGGCAGCAAGGTTCCTGTCTAGTAGGAGAGGAGATGTCTTCTCATGCATCCACTGCTGCCTAGCCTCACAGCCTGAGCAAGTCAGCAGCAATTCCCTGAAGAAACCAGCAGAGCAATTAAAAGTAAAAAGAGGAGGACATGTATCTCGTCCAAGCAGTCTCGTTGCAGATTCCCACTCATGACTGGCTAGCAGACCTAGCACAGTGCCAACAGCTTCATATTGCACAATTTGGATAGAGAAATTCACCGGGCCAAAGCCTGAAGTAGACCTATCTATCCACTCTGCTGAAATCCTGTAGTGTAAACTAACCTAAATGCAACTCAAGTGAGATTAAGTTGCACAGAGCCTTTTGCTGGGCATTCAGGCCACAGCAGGTAACTCCACCCTCAGAAACTCATGTTAATAACTCTTGTTAACTCCTTCAGCCCAGTTCTGACAGATCTGGGGAAATCATGCTGAGTGGGAAGAGAGAGACTCTGTGTGCAGTCTTGGCAGAGAGCTGCTCAAGTTGAACAACTTGGTGCCCAAAAGACACTGTTAGCAGAATGGGATGGGCACACTTGATCAATAGAAAGCTGTGACTTCTGTAATTACACAGGACAATTCAGACTCTGGGCCAGAATGGGGAGTGTTTTCTAGAAAACTGGTAATTTTCTTCTAGAAATAGGAAGTATCAACAGAAATTACCTTGGGTTTCCTCTCTAGTGACTTCCCAAATGATTAGGTGAGACACCCCAGTTTGTGCACAGGATGGACAGCAGCTGTCCTCAGTCTCTTCACCATCAATGTATCTGTGCAACACTGGCAGCATTTTAGGTACCTGCAGTTTAAAGAACCAACCGGCAGGGCAAACAGAGATTTTGCCCCCCCAGTCTACCTACAGAGGATGCCGGATTTTAGGTTTCCAGACCTTCTTTCCAGAACAGTAATTGTGAAAAAAAAATTGAGGAGCAGATTGAATCTGTATTTGAGATTGTGTCCTGTCCCACATCTTCCTCAGCATCACAGCTGGGCAGCTTGTTAGGCTGTTAATTGGTGCCATTAACATCTAATGAGGCAGATGGAGAACTACCTTTACCCTCTCCTTTGGAGGGAAATTGTGGGGGGTGGGGGAGAGCAGACAGTATTCAGAAGGGGCAGGGGACTGTTTCATTTGGTTTCTTTAACCAAATGAAACTCTAACTTCCTGAAAGTTTTTCAGCTACTTGAAAGAATATGAGGATACCTGTGATGGAGAAACTCCTGCCACCTCGATCTCTGGTCTCCTGCCCACAGCTCTAGTCTGGCCCTTGGGGCAGCCTTGTCTCCCGCAGAGATGACAAGCTGACCCCCAAGCCTTTGCAGTGGGGGTCCACGAGCCTTTGGTGGACCAAAGATATGGTATCCAGGGCACTGGGCAACCCTGGCCTTCAAGCTTAGTCTGGCACACAAAGCTCCACCTCTGGGAGCAATCTGCATGCTTTTCTACATTTTCCTGCAGAGGACTGCTGCTCTGGAAGTGTGCAGATGTCAACATGGTCCTCCCAGGAGCAGAAGATCCTGAATTGGCCACCACGAACTGGTTAGGACAGACCTTAGCCAGGTCCGTATCTCATTTTAAAGACATCTGTTGAGGTAACTGGCTACTTCCTCAACCCTTCCAGTGTGAACGAGTCCTAAGCAGACATGGCAGCGTTTCAGGAGGAGCTGGTAAATGATAGCTAGACACTTCCTGTCCTAACATGTTGCTTGACCCAGGAGTGAGTAAACACTGCATCAGGACTCACAGCAAGCCAATTGGCAAAGGCATCACTGGCACCCTGTGCAGAGCTGTGTTTACAGGAGAGGGAGAAACATGAGATCAGGAGAAGTAAAAAGGTTGCTAAACTTAGCCTGAGATGTCCATTTAACACATGTAGACAAGTACATTTTATCCATCTGCGATGGGAAGGCAAAGATTTGAGCTGGGATGGTGTCCATCACCTGGAGGGATGTGCAGCTGGTGCTACTGGATGTCAGCGCAGCAGTCTCTGCTGATCTGCCAGTGGTGCACAGGAATGTCGGGATGGAATTTTCCCTGAGAATATAATGCTTCAGAGTGGTTTCTGACTGAGATTTTAATAAAAATAAATAAGCCACTCAGAAACAGTATTTCTGGGGCTCCTTCCCTGAGCCCCAGAAACCAAGTGTTTCTGAGGATATGGTACTCTGCGTGTTGCAAAAGCTGGCTAAGAAGATTTTGTTGCTTGCTTTTTTTTTTCTTTTTTCTTTTTTTCCTTTTTCTCCACATGGAAGCTCTCTATACCACTTTAACACTTGCTTAGCCTGGCACTTCAGTGACATTTTAATTCCATTCCAGAGGTCCTGCTCAATGTGGGGGAGAGCCACCTGCAGCTGAGGAGGCTCCAGGCAGCACTAGAGGTGCTGGTGCAAGCGATGCTCCACAGGAACACTGCACTCAGTGGGATGCCCTGAGCACCAGGCATCGCACACCTGCACAAGCTCACCTGCACCAGCTGTGACTCAGTCACTGCAACTTTGCTCTCGACTCAAGTTCAGATGGATTTGGCTCAGCCATCCAGGCTAACAATCAATCACAGGCTAATCATCTGTGATTTTCCCACTCTGCACCCTTTAAACTTTGTTATTTCTAGCTCCCTCTATATTAAATAAAAGTATGCCTGCATTTCTTCTACATCCCATCATTAGGAAAAAAAATCCGTCACACCTATTGAAATGGTTTCCCTATTCTACCAGCATTTTAACCTGCCCATAACTAATTTCCCAGTGGATACATCCACAGCATAACTATAAATGTTGAAAGTATCTACACTTATGGCTGCTTTTTGCATGAAGAGTCCTTCGGTTTTGAAGTCACTGCAGTTCACCAGGCAGGCCATGGTGGAATTTTTCATCATCACACACTATTCCAGATACAGTGATAAAATTAGCTACATCCCAGACTAATTAACTGTAAAGGACTAAGAAAACCCATCCTGAGCAAAATGGAATGGTACACTCTGTCCACCTTCTTTCAGGAGTTTGGGCTGGGATTTTCCAAGAAGAGCAGACTGGCCAAATGCTGTCCTGCAGGCATTGCAGACTGTCAAGGGTAACAAGATGCCTTCCATCCACCCCAGTCTAAGCAAGTTTGGGTTCATCTCTGGGTTCCCAATTAAATGTTTTTCACATGTGAAGAAGAACATGACCTCACCTCCTAGGATATTCAACAGAATCTATGGCTCATCTAATGCCTTAAATTTAAACAGGCAACACTGGTTGTGATTTCCAAGAATAAAGTCTGAGTAAGCAAAGGGAACGCACACACACACACACACACACAAAGGATGTTGGCTTAAGTAGGTTGGGTTTTTAGGGGATTTTTGGTTTGGTTTGGTTTTGCCACTAGATCAGACGTAAACTGGGTCAGGACCTAACTGCAGCATGACACATTGCCCTCTGTGTTAACTACTAGCCACTGTTGAGTTTGTAATGGAGGACACCACACACTGACAATTTGCACATACTGGGAAATGCAAGCATTTCACAATAAGTCAAATGTCACATGAAATACTCTTCAAAAAAAAAGGGGGGGGGATGACAAATTTAGCTAAGCTATCACACCAGACTTTGGTATGTGAGTTTGACACAGTATCTACTAGAGAAGAACAGGAGACTCATTCTTGACGAAAGTTTAACAAATATGAGTGAAAAGCAGTGGACACACAAACAGTTATTCAACCCTCAGTTTAACTGTTGGGGCCTTCTACCAATTTTGGTTTGAGTAAATGAACAAAGGATTTCTTTGTCCAGACAAATGGATGCCCAACTGCTGATTTTTCCCAGATACATCCAGATAGAGAGGACTCACACATGGACTGCTTACCTTGCTTGGAAGACTCTCCCAAATGCTCCTTCCCCAATATCTCTCACATATTCAATATTGTTCCTGGGATACTCCAGGCTGAGCAGTTTCGGATTGAGGAGAAGGGGCATCCGCTGGTACATGGGGTTGGGGTGCAGCCGGTCCAGGAGGAGTTCAGAGGGTAGAGTGGTGAGCGTTGGTGTTTCTGACTCTCTGAAACAATGGAGCAGTTGTTGGTCAGAGTGTGCATGGCTCCTGACCAGGAGATCAACATCTGCACCTCTGGGGCTGGTTTCTTCCAGGATGGAAAAAGAATGTATGGCAGGGCTGCTGAAAGAGCCATGCAGCAGGGTCTCACGTCATTTCCCCAAAATAGCCACCAGGCCACCTTCTGCTCTGACACAAGAACTCCTCAGAGCCTGCACTGGTGCAGCCACAGACATAGGGAGGGCTTCTCCCTCCAGCAGGCATTTGCAGGACTGTGCTCTCAGAAGCAGGCAAGCCATGTTTCAAAGCAGCATTTGTTGCCTTGAATTAAGTCCTTAGTTTTACCTTTTTTTGTTTTTCCATTGCTTTCGTCGACGGCAGCATACAAGCATGACAATGCCGAGGATCACAATAAGGGCAAAGCTGGAGATGATCGAGATGATAACAGTCATGGAGTATGTAGGGGAAAAGGATGGAGGAGGAGGGAGGTTTGGAATCTCTCCATTTGGTTTTCTTGTTCCTAGTGATAAGGATGCTGTAATGTAAACAAAATCAGAAGATTATGACACTTTTATAGGATTGGGGCTTTCCCTCAAGAAGTGCTTGTGGAGTCTTACTGACGTTTCACATACAACAGTATGACTGTATGAGAGGATCATACAAGGAACTTTGGTTTACAGGAAGCAAAACACATTTCTGCTTACCAGATGTTAAAGTCCAGGACCTAATAAAGACCTAGATACAATTCCCATAGAGCTGGGAACCCAGTTTTGATAAGGAATCAGACAGAAAGAATTACAGGTGGGAGATACACTGGTGGTCTCAAAGTGTTCAAATAAGCTAAGATCTGTATTAGGAAAGAGCAAAGGTCCTCAATGTGAGCCACAATATATCACATGTCCTAGAACGAATCTGCAGAAAGGAGTGTAAGACCAAGGCAAGTACCATTGATACTATCCGGGATACCTTGCTTCCAACAACTTGCATCTCAGAATCTTTATGGGTCAAATACAGTAAACTAGTGTAAAACATATTTAGCTCTATTTTTCGGGGGGCGGGGGGTGGGTGGGGATCAAGTAACCCCCTTCCAAGTACTTTTTGAGCCATTCTAGAAAATGTTAATCTGTACGTGCATACATACAGTGATTGAGAACAGAAAGAAATTTAATCTTTGGTTTTTAAGGCCAGTGAAACAGATACTGACTTGTATTTTTCTATGCCCACAGTGCCTTTATTCCCTCTGCAAGTGGAATTCTCTTGTTTGCAAGCCCTGAGATTCTAAAACTCGATGAAATACTAAAAATTTGTAGCTTTGATGAAATATTTTTCAATACACTCTTTGAAAAAAAAAATAACAGCAAGGCTTAGTTTCAACTCCACAAAGCAAAAATGTTTCCATCTTCTTCAGATTTGTTTTTAGATAGAACTGTTCTTTATTGTTGAAAAAACATCACCAGAAGCAAAACAACTTCGGAAAGTATGCCATAAGACCTACTTTCTCCTCAGACCACAGTGTGGCCACATAATACCTCATAATACCACAGGAAATTTGATTTCATCTTTTGGTCTTACTATAATCTGGAGCAAGGTGCTCAATATGCCTGTCCACATTTTCCCATCATTAAAGTGTTTATTGCATTTCAGATTAAAGATGCTGAGTGCACTATGAGAAGAACTGGTGCTGGCTGAATCCAGAAGACAAAATGGATTGGTGGAACTGCAAGAGCCACAACATAATGCTCAGGATGCAAATACCTTACATGGTCCCAAAACAAACACAGTGACAGAAATCATAAATTGCAGTCACCTACCATCTCCACAGGGAGACACACTGCAGTATTCCCAAGTCACAGATGGGTCTTTTGTGTAGCACCAGGGACGCTCGTTTTCACCTCCTGGGTTACGGCAGTAATTGTTGGCATCAGAAAGCTCAGGGAAGACCTGAGGAGTCCTTCTGTGCATGTGGGGAGCCTTGGAGCAGGAAACAGATTGGATTAGTGCTTGAGTAGAATTTTTGCTGCTGGTATTGACAAAATGAAACAAAACAAAGGAAAAATTGGGAAGGAAAGAAGGGAGGGAGGAAAGAAGGGAGGGAGGAAAGAAGGGAGGGAGGAAAGAAGGGAGGGAGGAAAGAAGAGAGGGAGGAAAGAAGAGAGGGAGGAAAGAAGGGGGGAGGACAGAAGGGAGGGAGGACGGAAGGGAGGGAGGACGGAAGGGAGGGAGGAC
>CM021729.1:62363207-62392429 GCA_011074415.1 Stictonetta naevosa | reverse complement strand
CGAGGAGGAAACCTGACTTGTTCTAAAACTAAAGTCATTTTAACTTATCCAAGTAGATTGTTCTATTTCTCCTGTAGGAGAAACGTAGATGATTAGTTTTTTGCAGGGCTGTTTTAATGAGATATTCACTTAGAGCACCTGAGCACTCTGGTAAGCACCAGTGTAAAGAGCAATTCCAGAACAAATCCAAACACATCATGATGCTTGCCTCCTCTTTTCTTCTTGCATCACCCACTCCACACATTTTTGCTGTTATGTGACTTTTTCAGACTCTTAACATGCTTTCTGCACATTCACCAGGTGCTAAGCTGTACCCATGGGTAGGCAGAAAAAGAGCCACGACGATGTTTGCTCCCAGTGGGTGAGCTCAAACATGGATCAAGCATCTTATAGCCTGAGGTGTGGAAGCTCCTCAGCTTAGGCATGGTCATGGACTCTATGAGCACACTTGACCCATAACAAGTGCAAGGTAAAATGCTCTAACTTGAATTTCTTTGGCTGACACGTAAGCTACCATATTATCACTTACACTTGCAACAAGCTCACAGTATATGTGGCCAGCAGCACTGCAGAGGTTAAGCTGCCTTAAAAGACAGTTGTGTGCCTGAGCTCAAAATTTTAAATACCTCACATTCAAAGGTAAGGAAAGCAATACCTGAAACCTGTCTTGAGACTGAGCTAGTAGCCAATATGAAAAACATATTTTGCATGGTCTGAACCAAACATCACACCTTTGAGGAGAGATGTGGAGAGTTTTAGGGACAAAGGCAACCCCAGGGAAGCATCGCTGTGCCCCTGAGGGGCTGGAAAATGCAGATGCTCTCATAATGGTCTTGTAACTTGGCTGGCAAGACAGAAAAAAAGTTTGGTTCATTCTCCTCAAAGCTTTGTGCATCTAGCAGGGCCTCTGAAGGCAAAAAGAGGGGACAATCTCAGTAAATTAGTACCATTATGCTTCCTCAGTTCATGACTGTGCAGTACACATCTTCGCAACTGCCACCCTGGGGACATACTGTGGAATCTGAACAAAAAGGTGGCACATTTACACGAGGCGTTGAGAACTAGTGAGCATCCAAGCTGAAAACACCTCGTGAATGCACCACACTGCTGGCACCCCCTGCTCGTGCTCTATCCCTCAGGGAGTGTAAGGGGCTACCAGAAGTCGCAGTGGGGGACAGCTGCATCTCACGGGTGGTTCTGGGGGGGGTCACATGAGAAATGGATGGGCTTTAGGGACAGCTGAAGAGGAGTGCTGGGACCATTTGGGGAACAAGGTCTTGCAAGGGCAGCTGGATATGGGTAACCATATCAGTAACAGCATAACATATCAGTAAGGGTGGGACAGCCTTGCTATCAGTATCAGAAATACTAAATACGTGTACAGCAAAAGGAGAAGGAATGGGTAGAAAGATGAGGGAAGAGCTGGAGGTACTGCCTAAACAGCACCATCCCTATCTAATCACTTTCAAAAATTACCAGTCCATGTTCTCCCTCTCCCTAAATTCTGTACAGCTGGAAACGTGTTTCCCCTTGCCTTGGATGTGAAAGCTCATATATTCTCTGTTAACAACCCAAATACATCCAGCAAGGACCAGAGCAAAATGCAAAAGTGCTGTGCAAGCTGCATCCTCCACAGAAATGCCATGCTCAGCCTCCAGAACCACAGACCCTGGAGAAGTCTACTTACTGGTTATATTCTCCTTCTTAAAATCTGTAAAAAGACAAGAGAAGACATGAGGAAGGGTAGCAATACAGCAGGGTGCCAACTTGGGAGCGTGGCCGTGGGAACATGCCAGAGCACGGGTGCAGGCAGGATGGTGCCCATTTCGCAGCCTTTGCTTCTGCTGCAGGTCGTTGGTGGCATCCTGCCTCCCCGCCCCCCGCCCCTCACCAAGAAAGCAGCTCTGAAAATGATGGGCAGCACACAGCCTCTTACCGAAGAAAGGGATGTGGGTGCAGGCACTGGGGTCCTGGTGCAGGCTGGGGAGCCTGTTGCACTCTGGAAGAGCAAGCAGCATCAGCCCCGGCTTGTAGATCCCCCTCTGAGAGTTTTCCTCCATTGAGAGCCATTCCTTAAAGCAGTAGAGATCCTTTACAGCAAGGCAATTCTCTCTACATCATTTTGCAAAAAACAGTGAAATACAGGGGTCAATGCCTTGATAACAGCTGCTGCACTTAGCAGTGAATGTGCAGGGGTTATGCAAGCTGACAGAAAACCATTAATGGGGCTACACTTCTCTAAGCCAGTCTGGCTCATAAACCATAAAGGAAACTGCATAAAATGTAACAGCTTCCTCTAGGAAACCCACAAAGCTACATTTTTAATGATGTAGGTTTATGCTCAAGACACAACACACATCATTGTCTGTGAGTTCACTCCCATCTTTTCCTACACATTCACTGCCATCTTCTAATCATAACATGTCTGGGAGTTATCTTTGCATTTTTGGTACATTCTAAAAATCTTACCTGTCTTCCATAAATATTACATAAAAATACCATCCATACAAAGCAGGTGAGCAAAAAATCTTAACCTTTTCTAAGCTAAATATTTACCTACATTTTTAAACTCACAGGATCAGCAGTGCAATTTTCTTCTTTTCTCCGTAGACACCTTTCTCTCCTTTTTTTTGGTCTGCTAACTATCTGCAGCAAAACCTTTACAGTCCCTGATGAAATAAGAAACCAAACTGCCTCCTACCTAATGTATTGCCTCCCTAATAATGTGAAACATTCACTGTCAAGAGGTGCTGTGGATGTTTAAACATTCTTTAGATCTGAAGCTGTTTTGTGAAGAAGGCCTAAACAGAAATATCTGCTCTGGAAAATTAAAAATAAAAAATGAAACTGTACCATACTGGAAACTTTGAGTGTTTGCTGTATTTGTTAACTTGTCAGTGATTTAGTTATTTTTTCAATCATTCATTTTTGAGAGCCTGAGTTGCAAAACCAGCTTTGAGGTCATGTGCAGAGATGATTTTTGCTGAATTCAGCAGAAGTCCTTTGAGGATGCATCTCCTTCCTGACCACCACAGAACAACACAGTAATGCAGGAAAACACTCCTGGCATCTGTTGCGAAGCCTTTAGCCAATTTCACCACCTGGCAGGCTGATGCAATCTCTTTACTTGTCGTCTACCAACAGCTATGGCAAGAGCAGATGGCCACGAGCTTCAGTGATGACCAGCAATACTGCAAACCTTCTGCAGCACCTGAAGGATGGAGGCCACCAGGAATTTTACCAGAGCAGCAGCTTTTTCGCAATGGCAATGAATGCCCTCCATAGCAGCAGGCTGAAGCTGTTGAAGGCTCAGCTACCCTGCTCGTGGTTTTAGCCTGTGCTGGTTTCCTCACTTGCATGAGAGCCAGAACGTATCCAGATGGCATAATATTTTAATTTTACATTAAACAACATGTAGAACAGGAATGACTTTCTGAAGTAAGAAATGCTTAGCTAGGGAAATGGAAAAACCTTGTCTCCGGGGCACTGTCTGACTCTTGGGAGACCTGGATTACATTAGCTGCCTTCATTCCCAGAGCCTGAGCATCCTTGAACATGCCCCATATTCAGTGTGTAACTGCAAAAAGCCAAAAACCATTCCTCAGCAAGCTGCTGCATTAAAGACAGGTTGTCTTCACCCTCCAGCCACCGCTGCTGGTAGGGGAGCATGGCAAGGCTGCCGGAGGGAGGGACAGTCAGTCTCCTGCAGCTGAGGTCATGCCATTGTTATAGCACTTAATCCCCAGCAGTAAGAGCTTGGTGAGATCATATGCAAAGATTACTTCAGAGTATTATTAGAAATTATATGTAAGTGGCAGAGAGACAAAGATCAGGAGCAGCCGAGGAGGACAGGTGGGCCCACAGCCCATAGAGCACTGTTGAAGAGGAGATGGGGGTACACAGACAAAAGGGAGGAGTTTTCCAATACGAGACTCTTCCCTAGAGCTGGACACTTCATATCAGCAGTGGTCAGAAGAGAAACAGAGGGATTGCCTCCTGCTATCATAAAAGCAGTCTGTGTTAAAAGCCAAAAGCAATCAAGAATTATTAGACGAGACATCACTTTCCCTTAAAAACAGGAAAACTCTAATTCTAATCAAATTGCATCTTAACTTATGTGAAGTTTTCCCCATGTTCTTCTCTTCCTTTTCACCTTATCTTGTTTTGCCCACTAATTATTTTTGTAAAACTTTTGCACCACTTGTTTGTCAGCTTTTGTTCTAGCTAACCAGATTCCAAACCAAAATTTCATGGGAGAGAAGAAATGCTACAGTGAATAAGTAAAAAAGACAAAAACACATGGAAACATAACAAGGGAAGTCTGTCCCTGAAAAAAACAGGAGATTTCTACAGCCTCTGGGATAATTAAATTCTTACTCATGCAGCATTTTAGCTGAAAACTGGTGTTGTCTAGCCAGTTTCAGCAGAGAGGTATAAAGCTGTCAGTAGAAAGCAGATAAGTAATTGGAAAGCAACCAAGACTGTGCAAAATGTGTTCAAGAGCCCCCTGGGGTATCAACTATCCAGTTATATGCCTGAGTTATCAAATGGAGCATGGGGCTAGGCTTGGGATGATGAATTCTGGGGACAGGAAACTGGAGGGACACCATCCCAGGGATCTTTTGAAAAAAGACACATTTAAATCCATGGTAAAATCACTGGGAAAAATCATTAAAGGAAAAAGAAAATGGATGTATCTGCAGATTGGCTCATGGGTTTGAAGGATGGTGCCAGACTGGTCTGTTAGGAAGTAGGCATATTTGCAAAGGCTTTGCCTGCTAGCTAAATGTCCTACATGAGCGCAGAGAGCACGGTGATTTATACCACTCAGAAGTGCCCAGGGAGAGCAGATCTCCATTCACAAATCCAGTTATGGTCCTGCAGGTCCACTTGCAAGCACTCACTGATATGTCTTGTGGAGCACTGTGCAAAGTCTTTCTCTGATAAATGGACCATGCATGTGTGGCTGAGATATAAATACTGTCACACATCTTGAAAATAGGCAGAGAGACCGTGCGCTAAAGGGCACAATGACAAAGAGCAGCACATCAAGGCAGTGGGGAGGAGCCTGCCAACAAAGGCAAGTTTCAGCACTTGTCTGCAGGATTATTTGTGGGTATTCGCACACACAATTCTTTCTCAGGATATATGCCACGGCTGTGCTGGCTGAGCAATACTGAACAGCACAGGCTCCACATGGAGAACCCAACTCACTGTCAGGCTTTGCACTGGGGTTTCCCTCTGTGCCTTTGTTTTGGAGCTATGGAAAGAGGAGTGATTAGAAAGGCCGTGATTGTGAAGACAACATGCTGTTGACTATCCTAAAAAGCCCCCGCATAACTGGAAAAATAATTTCCAGTAGACTACATCTGACCCACATCCAGCTGGTGTATCACTGCCTATGTTCTTGCCATTTCTGCAGACAGGACAATCATTTCAGTCGAGGCACCAGAATTGGGGCTTCTCTCCCAGTAAACCCTGTTTCAGGATTATGATTTCAGAAAAAGAAAGCATCACCCCAGAAGGTCTACAGGGGGCTGTCTTCTGCAAGAAGCACCAGGCAGTCCTGGTTCCATCACAGGGAGCACCAGCAAATCCTCAGCCGGAGGCAGGGTGCAATGTGGCTATGTATATTTAGCGCTCACAGAAAGATGAGCAGCAGGGGCTTCAGAGTGCTGAAAAGACCTATGGGGAGAGCTTGCAGAAAGCTGGCTTATTCCAGGCTGAGAAGCTGGGGAAGGCTTCATAAAATCTTGCTGCGAAGAGGAGTGAGGAAGCTCTTCTCAGCAGGCACGGAGGAGGACAGGGTGTGATGAGGGAGGGCTGCCCGGTGGGTTCCATGGCCCTTGTGCCTGGGACGTGCCGCACAGGCACCTGTCAGCAGGGGATTAGCTGCAGCACGGGATGCTTTGCTCCCTGCCAGCCCCGTTTGGCTGCACATTGCTCTGGCTATGCGAGGACATGTGTGCCAGTGGGGAGGTTTGGTTCAGCAGGTGCAGTTACGCTGGCAGTGTATCCAGTTCAGTCTTTTTCTGTTCCATCATTGCGGTGGTGGGAAGTGATGAATGATTAGTGTCCTACCTTGGTCACATCAGCTACATGTTCTGTGCCCATATTTAGTCAAAATTCCAAACAAGCAATGACTTTCTGATAGCAGCAATGAGTACAAACTGGCCTAGCAAGATTTAACCGATAACAATGTGTTAATTACTTATATCAATCATGTCATTCAGAGGGATATTTCTTTTCAACACCTGCCACAAAAAGCCTGATATAACACAGACCCCTGGGCCTAAAAGCCACTCTGAACCCCACCAATGAGCACAAGGAGAGCTATGTCAGGTCCAAGGGGTGTGTACAGAGAGGAAAGGAAAAGAAAAACCCATGCAAGCCCAGGGAGCCCATTTCCCCGCAGTGCTACTGCAAAGCCAGGTAAACTCACCACTCCCAGCCTCAGATGCATCCATCCCCACAAAACAAAAGTGAAAGAGGAATATTTCTTGTTACTTTACCTGCACACGGGCTTGGGGGCTGGCCCAGCTCCCGAGGGCTTGCACTCCTGGAAGATGTAGTTACACAGCAGGGACTCAGCAGCTGGTTGGCAGAAGGAACTCACCATTTTCAGCTCAGTCCAGGCAGTGTGCACAAGCAGCTCTTGGGTCTCCTCAGGGTCAGCATAGGAGGAGTTGAAGAAAACAAGAGTATTGCTTGCCAGGATGGTACTGCACACCTCACCTCTGTATGTGCTGCAGTAGCCTGTATCGCCCTTGTACAGCTTGCTGTCGGGAACAAGAGCAAACACACAGGGTAAACCTGCAGCCTTGCACAGCTGCAGGAGTGGGCACCAGGTACCCAGATGTAAGACTGAAGGCAAGGAGAAGTGGGTGTGCAGATACAGGAGCTGAAAAGAGATAACACCATCCCAGCATGGGGCTGCTGCAGAGAGCCACAGCATGAGCAGGGACAGGAGCAGGCAGTCCTGACTAGTTCAGAGCACAGCAGGCTCGGCTCCTTCTGGGGCCATTCATTTATTCTTCCTGTGCTTTCTGCATGCAGCATGGTGTGGCTGTCATCCCTCCTCCACCAGAGGGTGGATTAGTTCCCAGCATGGGGTCAAAGGATGCACCCCAGCCCCGGGGAGCACTGCCCCTGGGGCACACCTTGGAAAAATACTCCTCCTGCCCCAAAAGCGTGCAGGAGGAGCTGGGGGTGCAGCTATCCTCATTGCTCAGCTCACCAGCATAACTGGGGTCAGGGAGTTCAATTCTCAATGCACCAACCATTTGGAGCAGCCAGCAGAGCTCTTTGTATCCTTGCCTTTTACTGCTCTGGCCAAATAACCCCCCCTTGTCAATGCCCTGGGGGGTTCTCACTGTTTTTCTTAGGAAAGCTGGACTTAAATGGGCAAGGGAATTCAGAGGATGCCCAAATTTCCGCTTTTCAGATGCTGCACTCAGTAGGTAACACTCTCTGGCCCCAGTTTAGCTGCACTGCTTTAGGGTCAATTGATTTTTTTTTTTATTCCTTTTCTTAGCTGTTCACCATTTTGGCGCTGGGGAGCTTCCCTGCTGGTCCCACACTGCCTGTGATGCCCACCTCAGCAGAGGTCGCATCCTGCACACTGCCTGTTGTGCCTCCTGTGCAAGACGTGTCCTTGCCATGCCCCAAGAGCCACAGGAGGGCACGGGCACACATGGGACAGCTGTGCTGCTGGCTTCAGTGGGCTGCAGAAGCAGCCTGGCAGGATGCCGATGTTACCAGCACACCAGTACTGGCATCGTGTTTCCTTGCTTTTTTACAATCCTCAGAGTGACACGGGTGGGAGAAGCAGCACTAAGATGTTTCTCACAAGGCCTGACAACAGAAAGGGGATTTTGGGTAACAGCTGTTGAGAACAACTGCAAGAGAGGAGCATCAGAGCACTGCACCCACGCCCATCACATGGACATGGGTGATGGCGCAACGCCTAGGTCTGCAGTCATTGCCAGAGTCACAAAATCCCTTCCAAACACCCTGCGCTGATCTCTGATCTTGCACGCCCCTCCGAAGGAGGCGAGCCCTCACAAGCAGCCCGTGCCAGCAGCAGAGCAGAGCCATTTCTTCAGATTTCCTTAAGCTCTGCTCTTTGCTCTGAGCACTGCCAGATTCAGGCGAACCCTCGCATTTTCCTCCCAGACTGATCTGCCTTTGCAACATGCAGAAATATGCTAGGGCTCCAAAAATAGAAAGCTAGACTAATTGTTCAGCACTCCAGAAAATATTTGGCAAAAGCGCACCTTTGATCATGGACAAGTAGCTTTACCTATCCACAACTTTGCTTCAAACAAATACCTAAACCTCTCTTGCTATAATATTGTGATCACTGTACCAAAATACATTTATTGGCTCTGTGCAGACAGGAGCTTAACTTGCTCCTGTAAATTTATAAGGTTGATGAATCCTGACTGTGAACAGAAATCACCCGAGCGTATTCTGCCCACTGCCAGATTTTAAGCAATCTACTGATGTGTGATCCACCACTGGCTTGGCACAGAGGCAACCTTACCTCACAGGCCTGGGCTCTGTGCATGCCTGTATAAAGAGCTCAGTACAGCCTTCAGGTGAGCCTCATGCTTGGCATCCAGAAAACCACTCCTTTTATTTGAGCAAAATTCACCAAATATACCCTTGTTTCATCATCATTCCCCTCCCGGCCCACAGAAAACCCCCAGGGATCCACACAAACCATCCTTACCTCCACTCTGCCAGGGAGGCACCGGGTCCAGCAATGGTGATGAGCCAGGAGAAAGAAGAAATGGCAAAGACATCAGTGACATGTCATTGCACCCTCTGTGGTAACTAAAATTTCCATGGCAGGAAATCTGCCTGAGAGCTGTAAGCTGTCTGGAAAGGGTGCGGCTCACTTGTTTTGCCTCTTCTTTTAGGGAAGAAGAGAAGGGCAGTGGGGAAAGGAGGTGAGGAGGTGCACCACTGACTGCAGACCTTGCTGAGGAAGGTTCCTGCACCTTAAGCCCATACCTTCACCTTATCCCTTGGGCCCTACATAACTGGAAGACCACATCTTGTGTTTGGTGGGATACCACATGGGGCCAGGTGGCTGGGACTTCTCCCCCTGCTTATCTCCATGAGGAGATGTCCCACCAGCAGAGGTTACCTGGGCACGGCAGCTGTGTGGGCCATGTGGGACCACGGGGCAGCAGGAGGGATGCAACCCCCTTAGGAGCTAACGATCTCCTGGGAAAGCTATTTTCACCTTGCTGTTAGGCAACACCAACGCTGGGCTGCGGCCATGGCTTCCTCCACATGGATTGGCTTACTGAGTACTCCTGGGACATGGCGTACGAGACAGCACCAAGCACTCAGGAAGCGACAGCTGTGCCAGTCCTCTGGGTGTAAGAATATATGAGGAAATAGCCTGGTGGGGAGGCACTGGTACTCAAATTTAGCCACCTGAGAGCCATTAGCTCAGCAAGTTGTACCCTCCATCTCCACCTCCTGCCCCTCTGCTTGCCCCCAGCAGGAGAGACAGGGCTGTAGGAAAGCAGTAAAGGACCCCTACCCTCCCAGCATACCTGAAATGCTGATGGTTGCGGCAGCTTTCGCAGCACCGAAGGTTTTGCTGTGTTTGTTGGTGGCGAGGCAAGTGAACAGGCCAGGTCGGGTGACATACACCTGCAGCCTGGAGTCAACCACCCTGTCCTTGATGCTTTCCACTATAGACCCTGTGGAAACCTAAGAGAGTAGGAAATGTGGTGGCATTTCCCACAAAGGCAACAAACAAACCAAGCAAAAACCTAACAGACCCACCCCCAGGCACTGAGGTTGGCTGAGGAAGATGTAACTAGCAGATGAAAGTGGCAGAGAGCTGAACCTGCAGGCACTATTTTGCTGCTTTCATAGCTTTCACAAGCAAAAACAAATGTTAAAGACCTCACCTAGTCCATGCTTCAACAATACTTTTGCAATTAATTTTCAGTTCCGAAGGTCTCAGATTTTTGTGACTAGTTACTGCAGAATCTCTACTAGCAGATTGTTTGCCTACTCATGCCTTAGCATGGAAGGGCACAACATAGCTTCATGGGCCCATGCCTGGCTATACAGACAGAGAGAAGAAAATAGACTTGAAGACATTGATTCTGGATTAACACAACCACTGACACACCTCCAGAGCAGTAGTGAGCCAAGCAAATGATCTGTCTCTCACACTTCGGCAGATAACCCATAGTTTTTCTTATCTCACACCTGGAAATGTGGAATGGGCTGCAGGTGTGGAGACATTGGCCAGCTCTTTTCCTAGGTGAAAGAGCTTGGAGCCTGCTGACTTTGGCTAGTCAGACGGTATTATCCTTAAGTCCTTTTTGCTCATTTGGCACTAATTAAATCAGATGACATGGTACACAAGGACTCTGCCTTGCAAAGGCAGGAGCGCCAAGCAGCATCGCCTGCCCTATTCTTCACACCAGTAGGAAGCAGCAGGTGTAACTGAAGGGAGATGTGGTCATTCATGGATCCTGCTGGTGTAACTTGGCCCTAAGGACAGCAAGAGCTGTGTCACTGGATCCATTCTAGCAAAGCCCTCTACTGACACAACTAGCTGAGAGAAGAGACAGATTAATCTGACCTTCATGGAAGCTAGCAGAAATTATTTCAATGGGTTGTGTATCTGCTTCCAAAGATATTAGTGGTGATAATTGAAAAGCAAGAAAGGATGTATCAGTGTTGTGTCTTGTCTTTAGGAAAGATATCGGTTTGTCTCCAAAAAAATATATATTAATACATAATGTATTTGTTCTGCCTCACTCAAGCTTCACTCAAAGGTGAGGTGAGGCAACATGCATGGGAAGAAATCCCTTAATCAACAGACCAACATCTTTATTGTAAATATGGGTGGTGTGCTGGTCACCATGAAAATGCAGGAACCAGAGATATGTTTTGACATTATGTTACAAAGTCAATTCAGATGGATGAGAACTCTGGATAATTTTTCACAAGCTTTTTTTTTTTTTTAATTGTAGTATTGTTCAGATTAATTTTTAGATTTTTTTCTCCCCAGAACCTAGTCAGCACTGAGCAGTGTATGCTGTGATCTGAAATAATTTCTCCCCCTTCATCCATTATGCTTTTCTTCTCCAGATCCTACCAGAACCCCAGGAAAACAGGCTGTCCAAAACACAGATCCTCAATGCATTGAGGCCTTTGTAGAGGAAGGGTGGAAGATCTTCACCAGCCTTCCAAAAAGAGACAATTTAATTCTTCAACTTTCTTTTTCTCTCAGCAACTGTGAAGACTACAGACAGGAACATGGCCTTTGGCGTAGTCATTGGCAATGGTGGCTAAAAAGGGTCTCAAGGATACGTGCAGTCCATCCAGACAGAGGACTATGGCAGTGGCCAGTAAGGAAATCTGGAGGATGGATGCAGGCGAAGGGACCTGCCTGCAAGCCTGAGCACAGAATATAATACAGAATGTTATATAGCTATATTGTAATAGCTAAAATACAGAAAATGAGGCCTAGTAAGACTGGAGGATACAATAAGGCTTAGTGGAGATAAAGAAGGTGAGAGAGTCTACATAGTAAACCAGGCACCTTAATAACATGTCTTAGTACTTGGAGAGATGGGACAGGATGGAGTTCCTTCCCAAGGGAAGAAACTTCTATGAGAGGATTCATTGGTCCTGTTGGACAAGCAAGCCAACAGAAATGGTCATGGCCGGCCAGTGGCCAGAAGGACCTGGGGCTGTGGGGAGAGCAATGAGAAAGTGCAGAAGCAAACCACTGGTGGGCATACAGCTGTCTCTGCAACACTGTGCCTCGGGGCCACACATCTTTATAAAAGCTGTTGGAGGACCATGGAGAATATAAAGCACGACCACCATAACCATGTGAGGACTGGAGGAAATACACAGCAAAGAGGGGCTTGGAAGGAGTCCAATGTTCTCCTGCTGAAGAGCTGCTGTGATGGTGGTGAGCAGCTGCACTCCTGGGGGGCCAATACTGGGTGCCAATTGGCCTACATATGGACATTAAAGCCAGCCAAATTCAAAGCAGCCACCCATAGTAGATGGTCAGGATAAGTAATCCATGGATCACCCATGTTAAATGGTCAGGGTAATTAATCCTTGGGTCAATTTCCTGTGAGAAGCAGTGGGCACATACAGGCCAAAGGTAATATGCTCAAGACAAGTTATCTCTACTTAACTTCCTCAGTTTATGTTATTTTGTCAAATAAGGCATTTTGTCATGCTATTGTTAGCACATTAGGAGAAAGGCCAGGAAAGGTGGCTGCAGAAAAGCTTAAAAGCCACAATGAAGTCTTCCAAGATACCCCAGCCCAGGAGGAGCTTGCAAGCATCTCAGGCACCCTTCATCTTTGGCTTTCCAGATCCCAATGAATCAACCTGTGCAACATTTGGGTACAAGGGAGAGCATTTCACAGATGAGAACACTGCAGCAGGCAGGCAAGGCAGCCTTAGCATGATCACACAGCAAGCACTAAGAAAGGCAGGAGCAGAAACTAGGGCTAAAAAGGGAGGACTTACGGCTTTCCCATTTTCCAGCCAGGTGACAGTGGGGACCGGAGCACCTGCTGCCGTGCACCGCAGCATCACCACGGAGCCGAAGGTGACATTTTGGGATTCAGGAGCTTTCAGTATTCTTGCAAAAACTGTGGGAGAAGACAAAGGCATCAAGTTGAATGGCTGAGGGTGGTCTGATGTGGGGGTATTTCATCCCCAGCAAGTCTTGAAATAGGCCACGTCCCTGCAAATAAAAGCGGAACAGAGCACAGGCTTTCCAGCAAACGAGTCTTGGGAAGGGGATGAGGAAGAGAAAGAAAGAAGGCAATGTGGCTGTATTCCACATATTACAGGCAAAATTTTACCTCTGTAAATCTATACACAGCCCCATTGTGCAAAAAACACAGGGACAGCTTGCAGTGAATATGAGGTGAGTTACGGTTTGAAACCACCCAGGGGATCACCAGGGTGGCCACTTAATGTGAAGGTTGGGGGTCAGACAAGCTCCTCCATATGGTCGTGGCAATTAGGACTGACTGTGGATACCCACAAACCCTGGCATTTTCCATACTATGAGTGCCTGCGCGGGGGGGGAGAGCATCCATCATATGGGGGCACAACCAGCAAAGGCTTTGGGAAGCTGAGACTGCAGGGAAGAATAAGGTTTTTAAAGTCACTTTGCACCTCCACTGCTTCTTTTGTGGCACTGGACAGTCTGAAGACAAGGCTTTCCCCTCCCCAAAAATAATAATAATAATAATAATAATAATAATAATAATAATAATAATAATTTCTTTTTTCTGAAAATAAGAACTTAAGTATTTTTGCTGCAAATGTGTTTTAATCCAGAAACACAGCTCTTATAGCCCCCACAAGCTGTATTTCAGATGCACTATTTGGACCACAAAGAGGAAAGCAGAGAAGAAAGGCATTTCCCATGTGGAACATCAGAATTTTGACCCAAAATTTTTAATAGAGATGCCTGAATGTCTGTATAGAAGCAGGCTGAATAGCTCTGTGCTATTTCTTACTCCAGTTTCTCATGTTAATGAGTAATGATCTCTCCCTACCTTCTGGGCAGCACAGCAATGACTAAAAATCTCCATCAGAAATTTCAGTAAGCAGGGGAGATTCTCCCAGAGTTCTGAGGTAAGCATTATATTCTATTTGCCACTTCTGCTACCTGTACAGCTCCCTTCACCAAAATACCTGTCCACATCACAATATTTTGTGTCTCTGCCCAGTCTACCAATGCACCTCTTGGCATTGGCCACTGGTTGCCCCCATTTCTCAGATGAGACCTCCAAAGCAGAGCAGTGAGGGGACGAGTGAGGGTCTCCTGAATGTCTGTTCCTGCCTTTGGGATGTCTTCTATCAACAGCAGGGAAGTCTTCTTCTGCAAGATGTCAGCTGGACTGAAAAAAGCATTTACGTTCCACATACTCCTTCCATCCCATCCTGGCCTGTGCAAAGCTGAGTTCTGTGTTAACAGAGCACCTAAAGCCAGTTTTGTCAGTGGATGGGCAACAGCCTAGAAACTTTGCCTCCATGGAAGCACAGGGTTTTTTGGAAGACTGAATTCAGCATAAGTGAAGTGAAAGGGTAGAAGGACGTGTGTTGATCTCAGCTCCCTGATTCTCCCTGCGCACTGCCCCACGGGTGCTGCTTGCTGGGGCAGCGCAATGCCTGGCCAGGGACTCCTCTGAAGACTAACAAGCGAAATGAAGCCTTTTCCCAAGGCTTCACTCCAGGCCATTAGCACCAGATGGTTGTGAATTCCACCCCAAGCACCACGGGCCAAGCTCATAATTACTTTTATACTTCATTTGGAGAAACACTAAACTTATAGGCCAGTCCTCTGGCAGCAGCTACATGCACATGGCTCCTGCTGAAGCCAGAATATCAAATCCCAAAGCCAGAATATGGCCCTGCATGCTTTTCTCATGCTGCTGTTACTTGCACAGTGTGTCACCAGGACCCTGCCTGATACTGCTGCTCTGATCCAGCCTTGTTAATGCCAAAGTTACCAGCACCCCATTAGCCATTATCTGATACTGGCATGCGTGTTATCCCCTATACCTGCTGCTCTCCCAAAATCTGCATGGAGTTGTCAGACAGGAGAAAAAATAGGCACCTTTCAACAGACATGGCAGGTTTACCGATAGGGAGCAAAGCCACAGCAAGATCAAGTGTGGCCCCCACTGGGGGGCCAGAAATCTGGATCCTGCTCCTCTGGTTCCCAGGCATGCACTGAGGACAGTACTTGTCTCAGCAGCCAAGGCGCTGTTGGCTTGAACAAGGGGAAGGCAAAGCATGAAGCCATTCCAGCCTAAAGGACCAAAATGGGGGGAAAAATCACAAGAGAATATATGCACTCATGTGTTTCTGGTGTCAGCTTCACCTCTGCTAAGGCACATCAAGCAGACTTGTTAAAAATGTGGTTTCCCCCTCGATGGGTTTTATCCCCCATCCCACTGTTGGTGACCTTGGTGAGCAGGCTTGGGAAGGACTTCTCGCCCTTTGTCTCAGTTGTGGTACATACAAGAACCACAGGTGTCTTGCCCAGCACAGGGAGGATGGCTTTTGGGCTGACTGCAGGTGGGCCAACAGAGGAAGAGGCTGATCTCCACGGCGTGGAAGGCTGGAAGCTCTCGCAGTGCTGCCGTGTGCATTTCTGTAGTTACAACAATTTACAGTTTCCATACTTTAACATTTAAAGTATTTACATTTACTTGCTTTTTTAAAGTGTTTTACTTAAGGTTTAGATATTTAACAGAAGTATTGTAATTTTTTTTACATTATTTTATTCATGAGAGATTCTCCAGGGCAAGGGCTGTGCTCATCAGGTCCCAACGGCCTTTCCAGCACCACTGACAGGCACAGGCAGGGACACGTTTTCTAAAGGGCTCTACCTTTGGGAAACCACCAAGAAAAATTAAAAGCCTTGAACGTTTTCCTCCTTCCCTCTGTGCCTGCTGCTTTGTGCTGACATCCAGGGGATGTGGTAGGACCTTTGGGAGCATTGCTCAGCCCCATCACAGGTGTCATAGGAAAACTAGGGTGGGATGAGTCTGAGCAGCCGGTGACACTCTCCACCAGGAATGGAGCAAGGCCACCAGAACAAGCTCGAGGTCCATCATGGCAACTGCACAAGTGACAAAATCTGTCCTATAGATAAATGGAGGAAGCCAGCCCCCAAACCTATTACTTTTTTGTTGGTGTTTTTTGTTGTTGTTGTTTTTTTTGTTTTTTTTTGGGGGGGGGGGGGAGGTATTACACAAGCAAGAAAAGAGGCGAAGGAGAGGAAGAAGTGGGGACCCTGATGGTGCCAACCTAAGCAACCTAAGGAGGCACAGGCAGATGAAAGGCAGGAAGAGGAAGGAACAGGAAATGGCAATAAATGTTTGTAAAATTCACATTATTTGCTGGGCTCAGGACACAGTTTTGTTTTCACTCTGCCTCAGAGTGAAAATCCCCAGCAATCAGATGATTTTTTACACCTCGGCTACAAGCCTGCGTTGTTCAGATCCTCCTGAATGTGGGTTTTGCCAGGACCTTCACCCACTGAGCAGCATCACCACAAGGTTAACAGCATCCATGTGGAGACTCCCAGCGTCTGGGCATGGGATTTACACAAGGGTTGCCGAAACAGGGGTGGGAAGGACAGGAGGAGGGTGCTCCATTTATTTACTTATTTATTTTAGCAGAAAATGAAACAGAGCGCCTCACTCAGAGGAGCTGGAAATGAAACACGGCCAGCTAAAAGCCCAGCCAGCATGCTCAGTTTCACTCCCAAGCCCCCTAATAAATGTCCTTTCTTTTACAGCCCTGCTAAATGATGTGCTGCATGCTATGGGGCTTGCTAGGAGGTATCTGTACCACGGCCAGCTGCTCTCGTTTCTGAGAATTAGGTAACAACATCCAGTCCAAACAGTAGGGCTTTAACCCAGTCACGATTTTTTTTGCGCTATAAAAAGATTAAAGCAGGGTCCCCCTGCTTTGGGCAGCTAACTCTTTCCAGGTGACTTTGCCCTCCCTCTGCCTTTGGCTGAGTTGTCTTTCATTTCCAGGGGATTTCAGCCTGATCCAGCAGTCCTGGCAGATGCCGCCGCCTGCCTGGGTCAGGCCTGTTTTTGCATTAAAGTAGGCTGGATTGGGACACTGGCACCCCAGCAGCAGCACGGGTGGGCTGGGGCCTGGCAGATGCCTTTGGGAAAGGGCCGAGCCATTCCCAGAGCCCCCAGCCCACCAAAACCCTCACCCCCAGGCCCACTGAGGGAGGACACCCACTGTGGGTGGGTTTTGCAGGCCCTAACACTGGCTCTGATGCACCAGGTCCTGCCAAGCACAGGGGCTGCTGGTGGTGGTGCTTTCCTCATGCCTCCACCAGCGTTAGTTGACCCTTGGCTTCCAGGAGAACACAGGCAACGTCTGCCAGTGTATGTGAAGTAACCCAGTCTGTAAATACAGGCACAAATTCACTCTTTGAGAGCTTGCTGCTAGTTCTGGCATACTGCAGTGTGCCTGGTGGTCCAAACCAAGCTAAGGCCATGGAGAACTCCGCTGTGCCAGCAACCATGTAGAGACAGCGGGTGCTGCTCCCTCCCCGTCTCAGCCTGGCTGAACATGTGAGCAAGTCCTGGTTTCTACACACTGCAAAATCTGATATCCCAGCCTGCCCACCTCCCCTGAGCATTCTGCTTTTATCATGGAAAAGGGCCTTTGGCGTGGTTATGAAAGTTGCATGCTGAAAAATTCTGCCAGCTATGCTGCACAATGCAGTGGGTAAAGGCAGCTCCCATGAGCTAAAGGCATTCTCCTCTGGTGCTGGGAACTGATGCCCTGTGCTTCTGGGAGAACTGGTGTGGTATACATCATCTTGGGAACTTCCCTCATACAAATATCCCAGCAAATCCTTTGTGCTCTGCACTGTTCACATGTAAACACTTGGTAACTAGTCTGTAAGCACTTTTTCATTTCTGTTTGCCAATGTTCCCGTAGTTCTTTCATACCTGAAGCATGACAGATTGAAACGGCTCCTTTTCTACAGAGGGGCTCTCCAAGCTGGAACCTTGCTCACTAATCTGCAAGAAATCATTTATGCTTTCCATCTCTGCGCTCTGCAGGACCGTAAGCTTGCGCCAACGTGTTTGGAGACTTTGCCAGTAAGAAATCTAGTTGTCTAAATCTCCATCCAGATTCATTCCTTTCATATCCATTCCCTCCTCCTGACAAACCTAAGCCAGACAGCCAAGGAACAGTACTAAGCAGAGGGTCTACAGTTTCCTTCCCACTGGTGAGAGATAAGGAGATGTCTGAAAATATGTTTATGTGCTGCAGCATTTGTATTTCTTGACATTTCAAATTAGTCCCTGTAAAATCCCAATAATTCCTGAGATATCGGGCCTGAAAACCCACTGCACGTTGCATTCATTGATGAACTCTCTGTGCTGCACCCTGTGGCACGCCAAGCCCCAGGCTGAACAAGCCAGGCACAGTCTCACTAGCTGACATGGTGGGGCTGGATCCCGGCTCAGAGAACAAACAAAATTTTCAGCAAGCAGCAGCAGCGGCTCCAGAGGCAGGCTCCACACACGGCTCACCGCACACCTCTGTAAGCGAACAGCTTACTGTGTACCTTGGCTGCTGCTCACAGCCTGCTGCCACCCTTCCACCCCCTACTGAAGCTGATGGGTCGATGATTAAACCCCAAGATAACTGTGAGGTCAGTTTCACTTTGATCTCTGAGTAATTCTCATCAAAATTTGCAAAGTTTATCTTTTTGCAAGCCTACCAAGTAATTACAAAGAGGAACAAATCACCACAGGCAAAGCTGATATGAGACATTTCCACTTATCTCTATCAAATTTCTTACCTTTTTCTATTTAATCCTCATCCAAACATGCTTATTGCCAGAGAACCATGTGCATAGAGATTATCCAAGGGAAAAAAAATGCTGTAGGAAATGCATACAATACCTATATTATTTCTAAAGCAGCACTATTAAGCATTGGCCCTAGACAAGAGCCTGCATAGAGCCATAAGCAACCACTGCTCCATCAGCCTGCCCCATTTGTACTGCTGCCCTTCAGCTGGTTATCATGCTAATCTGGGACAAGAACACCAATGCATTTGAAATTTTAACACTTTCTACAAAATCTCAAAATCTCCGAGCACTTCTGGCTCCTGATGTGTGATCTGGGAGGTTTGAGGCTTGCAGTAGCTCTAAGGCCTCATGCAACACAGGCCAGACAGCACAGCAATATACAGACATGCAACCTTGGGCCTGAGGCCGTACAACAACCCCATGAGGTGGACAGCCAGGACAATTTGAGATGTGCACGGGAGGGAGGTGGAGGAAACCACATCTCCATCCTGAAGCATATGCCTTCAGACTCTCAGCTCTAGTATCTAATATCAAAGCAAGTTTTTCTTAGCAAGGCAATAGCTTTCCAAGGTAACCTTATTCTAGGGTGAGCGCCAAGATTTATGGATAGTGGGACAATTTGCATCAGCAGAAGGACTCACTGAATGTTAAATGCACTGGCCGGCACAGGAACTTCTCATCTTTGAAAGACTTTGCATCGCATGTGGTTGTCTCTGGAATCCTAGAAGCAGACCATGCAAATATGCAAAGCTATAATAACGAGGAGTAAAATGTAAATAGATAGCTTATATCCTGTGTAACTATATAAAACCTGTTCTGTACAAGTGTTCTTTTCTATATACAGAGCAAACACCAGATTCAAGGACAAGCAGGGATAACGTGTTCAAATTACTTCCCAAGGAAATGAATAAGGAAATTCTTTTCATGTCAGTACTCGTCTTATAGATGTGTTTGGTTTCTCTGAAGGAAAGACCCTTCCACATCTCTCCATGATCTGGCTTTCCACCATATCAAGACACACCACACACTGTTTAACTCTGTCATTACCCGCTGCCGCCTGCAAGACTGGAACAGAAGTTGCTGGTCTCCTGAATCAAAGAGCAGCTCTTCTATCCATCCCATTTGTGTTGGAAACCAGAGCACAGAGGGAAAGTGACTGGTGAAAAGCAGCACCTGGGATGCCTTTCTGCAACAACTAGTGGGATCACCTTGTGCAGTTCCATGGCAAAACAAAAAAGTCTTCCTGCAGCAGGCAATGACAGGCACTGCTGGGATACCCAAAACTGAGATTAGCCCCGCAGCGTCCTGACATCTGTTCTCCACCAGCGGGTAATAGCAGTGCCATAAATTTAATTGCATGCCACGTGAAAAGTACTTCCTTTTGCCTGTTTTAAAGTGCTGCTCATGGTGGCTGCTAGGATGCTTCTTGTTGGAGGGTAACAGCAAATGGCCTGTTCCCTGTTCACCTCATCCGTGGTGTTTATGATCCTAGCACTCTCCCTCTCGTGTCTGTTTGGGTTTCAATGCTGAAAGCTAATGGATCCTCCAAATACAGAAATCTACCTTTGTTCCTTATCTTTGAATCTGAAATGTCCTTTCCAGGAGGGAGTGCATTCAGTTTGGGGGATGTGCGGGATCCATTCCTACACAGCGGCACAACAGCCAGCACACTCTGTTTAATAGTGTAGGCACCCTAAAAAGAAAACTAGAACACTCTAGAACTGGCTAGGACCAAAATCTAGTGCTGTACCATTTGGAAGAGTCATTTACAGTGGAAAAAAAGTTGAAAAAGTGGAAAAAAAGTGCATTCATCTCCCACAGGCTCCCTGAAAGAGAAAGGTGGGAGAGGTCCTTGGTAGACAGGGGACAACAGCCTTGAGTAAAAGGGGTACTGGCCCACAGGCACCTTACCAAAAGTAGATATTTAACTAGACTCTGTAAAATTTCCATATTGCCTGGAAAACCCTCTTTTCTATATCTTCAGCTCTGTTTTGTTATCTCATTTTGAAAAGACAGTCACTTCAGGACAAACGTCTCTGTTTGCTCTGCCCCCCTTTACCTGACAGTTATGGATATTCTCTGTCCTTGACTCTCCTTATTGTGTAGGAAGCACGTGCTTCCCAGCTACCCAACACAGCCTGCAGGGTAGAGGGATTTTGTCTACAGTATATACTTATTTTCATTAAAACACAATTTATGCCATTATATGAGAAACTGATGTATCTTTAAGGTGTCTTTCTGAGGTCTGCTGTTAGGAGAGAGAGAGGGTTTTTTGCAAAAGGAAACAGCCCATTAAAGAAGGATTGCTGGTATATATTACTTGTTAAAACCTGATTCTCCTAGGAAGCCTGCCTTGCATCTCCTCCATGCAGGAGGTCACTGACAGTCACTGGGAGGCACTGGGAGGTACTGGGAAGCAGGTGGGAAACACCTCGTGCCCATGCCACACCAGAGTAGGAGCACGCTGAATAGCTCGTGCTTGTGTGTTCCTTTCCAGAAGGTCTGCGGCTGTTCTCTTTCTCCTGTGGCTTGCCCCATTACCCTGTAATTAGGGCTATGGTCGTATCTGCAGCATCTGAGAACCTCAGAATGACGATGGTGACTGCAGTAGGCAGGAGAAGGTTTAATGGGATATTCTGGGCTTTCAGTTACACCCACGCTACCCTGCTGAGGCCAGACAATTACTCTGGTGTAATTAGAGGCCAGCTGGGTTCTGTTTTCTTTCCCTGCAGTGCTCCCTCCCCCCAGACCCTTTGCAGTGCTAACAATGACCTGCAGTATTCCCCATTTACTGCTACAGGACCCTGCCTGCTCCTCCTTGCTGTTGGTATCAGAACTTCCCTGGGGAAACTGAGCCCAGTGTTTAAGTACAAAATGTCAGGTTTGCACTGTCAGTCTGCTTCTTGGAAATAGGTTGACTTCCACCTCACCTGAAACATCCTGACTGGCTGCTGCAGTCATATCTTGGTACCTTCCTTTTCTATCTCATCTGCTCCAAGCACAGAAGTGTTGACACAAAAGTGTAGAAAACTTTCTGGATGGCACATCCAGAGGCAGTTCTCATTTGAAATTGGACCCATCTCCAGACTGTGGTCCCTCTGAATAGAGAGGTTCTTTAGACTAAATGCATGTTTTCTTTCTTGTGACTTGACATACGATGTGACTTTTTTGTCTGCTGATTTATCTGTGATGCAAATTTGTCCCAAGACTACAGAAGAGATGCACAAAACTGCTAAAGGAGCCTAGTGTGTTACACTTACTGAGGGCAGCCTGTTAAATAAATAGCCAAGGAAGGCTTTCCACTGTCACTTACACTGCTGTCCCCTCACTGTTCCCAATAATTAAACAATTAAAAAAAAAAAAAATCTAGACTGAGTCTACACATGCTCTGGTAGATCCTTCCCTTTGAAGGGATGATTCTCCAAGGAAGACCTTCCTATTTTTAAGGTTCAGGCAGCTCTCACAAGTGGCTTATAGGGGAACATTTTTGTGGCCTGTGGCAGAATAGCTAGTAATAAGCAATAAACTGCGGGCAGGAAAAGACTTCTATCTACCAGAGCTGGAATACAAAAACAAATATCTAAGTAAGGGTAGCCTGAGGAGCATTGCTTCTACTCTTGATTTGTTTCATTTTTGTGCTTTCACATAGTGGCACAGGAGGAAGACAAGAAGGAACATTTCAAAAGAGGGGTGAAGGAAACTGCCTGGATAAGGGATCAGTAGCCCTCAATCAATGCCAGCTGGAAAGTGGAAAGAAGATTAGATCCAAAAATATCATGAAGTCTCTGGAGGATCCAGTTAGTTTCCTGACAAGCACATTGGCCATTCTTGCACTTGTTCATTTTGTTCTAGCTAATTTTTGGTTTTTTTCTTGCTTTCTTTCCTGACAGATTTAAAATTGTTGATTTCTAGGCTTGCCTTTGTGCAGTGATGATTTCAAAAACTAAACTTTGTCACACAGTATACTCCAAAACTCCTTAATTCCACGACTCTCTGGTGCCACAAGCTGGAGATCAAGATCAACTTCATGTAAATCACAAGATGGAGGTGCATCTAACTTGGTATATAACCACCAGAGTCACCCATCACCCATGCGATTTTTCCTTTTACATGACAGTCCATTAATTTATGACATTTTTCTTTGATATTCAGGGTATCAAACTAAAAAGGCACCACTGAGCAAACTGGGAATAATGGAGGTTTCACCAGCTGGGTTCAACACCTAGAAAGGCACCACAGGAAGGTAAGGAAGATTGTTCATCTTCAGGAGAAGAAAAACCTTAAAACCTTTTTGTTTTTTCTTTTTTTCAGGAATTCTGCACACAAACACACACACACACACACAAACTATGCAAAGGCTAAAAAACTAAACAACCAATATCACCTTCCTACAAGACCTGAGCTCCACATGCGTGCTGATGTTGGAATGGATGGACACCTCTCCAAAGAGCATTCAACCTTGAATTCAGTTAGTATATAATCCACCACAATCCTTTGCACATTTTAAAGTCAGTAACACAATTCATTTCCAGAAGATGCTCTTTCTACAGTTGGTACTATAGAAATAAATTAGTCTGTTAAAGAAGCATATGGTTTATATTTTTACACCTTTTCTATAAACAGCTGTTGCTTCAAAACTGCACATAATTCATGGTAAACTTTTCAATTTTGTTTTGAAAATTTGCTTTTAAGAATGGAGACCATGCAGGACAGAAGTCCACTCTACCTATTCATGAAGTGACACTTCACTTCTCCCAAGGAGAACAGGAAGCATTCTCCTAAACAGAGCAAAAATCTGCCAGAACACAGAGCCAGATCAACAGGCCTGTAAGTCATCACAAAATGTATAGTTTCCCTGCTGTTTTGCAATACAGGCTTCTTAACTGATGCAGGAATTATATATACTTTGAAAAATGGTTATAAGCACCACATCTGAAAAAGATTGCAAGACAGTAAAGCAAAACCATTCAGAGGAATTTATTCCATGTGTTAATAAAATAAAAATAAAAATAAAAAAAATAAAAAATAAAAATGGACAGCTTCCCTCTCTGTTTGACAAGTGTGCCCAAATGGAAATAATCTCATGCCTCTCACTGGTCAAGAGCTTGTAGCTTTAAATTTATCCTTTCAGTGACATAAAATTTATCCACAATGGGTATGGAGAATATCATTGTTACATATGGCAAGCCATGTGGACTGCAGAGGGTGTGCAGTTTTAGGCAGTAAGCCCAGAAGCTGAACCTGATGAGCCCTTGCATAGTTTTTGTTGGACTGGTCCTATTTATGGCCTGGATCAATGTCACAGCAAATACCAATGAAAACTGAAAATTCCTCCTGTTCTGCAGCGTGTGTTACAGCTGTGCAGTACATGAAGGAGAAAACCATGGACGTCTCACTAATGTTGCCTACCATGCAGGCCCCACAGATGTCAAATGCTCAGACGAGGGCCAAGAAATACATTCTTGGCACAGCCTGAGAGTCTGTACCCTGCCTTCAGCTTTCATTGACATCAGTGGGAATTTCTGCACTTGAGGACAACTCTCAACATTACTGAAGGTAATAGCTGTTCTCCTATTTATTTCCACAGCAGTGATTGTTAGGTAAAACTGGATGAAACTCCTTAGCTATTTCAGCCAACATCTTGTCAATAAGGTTCATCCTTTGAGTATGCAAAGGAAATACAAGTCACATAAGCAAGTGAAAACTTCTGTTCTACCACAGCCCTGAATCCTGAATTCATCCAGCAACCTTTCAGCCACAGAATCATTTTATTCATTGGTACAGCAATCAACAGGAAATTTGTATAAATATTGACCAGTCCTTTGGCAAGCCACTACTTCATTTATATACTGCAGTATATAAATGCTCTTCTACTCTAGGGTTAGCAGAAGTGCTTGTTATCAAAACAGATAATGCAGTGATTAAACTGCTAGTTAGAAAAATGATTAAGTTAGAAAAAGTATACGAAACTGCTGGCCAGAAATGCTGTCTCCAGGAAATTAAAAACACATTTCTTGGCAAGCGGCCGAGATGATAATATCGCTCCTCTATCTCAGTGGACATGTTACCTCTTGTAGGCACCACCAAATGTACGTGAGCAACAGGAATTCATCCTCACATGCCAATTTTAACAGGCCAGCAAACAGGCTGTTGTTCATTTCTTTTGCTTTGCAGAGTGCTGTGGAGAAGGCTTCCCTGGTCCCCTCCTCCCCTGCCCACTTGCTGCTGTCAGCAGCCACCTCTGTTGTCATCATGTTTCTGCCCCTAATGGATTTTGCCTTTTAAGGAGAGAAAACATTTCACCATCACTTGTCCAAATGCAAAGCGGTTTCCCTTAAATTTGGACAAAGGGGGGGAAAAAAAAAAAAAAAAAAAAAAAAAAGTCTGAATGGACAGGCTTTTTCAACCCTTTCAATTAAAATTCTGACCCAGTTCTGGGTATGAAGGCTCATTAACTGATGAGAGTTCACTAGTTTATCACATGAATGTGGGGGCCTGAAACCTGCCCCAGGAGATGGAGCAGGCTTCTGGGTTCAGGCAGGGTGCAGAGGACCCTCACCTCCCTCCCAGTCCCTGGCTGACACCAGAAACAACCAAAGCATCAGTTCCACTAAGAAATTCCTTCACTGCGTTCCGTTTTGTGACAAGAGTCACACCAGAAATTTCCCCTAAAATCATTGCTCAAATTATTTACACTTTGCTTTGAAAATAACAAAGCCTTCAAAGTATCTCCACTTTGCTTTAAAAGTAGTAAATAGGGGCCGGTATTGTAAAGGTTGAGGAAAGACCACATGGAGCGAAGAACAATCTGGGAAATCAAAATAGCAGCATTTTTCATGCTGTTTTGCCCTGGGCTGCAGAAACCAGCCAAGAAGCAGGACTGCAGGGCACCTCACCAGTGCAAACATGGGGGCCAAGGCTGACATCAGTTCTTTGAGCTGGTGGACCCAGCACAGAGGAGACCTGCTGTTGTTTCTGGGCACTGCTTCATCAAGTAGTTTAAAAGTGTGTCGGAGTGTACCTGTGTTCACAGAGTGTGTCTTGCCAAACCTGGATGCCTCCACATTTTGAACTAATTGCAGGACTAACATTGAACTCATTAAAATGGAAGCTCACAACAGAAAATTAGAAACTTCTTTCAGAAATCAGGGCCTGCCTGATCTTGATTTAGCTAGGCATAAATATTTGCACAGTTCTTTGAATGGGCATTTGCTTCGGGATTAAACATTCATAGTTAACAAGCCATGTTAGTCATTTTATTTTAAAATTAAGCCACACTATCCAGGGTGGTAACTCCAATGAGTGGTAACAGCAAGTTTTAAGGAAAAATATTGTAGTGCTATTACAGAGAAGCAGAAAACAGCGTGTTTTCCTAAGTTTTATGAAAACAGGGCCCTAATGAATGCTCAGAGAAGGCCGACTGAAGTGTGATTTTCCTGCATTGAGTCATTTTAAATTATTATTGACATGGATCTATTTTAACATGCTGATGCTAAGGGGGTATAAAGGAAGGAATACTAAAAATAATGATAACCCGGGTGAGCCAGCCTATGAAAGAGGTGTGCAAGGGGTTGAGCATGTGTGTGTGCACATGCATGCATACACAGGTATGTGAATAAGTCGGTATTTTAAATATTCATGAGAGTTGATCTAAAATACCAGGAGGGGAAGAGACCTGTGTACACAGTAAGCTGTAGTCAGGATTATTACCTTCAGATTTTGGGAGCCAAAAAAGTAAAACAAACATGCATCAGTCTAGTTTGGGTGGTAGCCTGAAACAAGGTATATTATATGGGTGCCCTACCAGAAAAACCATGGTGAGCCCAGAGAACAGCATTGCTTTGTTAACACAACACATGAAGGGAACATGAAGGGATAGGTTGTACGGGAGCACTGACCTGCCATTGATTAATTAAGAACTAATCTTTCTCCTTTTAAATACAGCACACACAGACTCTCCTTTGCAAGTAGGATATTTGGGGATTAATTTGCCATTCCTTGAATTAACACTCGGCTGTATAATTCTGGAGACAAGGACAAAACAAGGTATCAACCTCACAGCCCATATTTTGGTACAGTTGTAGCCCACTTTTAGATTCCCTTACCCAGTCTAGTAGATCCAAGCAATAAAGCCCTAGTGCCTCTGGCTCTTCTGCATGGACTGGAGGGGTCTACAAGCATGGCAATGAGCATTTGCCTCAGTCATTTCTTGATTAGTCTTTGGCCACGCCCTCAGCAGTGGAACCAAAGCAGAACCTAGGTCCAAGGCTGTATTGAGCCACATCTGAGTACCATGAGCCTGCCTCATCACTCTGAGTTGAGGAGAAACACAGCTCTGAATCTAGATTAGGAACAGTTACCTTCCTGTATTAAACTATTCAAGGAATTTCTAACATACTTTAAGTGTAAATATTAGAAAAAGAAAGGAAAATGAATGCACTTTTTTTAGGAAAACAGCAGGCCTACAGTAATTTGTATTCAGATCTAATACACCTGACCCTCCTCCCAGAAGGAAGTCAATGGTCCTTTTAGAAACAGGGCTGTGCCCTGAATAACCTCTGATAGTCTTGGGCCAAATGTAACTGTAACAATCTTTTGAAGCTTGTTAGGCAAACAGACCCTTCTCTTCACTTTTTGCAGCACAGATTATTTCATTCTGAAAATGAAACAAAAAAGAGTTCATCTACTGACTCAGTCATTCCTCTTCCCACTCTGCAAAACTTTGCTTAACCCAACTTCTCTTTCAGGACCCAGGAACCTTCAATGCTCTATTGCCTACATTTGGTTGCCCCTGCAGTCCACTGGTCTCAGCACTATGAAATTGGCTATGATTTATACGAGAGAGCAAACACCTTCTGCAAATAAAAGAAGGATACTGTGCACATAAAGACCAGAAACTGAAAAATCAATCTGGTGTTCAGTTTAGCGGGCAGAAAATGTGCATGTCCTCAAAGAGAACAGCTCTGTTTACCTGAAGAATCAACCAATTCAGATGGAAAATCAGAGGGAAATGGAAGGGACACACACATAAAGCTGCACCATTTGGAGCTGCAGCTGTCTCCAACCAGGTTCCTTGCAGCCAGTTTCCAGAGCCATCAGCTTCCTACTAGTCCAATCCACAAGCCATAGTGTATAACCCACGACAGTTCTGGTGAGATCTTCCAAACAAGAAACAAGCTGGCCTCTTGGAAAACTTCAGTCCAAAGGGAAAATCAGTAGGCAGATTCGGGAGTCCCTTCTCAGGCAAGTTTCCCACCAGAGCCACAGCAGCCATAGTCAATGACTCTCTCACCATCAACCAGCAATGGACAAACTTCCTGTTTCTCATTGTACTTTCCTTTCCCTTCTTCTGCCTCTTGAGTCACCCTAGTATGTTTTTATCAACATCAAGCTGGTACTTCAGCTTAATACAAGTTGATTGTATATGCTTGCAAGGTCAGTGCAAAGAGCTGGATCCTAATGCAAGCACTACTCACCTTCCACAACCACTGTTGCAGGTTTCGAATAGGCTGTGCCCAGGCTGTTTTTGGCTATGCAACGATACTGCCCCGCATCTTCTCTCTGAACATTGTGGATCCTTAAATTCCCCGAATCAAGAACAGCAATGCGAGCATTCTCCTGCCAGAGGAAGAAGGGAACAAGGTGAGGGCTTTACATACACCCTGCCCACAAAAGCACCAAATGTCCACTTGCAAAGATCAGGCTTACATGCATAAAAATGATTTGTGCTGCCCTGCAATTGAAGGATTTGGGGACAGCTCTTCCTGCTCAGCATTGTCACAATACAATGGCCCATGCTTATTTTTGCAGACCAGTAAATTACATCTTTCAAAGGGCCCTCAATGTTAGCCAAGCTGCTCCCTAGATCTCATTTATGAAAATACTCACAAATGTATTTTTCAGCATTTGGCCATGCTTAGTAGTAATAAAAGTAATGTAAAATATAGACACAGAAAATGTTTTGTTTATAGGCAGAATTATTGTGAATGCAGGAATTTGTGAGATGAGCCAAGGATTTTCCAAATGCTTTCTTACCAACAAGTAGAATTTGGAAAAACTGCAAGTTATGATAATATTTTTTCAAAGTACCTTTAGCAAATAGCCAGCAATACTGAAATTTCATTCTCTATTCACCTTTACAACCGTTTCTCCTTTGATCCATGAAACAGAAGGTTTTGGATTTCCCATTGTTGTGCATGGAAGAACAGCCTTTAACCCTTCTATGATTTCTACATTCAGAGGTGGTCGGGTTATTTTCGGTCCTAAAATTTGAAAAGGCAAAAATTAAACTTGAACTGAAGCTAAGAGATATAATAATAGGTCAAATTCAGAAATGTCAACAAAATCTCTTGCTGCTTTCACTGTATTTTGCTGTAGCTGAAAGATAGGCAGGCCTTGGTAGGGCATGAGCTGCCTTGAGAGGTAAAAGCTTTCTGAAGTGCAGCATTCGGAGTGTCAATATATGGACTCAAAAGCACCTATCTTGCATGGGTCATTTGTTTTCAGGAGTGGAGTTTGACAGTCATTTGAATTAGGGTCTGGGCTGAAATCCAGATCCAGATAAAGGTATTTCCAATATTGAAGAATGTTTGCATTCCAGGTTTTGACATTTTTTCTGCATAAACAATGCCCTGTGTGAAAGCTCAGATATGGTTTTGAAATGGTTTTAATTTGACATTGTCTCTAGGTCAACAAGAAGGGCATGTAAACTCAATTAATGTCCCTAACTGAATAATTAATGACCATGCCAGTAAAAAGCAGAAAGGATCCTTGAGAAAAGAGGAGAGGAGAGGAGAGGAGAGGAGAGGAGAGGAGAGGA